>CM046967.1:23324456-23949456 GCA_025698475.1 Gossypium anomalum
TTTCTTAGATATTGTTGAAGGTGGATTCCTTTAAGAGAAGTTTTGAATGTGTCGATTATTTAATAGCGTTCTGACCCCAACAATGGAAGATAAGGTATGCTGGCTTCGGTAGATCACGGGAGATAAAATTCCCACCAAAAAGATACCTGGCATTGTTGGGGTTTGGCCGATTATCCGGCATAAGATAGTTCGAAAACTTCTCCTAAAGGTGGACCTTCCTCAAAGAATCTAGCAATTGATGCAAGCAGAGACTCTTTCTTTCTTCCTTTTTTATGTAGGTTCAATGCTGCAAAAATGCTGGATTTGATCAGTGGGAAAAGACTGGTCTTTGTGGGGGATTCAATTAATAGAAACCAATGGGAATCCATGCTTTGTATGTTAATGTTAGCTGTAAAAGATCCCAAGAAGGTCTATGAAACTCATGGAAGAAGAATCACCAAAGAGAAAGGGAATTATAGCTTCAAATTTGTGGTAATTTAATTGATTGTTTAAAGTTCCATGAACTTGTTCATACGTGTGAAAATTTGAGGCATAGTTGAATTATTGAGGTTGTTTTTCTTTGCAGGATTACAAATGTACAATTGAATACTATGTTTCTCATTTTCTAGTTCATGAAAGCAAGGCAAGAATAAGGCAAAAAAGGAGGCCGACTTTACGGATTGATGCCATCGATCACGGCTCTTCTAAATGGAAAGGAGCTGATATTTTGGTCTTCAACACTGCACATTGGTGGTCTCATTTCAAAACAAAAGCCGGGTTAGTTCCATTATCGAACTGTGGTTCTTCCAGTCTTGTCATGTATGGTTTTCAATCTTGCATTGACTGTAAGCTAGGGAAGTTCAAACAAGGTTGTCTGAATGTTTAGTTCCCTTGTAAGAATTAGGATGACATCGTTGTGATAGTGAGCTAAACATTTATATATGCTTCTATTGGGTTTTTTTTCTTTTATATATTTTAGGATCAACTATTATCAAGAAGGGAACCAAGTACATCCCAAGCTTGATGTTTCCACAGCTTTTAGAAAAGCTTTGATGACATGGGCAGGATGGGTTGATAGACACATTAATCCGAGGAAAACCCGAGTTTTCTTTCGGAATTTGGCTCCGTCCCATTTCAGGTTTGCTGCTGTTCTACACTTTCCCTTTAACATCTTGGATCAGCCGACCTAAAACAAAGAAAATAACATCTACTTTTATCGGTTACAGGGGAGGACTATGGAATTCAGGCGGCCATTGTATGGAAGCTACTTGGCCTCTTAATGACACTTCAGGCATGGAATACCCTGAGAAGAACAGAATTGTGGAAGAGGTCATTTTGCAGATGAAAACTCCGGTAACGTTACTGAATGTAACCGGTGTATCTGCGTATAGAATCGATGGTCATCCGTCAATATATGGGAAAAAACCAGGGACTCGTTACTCTTCCAACATTCAAGATTGTAGCCATTGGTGCCTTCCCGGTGTTCCAGATACATGGAATGAAATTTTGTTTTTCCATTTGCAATCCAAAGAAAAATCCAAGTATCACTCAAAAATTAGATTGTGATCTTTTTAACACATATTATTCTTTTAATTATTTTTACCTTGTAATGTTGTGAAATATCATGCAAAATGTAATATTTTAGGAGATATCTCTTCAAGTGCGATTTGAGAATATTTAACTGAGGTTAATTTTTGTTGATTCCTCTTTGAAAATGTGTTAAGCCTTGCTTTGGTGATTTTACACTGCTCTCAACCTTTGGGTTTGGTCCCTTTAAAAGGTTAACTTTTTTCTTTTTTTTTTAAATAGAACAAATTGATATTTTATCTTAGCAATGCAATTTAAAAAATTTACTTTACAGGTCCTTTTAGAGCAAATCAATCCTTTTAAGTTAACTATAAAAATCGAGATTTAATGATTGTACATTTAATTGGCAAAATTGTAAACAATTACTTTAATTATAGGTTTTTTTATCATATAAGCTTTTTATGATATAATAACTAAAATTACTCATAACCCTTTCTAAGCTCTTAATTAAGAAAACAATGTGCTTTAGCGTACTCGAACTCTTAATTAAGAAAACAATGTGCTTTAGCATACTCGAACACATTATCTCTGGCAATAATATCGATGCCAATTGTAAACATTTTAAAATGTTTATTTGTCATGTGGTAAAATAAATATGAAAAAAAATAATATTTTATTGTTTAAGCTTAATGATAAATTTGGCCACTAATATTTACATATTTTGTCAAAATAGTTCTAATTGTATTTTTGAGTCTTTTTTGGCCATCAACCTTTGTTCTTTTTTTCAATTGACTTTTTTCTAATGAATAAATTTAATATTTTAATCTTTCATACGTTTGTTTACTGAGAAGTTTTTCTACTAAGTTAATTTTTTTAGATAATTATACTTATTTTCTTTAAATTAAGAGTTATTTTTTAAATTTAATGCATTATTTATTTCATTATTTTCTATATATAATTATCTCATTGAGTTATCTAAGTACTATATTATATCTCATTAAAAATATCCCACGTATAAAATTCTATATCATCTCATTAACTTTTTTAATAGTACTTCCATTGAATCTATTAGAAAACAAATTGAAAAAAAAAAAACCAAATATTGGTGGCTGAAAAATACATTTAGAACTATTTTAATAAAATATACACACGTTAGTTGTCAAATTTGTTATTAAATCTATTTTTTGTTGTGTTTAAAGATACTAAAATTTAAACCTCGACTTTTGACCAGCACCGAGTGTTCACCTCAAAAATCCAAAAGATTCAAATTACAGTAGCAATCCTGTCTGGTGAAACAAACCTATTTACAATGCACATTGACGGTGCTGATTTACTTCCACTAGAATTAAGTGTGCGAGTCAATTGTAAATACACTGAAAAAAAGGACTCATATTTGATTTGTTTTTTTTACCCAAACATACTCTAAATTACGGAATAATTTACTCTAAACAAAATAACCAAAATAAAACAAACTCCATATTGCAACGAAAGGCAGTGCTAAAAGAAAAGAAGAGACCCCCAAACCACTCTTAAGCAAACATTTCAAGTAATGATTTCACAATTACTTAAATCAAAGTACTAAATACAATCCTAGTACTGCAACTTTATTCAATAAAAATATAGTAACAGGGTCAACATTTTTTAAAACTTTCTGTTATTTCTATAAGATTAACATGCTTTTCTACCACCAATTCCTATAATTTTATTGTTAGATACACCTAGTTTTTTTGCCAAAGCAATAATTTCTATCTTATTTTCTTGACCCTAATATCTTTAATGAAACTAACTATATACCGCATAATGACACAATATTGCATATGTTTTACTTACGAAGAAATTCCCTCTTTTGTGATGATACTAAGAAGCTGAAGGATATATAGAGGTCTAGTCGATTGTTGCTTTAATGAGACTGGTGTTTCTTCGCTCTACCTTGAGAGGCTGATGTTTCATCTCTTTTGGAACCCTCAGGTTTCCTAGCCCATGCAGGTGCTTGATCTGGACCGTAACGGTAATCATAAAAGAGTTCTTCACTAGCTTCGATTCGTTCCTTGGCAAATATTCCTACTCGATGATCCCCGGCTACCAAGATTACCTGTGCAAGCTAAAGGAATTAGCTTAACTAACAACAAGAAATGTCCCTAAAATGTATTGTGGACGGTTGTATACCTTGGCATAGCAATTTGGGTTAGAAGAGTGGTTTGCAAATTTCAATTTGTCTCCTTTGCGGTAAGCGTCGAGGACATACTGCAAAGACAAAACAGCAGCTTCCAATCAGATTCTACATGCCGGTGTAATGTAGTTTTTAACATAAATACATTTAGGATTATATAATTAAGCTCCGAAATGTGAACATGGTACTTCCGATATTAGGATCATTGCAGCAATCTTAGATTAAAAAAAAAAAAAAGAGCAGCTTTGTTAACAGGGGGGAATTTTAGAGCTGAATGTGAAATGTGAGAGCCACATGCCTGATCATTCAAGTCAAAAAGGAAAGATGAATTTGCACGATCGTAAATTTTCCCTCGTTTGTCTGCTTCTGTGTGGGAGATCAATTCACCAGTATATTCTCCAAGATAATCATTTTTGTTGACAGAATTCTGAATCAACATCATCAAGTTCACAGAAAAGAGTTTAAACACAATTGAAGAAAACAGAGACAATTAACTATCCAAAGGTCTGCATTGGGAAAAAAGGGGGTACTATCCTACTTTTAGGAATGCTCCCCATCCGGCAACATCAGACTTTGCCAAGAGTATCTGAAGAATAATATCATGAAAGATTAGAAGAGGAGCAAAAATAAAATTCCAGTTTTAAAGCATTTCGAAACTATAATTTTACAACTAAAACATTCTAAGTGGCTCACTCTCTGCTGTTGCCTTAGAAGAAGCCTCATATTTCCACACTGACCATCTCCTCCTTTTGGAGGCTCACCCAATGAATCCCCACCACAACTGCAAAATGTATAAATATTACTAACAGATCATGTTAGTAATATGTTATATAAAATCATGAAACTTTACCTAACCCAACAATTCCTACAAACATCTGGGTCACATTCACGCCCAGCAGCAAAACATGGGCACTGCCGGCTTCTGCATTGGCTTTTTGCACAGTGGCATCCCCTAAACCGATTTTTGCAACTCTTCGAGCATCTGAATGATCATAATCTTTGAATTTATAAGAACGTTCTGGACTTGATTGGCTCATGGTATTTTTGGTTCAGCAAAAAAAAAAAAAAAAACAAAACTGAAACAACTGGTTCATCCATAACAAAAGCAGCTGGTCAAATGTAAATATTTCAGATTCAGTGAGATATAGATTTGCTTACCCATACCATCTAAGTATATATTTTTTCACATTCGCATGTTAAAACAACTTAACTTACCCACAATACTTCTCACAGCAAGTTCCATTGTTCAGACAAGGGCATTGCTTTCCACACATTGATTGGCATCCACATGGAGTATATTGCTTGCAAGACTGATTTTTTCCATCTGCAATTCTTTTCCAAATTGAGGGATGGCCGGCTGACTTCCAAGAATATTTAAGTTTCCGTGTTCTACCCTTTCTACGAAGCAATCGTGGTCTTGCTGACATCTCTTGCTCCTGAATTACAGAAAGAATGTTAATTGGGAAAAAGTAATTATAATGCAATGCAAACAGGAAAGAGAAAGGTCTACAATGGAGAACCAATTATTCACCCTAAAAAATACAATGCTATATAATGAACTGATCAAGATAAATAATGAATCAATATTAGAAGTTGCAAAATTAAGTAAAAAGAAAACCAGAATGCAGAGCAACATAGTCAGCTTGCTCCTAATTTACCATTGTTCATGGAAATCAGACACTAAAGATATAAGCTTGATGAATTCAACAGCTTTCAGGATGGGTTTCCTACTTTTACATTGTCTAACTAAATAGCCAAACCTTAATGGCCGCATAACTCTAATTGCAGATTGTAATTCCACTCTATATCTATGGATTCTTGAACATTTCTTGAATCGGTAAGCATTTAAACTTAAAAGGAATGCTTGCAATTGTAGCTAATAAAGGTGATAGTGTCATTAATATGGCCTCAGGAAAGCCATGCAGGTTGGCAATTGGAAACCTTTTCTTTTTCACCCCTTATCAAAGAAATACCATATAGTAGGAAATAGAGAGAAATTAGGGTTCAGGTACATACCATAAAATCTGATTCAGATTTCCCATTTTCTTCCAAAAATGAACTTGTCATGATGGACCTATTTAGTGTTGAAGATCCACCATCACACATGTAACTCGATACTTCTAGGCAAGTTTTCAAACCAGAGAGTAAGTTCCTGGCTATAAGGCAACTGTAAAGCATGGATCACACATTAGTAGAAGGATGGACATATTGTTATCTAGAAGGGAGAAGAACGTTGTCTAATCACAACTGTCTAAATGTACAAGTTCATCATGATAAGAGAGTAAAGCAGTTGAATCGTACAAATACGTGCATGTTACACAATTTTAATTATTGAGTTTTTTGCTCTGCACATTTTAGTCTTGTAAAAAAAAACTGCTGAGCTTAGTCCATTCAATATTTAGAAATGCAGAAGCCAATGTGAAAGAAAATATTTATATTTGCATTTTATGCAAAGTTAGACTGACAAGTTCTAATCCCTTCTACCTGTTTCTCCCAAATATCTCCACTCCCTTCAAATACAATTCTCTCTCAATAGGCTTCCACTCAGAAGATGACCACTTCAATTCAGGCACCTTTAAAATATCTTTGGCTCCATTCCTTGTATTATCCTTGGTCTTGGAAGCACTAGCAGAACAGGTGGAAGTTTCCAATCCCCATTCACCAGATTCATTTTGGTTGTTTTTGGCTGTAATTTGAGTTTCATTTTCATGAAGAGTACAAACTTGATAGTTCCTACTTTTACTACTTTGAGCACTGGCATGACTTGGTATAGCTTCAGAAGACTCTGTGGCTACATCCAAAACCAATAATGTCTTTTGTTTCTTACATGAAGAATCCTCGCTGCTATCAGAGCAGTGTAGCAGATCATCTAATGGCCTATTGCTTTCTTGGGAGGCCTTCCGCTTTCCAGAATTTTCATGGTTATCTATTGGTATGGAAGACATCACTGAAGTTAGAGCTTTACCAGCACCTTCTGAATCATTAATTCCTTCTAAAGTAACAGGCCCTTCTTCTTCAGAGATGCCTCTTTCATCTTGCATGGGATCTGCATCAACATTAGTCTTTTGCTCTTTGGCATCAGACGATGCAACCTTGTCTTTTTCTTCTAAAGTTGTTTTCACTCCATGCAATGCATTGACACCAGAACCTTCTGCCACATCTTTGACAGCTCTTAACTGCATGAATTGATGTAGAAATCACAAAACATTTTTCTTTCCCGACAAATATAAAAAATCTTAGATCCAAACAAAAATTAAATACGGAATATGATGATAACTAAATACTTGAAAAGAAACTAAAAGGTACTCCAAGGATATGAACAAGTTCAAATTCACATCAAACCAAACTTGTCTCAGCAACATATGAATACGAGCACTAAAACAATCTATTTCTCTTCGTTTGGTAAGAACAAATTAGACAACAAACCAATGGAATGAGCTGCAGATAAACACAAAAATAGGAGGCTTATTAGTTAAAATAGGTAGACAAAACATCTTTTGCATCAGAACCCAGGTGCTGAGGACAAGGAGCAGCATCAGAGAACAAGAAAGAATGCAAATATTTGGAGAACAAGAGAGAACTTTTGTCCATGAAGTTATCAACAAGAATGGTTTTTGCAGGATCAACTCAGAAGACATCATACAAGGTTTTTAGCACAAAAGAATAATAAAAACCAAACCCGGAGGTAACACTGATCACTGCAAGGCTTTCTGTCATCTTCATATTCAGACCAATATGGCTGCTTTTCACTCTGTCAAGCAATAGGTACCAAGGCAGATAAACTAATGAGTCAAACTCACATTAAATTGAAACTTTGAAAGACAAGAAACACATTGCTTACAGGATTAATTAGAGTTTGAGAACAGCCATGAAGACGGCAGTCAAATAACTGTCATGCAGATACAAAATATATCAGCACAGGGAGTTAAAAAATGTCAAAAGACTGCCTATGATATCTAAATGCCCATGCTTATCTTTAACAAATAACATTAAGAGTGATAGTTAGAGACTAAGCACCAAGCAACGGCGGCAAAAGAGGTTATCAAAAGAATCTAAGGCTGCACTGAGGCTCTTGTCCAAAGATATGCCCTTCTCAGATCTACAATCCTCAGAATCTTTAATGTTCTGGTCACTGTATTTTTCTCTGAGCATGCCATGCCGTTCCTGCAAATCTCATAAGAAAACATTTACTGATAAATATTAAATATTTGGAAGGATTAAAGAAACCAAACAACATCCAAAGCAAGACAACCATGAGCCATACTTATAGCAGGATACCTCGATTTCAGAGCCGGTGACTCCAATAAATTGGCTGACAGCAGCCAATGTTTCCTCACCTAGACCATACTCCTGACAGACATTCCTGTCAAACTCAACATTGTTAATCTAAAATGATTGAGCTTTTTTGTTTTTCCCCCATAAAGTGCAATAGAAAAGATCTTATCCACAGTTCAGTAAAATCCAAATAAACTTCTCTTATGGTGACACTGTCATTTCTGCACTAAATCCCACCAGTTACTTAATATACTGAAATAAATGCCAGAATGAAGAGTCTAATAGTACAAAAAGAAAACAGCAGCAGAACCTGCACACTTTTGCCATATTGGTTTTACAACAGTCTAACCCCATCTCACCATGCACTAAATCAGTTACAGATCCTATGCCACATTGCTGAAAGATTATCAACAATGTCTACCACTTGCATTTCTGTAGATGATGTTAACTTCTGACCGGTACAATAATAAGAAGGCACAGGAAGTTCAGCTGTCCGGGTGCAACTGTGCACTTCCTTTTTTCCCCAAGAGAATCATATATATGTATGTGTATATGTATATGATGTTTCTCTTTAAAAGAAATGAATAACTCCTCTTTATTGATTAATGGAGGTTGCATCTGGTTTTACTTACCACAAAATGCGGTCTTCAACCTCAGAAAATTCATGTTTTTCTTCCTCAGGCTCCGCAATATCTTCCTCGCTGTCACTACAGATTAAAGCTTCACTGCCATGTTGGTCATAGTATATACGTCTCCTCCCCACAACAGATTGGTCTTCAGCCATTCTCTGATTTCTGTGCTGAATGATGCATATTTAAGATAAGACAAGCAAAAATAAAATCTCATGGGAAACAAGATGAGCCGAGGAACGATGGTAGATTCATGTGTGGATGCTTGTGCTGCTGAAATCTCCAACTTCGAACTAAATATCAGTAACAAAACCTTGAGGGCTTAATAACATGGCTAGTTTTTCCAAATGGCTTAATCTTGTTGTTCAGCATGTTATCAAGCCCTTTCATGAAATCCCCCCAAATTATAACCCGCACTGGAGATGACTTAAGTAGCACGGCTAACCCATGACTTAATGGCTTAAGTCTCTAGTGGCATACTGATTCAAAGCAGAAGTATTGTGTACCTAAACAGACAGAATAGAATACTCAAAATTAGGCAAACTAATAATTTAATCCAACTTACTTGTCCAAAAAAATCCATGTCGTATATGGTGGCAACTTTTCAACGTACGGAAGCTTGACACTTGTTGAAGATACAACTTCGTGACCATTAGAATAGTCTCTATCTCCCGACCCTTGCGCTAATCCAGCATACTTAAATAGAGGAATTTGGATTCTTGAGGAAAGCATTTTACCAAATCCATTCTCCTCCACACACAGAACGCTTCTACTTGATGTAGCTGTCAAAATCTCCGAAATATGACTCTCGAGCTTCTTTCTGTTCTTCTCGACTTTTTCCTGTGCACACCACCCAATATAAATATAATTTATTTGCATCACTAGCAGGTTGGAGCGCAAATCAATTCAATTTAGACAAGCCGACTACAACAGTAATAGTTGCTTATCAAATTCACACTGAATTGACGACGCTAGTGAAATTCAAGGACAAATAAATAATGTAGCAATAATTTAAAAAGTGAAATTCATAAGTGACTAACATAACTAATCTACCTTAATCGAAGCAATTCTCTCCGCTTGAATTTGCCTTTTAAGCTGATTTAACTTATGTGTCAAGTTTCCTACTCCACCACTAGAGCACTCTCCAAGTGATTTCTGCCATATCAACAAATAATAGCAATAAAATCAAAACATTGATAATTAAGCTAAAACGGATTTTTTAAAAAAGAAAAAGAAAAAGAAAACTCAATTCCATTTTTTTTTCCTTTCCGTTTTCTGTTTCTATATAATTCATTAGCAGCCAAACAGAGTATAAGTTGCAGTGAACGGCGATGGAATTGAGAGAAACCTCAGCCTCCACACAAAACCATTGGCGAATAATATTCAGTGGAATTTCAAGTCTATGTGATCAATTACAAACTAAAAATCAAAATGATATTTTGAAAAATCATTTTAAATTTTATGTTTAAATGATACAGTGAATTTAAGCGACTGATAACTACTTTTTTATGATTACTAATGAAGATTGAATACAAAAAGAAGAAATCAAAAGAGAAAAATTGAAGATCAAAAGGATAAGGAGAGAAATCCTAACTTTAGATTTAGTGGAAGAGTCGCTCCCTTTAGAGACCATTGTTGGCTGAATTTGGTGCTTTGTTTTCTCTGCGACTCCGAGTCATAAAACCAGAGTGAAAAAGAATCTGGAAGAAAATAATAAAAAAAGTAAAGAAGCACAGTAAAGGGCCTGACACGTGTGAACTGTTGTTACGTGGCCTTTACTGTTGGGGGACTCAATTTTTGAGTTTTTTCACACGGGCCCAAAGCATTTATTTTTCTTTATCTTTTTTATATTTATTTTGTTACATTTTAAATTTCGCCTTCAGAAATTTTAGCTGGCTTACGCAATGGGCTTTAAGTGAAGGCCCAAATTATATAGCCTGTCTGTACGAAATGTGTGTTTTTTTAACGAAACAAGTGTCTGGAGGAAAACAAATTTTTGTGCCTTATATTATTAAATCACTAACTTAATAATAATTAAACTTATTATTCAAAATGTTAAAAAAATTTATTCAACTAAATAATTCAACTCAAAATATAAAATTTTAAAATTTATATTTAATACAATAAAATATTTATTATATTTATTTGTGTTTTTTAATATAATAAAATATTTATTATATTTATAATAGTGTTTTTTATAAATACTTTGTAATGTATTTTTAATGTGTTAGTGCATGATAGCAAAATAAATTCATATTTTTAAAATATTTATTCTTGGCTAATTACCAGATAAAATACTATTAAATTTAGATTTTTCTTATCAGGAATGAAGTTGGTGTGTTGAATTCAAACTCTTACAAAAAAAATTGGCTAAATTGAAACAAAAAGCAAAGAGGATGGCTTGATTAAATGATTGAAGATAAAAAGATGACTGGATAAAGATTGAATGGTTGAATTTTTTTTTTTAAAAAGTGTTTGGATAAAGATCGAAGGATTTTTTATATTATTATAACTCTGTAATTAATTTAAATTTTATCTCTAGTATAAATTTGATTTTTAAATTTTAAATTATTTAGTGATAATATTTAAAATTGTTTAGTAATAATATTTAAAATTATTTAATGATGATATTTAGAAAAAATCTAACTAAATTTTAGTACTAAAAATGTGTATAAATACTTAGTGGCTACCGCCAATTACACACTTAATTTTAAGCTTTAATAATTTTTTTTTTCTTTCCATTACTTGCATCACTTTTCATTACGTCATTTCAATTATTTTTCTTTTATTTTCAATTTTTTAGTTTAATTACCTTCTAAGGCCCTTTCCCTTCCCATTTTTCACAATTCCACTTGAACCGTTTACTTTCAATCATGATTTTTTTCATAATTAACTAAACATTTTTTACCTTTAGCCCAGAAATTGCTCCAACAAAATAATTGTGAGATACCAACTCGCTAAAAAAAAAACCTCTCAACACAGTGTTTTCTATCTCTCCGGTCTATGGGATAGTACAAATTCGTCCCTTAAAGTTGATTCAGCTTCGATTCAAAAAGTGCACGTTGAGTTGGAGTTGCTTGGCGTACAGTTGAGAAGTTGAATCGACCGTATTGTGTTCAAATTCCCGCGAACAAATTGACGTGTCTAGGTGGAAAAAACCAATTGGATTCCGTCAAGGGAGATAGAGATTAGATTTAAATGACCCACGCGGTTGAGGACGTTGATTCGAGTTGGGCTTTTCAAATCGTAAGGCTGTCGAAATCTTAAATTGTGAACACGTGTATTGTAGTTAGAAATTTGGCAAGAGTCAATTTACAGGTCGTATCGGGATCGACTACAAACGGAAAAGTTGATAGTCGGGATGTTGTTAGTCGCTATAACCAGCTTATCGCTTAGGAGGGAAATCCTATTTTAAGGATCGATTCAAGATTGGAGTACACCGAGGCTAAGGCTAAGCTTAAAAATATTTGATTTATCCATTTATTTTATTTTCTTAAATTTATTTTTACATTTTCGAATCTATTTTTATTTTCATTTTATTAACTACATATTTCCTTATATTATTATCTTTATCAATTTAAACCCCCCATTTTTATTTTTCACCATTGTTATGCACAGGTCGTAGGCAAGACTGTTACCGCAACAGCGATTATGGTCACGGAAAAAGATTAAATTAGACAATCAGTCCCTATGGATTTGACCCTACTACTCTATACTGCTATTTACTGTTATTTTGTCGTAAGAATTTATATTTGGTAGTTTTGACGCCCATCAATGCATTTAGTGTATTATATATTTTTTTAAATTATTTTAAAATGAAAAATAATATAGAAAAAATCAAATATAGGCGAGCTAGATCGAACCCAGGTTTACTTTTTTTAAATTGGGTTGGATTTGGATAAAAAAATTCATTTTTCTAATCTGATCAAATTTGAACTTAAAAAATTGATTTAAATACCTTACATAGACCCAACCTGACTTGAACTATGAACAACTTCTAAATGGGTCAAATTTGAACTTTTAAATAGGCCTTATTTTTTGTCCAAGCCTATTTTTTGAGCATATTTTTTTTTTTCAAACCATCTCACTTTTCGGAAGATCTTTTGGGCCGGGTTTGGTGGCCCGACCATAGATAGGTCTAGAAATAAGTATATATGGTGCATTTTCTACAAAAATAAAATTATTATGTTTGGTTGTCGGGTTGAAACAATTTTTTTTTTGTTTTATATAACTTTTTGAGATATATGTGCTGACAAATAACCAATTTACGGTTGATAGATTATAGTATCTATATTAATAGAAACGGGGCCCACGTACCATAACAATCACGTTAGAGTACATGCCACAATAAAATAGTTCATATTGACCAGTAAGTTGTGTGGGCATCAGTGTTGGTTCTTGCGTAGACGCTGATGATGGACCATCCTCGGCAATCTTTGGTTTTAAAAGGGCCCGTCGTGGCCTACTTGTATGGGGATGTCGACACCTCGGCTCTTCCCCTTATAAATATGGTTTGTCATAGATCATAAACCATGGCTTGTACTCCATATCGCTTGCTAACTCCAGAACAACAATAGGTTCGTAAGTAGGTAAGAAATCATGCCAATTATTCCACATGTTGATATGTTGGGAGTGGAATATCATCCAATTCTCATCCGTCTGACCTCATAAGTCGATAGAATACAGATCATCAAGGTTTTGAGGTGCCACTAAAATCGATTGTCGAAATCTGAATTGTTGCAACACTCTATCGGTCTCGTAAATATCAACGATAGCATACACTACTAATGGGGCATTCGCGTCAGATGTTCGAATTCACAAAGAATTCCTCGGGAATGACTTCTTGAATTGCCGGATCCTTGTATGGTGTCCATTCAAACTATATTAATGTGATAAAAGCATTAGTGTTATATATATATTACTAAATACGAAATCGACTACGTTAATATTATATAGTTCAAATTTAAATAAATAGATACCTCCTCTTCCGATCATTGGTCTAATAGAAGTCATATATCTTGAAGATCGGTCGGTAATCCCACGTGACTCGGCCCATGGTTCCACCTATTTAAATAACTTATTAGCATAATAATTTAAATTTAAATAAATTTTATTATGGTAATATCTAATGAAATTTACCTTATTACGAGTGGGAATGTACACGGATAGTTCGCTCGAGGATGTAAAAATGACAACTGGTATCGCGCCTATGATTGCAATAGTAGAATACAACCACTAATTTTGATTTTTCGTGGTTGTGTCGTTTGACACATCTCCCGATACAATGTTGTCAACACGGCGAACCCTCAACTGAGTTTGTCCGCTCCTCTAAAGTCGACAAGTTTCAACAACCGCCTTAGATGGACGAGTGTTTGTGACTTGTTCGACATTAGGATACCCTCGATGATCTGAAGGATGTACGCCCGAGCGTGTCGTTCTCTTTCAACTTTAGTCGAATCCTCATCCAGCCCCACGAAATTTCTTCGTAACCAACATATTTCGATCTGACCTCCGTAAATTGTCTCTGAAACCAAACCCAAAAGTTTACCACATATGTCTCCCCAAGCAACAGAGTGAACAGACCCAATGACTACCGACCTATCCACCGGTAACCCCAACTGTAAATGCACGTCCTCTAGAGTGATAGTAGATTCGCCGCACGGAAGATGGAATGTGTGCGTCTCAGGTCTCCACCTCTCCACCAAAGCGCTTATGAGTTTCAGGTCCAACTTACACCCCTGACCTACAAGGGCCACGTGCCAAAAATCGACATCCCTGAAGTACGATTTGATCAACGGTGATGGAAGAGCGGGTAGATTATGAATATGGCATTTTAAAATTTGATCTTCCGCCTATTTACGTAAAAAAATATAAAAAAAATAATAAGTTCAAATATAACAATAAAATAAAAAAAAATTAAAAATTAAAAATTATTAAAAAAATATTCTTACCATTTGCAATTGACTGATGGAAATGTGCTTATCATCATGACGGATTAGAGAACCGATCGTTGCTAATTATAGAACATGAATTAATTTTTAATAAAAAAATATTTTCAGAAAATATTAATAAAAATTCTAATAAAAATATAATCTAGATAGAAATAAAATTTAAGTAATAAAATTAAGAGAGAATATTGTGAGAAATGAGTAAGGGTGGGGGGCTTTATAGTTTTTTTTTTTTTTTTTTACTGTTAGGGGGGCAACGACTATTTTAATTAGTTGTTGGAAAAGTAGTCGTTGGGGGGGGGGGGAGAATGCATCCAGCTGAAATTGGCGTTTTTTTCATAAATGTTTCCAGCTGGAAGCGTTTTTCATAAACGTTTCCGATTGGAAGCGTTTTACTGGTAACACGTGGAAAGTGCTTCCAGCTGGAAGTGTTTTTCTGCATTTCACCTGAAAACGCTTCCAGTTGGAAATGTTTTCCCTAAGTCGGCCTATTTCCGTAATTATTCCAAAAATCGGCCTAATCTGGTAAATTTGAAATATTTTTGACATTTTTGGGTAATAAAGTCCTACTTTCAAAATATATTGTGGAAACATATTACCATATATATGATTCTATGTTAGCTTGCTATTTTCACATATTACTAGAAAAAGTAATTTACAGATTTAAAGATGGTCGTTTGCGCCAAGATTGAAATTTTGAAATTCAAAAAATATTAGGACTAATAATGATCTAATTGGAGAATATAGACTAAATCTACAACTTTAGACATAATACAGGATTAATATCAAAATTTAATTGCTACTATTTGGTCAAGACTGAAATTTCAAAATTTGAAAAATATAATGACTAAAATTGATCAAATTAAAGTACAAAGACTAGATCCACAATTTATGCAAAGTAAAGGGACTTATAGCAAAATTTAACCAAATACTTCCTGATATATATATTAATTTACTTTCTTTCATATGAGTGTAGCATCACGATTCCTAGTCTTTGTTTTTAATACAATGCCTAAAACTACTCATAGCCTATCCCCACCATTAAATAAGAAGATAATGTGCTTCAGCATACTCAAACTTATGTCTTCTTGCACTAACAACAAAATTAATATCAAACTGATTATCATCAATTTTGTAAATAATAACTATTTGATTACTATTTTTCTTATCTTGGCCTTGTGTTTCTGGAATAAAATAAATGATGGTTGTTCTTTTGTATTATAAGACTAAAATGAATGCTATCACCCTTCAATCATATATATTTTTGGTGTACAACAATAATAATAATAATAATAATAATAATAATAATAATAATAATAATAATAATAATAATAATAATAATACAAATTTCAATCCAGCAATAAAAGTTTTACTTGTGGAAAGGGTTGATTAGAGAAGAAGCTAATAAGGAAAAATATTTGCCATACTTTTCTAGTTCCAGGATATATTCATTTCTTTAGTTATTTAGGATATAAAACTGTATCTTAATTTTATTTCTATCATATTTATTGGAATATGTTGATTTTAGAGAGGGAAGAAGAAAACGTGTTTTGTTGGATGTGTTTTCAGCCACCTTTTGATTTTTTTAAATTATTTCATTTGGTTAAATGGTTAAATGTTAATATTTTTATTCTTGATTCTAAAGTTCGATTCCTTTCCTATTCACATTTGTCTTTTTAATTTAATGTTTCTTCAAGTTTTTTTTATTAATATTTTTAACATATTAACTTCTTTGGTTAGATGGTGCAATTAGATAATTGCAATTGAATCTTTAAGTCACAGGTTCTATTATTTTTATAAGCATATTAATGCATTTTTTATTTCATGTTGTTTCAAGGTTTTTTTTTTTAATTAATATATTGTTTACAAGTTTTTTGTTTTTATTTCATCCTTTTAATTAATAACTGTTTTAATTATAAAAACAAATAATTATTATAAATTTCATTATTTTTAGTAAATATAAATTTCAATTAATTATTTCAAATATCATTATGTTTATATGTGAAATATTTCAAATACACATACAAAAATATATAATACTAAATTTTACTTCACTCATGATATGTTTATAGTCGTGTAACACATATATGTGAAATATTTGATAACATAATGATAATTGAAATAATTATTTGATTTTATAAATAAAACAATTATTAATTAAAAATAAAAAACTTGAAAATAATATATTTATTAATGAAAAATATTAATTAAAAAATAAAAAATAAAAAAAAATTGAAACAACATGAAATAAAAAATACATTAATATGCTTATAAGAATAATGGAACTTGAGACTCAAGAATGTAATCGCAATTATCTAACCATTTAATCGAATGAGTTAATATGTTAAAAATATTAATTAAAAAAAGGCTTGAAGCAACATGAAATAAAAAAATACATTAATATGCTTATAAAAATAATGGAACTTGAGACTCAAGGATGTAATCACAATTATCCAACCATTTAATCAAATGAGTTAATATGTTAAAAATATTAATTAAAAAAAGCTTGAAGCAACATGAAATAAAAAAATATAAATATGAGTAGGAAATGAATCAGACCTGAAACGTAAAGATAAAAGCACTAACATTTAAGCAAAAACGCGTCTAAATTTTCATCCTCTCTCCAAAATCGACATATTCTAATAAATATTACAAAAATCGTCAAATCGGCATTTCTTCATAATTTAGCCCTGTTCTAGTGTTAGTTGTAAATTGCTTTGTTTTATTGCAATGGGATTACTAAAATTTCAGGATGACGCCAAATAAATTAAATAGAAAAAAGAGTATCAGAGAACAAGAAGTTCAATAAATTCCAAACTCAGTTGAACCTCCTCAACAAGTCCAACCGATGGAATCCCAATGCCTTCACCACAATGGAAGCTATGCGAGTAGCTTTGGCGAATGCTGGAATCCCAATGCTTCATCACAACTTTCAGGTGTATAGTACACTGGCGAAACTAGGGAGACACCGTTGTCCCTAAAGTGAAATTTCTTTAATATAATTCATATAAAATTTTTAAAATTTTAAATTAAAAAAATAAAATTACATTTTGTTCTCCCTAAAAATATAAAAATTTGATTTAATTCTTTAAAAATTATAAAGATATAGTTTATTAAAATGGTAAATTTATATATTTTCAATAATAAAAATTACAATTTAATTTCGGTCCCCTAAAAATTTATCTGATTTCGCCCATAGTATGGTAATATGATTTTCATTATTGGTGGAAGTTCTATAATTAGATGACATTATCTTTTATGTCATTATATTATTGGTAATATATTGTGTTTATTTCACAAAAAATAATTTATAGAAAATATTTTCTATATTTTTCTGTGTTTATTTTATGGAAAATAACTCACTCAACATAAAATGATTTATAAAGTATTTTTAAAGCCTAATATAATAATAATAATAATAATTTTTTAGTTTTAATTTTAATTTTAAAAACATTTAAAATACTAAAATATTAATATAATTATTATAATTTTTAATATTAAAAATAATTGTTTAATTATTTATATTTAATAACATAATAAATTATTAATGATTAATATAATTTATTTTAATAAAAAATTTGGACTGATTATTTTAATAAATTATTCAATATTACAATTTTATTTTAATAATAACTTTTAAAGTTTAAATAATATTGAAAAATATTTTAACAATAAATATTTTATAATATAAAGGTTAAAATATGTCATAAGTCTTTGTACTCTTCATAAATTTGAAATTTAGTCCCTATATTTTTATTTTTAGGAATTTAATTCCTCTACATTTTAGATTTCAAAAATTCAGATCCAATTATTAACATTGTTAAACTTTTTTGTTAATTTTGTTGATGTGGAATTTTTAAATAAAAAAATACTCGCTTAATAACTATGTAACCAAAAAAATTATGAATTCTAAAGTATCTTTGAACTCGTGATATCTAGGTGTGAAAGTGAGGTTCTAATTGTTGCTCTAAACAAGTCTTAGCGAAATAAATGTGTTAAACAAATAAACAATGTCAATAAAATTTAGTAAGGCTTTCTTTTTCCTTTTTAAACCCTTCAAATTCAAGTTGCTTCTTTAGTACATATGTTTACAATTTGGTCCATATGTTTTAAATATGTTCTATATATGTTAAATTTCAATCGATATTTAATGTCCAAGCTGATGGAATGACTTGATTAATACGATAATGTACATGTTTTGACGTTCAGTAACCAATTTAAAATATGGAGCATAATTTGAGGAAATATGTTATTAACCCTTCAAATTAAGTAAAAATATACCATAAGTCCTTGTACTTTTCTAAAATTTATAATTTAATCAATATTTTTTATTTCTAGAATTTAGTCCCTCTATTTTTCAGATTTTAAAATTTAGGTACAACTGTTAACACTTTTTTTTTGTTAAATTTGTTGGTATGACATTTTGAAATAAAAAAATACTCACTTGATATGTAATTAAAAAAATAACATTATAATTAACCTGAATTTAACCAAAAATAATTAACAATGTTAACGATTGTACTTGAATTTTAAAATTTGAAAAGTAAAAAAATTAAATTCTTTAAAATAAAAATATAAAAACTAAATTTCAAATTATCGAAAAATACGACAACTTAGGCATATTTTAACCTTGATAGTATAATGAGAGAAAGGACATATATACATCAATTAATATTTAACCTGTAATTTTTTAATACAAAACCTACTTCTACTTGCAATGAACTACTATGTGATACCATATGTTAAAAATTTTAATTAAGCTTTAAAAATTTAAATTTTCTATATTAATTTTTAAGGGTTTATCTACTCTTTATTAAATGGATTATATTTAAAGAAAATATTATTTGAAAGGATAATTACGAGAGTTTCGAAAATACAACATAAACATGAAATTGCCATTATAGGTAACCTGCTGATTGCACCAACCAATAGACATAAACATGCAAGGAAACATGGAAAACTAAGAGTTTATTGTTTAACATTTGAGCTCAATGAACCTACAATGTAATAAACTACTAACAATTTCGGATTTCAGAACCTATAGTTTCCGAATACCCTCCCTCTATCTCTCGAGAACTTCCAGGCCGAAACCGATTGAACCGGAGTTCCCTTCCATCCAACGATCACACTCTTTCCGCACTTGTCAAGCGTGCAATAACTAGCGGCACTCGGAAACTGTTTGATCACCAAACTACCTTGGTATAAGGAAGACTCGCTAAACCCCAATTCGGTCATTCTAAACCTCGCGAAGAATGCCGACCACACTTCCAACTTCACACTTCTAACGACCCTCTCTTTGCCTTCCGTCGCCACAATGTTCCGAATCCCATTGCAAAGCACGGACTCGACCTCGGCTCTCAATTCACCTTCATGTTCCAAGCAAGTGTCAAGGCAGTCAAAAAATGTGCTGTAAAAGAATAACGCTTCGATGAATCGGTTCACGAACGACGGAGAGTTGTGGTTTGCTTCGATTTCGATGACAATTACTATAGTAGGGTTCAAATTTTTCATCACCCGCATCAGATTTTCCAAGCATGTAGGAATTGAAATCATTGTTCTAAGCACCAACGGACAGAAAACAACCAACGATTCGTCGTTTCCGATTTTGAATAACTCTTCCTTGATGTCTTCCATGTCTTCGACATAAACCGCAATGAACGAAAAGGGTAACTTAAACGACGCAGCAACACTTTCCAACCTCTTTCCGGTCTCCGCTATCTTCTCGTTGCCGACAAATCCCACGGCCGTTATCTTGAGAATCTCGACGTGGTGAATTTCACGTTCCGCCAGAGCTTGCATTAGGCCGGTCCATTGAACTCCACTCCGAAGTTCAAGATCAATTATATGGATCTTACTAGCCGATGCCACGTTCTCTATAATGGCTTGTATTCCCATGAATTGCGTTACTTGAAAAAACGGTACATACTCATGAATTCTAACCGATATAAGGTTCGTATTCAACCCGTTTTCAATACCGGTCTTAAATATCATCTCCGGTTCCTTCGCTATGATCCTCCCCATTCCTTTATCAATCCTTTCTCGAAGACCTTCGGCAAAATAATATACGATCCGTTGGACCGGACTGGCTCGTTCGGACGCAATCCATTCGCAACGCGAAAGCAACCGGCTAGCACGTTCGAATTGTTCGTAACCAACTTTCTCCGTTGCGGTTAGGAGTAAGTGCACGAGCTCGACGTCTTTCGTCTCGTCATCGGACAAACCCGAAAGAGCATGACCGAACGGATGCATAATCATGGAGAAATCATCGTACCTCATGTCCGAAAGCTGTATGTACCTCGCTCCAGTCACCCTCATGATCTCCTCCGCTGAAAGTTTCTTCTGGCTGCCACCACGTTCATCCGTTCCATCCCCGCCGTCACTCCCAACATATTTGCTGAATCTCAATTTCTTGAAACCATTTCCGTAATTGGTTAGCAGTTCCAGAGACGACAACCGACACGAAGACTGCATATTGCAGTCCTTAATGGGTTTCATGTTTTCCGGCCTAGAAAATTCTTGGAACGCCATGTTTCCCGAGAAAACAGAGCTGAAACTGAATTCATCGGAAAAAGCTGACTTGGTTGCTGCTCGTCTCTGTTGTTGTTCTTGATTTTCAGACATCTTTGTTACGTTTTGATAAAGACCATGATTAGGACAAACAGGATCATTGTCTGGATCATCTCCAGTTTCTTGGAATCCAAACAGAGGGTCATGTTTTCCATTTATTACAGTACCATCTTTCTGGAAATCAGGAAGATTGTAATTTCCTTGGATTCCATTGAAGTCGAATGGACTACTGAAAGCGAATAATCCATTATCCATCTTAGAACTTTTGAAACTTTGCATCAAATTTTACTTCCACAAGAGTATCTATGTAATAATAATCATAATAAATATCAACTCCAAAAAGATTTTTTTATATACCCGAGTTAATTGCATTAGACATCCTTGAATTACAATTTAAATTTTAAATTAATTCAAAGCACAATCATATTAATTAGATACTTCTATTGACATTGTCAAAAATATAACCTATGAGGCAGAGCATATTTAATACATTAGGATTAAATTGTATGCATATTAAGTACGGAAGGCTTTTTTAGATTTTAGGTATAATGATAAATTTAACATTTATTTATTTAGATTTTAGGTATAATGATAATTTTTTTTTTTTCATTTCGGCTTTATTTTTTTTTCTTTATCATTTTGGTTCTCAACTCTCAAAGTGTTGTTAAATTGTTTTTTTTTTTAATGGACAAAAGATACATGAATTGTTTAAAGTTGTATTGGCACTGACGTGAATTAAACCATGGAAGTTGTCGTGTTAATGTCGTTAAAATTTTAACAGTTCAATCAATTTATCTATCCAACAAAAAGCAATTTAATTAAAATTCAAAAGTTGAAGACCAAAGTAATAAAAAAAAGAGAATTAAGATCAATGTAATGAAATTGATAAACATTAGGAGCCAAATATATCATTATGTCTAAATTTTATACTTACTATATGTTTTAACATGTCAGACGGCGACGTACCTAGAGGTTGGAGCCTTAGCCCCCGATTAAAATGATACAATTGCAATTTTAGTCTCTCTCATGCAATTTAATCCCTTTTAGTTTATTTGTTAAATAGAAAAATTACTTTTTTTGCCTCATCAAAAGTAAAAAATTCAATTTAAATAATTTCAATACAAAATTTTTAGCTTTAAATCCCAATTTTTTAATTTTATATGTCTTCCATCGTACAATTCCTAACTTTACATTTCATGTCAAATTTAAGTTATTCATGCAATAGATATACACATGAGTCTACAATTTAATCAACGTATTTCAAATATGTTCCATATTAAATCCAAACTTTTATATTTAATGCCTAAATTAACAGTTATATTAACAAAAAAAAAAAAAATTTGATTGATATAATATTATACTTTGAAATCAATTTAAAATTTAGACAATAGTTGATGACTTTTTAATGGAATTAACCCTTTCTTTAATCTACAAATAGCAGTGTAACTAGGGGGCTGGTAGAGGGTTGGTCCCCTTCCATTTAGACGTTTTAAAATTTAAAATAAATATACAATTATATTTTAACCCTCTTAAAAATAATAATAATTTAATTTAATTCTTTAAAAATTATAAATATATGAATTAATAAAATAATAAAATAATATTTATATTATTTTTAAAATTACAATTTAATTTTCACCCTTTAAAAATATTTTCTAACTTTGTATCTGTACATCATATCATAGTAACGTAAAGGAAAAATAAAATGGGGTTGGATTGCGATGGCGAGACTGATATTTCGATGTGGGCAACATGTCCGGCCGCTCACGCAAAAAAAAAAAAAAGAAAGCCAATTAAATACTTAAATGGCATGTAAAAATATTGTGGTTAATACAAATGGCACAAAGGACGATAGGATATAATATTTGGTGATTATTTCCACATAGCAAACGAAAGCAGCCATCCAAAATTAATGTTTAAATTGTGGGATCAAAGCAGATTACTCCCATAAAGCATTTATGAATTAAATAAAAGGAATGAAACTACACGACAAGGAGATAGTTGATAAGAACGAGAGAGACACAAAATGACAGCATGAGTATTAACTTTGGTGATTATTTTTTTATGATTATTAAAATCTAAAAGTCATTATATAAATCAATTAGACCCATAAATTACATTTCTGGGGATAATCAAATCTCTAACATAATGTACATATGCTGAACAGCAATACAAACTGAAAATAAGACATGAAGCCAGTTCGATGCAGGCCACTGGAAAAATATTATACCGAAGAATTTCAAAGTTAATCCACCAAAAATACCTTTTTTTCGGATAATATACGAACTACTCATATGAAATTTGAAAGAATTTAAACAAAAATAATAAGTTTAAAATGGGTTTGAGCAAAAAATTAAGTTTATTAAATATACGAGTTGAACTTAGGTTTTAATGTACACAACTCAAGCTCAACCCGTTTACAAATTTGTAATATGATATTTTTCTTTTCTTGATATATTATGTGATTTATATCATGTTAAATTAAATATATCAAACTAAAACATAAATATTAAAAAAATATGTTAAGTTATTTATGTTTGGAAATTTAATAAAAGAAATATATATAACTAGTTTGTATTCTCGTGCTATGCATGGTCAATTGTAAATATTAGATTTATAATGCTTTTATAAGATTAATATTTGAACGTTCACAGTTTATTTATTTTTATTACTCAAGTAGCCTTAAAAATTGACATATGTCTTGTCAACCTATTGACCTGCTTGTAGAGTCTAAAAACTCCCCTAGCTTTTTCCATTTTTATAATATTAATTTTTGTTTAAATTTTTTAATGAGTTTCTTCAAAAAAATCATTAATAAATTGAAAATTTAATGTAATTGCAAAATATTTTAAAAATATTTAACTAAATTAAAACAAGTTATATTAATTTTATTTAGTTTTAAAAATATTTAATATCAAAATAATATGAAAATTCCTCGTGATTGATTTTAATATTAATATATATATATTATAATTTAAATAATATTATCAATAATTTCTTACAGATTATTTATTTTATATATATTGTTAAATAAATTTATTTTAATGTTAAAATTGTTAATATTTATTTTTCTCCAATTTAATCAATGAAATAAATCTTATTATATTATAAAGATATAAATTTAATTTGATAAATATTATTAATATGAATTTTTTAAAAAAAATTATATTTTAAGTTTAACAATTTAATATTTATGTTATAACATTAAAAATTAATTCAATTAAGTAAAATCTTGAAATAAAGAGATAATTTATTTAAAATAAACTTTATATTTAACATATAAAAATTTTTAAAGAAAAATTTTAAACAAAAGAAATGAAATAACTTTAAAAAAATAAAAGGCAAAGAGTAAAAAAAAAAAAAAAACTTACCCAAATTGTAAATTAGTGTTTTAATTAAAGAGTGTCATATGTCAAAAACACTGTAATGTAAACATAACTATTTATTTTCTTTTTTTGTACCCCATAATGCTATAGTATATATATATACATATATATATATATATATATATATATATTACTAGATACTAAATAAAATCAATAATATTTTTAAAGAAGTACTATGAATGGGCCTAATTGGGATTAGCGTAACCATTTACAAATATGGGCGGATTTAAGTAAAATTTGAGATCCATAATTTTTATAGTCAAGCTTAGGCAACTATGTATGATATTAATATCATGCATAAACTTGACCTAACCTATGAACATTTCTAGTCGTAACCTAGTTAATTGCCATTAAGTCCGTTAAGTCAAATTTTGCTATTAATCTCTATACTATGCGTAAATTATGGATTTAATCATTGTAATTCAATTTAATCATTTGTAATGTATATATTATTTATAAGTTATGAATTTAGTCATTATGCTTTAATTTAATTATTTTTAATCCACGTACTTTTTTAGCCCTACCTGCATTATGTAAAAATAATAAATTGGAATCACATTATATACAAATCTTCCCGATAGTAAAAAAATTAATAACAAAATTTAAAAAATAAAATCAACTAAACTTGACCTAATAAATTTATGAAGGGGGAAGCTTCATTATTGGAAATATACACGTGCCAAGTGGAGATTGATTGCGTTTATGGGAACAGGAGCCAAACCATGCTGAAGCCAATGAAGTGGAGGATGGGGCCGGCAATATTGTTGTCCTTGAAATATCTACACGCATATATTTATATGGTGCAGCAGTATGTGTGGATATAAGGTAGTTTATTTTATTACAAGGTGGGGGTTCGAGGGTTGATGGTGAGTGACAAGAAAGGTAGAAGAGAACCCAAGTTGGAGGAGGTTTTTTTTTCTTTGTTTGTTTGTCATATTGCCCAAAAACCCAAAGTCCCTTTTGTTCTTTTTTCTCCATCACAGTCTGATTGAAGCTCTTCATTTCAATCCTTTTGGTTTTTATTTTGCCCTCTAAGTTCAATAATCATTATATCACCACCAAATAGCTTTCACTGTCTCTTTTTAATCTCTTTTTGGCCATTGCAGCATCAAACAGAAAGTTGCAATGGACAGTTCTATCTCTCCAAAACAAAATGAAACCCAGGCATCCAAAAGAAGGTTTTTGTTTTATATACATACTAAATTGGTTCATAGCAGGCAGCATGCATTTAACTTTGGTCATGTTTTTATTACCAGGAAAGTGGTTGAAAGGACTGTTGTGACTGTAAAGATAGGAGAAAATGGTGGAAAGTTAAAGAATGACGGACCACCTTATGATTCATGGTCATGGAGGAAATATGGTCAAAAGCCTATCAAAGGGTCTCCTTATCCAAGGTAATTCATGTTCTTTTCTGCATTTTTTGGTTCATGGTTGTTGAGTTCATGTTTTGATCATGCAGGGGGTATTACAAGTGCAGCACATCAAAAGGTTGTTCAGCTAAAAAGCAAGTAGAAAGATGCAAAACAGATGCTTCAATGCTCATCATTACTTACACCTCTACTCATAACCATCCAAGCCCTCATCTGCACAACACCAAAACCTTATCACGGTCACCAACTAAAGAACCCCAAAGTAGTGATGATGATGATGATGGCGATAATGATGATCAGGCCCCAACCACTAAGCAAGAACACCTACCTGATAAAGATGAAGAACATTTTCATTACCTACAATCCCCATTAAGCTTTCCCCAAAACCAAGAAGAAGATCCTTTCAGTGGGAATCTAGAGAGAAGCACAGTGGGGTTATTGTTGGATGAAGAGCCAGTCTCTTGTTGTTCTCATATGAAAGCAGCAGCATCATCTCCCACACCAAAATCAGAGGAAAATGATTTCTTCGATGAGCTTGAAGAACTACCCATATGTTCAGCTTTCACAAGGTTCATGAGAAGCAAGTTTTTCGATGAAGGGATTCCTGTTGTCCCTCCTTGATCTAAGTGTATATATATTTTTACAGCCTTGGAAAACATGTAATTAATTAAGGTGTTCATAGTTGAAGGGATTATTATGCCTCCATTACCAATGGCTCATTTTCTTTTCTTTTTGTTTTGTCTGAGGGTTTACAAAATGGGATAGTGTGGCTTGAAAACTGAAAAAAAAAAAAAAGGAAAAAGCTTGTGAATTGGTGCCATTTGTATTGATATTGGAGATTGGGAATTTTGGGGGGAGAAAGGTAAAAGAAAAAATCTAGCAAGTCGAATGGATAGAGAGATAGAGGGGGCTCTTTGATTGATGCTGCTTTTTTTTTTTTGGTTAGGTGAGCAGCTCCTTTCGACATTAAAAATGGATGCACGAGGTTCGCGCGAGACTGCTTTGCTTTAAGAGCTTTTTTTTTCTTTTCTTTTAAATTATCTTGTTTTATGTTCCTTACTTGATAATGGATGCTTAGATTCCATGGGAAGAGAAGATTTGCATAATGAGTTTTTGCTGAACTAAGGGTTCTATTCTAATTAGATCAAATCTATAGATATATTCACAAGATTTAAATCAAAAATTTTATTTTAAAGATATTAATTTTTTTATTATTCAATCTAATTTGATGTCTTTAATGCATTGAATATTGTTATGGAAGGGGTATGAGACTGGCACCAAATCAACATTGTTGGTGGCGATTTGAGCTCACTCACTTAAGTGTTAATTGAAATCACTATTAATAAAGTTAATTTAGGTGATGAAAGACAATTTAGAAAAAAAGAAAAAAAGTATGCATATATCGTCTCCAGTCGCTACAGTCATCAACCGTAATGATTTAGTAGAGAATCTCTATCTCCCTAACTTCGATAAGGCTCATGCATACCCTTTTTCACTCAACACCATTTCCTGGTTATATTAACTTCATATTTAACTCAAAAATTAAAAAATCAAATCTTAAAAAAATCCTAAATCACTTACAAGTTCAAAACCTAAACTCGAGGTTTTTAGTCTTAGAGATTTGGATCAGGTTCCAGATTTTAAGTTGTTGATTCCTAGCTCTTTTTTTTTTTACTTAAATAATATAAATAAATGATTTATTACTTTAATAATATAACTCAAAATTATGTACCGAAATATAATTGATTGAAATAGTTTTATAGGGAGAATGGTACTGATACAAATTCCCATTGTTAGTGGCAATTTGGGTTGATACCAAGGTAATCAGCATTGTACTTGTGGATATGCTATTTTCCTATCGTACGTATCAATATCAAACTGTTTTGATGTATCGTTTCGAAATTTTTGTTATTTTTGAAAAACATTTAATATATATATATACAAACATCAAATGATAAGATTAAATAAATCTCATATGTTGTTTCAAAAAAAATTTTCTCAAATGAAAAATACTCATAAAAAATAAAGTTTTGATTAAAGAGGTAAAGAAAATTATGAATGCACTTAGTAGATCCCTTTACCATAGGGATTAGATCAAATGAGTCCTATTATTAAATTGATCAATTTAGTTCTTATACTATTAAAAAGAATTAAATAAGGAAAAATTGGTATAGAATTACCATTTACTGTTTAAAAGATGTCTTTTGTTGTTTAACAGAGTTTTATTTTGAATACATTTTATGATTTTGCAGATAACATATTTTGTTTAAAATTGAACTGTACACAGAATAAATAATTTTCATGTCATTTTTCAAACAATAAATGATAAGTATATTTCAAACAATAATAGAGGCACTAATTTAATCCAAAGGGTCTTCGTAGGTACATTCACCTAAACCTAAAGAAAATATTTAAAAAATAGTGGCATAGGTTCAAATATCATCATATGTAAATTTTACAATACCAAAAAAAAAAAAAAAATACTCTTACAATATTATATAATAAGTTTCACAAATACAATCCATTATTAAACAAACTTAAAATAAACAAGCAAACAAATTATTCCATAAATTAAACAATAATTCATCTCATACTATGCATATAACAATCCATAATTCAGAAAAACCAAAACCAATAATAAAAAGTAAATTAAAGTTAAAATATATTTAAAATTAATTTTTCAATACAAATAAATAATAAAATATTCAATTTAAAATTTAAAATTTATTTTTTATGGTATCGGTTAGTACACTATTCCGATTGGTAAGGTGAAATCAACCAATACACACTGATACGACTAATGCTATCAAAATTTGAACAGAAACAAATCCTTAAGTTTTTTGTTTCAGTTTACTACTGGAATAGAGTGTAATACCCCAAAAATTTTTACAGTAAAATATTATCCGTGATATAGTAAAATAAGGAAATAAAGTGACAAAGCTATGTCAATATTGGGAAGTATATTATGATATATTAATTCAAGAAATGACTAAATTGCAAAGATGAGAAAAGTCTTGTTGCACAAGAGTAAATACTCAAAATTTAAGGGGTTGAAGTGTAAATATAAAAAAGTGGAAGGACTAATGGTGCAAATATTTTAAGGGTGGACTGATCTAGAAACCAAGGAAAATTGATGAATTAGGACCAAATTGAATAGGTAAAAAATTATGAGGGACTAAATCGCAATTTTACCAAATTAAGTGATGACTCAAGGATGGAATTCTAAAAGATCATGAAGGGCAAAATGGTCAATTAGTAAGAGAGATAATTTTAGAATGCAATGATTATGTTGATGATATTTTAAATTAATTAATTAGATAAATATTATTTTATTAATATTTTTATGAGATATTTATTATTATTTTATTATTATTTATTTAGTATATAAGGAAAGAAAGATGAAAAGATGAAGAATTTTCATCATCTTTCCTTTCCCATGCAAACCAACGTGAGAGAGTAAGAAGAAAATAAGTTTTCTTTCTTTACAATTTAGTCTTTCTACCAAAAATTCATTATTTTCACCTAAAAATTGAAAGAATTTCTATAGCCATCAAGACAGAAAGATAGCAAGGAGATGATGGAGAGCAAGAATATCAAGTTGGATTCAAGAAAAAGAAGCTGGAGGAGAGAGAAAAATCAAGTTAAAGATTGAAGTCAATAAGAAAAGGTAAGAACATTAAGATTTCAATATATTTTTAAGTTTAATATTGTTGAAAAAGCATGGAATTGATGTTAATGTAGAGTTTTCTTTTATACGATCTAATGTTCTTGATATATTAGTGAAGGGAAATGAGAGAAAATAATGAGAAGTATGGTAGAAAATGGAAATAAGAGTGTTATAAACTTGGTAATCAATATGTTGCACTAAAGTAGTTTTAGACAGCAGCAATAGGCTAACTTTGAAAAATCACCAAAAATGGTAGAAATTGAATTAGAAGCTGAGTGTGATATGGAATTAAATATTATTGAGTCTATTTTCATATAAAATAAATATAGAAAGTAAAGGAATTCTGTATTCTCAGATATTTATATTTTTGTGAGACTGGTTCAGAATGATTTCGAGATCCCTTGTTCTGACTTGGAAAAATCACTAAAAATTATAAAAAAATAATTTTGGGACATAATTTATATGGTTAAATTACTAATGAGACTATTTTTATAAGAAACAAATGATAACATCATTTGAATTCTGTTTAAAGAGATAATTAAACTTTAGTGAAGAGTGGTCAGAACTGTCAAATAGCAAAACAGGGGATATTTTAATGAATAAACTGTACTAATTGGCTAAACCAAAAATTTTTAAAATTTTATGGTAAGAAGACATGTGAGTCTAGTTTCAGGTAAAATTAACGGATCTTAATTTGGAGTTCTAGCTCAAGATATAAATAATTTAGTGACTTTGACTCAAATGGACATCTTTGAATATATAATAAGTAAATAGTGAAATTATTGATAATGTTACTTATAAGCATATTATATAAATTAAGGATGTGGAATGGAGAGGAGGAGGAGGAAAATATGTATGAATATTCATCTAGCATGGCTAATTTGCATGTTTTAAGCTTAAGGACTAAATTGAATAAAAGTAAAACTTTAGGAGCAATTTTGTAAAAAATGTCAAAAATGACCAAATTGAAGGGAATGAATTGTTTTATTGAATGAAATTGTCAATTTAAGATCGGGTGAAAATTGGGAAATGGTAAATTATCAAAATACCCCTGAATCTTGGTATTTTTGTAATTTAGTCAGGTAAGTTCGTGTAACAGAATTATGCATAATTATAAGCTTGAGTTAAATATCATACTTGTGAATTGTATTTTTGTCATGCATATGAAATTGATATGGATATATTTGATAATGCCCGATAAAATGATACATCCCGTTGAACAAAGGAAAATCGATAGATGAAGTTTCTCGAATTGGTTGTAGTTCTGCATATGTTGCAGACACACTATAGCTCGAAAGAGCGTCCCGATATTAGCCCTCTCGAGCTCCCCGTTATATAGTTCTTGCGAGCTTCCCGTTATAACTCTTTGGAGCGTCCTGATAGGTTGTGATCCACATGTGTTGTGGACACACCGTAGCTCTTAAGAGCATCCCGAAATATAGCTCTTCGTGAGCTTCCCGATAGGCTCTTTGTGAGCTTCCCGATAGTGCTCGCTTGAACTTTCCAATATATGGCTATCCAGAGCTTCCCGAAAGGCTCTTCGTGAGCTTCACGATATGGTTCTTTGTGAACTACCCGATTTCAGCTCTATTGAGCTTCCCGTTATAGCCCAGATTAGCTTCCCGATATGGCTCTTTATGAGCTCTCCGTTAAATAGATCGAGACGGTAAAAAGGACCTAGCCCAGACGGGTGATCCTATCCTGATATAGCCCTCTCGAAGAATACGTGTAAAATGGGTTTAGCCCGGACGGGTAATCCGAATAAGGGTCTAAATTTAGCCTGGACTGGTAATTCAGATCCAAGCTCATTAGAGTAATTGTCGTTGCATGGGATTTAGCCTGGACAGGTAATCCCGACAATACTTTATGAGTTTATATTACAAGGGATTTAGCCTGGACTGGTAATCCCACTGTAAGGATGAGGTTCGCGGGAGTGTGCTTTCTGATATGAAATGTGTAAGACCATAGTTGAAAGATACCATGGCAACCCGATATGAAATAAGTAAGACCATGGTTGAAAGATACCATGGCAACATGACATGAAATGAATAAGACCATGGTTGAAAGATACCATGGCAGGGTGACATGAAATGAATTAGACCATGGTTGAAAGATACCATGGCAACGTGACATGAACAAGACCATGGTTGAAAGATACCATGGCAACATGACAGAAAATGATTAAGACCATAGTTGAAAGACACTATGGCATCATGTCAAAGATAAATAAAACCGTGGATGGGAGGCACTATGACATTTATTGAACAATTGATATTCAGGTAATATGTATCAGATGACGAATGGTTATATGAAATGGTTGTGTGAAATGTTTACAAGAATTGGTCATATGAAAATATATGTACAAAATAGTTGTATGAAATAATTATGAAGATAGATAAACGAAATAAGTATAAGTACATGGAATATAATTTATGTTAAGTTTGATACAAACTATTACCGGAATAAATATACATAAAATATATGGAAATGATGGAGCATGAAATATTGATATAATGAAATGAATGAAATATACTTATGAAAAACCGGTAAGAGAACGATATGTTTCATGACATGTACATATATGATTATCTTTGATATGTTGATACAAGGAAATTATATAAGTAAAGACAATTATTAAACTCAAGTGTGACATATCGAGAAAATAAGTATATCAATGTTGAATTTATATGAAATATATGCAAGTATATTAACAATGTTGTTGTTTGATGCTTAGACAAGTGCCAAGCTATTGATTGAACGGTAATATGTTTAATTGAAAAAAAAGCGTTGAAACGGTGAGTACTTAGATGAAAATATAATTTAAGATTTTGCGAAAATTTTTTTTCTATGATCCCGATTTAATTCCGGTTGGTTTCTAATGTATGTTTTGGGTTTTAAGGGCCCAATAGAGAGGCGTTATGATCATTTTCAAAATATGAATAATAAATGAATCATAATTGTCTGAAAATGTTCAGTAAACTCCGGTAATGCCTCGTACCCTATTCCGGCAATGGATACTGGTAGGGGGTGTTACATAGAGCGTTCCAATGAATATTGGAAAGAAATTGTCTACCATGACTAACACACTTTGGTGATGGTCAATTTTTTTTAAAAGAAAATATGCATGCAACGAGGAAGAGAGGCAAAGATTCTCTACCCCAAGTTGCTAATAATTGTGGTGATTTGGCAGGAAATCTCTACCTCTCTAACTCCAATAAGACCCATACATACCCCTTTCCCGCCAACACCTCTTCCTCATTATAAATACTCCACATTAAACCCAAAAAATTCAAAAAAAAAATCCCTCAAAATAATGGGGGAAAAAATTAAATCCTAAAATATATTACAAAAATCCTAAACCGCTTACCAAATACCACTTACAAATTCCAATATGAAACTCCGTACCCATATTTTACTTGCATCTCGCAACCAAGATAACAATAAGAATGGTTGGCTCGACTTTAACCAACCGTTTAATGCATTTACATATTAATTTCACATCAAGTTTTCGGTAGTCTTGCAACATCCACATAACAATACAACTATCAAATCCTTCATACTTACAGATCTCCCAAAGTTGTGACCACTTTATAAATGAAGCCCGTACCCTCCACCAACACTTTAGCACTTGCCAACGTATAATGTTGGAGTAGATATGATGTCTTTGTAATCAACCCACATGTTTGCACTATAGCGCTTAATAGCAGTTATCGATACATCTTTATTTAGAAACTATAACCCTACATACAACTTTTTTGATGTTACATTGGCTATAAGATATGACTACATACTATGTCAAGGTATTTGGTGAACTCAAGTGCATGTGTTGCATCTGGCTCAATGCTCAACATAAGAGTCAATGGTTTATTGCGTATAAATAATCCACTAGCATAATGCACTGGTTGAGGGAAGTAATCAAATTAATTTATATGTTTTTCGTCATACCCGCCTCTAGATCCCTAAATTCCTCGACTTGAATATTGAGGACATCATCCTCAACGAAATCTTCTACAAGACACTCCCTAAATTACACCAGTTTGAAAACCAGATACCAACATATTTACTAACACAACATTAAGATCAAAGTCATATCCATTTACTAAAGACCTAACAATTGATTGTCTTAGTGGGTCAATATACGTGGCATGAACTTGGTATTGTTGGTTCAATAGAGTGGAATTCTGAACATGTCTTGAAGATGACATAGTAACCATTATGATTCCAATTCCAAATAAAGTTCAACGACATAAAGGTTATCATAATAAAAATGTATTGATATCATTGTCAAAGAGTGACAATGTATTATATGTACGATGTGTTGAGGACAATAGATATCTATAGATCAATTTTGATAAGATCAATTACAACATCTCGCGATTTTTGAACCAATCTTCTTCTTTAATTACACAAATGTAGCACTAATACTAAACCTCATTCTAAGTTGATTCTTGGACTCAAAAACACAACCATGGTTTGTCCAGCGATGAATTAGTTACTAATCTTCGAACCTTAAAACTACACAATTAATTAAATAGACCAATTTAATTGAATCAATTTCAAATAAAAATTATTAACCTACTCATAACTTCAACTGTTAACCATTATTTGTAACACCCCTATACTTAATCCAACCGTCAGGTCAAGATATAGGAATGCTACATTTTTTATCAGAGCAACGAAGATCATACTCTAGTAAACTAAGTTCAATATAATGAATAATTTGATATAACAATCATAACGTTTTTATGTGGACTTGATTTTGTATAAAACCGGACAAATTTTTGAGTGAAAATTTGTTTCGCCATTTATAAGTATAAAACAATGCCAAGTATCGGTATTGTGCATAAGGTATTAGTACCTTGTCTCAAGTATCGATACCCCTGTCTAATATCGATACTAGTTTAAGCTTCAAAATTTCAAAAAAATTTAGAAAAAATCAAAGTATCAATACTCTTGTTAAAGTATTGATACTCCCCTCAAAGTATCAATACTCTATACAAGGTATCAATACCATTTTAAAGTTTGATGTTTGAAAATTAAGGGAAATTTGCTTCAAATCTATAACACTTAAATCCCTGCACTATAAACCTCAAAACACAACCAATCCAATTCTTATTTCAACCAAATGAACTCAATTTCAATGATCACATAACTTACCTCAAACTCATTTAATTAAAACTAAATTTATATACTAACAAAGTATTCAAGTTCTACAATTTATTCCATTAAACATTTCATTTTCTCCCAACATAACCTATGTTCATGCCAAAGCTAAATTGAAATGTTTAAACATACTCTGTTCTTAGCTCCTATCTACGTGTTAGAAAGAAATACGTTAAGCTTATAACAACTTAATAAGCATTTTAAGAAATTTAAACTTTTTAAAATTGGGAATTACCACCAATTGTCATATATATAATATTATTCCACATATAGGAACCAAACATGAGGGGCCAATTACTAATACCTACATTACTTACCACATTGCTTTGATAGTTTTTCTTATCACATTTTTCCTTCGTAGCCCGTTGTATACTAAGGAGAACATTTAGGATATATGAAACAGAAATAGAGGTGCACCGAAGTGCCATTTTAGAACAGAACAACACCAATGTGCTTAGCCAGAATAGAACAGTAACGTAGTGCTTATCAAAATTGAACAACACTGTAGTGCATATAATAATAGAGAGCATGCTAATTTTTCTTTAATGGCATGCCATCTGTATCCTAATAGTTCTGATCCGATCTATATGGGCTTTAACACAATTAGAACATAACATTTTTTCAATAAAAGAGAAATAAGATAAACTTTTCACCTTTTACAATTCGATCCTTGTATCTTTAGTTTCAACATAACTTATAATTTCACTATTCATTCAACAGTCATATCATCAATGCTTTAACACTCTTCTTTTATGATCTCTTTTCAACATTCAAAACTTCATGTCATACTTTATTTACTTTTCAAATTAGTCCATTTCTACTACCATAATGTACCATTTCAATTTTTCCACATAAGTGGAATTTAAATTATATTCATCTATACTTATCAATAAATTATACACTTAATACTAATATATTCATAATGTAACACCCCTTACCCATATTCAACATCGGAATAGGGTATGAAGCGTTACCGGACTCATCACATGAACAAACATACAATTTCAGGTTACAGATTTCCATCTAAATTAAAACTTTTTGCGTTTAATTACAATGTCCCTATTACGAGCCTACGAGGCCCAAAACATGCTTTAGAAGTGGTTCGGGACTAAACCAAAAACTTTAGAAAATTTTACCAAACTTTGGAAATTTTTCACTAAACAGGGGTCACACACCGGTATAGCTATGGGACACATCCGTGTGGGCAGACCATGTGGTCACACATGCCTGTGTCCCGACCCCGTATAACTCTTTATTTGTCACCCAAGAACAAATTGAAGACACACGGCCAAGTCACACTCCTGTGTACCAGGCCGTGTGGTCGAATTAAAATTCATGATTTTTCGTAAATTAGGTGCAGACTTCATACACCCAGGACACACGCCTGTGCCTGAGGCCGTGTTGTCCACACGGCTCCTGTGAGCTCAATTCTGAGCATTCTGTTTCTCAAAATTAAAGTGCAAAGGATACACGACCTAAACACATGCCCGTGTGTCTACCCATGTGGACAAAAATAAGGCTATTTACTAAGCCATTTTGCCACCCTTTGTTGCACACACCTACACAACACAACATAGCACCAATCCAAACATAAACATACAACCAAATCAGCCACAACCAAGACATCAACACATTATTCATATGCTACCATCTATCATACACAAACATCTCATCAACTCAAGTCATGTAAATTCCCACATCCACGAAAGGCATCATTATATAAATTACTTATACCAATAGTAGCCAATTTCAAATGGCCTTATACAAAATGAACTTTCAACCAATATAATCCAACACATTTGGCCAAACCAATTATGACACATAACAAAATGACCAAGTCCCCTATACATGCCATAACTCAAAACATTGAAATCATTGGTACCAAAATAATTGTTGATAGTGTGGGTGGATCTCCGAAGGTCTCCGATCCCCGAGCTAGCTTGGTGATACTATAATACAAGGGAAAGGAAGGGAGTAAGCTATAAAGCTTAGTAAGTTCCTATGCAAATAATAAGCATCATAACCACACATTTAACATACAATTAACATAATGAAATTTGACATAGAGTTTATTAAAATCTTATAGTTATAACTTACTCAATCACCACCTTACCAAGGTTTCATCACATATCGAGCTCATTACGTATGAGTTTTTCGTACATACCTGTACCAACTCGCAACATAACCATAGTTTTTCACAACTTTGACGTTCCCGTTTAACACTCGGAATATTAACGGATACTCAAAAATCTTGCACATAAGTGCCATATATGTAGCCATAGCTACCTCACATCTCATAATACATATAGGCTCATTTTCGAGTTATTCACGGGCCTGCTTACACAAGCTGTCAGGTATCCGCAACACATTCCTGACTATCCAACCACTGGTAGGACGTACGAGACCAGCAACCGGATCACATAAACACATGGGTTCCTAGTGACATGTCACTCGTATCCTATTCTATTCCTAAGGCTTAAACGAGAATTCTTGCTCGTCAAAATTTTGTCGAATACTTCCAAAAAGTCATTCACAATTTGTACAATATTAAAGCATTTAAAACATAATATAACAATACATTATTTACATACGAGCTTACCTCGGTACAAAAATAGTGGAATTTGACCTGATCGTCAAACACTTTGTTTTTCCCCCGATCTAGGTCCGAACCTCGTTTTTCTTGATCTATAATAACAAATTTAACTCATTTAATACTCACATTTTTCAATTCAGTCCAAAAATCATATTATGGAAAAATTACATTTTTGCCCCTAATATTTTACATTCTTCCTAGGCTCATAAATTGAAATGTATTCAATTTCTTCAAAATCCAAGCCTAGCCGAACCATTTTCATACTTATACCAGCCCACATTTTCCACTTAATCACATTTTTACTACTTATTTTATAACTTTTACAAATAGGTCTTTTTTTACATTTTTATCGAAAATTACTTAGCAAAAGTTATTTTTCTAATATCAAACATTCATTTTCTACCATTATCCATCAAAATACACACATGTCTAACATGTTTCAAACCCTAGACCTTAATCATACCTCAAATTAGTGCTAGAAATAGGTAGATCAGTTACAACGACTTTAAAAATGTAAAGAGCATTAAAAATGGGGCAAGAACAGACTTACAATCGAGCTTGAAAGTGGCCAAACCCTAGCTATGGCTTCCCCTTCTAAAATTTGGCTATGGAAAAAGAATACGGACAAAAATTTGCTTTTATTTTGCTTTTTAATTCATTTAATTAACAAATGACCAAAATGCCCTTTTCTTAAAACACTAAAGTTTCTCTTACTTCATATCCATTTTTGTCCACTAACTTAACAAATGGTCTAATTACCATCTAAGGACCTTCAATTTAAAATTTCATCGCAATTAGACACCTCTAGCTTTTAGAACTCAAGTTTTGCATTTTTTGCAATTTAGTCCTTTTTACTAAATTGAGTGCTCAAACGTCAAAATTTTCGAACGAAATTTTTATAGAATCATTCCATAAAACTGTAGACCATAAAAATATAAGAAAAATAAATTGTTTTGTGTCGAATTTGTGGTCCTGAAACCACTATTCTGACTAGACCCAAAATCGGGTTGTTACACCTAATTAAACTAACTATTTAATCCTATTTATATTTAAATTTAAATAAAACAAAGTAAAAACCCTTGAAATACTTACAACCAAATCTTGGATGATATGTTTTCCTTTCTTTTCACTCATTGACTACTTATTTTCCTTTGTCACCAATTTGGTCTTCACCTTTTTTTTTTCCATATAAAAGCATTCAACATTTACTTGTTAAAATCATAATCAAATAACATATCTATACTATATTAATGAAACTAACATGAATTACATGAAGAAACCTATTATTCTTACCTTAATCTCTTACAACCAAAACCTAAATTTTATTTTCTCTCTCCTTCAAGGCAACTATGGATTATCTTTTCACGAAATTAAGGTGGCTAATAGGCTTCTCTATTGATTTTACTAAGAAATCATAAAAGAAATATGAGCAATTGAGCTTGGAAAGGCTTGAAAATGGTGGAAGAACCTAGTTATAATAAAAGAAAAAGTTTGGATGGATGATTTTGGTGAGTGACGTGAAGCACATATGAAAGATAAAAGGTTCTTCTCATAATTTCTACATTTTTCTACTAAAATAACTCTTAATTAAATAATCATAATAATAATTTGCAATTTAGTTCACCAATCACTATTCCACACAATTTCATCTTTAACCATTAAGTTTTTTCATAATTATCTAATTTAAGTAATTACTATTTAACCCTTCAACTTTCTCTACAATACCATGTATGATTCATGCTTTACTTTGGTAAAATTTCACTTCTAGTCATTCCTCATTTTTCCTCCAATTCAATGTAATTATCTCAACCTTTTGATTTTCCTACCTTTGCCCCATCATTTTCCATTCTCCTACAATTAAGTCATTACCTCGAATTAAATTTTTTTATCTCGAAAATATTTCTAATTTTCTACCAACTCTAACTACTTTCTACATTAATACTCGAAATTCCTATTTTATTTATTTTTCTAAAATTCTATAATATTTGTTAGCTCGATAAATCAAACCGAAATTGCCAAGAGGGGGTGAATTGACTTATAAAAAATTTTGAGAAAGCTAGAAAGAAAATTGAACGATGAACACGATAATTTAGAGTGGTTCAGCCCCAATTGCCTACTCCACTACAGTAGCTCTCTACAACTAAGGATTTTCTCCAAATTCCCTAATTTGTTAACTTTTGAGGATAATGTTTAACCTTACAATTCTCTTAAGATTTATGCCCCAAAATCTTAAGATTGCATTCCCTTAAGGTTTCTACCCAAACCTTAAGAATTAACCGTCTCTCAAAGAGAATAAATAAGCAAACTAAGAAGTAATCCTTACAAGATCAGAATGTTCGCCAATTAAGCACTAATACAAAGAAAAATACTTGAGTTAAATGAGTATAATGAAAGCTCACAAGTTTTTACAAGAAAATGTATGAAAGAATTAAGCTCTTAGGTTGTTTTGATTAATCTTTAAGCTTTGCACATGTCTCTTGTTGTTGCTAAACCTTTGGAAGATGATATTTATACCCTTTAATTGATTTTCAATCGTTGTAGTTGTTGTGAGAGTGAATAGAGTGGTTAAGATGAAGATACCAGATCATCAAATTCACCTGCAACAAAAGGTATCGATATTTTTTCTACAAGAATTGATACTATTAGCATTTAATGCTTGATTCAATGACCGTTAAATTTAGTTTACAATGATACCAAAGGCAATTTATCGATACCTGGTAAAAGGTATCGATACTTTTTGTGAAAATTGAAAACAAAATATCAATTTGGTGTCAATTTTAGCATGGGCATTGATATCTTGAAAACTATCGATACTTGATACTTTTTGTCCTAGAGCAATGCTAACTTGTTTGAAAACAGTTAAAACATAATTGAAAATGTTTGATTTAATTGAAATTATTTCAACATATTTTTATCAATTTGTTCAACTTAACTTTTATTCAAAAACATTTTAATTTGTTATATCATAACATATTATCAAATAAGACATAGTTTAACAATATTCTTGACCCGATTTCAACACTGTTCCTAGCTCAAAGGCATAACGAGGATGTTACATTATTGGATGAATATTTCCTGTTGAAAATACCAACAATCAAATTTCACATTTTATATGGGGATCCAGCACGGGAGGAAGAAAGTTGGCACTTGTTGATTGGGGGACAATATGTCAACCTCGTATCTGCGGTGGACTTCGTTTAAGGCGTCTACAAGACCAACATAAATCCTTCCTCTTAAAACTAGGAATTAGCCTGGTTACCAACCAAAGTGCATTATGGACACGCGTATTACGGTCAAAGTATAGAATGAAAGAGACTCTACCAGAGAGTATAGGAAAAAGAAGTTGTTCTGTACTATGGAAAGTAATTGAGAAGATTTGGCCCCTATTAAAAGAAAATTTATACTGGCCGATTGGTTCTGGAACAGAAATCAATTGTTGGAAAGACAACTGGATCCCCACAGTTGGTCCACTACTCAAACATGTTCAAGGTCCAAATAGAACAATAGATGATTGCATGCTTAAAGATATGACAATAGAAGAAGGGGTCTAGAACCTAGAAACATTTAGAGAAAATCTAGCGGAAGAAAAAGTACAAAAAATTATCGACATACCTCCTCCACACCACTTAGCAGGGCTTGATAAAATTAAATGGCTACCAGCCTCTACTGCCAAATTCTCGATTAAGAATGCTTACCAAGTGTTAACAAAATATACATGGAAAAATCTGGAAATATCAAGGACCATATCGTATTCGGTTTTTCCTATGGTTAGTTTGCAAACAACAATTGCTTACAAATTTAGAAAGAACACGAAGAGGGCTTAACCACAACGCATCCTACCTGATTTGCCAACATAGCACAGAGGACATCTTGCACACAACTAGAGACTGCTCAACAGCCGTAGAAGTTTGGTTACACATTGTCCCTCTTAACTGGCAATCTCAATTTTTTTTCAAGCAATATTACTGACTAGGTTGTGGGAAACTTAAAGCATCATGAGTGGCTTCCATGGGCTAAAATTCACTGGTCTACCCTTTTTGGGTTAATAGCATGGCGTATCTGGAAGAATAGAATTCTATTAGTCTTTCAAGGTTTGACATGGAGTACAGCAGAGACCATCAAGATTTCTATTTGTTGGGCAAAACAGTACACTAATGTTTGGGATCCGTCTAAACCCCTACATGATGAAGCCGAAATGTTTAGTAAAGAGGATAATTTAACCTTAGTTTTCTTTTTAGTGTAAACTTGCTTTTTATACCCAAAAAAATTCACATTTTATTACATAAAAAATTATATTAACACTGTTCCATCAATTATTATAACATTATATTGCATTTTTGGTAGCATATTATGTGGGTTTTCATGAGGGTTTAGGGTCTAACAAAATTATGAACTAATACAAATATATAAAAAAAATAAGGTAAATTGTACCATCAATCACTAAACTATGAATAAATTTTTTAAGTAGTACTTTTTTAATTGGTATGATAACAATTTTAGTCCTAAATTTTTATACTTTCTGCTAATTTAATCTTGATCATATATAAAATGGTAAAAAAATTAAAATTCTTTTTTTTAAAATTAGAAAATTCTAAAATTTAATAAAATAAAAGTTGATAAACTTTTCAAAAATAGATAAAGTGAAAGAAAATGAGGAAAAAAATATTTTTAAACCCTTCAATTTTTCTCCTTATATTATCTGAATAGAAATGTCCAATATTCATTCTTTAAAAGAACATATAAAAAAATAAAAATATTAAGCAAAATTATTAATTCTTTGTTTTTAACCTCTTCTATTTGTTGACATAGCTTTTTTGTTATAAGAAAATAAAATTTTCAAAATATAGTTTGTTTTTACAATTTGGGTTTTGAAAATTAATTTAAATGAATTGAAATTTTAAATTGAATCTGAAAAAAAAATTTTGTGGTATATTATATATATTTTAGCTAAAAAATGACATCAGAATTGATTTCACAAGCCGCTGTAATATTTGCTCTGGATATTTTTCAAGGGCATGAAGCTTGACTTGATATTACTAACTTGGTCACAAAAAAAAAATGTTACTTAAAAGTCAGGTGACCAAAAATAATAATTTTGAAAACTTTAATGATTAAATGGCAATTTTTTTAATTAAGTGACAAAAACTTCTCTATATTTTGATAACAAATGGTGTAGTTTACTAAGCAAACTTCATTTAGCGATGATTTTACATTCTCCTTTAATCTTCTAACTCTCGTCACCAATATAACACGGATAATTATTTTCAATAGTCTAAATTATACATAACATTATTTTATAATATTATTAAGTATATTTATCAAATTTTACACTACATATTTCTATTTAAAAAACTAATATATTTAAAAATTTTCACTATTTCAATTAAACTCACAAAACACTAAAAATTAATAAATAATATAAAATATTTCTTAATTGAATTAGTCTTCTTGTATTTTTTAAATGATACGTTGTTTAAGTTTAGAATCTGTAAATAGAATGTAGAAAATGATTTATGTTCGAAATTTGTAAATAATACGTGATAAGTGAATTAAAGTTTTTAGGATTCAATTTTTTTTTTGCATAATTTTCGGATACGAGGGTATTTATAGTAGGGGAGAGGGTATTGAACGGAGAAAGAGCATGCATGAGTCTTGTTGGGGTTAGGAGACAGATTTCTTTGCTCTAACTCGTCACAGTCGGCAACTTGGGTAAAAAATCTCTGCCTCTGCTCAACGCTTACATGTTCTTAAAAAAATTGCCTTCCATTACTCAAATCGATACTGTTGATGGCGATTTGATGTCAATCTCGTACCCCTCCCCGTAACGTTGTTCAATCCATTATATGTTGGTAAATGATTGTAGGTATATATTATTTAATAAATTATGTATTTTATATTATTTTAAAAATCGTAAAATCTTTCAACAAAAATAAAAAATTTCAAAATTCGATTGGTGATTAAACAGGTTAAATCACTCATTTTAAAATTTGAGTAGTTTGATTAAATAAATTATTAAAAAATATTACAAATAAAAAAACAGTTTAACTAATTCGTAAGTTAACCAATTTAACCGCTTATTTTGAATCGAAACCTCAACTAATTCTCAATCTAATAGTTTGATCGAGTTGTCTAGTTCAATTTTGAAAACAGTGACACACCTACCAATTGTTTATCTCTTTTGTGGAATGGGGATGAGAATTTGGCATTTGGCTTAACACTATCATCATAGTAGTAAATAAATAGAATATTCAATTAACAGTTTACTAAATAAGAGAACATAAAGAAGATTTTAAAACTTATTTATTAAACGAATCGGTCACGAACAAAACTTGTTTAGTTTACTTATGTTGATAAACAAGCTTGTTTATATTCATTTAAAGTTTGTTTAATAAATCATTTAAAACTTATTTATTATTCGATTATTATATATTAATAAAATTATCATTGTTTGTGTGCTTATTTTATTTATAATATAATTTTTTTATATTTATAATATTTGTTCATTTTATATCGAAAAATGGAAAAATAAGATAGGTAGTTATTTTATTGTTTATTATTCATAAATAATGTTTGTGAACATCTTCAATTATATGTACATGAACACATCCGTTTAACTTAAACGAACAAATATAAACATACATAATTTTAAATAAATGAACATGAACACAGATTTAAAATTTTTAACAAACACAAACTAAACACAAACAAACATGAATAAAAATCCGTTCATTCAAGCTCGAATAATTTACTACTATAACTAACACCAAATTTCTCTAACGCCCATGTTTGCATACATGCACATAACTTGAATTTACCTTTAATCTAACTCTGCTCTCAGTTCTATTTATTGGACATTTAACATTTAATCTTTCTACTTCTGATTTAAAAAATTATCTCTATTTATTTTAATTAAAAATTAAAATCCAATTCACAATAATGCTAATTACCTTTGATTAAATTAGTATTTAATACACTAACATACATGGTCAATAATCCACAAGACACCACCGTATAAAGAAAATAACAATTACATATTTTTTTATTTTTTTTTAAATTATCCATTGGTTTACTGATAATGCATCTTAATATGGTTTAATTATAGTATATGAACTTATATACCAACACATCATTAACTACAAACCATGATTTAATTAAATTTCGTTATGAATAATATATTATTTGTGCATCAAATATAAACCCTAGCTTAACTAAATTTCATTAACTATGTCATTAATTGAACTACAATTTCCAAATCAAATAAGTAGATAGACTAAATTTCTAAAGGTCCGTTTGTTTACATGTAAAAAAATTTATAAAAAATATTTTCGTCATTTTCTTATGTTTGTTTTACAAAAACAACTTGATCATGAAAAATTACTTACAGATTAACGTAAAATAAGCTCATTTTCTTGTTAAAAAAATAAGTCATTTTTTAAAAACGAGCTCATAATTTTATTTTTATATAAAAATTAACTTAAATCAAGTTTAATATTATTATATTGATAAAAAATTTTATTTTTAAAAATATTAAAATAAAATATTATATATTTCAATATTATTAGATATTTAATTATATATATTTAGTCATGTAATAAATTATCAATATAATTAATAATAAATTATTTAATATTTTAATAATAAATTTTAAAAATGATAATTTAAAATAATATCCTTCACATATTATTGAAAATATTCAATATTAATATTTTAATAATAAATATTTATTACAATTATAAATATATTAATAATAAATATTTTGTAGTATAAAGGTTAAAATATGTCATAAGTCTATGTGCTCTTCACAAATTTGTAATTTAGTCTCTATACTTATATTTTTAAGAATTTAATCTACTTTTTCAGATTTGAAAATAAAGTCTAATTGTTGACATTGTTAAAAAAAATTCAATTTTGTTGATGTCACAGTTTTTAAATAAAAAATACTCACTTGATTGTCATGTGATTAAAAAATGACGTAATGTATCTAAATTTAACAAAATATTTTTAATATATGCAAAAACAATGTAAAGTATAAATTTATAGATATAAAATAAACTCAGTTAACTAATGAAAAGGTAAGAAAATCTCAAATGTATTTTTGTTTCATTGAAAACAGTTTTTATGAAATATTTTTAAGAAATCTGTCAAACAACAAAAAATATTTTACGCAGATTCATCTAAACACCAGAAAATATTAATTTTTCCAAAAAAGTAAGTCACTTTTCATAAAACATTTTCCAGAAATCATTTTCAGTAAAATAAACAAACCCTAAAATTAAAAACTGATAAACTAAATTTCAAAAACCTAAAGAGTACAAGGACTGGGGCATGATTAGACCTTTTATCTTCGCATTTCAATATTTACTGGCCTACCTAATGTGTTGCACTGAACCTGTATGAAAGAACAAAGGCCAAAGTATTGGTGGGTGGTCATGTCAAGGCTAAAGAAAGGTAATTTAGTGATCTTTCAAACTGTACTCCAATGTTATAGCACGGCATTTTTTTCTGCTCGTGTCAGAAACCCGACATCAATGTCGAGTCGAGTCACCCGACCAGGAGCCATGTTTTGACTTTTTGCCGGTTTCACAATATCTGCCATTAGATTACTTTGTTAACAGTACCAATTCAATCTTGATCACGGGGAAGGCGTTTTCAGTTCATTATTTAGTGATTTCAAACAAATGGGGAGTCCATGAAATTCACATGGAACCTGTTTTTCGAGGTTAGATACCAGTATATTTAATTAACATCAAAATTCGACTCGAGATTATCTAGTATTCGAAGAGGCAATCAGAAAACCGAACAATCATTACGAATTATCTCTTAGCCATGTCAAATGATAGTAAAAATAACTGAAGGAAGACCCGGCTATTCGTTACTATCAGCTGTAGGAGCTAGTGGCTGAAGAGCTTTAAGAGGATTCATAATGACACCGTCAATAAGTCCGTATTCCTTAGCTTCTTTCGCGCTCATGAAAAAATCACGGTCAGTATCCTGGTTAATCTGATCCAAGCTTTGACCGGTGTGGTAAGCAAGATACCCGTTTAAATTTGCCTTATGATGCAGCATTTCATTTGCCTGAAAATCATGTTTAATATTCATACAGAGGGTAAGGAAGGCAGACGTACAAAATTTAAACACGAGGCTTGTTGAGAAAAAAAGCATAATACCTGAATATCGATATCAGTTTGACCTCCTTGAGCTCCACCAAGAGGCTGATGTATCATTATCCGTGAATTAGGTAAACTATACCGTTTTCCTGAAGTTTTGAAGAGAACAAAGGAATATGCAAGTTTAGCAGACAGAACGAGAAACTACACCAATCAACAGAGCTATGAACGGCAGAAATCTATTTATATACCTTTAGTTCCCGCGCTAAGAAGAAAAGCTCCCATGCTGTTCACGGAAAAACAAGACATATCCATTAACAATAATAAACAATTGCATTCGGATTTAAACTGAAATCTTATTGTATGAATGCACTTCATATCAAAGAGCTTGCGATCCAAAATATCAATCATTAAGCTCTTGCACCAAAAACATTGTTTTCTCATATAATTTATAAAAGTCAAGCTATGATCCAATACTTGGCTTCCAAACATTGGAACACAAAAAATACAACCAATCTCTTCATACAAAATATATATTACGCATATTAAGAAATATTCTCATCAAGGATCAAATAACTGTCGGAATGAATCGAGTACCATAATTTAAGGACCAAAGTTAAGATCAATATTCCTTAATTAAGAGACAAACAAGGCATAGCCACGACACTACAGTTGTGTTCCATACTGTGACTTGAAAATATAATTGCATATTTTGCATTACAAACAGAAAAAACAAAATCAACAAATTTATTACCTAGCAGCAAGTCCAACGCACACAGTCGAGACATCAGGCCGTATATGCCTCATAGTGTCAAATATGGCCATACCTAACAAAATGCAAAACCATACAAGCCAGGCAAGTCATGATGCTTTTTGACACAAACCGGAGCAAATACAAAGACGAGATTCTCTTTAGATGAATATATTACCAGCTGTAACTGATCCTCCAGGAGAATTGACGTACATGACAATGTCCTATCAACAATATCCGAAAACGTAAAAGTAGTAAATAATATTCATAATGGCATTAGAGGTCATGGTGTATACTATTGAAAGAAAGAAAGAAAGAAAGAAAGAAAGAAAGAAAGCATGGAACCAAACAGACCTTCTGAGGATCGACAGCATCAAGATAGAGAAGCTGAGCTACAATAATGTTAGCCATATCATCATCAACAGCTCCACCACATCGAATTATTCTCTAAAAAATTGGAACAAACAACCGATATAAGAACCGATAAACAATAAGAGAGTACAAAAGTCTAGTAAAGGCCAAAATGCACAACCAAAACAAATCCATACATGCTGGAAAAGTTGGCTAACAACACTTTGAAAACGCTCTTGCACCATTGGAGGCGGCCCCTGCCCTTGCGCATTCATAGGAATGTAAGCCGATGATGGGAGTTGCAAATCATCCCTGCATAGTTACAAAACAATACTTCATCTCTTTCATAATAGTTTTCCATTAAAAAAAATGAAAACAACAACATAGAGGTGCAGTTTAAAACAAGCTTGTACCTTATTGACCAAATTCCCTTCCGAGAGCTTGTCTCTGCAGCCCAAAAATCCTTTGGCTGAAAACCCATTACTACATTACTTTGATTACTAACTAGCTTCTTCAATTTCCTGAATTTTTTTTGAACAATTAAGCTTTCAAACTCAGTAAATTATTTGACAATTAAAAACGAAATAAACCCAACGTCTTACACACTCTATAAACAAACCAACATTAAAATAAAAGCAAAAAACATGGTTTTTAATCAATCCTAGTGAATTAAACGATTAACTCAAGAAAAAATATTTTAATTTGAAATTGCTATTAGAGCACCTTGTACGACGAGTATGGGAAGGAAAGGACAAGTTATGAGAATCAAGACTGGTGCTTGAATTTGGGTTGTAAAGCAGAGAACTGAACCGAATCGATGAGGCTGATGTCATAACGCATGTGTGCGCCATTTTTTTTTTCAATCTACGTTTTAGCTCTCTGAATTTCTGAAATAGATTTAAACCCAAAATGGAAACCACTTTGTTTCAGCCAATGTATTGGCGAGTAATTTGGGGTTTCATTTATCTCGAGTTCTAGGGCTTATGGGCGGCGATGGCTTTAGCAACTGTCTGATTTTTTTTTTTCAAAATTGGATGATTTCATAATCAGTTTATTTGGTTTAAATAAATTATTTTTTAAAAAATAAAAATATATCAAAAATAAACAATCAATTTAAATGATTCAATCGATTTCAAGTGGTTCATAATTAAATTGGTTTAATCTCTTTTTTCAAATTGATATCTTGACTAAATCTTGGTCTAATGAACTATCCGATTCAATGAACTACAAAATGATCCGCTTGTTCGACCCGATTTTGAGTTCCGAACAAGTGATACATAAACCTTTGAGACTTGGATATATTTAACAGAAGATTTTAGAAATTTGATGTTTGGCCCGCTGGTCTAGGGTGTCCAAGCACAATTAAAATTTTGATAGAGTTACTTGCACAGCTTTAAAAGTTTCATGCCAGTTAATGTTGTTTAATTGGGACCGGATCGAGAATCAGCTAGAATACAAGTTTGGAGAAAGGGATTAGACTAATTGATTTGTAAATTAATCTAAACTTATTGAACCGAACTAAAAATTAATCGTACTTGTTTTCTCTACTTTTTAAAAAAAAATATTTTTATGAATTTTTTAATAATCTATTTAACTAAAACGAACAAACTTGTCGAACAGAAAACTAATGATTTAACCGGTTTGACCATTGGTCTAGTTTTGAAAATTTTGACATTAGTTGAATCTTAACTCAATTAGCATAATTGATGTTGCAATAACCATAAGGATGTGAGCTTGAATATGCCAAAGTGCATATTATCTTTCAATTTAAATGTTCGAAGGATTATAATCGGTTTAGGAATTGTATAAATAAATTAAAGTTTGCTTTTAAATCTGAAAGGGGTTCACAAAAATATTAAATAAAAAAAAGGACTTGAGTAAAAAAAAAGTTACACCCTTTTAAAATATAGTTTGAGCTCCGGACTAATTTTGTTTATAAATATTGTAATATATTATTTTATTTGTTAAAATATATCATAAGTATTTGTACTTTTCACAAATCTGAAATTTCGTCCTTATACTTTTATTTCTATAAATTTAATTTCTTTACTTTTTAAATTTCAAAATTTAAGTCCAACTATTAGCATTATTAACTTTTTTTTGTTAAACTTGTTAGTGTGACATTTTGAAATAAAAAATACACACTTAGTAGCTATGTAACTAAAAAATCACCTTGTAACGAATTTGAATTTAACAAAATAATTTTAGGGCTTAATTCACGATTTAACCCCGACATATAATCATTTTTCCTCTTTGATACCTAAACTTTTTTTTTATCCTAATTCAGTACCTAAAGTATGATTCCATTATATATTTTGGTCCAATTTTTTATCCTCATTAAAAAATTAGGTGCCCAATAAAAAAAATTCCATATGGCGTTTTCAATTTAAAAAATATATTTTTATTATATATTTATATATCAATTTTAAAAAATTATAAAATATAAATCAATACATAAACAATTCAAAAAATATATAATAATAAAGTATAAAATAAAAATCCATTAATTCCATAAAATATTTAAATGTTTTTAACCCAAAAAATCTAGCAAAAAATATATAATAATAAAGTATAAAAATAAAAATCCATTAATTCCATAAAATATTTAAATGTTTTTAACCCAAAAAATCTAGCAAAATTTTTTAGTGTTCTTCATCATGTGAGAAAAGAGAAGAATTAAATTCTCTTATATTTTTGTTCACCAAAATCTAAACAAAAACAAACTCAAACTAGTTTACAATCTCCTTTAAATAACATTTTGTATATTACATTTACTTTCATTAATTTAAAATTCAAATCATTTATCTTTAAAAGTTTCAAACCAAACCTTAAAAAATTCTGGATTTTGGCATCAATAGCCTCCTCCGGCCTCCACTCACCAATAGTCATTTGAATTCAAATTTCACCATTCTCTTGTTTCCAATCCCCTCTTTTTAATTTCAGCATTAATTTTTTCAAAAGAACACTAAATTTTTGTATATCTACAAATAAATCTCGAAGCTTCCACACCAAATCTAGGTGTTTTTCCCTATCAAATTCTCTTCAAGTTTCAGTATATTCTTCTCCTCTTTATAAACTTCTCTTTCACCATTTAAATCGACCAAACAATATCCAAAAAACCAAAATTTGAGTTAATGATTTTTTTATACTTTTTTTTTTGGGTGTATAATGTTGATAGTTATGATATGAATATGCATGTGGTAATATAGAGAAAGATTTTAGTATGCTTGTTTGTATTGGAAAGAAAGATGGAGTGGGAAAGAAGATGAAGAAGACACTGCAAGAAAACAGACTTTTAGCGGCTTTTTTTTTTACCTTTAAAAGCGCCGCTAAAACTTTTACGACGTTTTACAAGTGTCGCAAAAAACACCTCTATAGATAACGCCGCTAAAAGTCATGACTTTTAGTGACGCTTTTCCCACAAACCGCTAAAGATCTTGACCTTTAGCGGCGCTTTTCCCAAAAACACCGCTGCTAAAGGTCATGAAATTTTAAAATATATATATTATAAAATATTATAAAGGTCATGAAAAATTAAAATTCATTATCAAAATATTAAGAAGAACAATATCCATGATATAAATATAAAAATTTTCTATTAAAATTCATTATCAAATTAATTTTTCTATGAAAAATTTAACTTTAAAACTAAATATAAAAATTGATGAATTCAAATTTAGAATTTAAAATAATAAATTAATAACACAATTAAAATCCAAAAGTTAGAACTCAAGTTATTAAATATTAAAATAAAAATAAAAATATAGAATCAAAACTAAAATAAATAATAAAAATTAGATTAAATATAAAGATATAAATAAAATAAAGCAAGTCTTTTACTAACAGCAAGTCCAAATACAGCATCTTGTTTGCAAACCTAAACAACCCTAAAAATGCAAAAGTCTTTCATAAAAGACAAATTGCTAAGTTTTGAACTAGGAATTCTAATACCTCGGAGAACAATGCAAAGTTTAAAGCTTCATAAACTACTCTCATCAGGACAAGATGCCAATGAACCTACAAACAGAGGGTAAAAAATATTATAGATTTGAATAGTCTGAAAGTGTCTAAAGAATTTTTGTACATTACTCCAGTCTGTTAATACAGAAGTCGTTGAAAAGGCTGTGCATAATATGTACCTACAACATACAAAATAATGTAACGTGAAACCTAAATCCATTAACTACAAAATTGCAGGAAAAGAGATCTTTTTTCCAGCAACTAAACACTTCAATTTGCAGCGATAAAACATCTCAATTTCCAGCAACTAAACACTTCAATTTGCAGTCCTTAAAACACTTTAATTTACAACATTTAAGCACTTCAATTTACGGCATTTAAACACTTCAATTTGCAGCACTTTAACATCTCAATTAACAACATACAACTCAATTACAGCGATAAAACATCTCAATTTCCAGCAACTAAACACTTCAATTTGCAGAACTTAGAAACTTCAATTTACAGGATTTAAACACTTCAATTTACAGGATTTAAACACTTCAATTTGCAACATTTAAACAACAGCAGCCATCAATTAAATAAGAGGAATTTTAAACATTTAATAGTCATTTCCATCATAATCGACAACAAATTATCCACCATTTAATTAGCTTAGTTTCAGCATTAATTCGGTAATGAGCAACAATATACAGCAGCATTCAATCCACCATACAAAGATATTTCAAACATCAATTTACTCACTTCCGGACCTCATTAACAGCAACAATTTAACTGATTTCTTTCATACAGTTCTTCCAACCCGAAATAGCAAGATTAAACCACCAAGGATTGATCTTACCTAAACCTGATAAACCATGTTATTAGGATGTTGAAATTTGAAAACCAAGATCATTGCTAGTGCTAATTAATAAAAACAACAAAACATCTAAACGTTGCAAGACAATAAGTCAGGAAAAATAGGGCATGCTTTCAATACTTAAAGGCTAGCTCAAAATGTTCCTAACTACTAGAGCACTGAAATTTAGTAGGGACTTGAGACAGCTAGAGTTCCTTTCTTTCTACCTTTTTCATTTCATTTTGACCTCCATATAAATTAATTAGAGCTATAATTTCTCTTGCAAAAAAAAAAAAAATACCAGTTGCTATCATGAACATTTAAATACTTGTGCACATAACGAGATGAATTATTCAATTATATAATTAAAACATTACTAACTTATACAATGCTCAAACTTAACACATTATATAATTGTTCAATTATATTACATACACACAATTATATTAATTCAATATGACAAAAAAATGTATGTATTTATTTCTTTTAAACATGTACAATTGAAATAAATCAAAGTTTTATACATACATATGAACCGGAAATTTAAGTTTCATTTATATAATAACACCAAATAAAAATTTATGTATCAAATTATAAGTTTGATCAATATTTATGTATAAATTTAATATTTATTTCTATAAATATTAAAATATTCACTTATTCATATAATTAACACATATTTTCAAAAAGATTTTGCTCATTGACTATTAAATATTTTTACATAAAAACAAATTTATAAGCAAAACTTTAATTAAAAAATTGAAATATGAACATAGTTAAAATACATACAATTCAAACCTCAAATATGAGCTAAAAAGAAAAAGCATACAAGTCCAACATAATCACATGTCATTCTTGAAATTGTCAAACCAAAAAGCAAGGAAATGTAGGAACCACACAAAAGAAGAGCTAATTTGTGAATACAGAGCTTACAACATATTAAGAAAATTTTGCAACCAAAATATAATATTAGCCATACATGATACATTTCATAAACATAATTTTCAAAGTCCACAAATCCTAATTATCCATACAAGCAACATGACCTCCAAGCATCACTGTTTATTGTTTTAATTGCTTATAACTGCAGTTAGTATAATAAAGTAATATTTTATAGACTAAGGCTCCACAATGATCTTACCAGTGGCATGACCATCAATTATATAATTATTCAATGCTCCACAAATTATAACACAAAACTAACAACAGTTTTAAGCTCAAACTTATACATTTATTCAATTATATAATTAAAACAACAATCTTATATAAAAATAATAATATAATATTTAATAAATATGAATAAAATATGTAATTACATATTAAATTAAATGAAATAAGCCGACACTTGGAAGTGTAGAACATAGAGATATAAATATAAATCTCAAGGATTTCAAACCTCAAAAACAGGCTCTAATTGGTTCCTTGGAGTTCTTTTAACAGTTTCACGTTGTTGTTTTGCTCCATGTGTCCGCATGACATATGATGGTAAAAACAAATAAGCACCTTGGTCATACCTGCCAAAGTATCACAAAGTTCATCAGGGAATAAACTGTACAAAGATAGGACCTTGAGTACATACCCTGTCCAGTTTTGTGAAGGCACTAACATCGGCATATAAGGAATAACCATGTGCTTAGCCTGCTTGGACAAGCGATATTAGTATATCCATATGCTTTCAAGTAGAAAAATTTATTCAAGGGGGTTACTATTTATGAATGGAATGCTTGTTAAGTGCCATCTATTAAAGACTACTTACAGTTTTCTCAAGTCCTTTGCGAACTAATGGATCACATTCAATAACACCATATCTTCTACTCGCTTTTTTCTTGTAAAGGATAAACACAAAAAAATAAGAATTCTATTGTGAGTTATAAGTTATGAGTTATGAGTTAAGGCACAAATAATGAAATATAAGCATTATTTAAAGAATAAATCATACCAAGTATGGAGAGAGAACTACCTTAGCAGATATTTCCAAAGATTTCAGGTAAATTTCATTTCTGGGATCCTACAAATACAAAGCTACCAAGTTAAAAAAAGAGCATTCAAGCATTGAATTTATAGATCCATCCATAAATGCAGTAATTGATACTTTAGCCAAACAAAACTACAGAAAAACCTCATCAACTGCTTGCTGGAAATATTGAGCTACCTTTTCGAAGTAAGGCTTGGCTTCACCTTCCTTGTTAGTCAAAAATGCAAAAGAAGCCTGAGCATTTCCCATACACCATAAAGCATCATGCTTCTTAGGGTTAATCGAAAAAGCCTCCTCTAGCTTCGAAATAGCATCTATTCACAATTAATTTTTAGTAACCAAGAAAATTAATATTTGAATTACTAATGAATGAAATTAAATTTATTATGTGCATATATATTATGAGAACCTTGAATCATTTTCTGTGAATCTGGAACGCTTTGAAACTGAGACAACTCAAGTAAAGCTCCAGCCCATCTTGTTAAATTCTGCAAACAATAAATATAAATTAGCCAAAAATCAATTTTAATTGAAAAAAAAAGATGAAGAAGAAGAAGAGAAAAATGAATCAACAGAAGGAGGAAGCCAACGTCGGCATCAAGAGGATTGGAAGCATAAGTAGCTTCAGAAATTTTACGAGCTTGCTCGAAAAAGAGCAGCCTATCAAGCTCACTCGACGATTCCATGGCTGCTCGTTCTAACTTCTTCTTCTTCTTCTTTTATCGGGTTCGATATTTATATAAATAGCTTGAAGATGAAAAAAAAAAAAGATAAAATAAAACGAGAGAGAGTCCGATGAAGGGAGTAAAAAAGCAGCAAATACGGAAGAACGAGCAACAAAGATAATCTCACTCTCCATTTGCTTTGCTTCTAGCTTTATTGTTCAATTCAAGAGTTACTGCTGTTGTTAGAATTAAGTGACCCTAATTCTTATTTAAATAAAATACGATGGAAAATAAAATAAAAGTAAAATCCATATAGAACTAGACTTCTTTTATTTTATTTTAGAATAAGGTTTTTTAAACCTTATTAAACTCCATCTATTTTATATTTACTAGGATAAGGTGTTTCAATCCTACTAGAATATGGCTTTACAAGCCTATAAATAGACATAGTCTATTCCTTTTGTATTGATTAAAATTTTCGACATAGTGAATTTTCTTCTCCTCCGCTCGTGGTTTTTTCCCAAAGGGTTTCCACGTAAAATTTTATGTTCTTTATTTTTATTTTTATTTTTTTACAATTGGTATCAGAGCTTCCGGTTGTTCATCTCGATCACGGTAATGGCGTCTTTGAAATATGAAATTCCGTTGTTGGATCGCAACACCGAGATTTGCGTTGTGGCGATTAAGATGCAAGCGCTTCTTGCGCAGATGGATCTGGAGGATGCCTTGCTAGGATAGATAAGATGCCTTCGACATTAACAGATGAAGAGAAGAAGCGTAAGGATCGAAAGGCATTAACACAATTGCATCGCATTTGTCCAATGAAATTTTGCGGATGTGATGAAAGAGAAGACTGCCATTGCATTATGGAAGAGGCTAGAACAAATATGTATGTCGAAAACTCTAACAAGCAAGTTGCATATAAAGCGGCGTCTTTATGCTCATCGTTTGGAGGAAGGTGCGTGCAGTACACCTAACACTTAACAAAGTTTAAAGAAATTCTCTCAAACTTGGAGGCCATGGAGGTTCGGTATGATAAGGAAGATCTAGGGTTGATTCTACTTTGTTCGTTGCCTCCGTCTTATTCAACCTTTAGAGACACGATTTTATATAGCCGCGAGTCTCTCACACGTTGATGAGGTTTATGATTCTTTAACCTCGTATGATAAGATGAAACATCTTGTGGTTAAACTCGACTCTCGGGGAGAGGGTCTCATTGTTCGTGGGAGACAAGATCGGAATCTCGATGATGATCGTGGTAGGACACAGAAAGAAATCATCGTGGTAAATCTAAGGGTAGATCAAAGTCTTCAAATAGAGGTAAAACTTGTAACTTCAGTAAGAAGAAAGGGCACATTAAATCTGAGTGCTATAAGCTACAAAATAAGATTAAAAGGAGGCTGCGAATCAAAGGGAAAACAACCGAAAAATTCTCGTGAAGGCGATGTTGTAGAAGACTACAACGATGGTGAACTTCTAGTCGCTCACAATAATTCTAAAGTAAGTGAGGAGTGGATACTTGATTCAGCCGCACCTTCCATATGAGTCCCAATCGGGATTGGTTTACAACTTACAAAACGATTATGTCGAAGGTGTTGTTTTGATGGGAAATAATGCTTCGTGTAAGATCGCAGTGTTGGAACAATTAAAGTTAAGATGTTTGATGGAGTTGTCGAACACTTAGTGACGTACGGTATGTTCCGAATTGAAAAGAAATTTAATTTCGTTGAGTACTCTTGATTCAAAAGGTGCAGATACACAAAATGAAAGTGGGGTTTTAAAGATTTCCAAGGGGTCCCTTGTTGTGATGAAAGGGCAAAGAAAAAGCGCCAAGTTATATGTTTTGCAGGGGTTCTATCATTATCGTGATGCAAAATTGTCGCTTCCTCTTCCTTGTCAGATGATGATATTACTAAACTTTGGCATATGCGCCTAGGGCATATGAGTGAGAATGGCATGGTAGAATTGAGCAAAAGAGGACTTCTTGATGGGCAATGAATTTGCAAACCCAATTTACTGTGAGCACTGTGTTTTTGGGAAGCAAAGAGAGTTCGATTCACTAGAGGAATCCATAACACGAAGGAAACATTGGAGTATATTCATTCTGATCTGTGGGGACCATCCAGAGTGCCTTCGAGAGGTGGAGCTAATTATATGCTAACCTTTATTGATGATTTTTCCAGAAAAGTTTGGGCGTTCTTCCGAAAGCGAGAAAAGCGATGTGTTTTCCGTATTTAAGTCTTGGAAAATTATGATTGAAAAAGCAGACGGGAAAAGCAGATAAAATACCTCCGCACGCATAATGGCTTAGAGTTCTATTCTGGATGAGTTTAATAGATTGTGCAAGTCGGAAGGATCGTGAGACACTTGACGATTCGTCATACTCCACAAAGAAACGACGTTGCGTAAGCGAATGAACAGAACGATCATGGAGAAGGTTCGATGTATGTTGTCAAATGCCAACTTACCAAGTCATTTTGGGCGTACGACCTCTCATCGCATGTTTTTGATCAACCGATCTCCATCCGCTGCCATTGAGAAAAAGACTCCACAAGAGGTATGGTCCGTAATCCTGCTAATTATTCTGATTTAAAGATCTTTGGGTGTCCTGCGTATGTTCATGTTAATAATGGAAAATTGGAACCGAGATCCATTAAATGTGTTTTTCTTGGTTATAAAGCTGGTGTAAAAGGGTATAAGTTATGGTGTCCTGAAAATAGGAAAGTTGTGATTAGCAGAGATGTTGTTTTGATGAAACTGCTATGCTTCCTAACTTATCTCTTAAAGACTCTTCCAATAAAGAAAATCAAAAGCGGTGAAGCATCAGTTAATACATACAGAGTCGACTCCTCAAGTCAAGTACAAAAATTGAGAATAGAGTTGCTTCTTCGCCTCAATACTCTATCGCCAAAAACAGAACTAAAAGAGAAATTAAACCTCCAAAGAAGTATGCTGAGGCTGATCTAGTTGCTTATGCTTTAAATGTGGCTGAAGATATAGATGTGAATCAAGAGCCATCAAATTATTCTGAAGCGATTAGCTGTGAAGACTCGGAAAAATGGATGTTTGCTATGCAAGAGGAGATGGAATCACTCCACAAAAACAAAACATGGGATCTTGTGAAACTTCCTAAAGGTAAGAAGACTGCTTTGCTTTGTAAATGGGTGTTTAAAAAGAAAGAAGGGACTCCAGGAGTTGAAGAACCTAAATATAAAGCAAGGCTTGTTGCAAAGGGTTACAGTCAAGTTCCAGGAGTGGACTTCACAGATGTGTTCTCCCCAGTTGTGAAGCATAGTTCGATTCGAGCTTTGCTTGGTATTGTGGCCATGCATGATTTAGAGCTTGAGCGATTTAGATGTAAAACTGCATTTTTGCATGGAGAACTTGAGGAAGATATTTACATGCAACAACCTGAGAGGGTTTTACATCTCGAAAAAAGAGGATTATGTTTGCTTGTCAAAAAGTCCCTTTACGGTTTGAAAGCAATCACCAAGGCAAGTGGTACAAGAGGTTTGATTCCTTTATGACTTCTCACGATTTCAAAAGAAGTAGTTTTGACAGTTGTGTTTACTTTAAGAAAAACAATGATGGTTCTTTTGTGTATCTACTTCTTTACGTTGATGACATGTTGATAGCAAAGAAAAGACAAAGGAGAGATAAGAAAGGTCAAAGCCCAACTAAGTGAAGAATTTGAGATGAAAGATTTGGGACCAAAGAAAGAAGATACTTGGTATGGAGATTCTTAGAGATAGAAAAACAAGTAAATTATACCTAAGTCGGAAGGGTACATTGAGAAACTTCTTTGCGAGTTCAATATGCGGAGTGCTAAGCTCATTAATACTCCTTTAGCAACCCATTTTAGACTTTCATCGGCTTTGTCTCCACAATCGATGATGAGATTGAGTACATGTCACATGTTTCATACTCTAGTGCAATGGGGATCTCTCATGTATGCTATGGTTTGTTCACGTCGGTTTATCATATGCGATCGATGCGATTAGCGTATATATGGCGAATCCCGTGTAAAGAACACTGGAAAGCGATTCGGTGGATTTTAAGATACTTACGAGGTACTATCGATGTTTGCTTACAGTTTGGAAGAACTCAAGATGGAGTTATTGGGTATGTTGATGTTGATTTTGGCTTTGGAGACCTTGATAGAAGAAGATCTCTCACAGTTATGTCTTTACAATCGGAGGTTGTGCAATAAGTTTGAAAAAGCCACTTTGCAAACTACACGCTTTGTCTACCACCAAGAAGTGAGTACATGGCGATTCATGCGAGGCTTGTAAAGAAGCTATTTGGTTGAAGGGACTCTTTAGTGAACTAAATGAAGACCTTCAAATCAAAGACAATATTTTGTGACAGTCAGAGTGCCATCTTTCTTATAAAAGATCAAATGTTTCATGAGAGAACAAAACACATTGATGTTCGGTATCATTTTGTTCGTGATATTATTGCTCGTGGTGATATTGTTGTGAGCAAAATTAGTACTCATGAAAATCCTGCAGATATGATGACCAAGTCACTTCCTATAACCAAGTTTGAGCGTTGCTTAGACTTGGTTGGTGTTCATTGTTGAAGTTAAACCCTTAAGGGGTTTTATGGAAGAGGTGGAGAACTTGTTCGCGATTAAGAACTTGTTCATTGAGAATTTGTGTCAAGGTGGAGATTGTTAGAATTAAGTGACCCTAATTCTTATTTAAATAAAATACGATGGAAAATAAAATAAAAGTAAAATCCATATAGAACTAGACTTCTTTTATTTTATTTTAGAATAAGGTTTTAAACCTTATTAAACTCCATCTATTTTATATTTACTAGATATAAGGTGTTTCAATCCTACTAGAATATGGCTTTACAAGCCTATAAATAGACATAGTCTATTCCTTTTGTATTGATTAAAATTTTCGACATAGTGAATTTTCTTCTCCTCTGCCCGTGGTTTTTTCCCGAAAGGGTTTCCACGTAAAATTTTGTGTTCTTTATTTTTTATTTTATTTTATTTTTTTTTACAGCTGTTGATGAGGGTGGTTGAGAAGAAGAGGAGCTTAAAGTAGCAAAAGCGGCAGAGAGAAAGGGTGTTTTGAAGATACCCATTTTAGGGGGGAAAATTAGGGGTTGCAGGGGGGGAGAATTTGGGGATAAAAATGCGCCATTTTTTAAGTAAAATGATTTTTTGCCCCTATTGCTTATCTTTTGCAGCATTTTTTTATAAAAACGCCACTAATTTTCATTTTATATTTCATTTTTATTTTTGTATTTCATTTTTTTGTTATGAATGTTTTTATTTATTTATCATTGTTTTTTTTAAATCTAATATTTAAATATATCAAATGGTTTAGATTAAATATTTTTAAAAATAAATATTTAAACTATAATCATAATTTTAAGAAATTAAAATTAATATTATCACTTTTACAATTATATAAGAATTTATTTAATATTTAAATTAAAAATTACTAATTAATCTAAACCTTAAACCATTAATCTCTAGTTCCTAAACTTTAAACCCTAAAATCCTAAAATATAAACTATTAACCCTGAACCCCTAACCTTAACCCCTTAACCTCTAAACTTAAACCCCAACCCTTAAATCATAATCCATAAACTTTAAAATAGTAACTCATAAATCTTAAACACTTAACCATACAGTTTAAATCATAAACCCTAAACTATAATGATAATTAGTTTAATATTTTAAAATTAATATTATCTCTTTTACAATTATATAAGAAAATATTTATCATATAAATTAATAAATACTAATTAATCTAAACCCTAAACTCTCGATCCTTAATCTTTAAACCCTAAATCCTAAAACGTAAACACTTAACCTTGGACCCTTAACCCTTAACCCTTAACCCATGACCCCTAAACCTTAATCCCCAACCCTTAAACCATAATCCCTAAACCCATAATCCATAAACCTTAAAATAGTAACATATAAACCTTAAACTCTTAACCATATGCCCTAAATCGTAAACCCTAAACTATAATGATAATTAATTCAATATTTTAAAATTAATACTATCTCTTTTACAATTATTTTAATTAGTATTTTAATTTTTTTTCCATTTTTAACAAATATTTTTCTATGTTTTTACTTTTAAATTTTTTCTACGTGTTATTATTTTTTAGCGGCGCTTTTTTTAAAAACGCCGCTAAAGATCGAGCATTAGCGGTGCTTTTAAAAAGCGCCACTAAAAATCGAGCATTAGCGGCGTTTTTTAAAAAGCGCCGCTAATGCCACTGAAGCTTAGTTAAAACGACGGCGTTGAGCATAAGTTTTGCGGTGTTTTTTTAAAAAGCGCGGCTAAAGGTGAACCTATAACGGCGTTTTTCGAAAAACGCTGCTAATGCTCGATCTATAGTGGCGTTTTTCGTTCAAACGCCGCTAAAAGTCAGTTTTGCTGTAGTGAGAGAGAGAAAAAGAGGAAGAGATAACTGAAAAAATGAATTAAAAAAATATTTTTTATTAATTAATTTTAATTTTAATAAATATATTGTTAAGTAAAAAATAATTTAAGTAATATTTTTTTATGAAAATATAAAAGCCATGTTGATTTTTTTTTTAAATGCGAGTTAACTTTTTGGACTAGAAATCATAATAAAGAGACACTTGAGTATCAAATTGGGAATAAAAAAAGTTTAGGTACTAATGTGAGAAAATGAGTATACCTCGGGGACCAAATCGTGAATTAGGCCTAATTTTAACATTGTTTAACAATTGGACTTGAATTTTGAAATCTAAAAAATAAAGTAACTAAATTCCTATAAATAAAAGTCTAAAATTTTGAAAAGTAAGAGACTTATGACATATTTTAACCAATTTTATTTTATATAATTATATCACATAACCATTATATCCATATAACATTATAATGTAATAAGTTACCTATTTATAAAATGTTAATAAAAAAGACAAACAACATATAAATTATTAAATAAAGAAATAGAATAATTACTAAAATAAAAATAATAACATAGACGAGTTTAAAACATATTTGAATGAATTATTTACAAATTGAATGAATTTAGGCAAAAATTGATATTCATATTTTTAGTCGTATCAAACTTAAACAAACATTAATTATACTATATGATATATAAATTTGGTATAACTTAATGTTCACATATATAATTCAAATAAATAAATAAAAACATTTTTAGCCTTACGAGTTATTTTAGGATTTTAGATGGGGCGAAAAAGAAAAATATGAACTTAAATATTCATAACCAAATTTCATCAACAAATCCTGGTGGAATTCAACAGATAATGTAACACTCCTAACCCGTATCCGTTGCCAGAATATGGTTTTAGAGCATTACTGAGTAATCGTAATCTAATCATTCATTTCAAACATTTCAAAATATGCCAAAACAATCATTCTAGGTGTCTAACCAATGTACCCTCATTGGCACCACATTTATATCATCAAAACATATCATCAATACATCATTCAAATTAAAATTATAAACATGCCAAAATCCATCAACTTGGCCTTTCTCGTATCTACCTAAAACATTAACTTAAATTCACATGCACATATCAAGCATTGCTTGAATTCACAATGCCGTACTATGGCTTCAAACATGAACGCATGTTTACATAAATATCAAACCAACATTACACTTAGAACCTCATTTACAATCCATCCACAAAATAACCATCAACTAGACATCCTAGGTACATGCTGACACAAAAGATAAACATCACCACATTTGAGTTTGGGATCACTGCTGGATGCTGAATCGATGATCAAAATAGAAGTACCTAACCTATGCACTAAAAGCAAAACTGTACGCTGAGTAAAACTCAGTCATATTTCTATATTTCGAACATTTAAAGGCAAGAGAATACAAAATGCACAATTTAATTATAAACACATATTAATAATTAAGATCACAACTATCATATGCCAACCTTTTGAATTCATATATATTAGCATATCATTTCATACTACATTCAATTTACACATGCTATCATATTTTATTTGATTAACAATGTCCCCATTCACACAATTGCTATATAAATAGCTATTCACATATCAAATCACATTTCATTTAAACAATAGCATTATACATTCCATATTCAATTCATGAGTATATAACTTATATATTCCATGTGTTTACAACATATTTCACATTCCATTTTCAGTTCACTATATCACTTCCATTTCTCATACCATGTCATTTCAATATCAATTATAGAACTTTATTATCTATTTACCCCTATTAACACGACTCAGACTCGGACTCGGACGGATACACAAATCCAACCAACACATCAGTTTGGCACTTAGTGCCTCATCGGATAAATTCGAAGTAATAACTGCGCTCAGCATTATATACATTGACACTTAGTGTCTCATCGATTAAACCAAAGCAAATTTACACCTAGTGCCTTATCGACTAGAAGTCGAAGAAATCCCTAAACTCTTATTATCCTATGGCATGCCATTTATATCCGACTCAACCCGATATAGTTAATAGGGTTTAATTTCAAATTTAAAAAATAACCAATATCCAATATAATTTTTTCATATAATCACATACACACATGAATTCAATTCAATCTATAATAACCAATATCCAAGTTTCAGATTAGCACATACATTCTTTTCAATTCAATAATCAATACATTAATAATTTATATACAATTCAATCCATTTCAATCAACTATCAAAATGTCAAATATTCACCTCAAACACTTACCATATGCATTAAATCAAATTACAACAATTAACAACTAGGTTTGGATTATAGAAATATAAACCGTGAATTCCGAGCTATTTGACGTCGATTTTATCCTTCCCCTTTTTAGTCGAGGATTCCGGTACGACGTTAACTATGGAATTAAAACAATTAAAATCCATCAATATAACACAATTCAATTTCATATTAAATATTTCAATTTTTACTCAATATTTACCTAAATTTCAACTTAGTCCCTAAACCGAGATTGATTTTTATTCTTTACATTTAATGTTATATTTTCATACAAATTTCACTTTAAAATAAATTTAACTCCCTATTTTCAATTAAACCCCTAAATTTGAAAATTTTCACAATTTAGTTCCTATTACTCAAAATTTACAATTTGTTCTACAATTTAATCCTTTTCTATTTCTAGCTTAAAAATCTATCAATTTAATCCCTAATACTAAAAATATTCAACATTAACAACATATAAAAACTTAATCAATGCTAAAATTTCAACATAGGTCGGGTAGCCTTAGGTACCGAAATTCTAAAAACATAAAAATTATAAGAAAAGAGACTAAATTAACTAACCAATTGAAGTTTGAACCCTAGAACTACCTACGCAGTGCGTTCTTCCTTTCTCCCTTTCTTTCTTTTTCTTTCTTTTCTTTCCTATTTAATTTACATGGTTTTCTATTTCTTTTATTACTATTTGTTTTATTATACTTTATTTTATTATTATATAATACATATATACATTTACTTAATTATTAAGATTTTTTAATATTATAACATATTTTAACTTTAACTATTATAATATGTAAAATAAAAATTATATAAGTTATATATAAAATTCACTAATGCGGTCCATTAAATAGAATAAAGCATAATTGCTTCTTTAGCCCATTTACTTAACCTTTAATCTATAATTCAACTTTCATCCTATACACGGTTTAGTCCTTAAACTATAATAACTCTTAATTCATACAAATTCACTTAACTGGAACTTAATTAACTACACAACTAACTATGTAAATATTTATTAAAAATATTTACCAATTTGATTTACGGAAATGGAGTCCTAGGAATGCACTTTTCGACACCCCTAGCTATAGGATCCTTACAGATAAACTTGAAAAATACTGGTAAAAAGATTTCTTTAGTCTCTTTTAGTTTCGAAATCAAGAAAATTGATTCCTTTAAAAAAATTAGAGCAATTTAATCCTTGAAAATTTTAAAAGTGAGCAATGAAGGACAATTAATCACGATGTTAATGTTTCTTGTCAAATGTACATAATTTTGATTGGTATAATAACAAATTTAGCCCTCAAAGTTTACATATTTTATCAATTTAGTAATGATTTAACAAATTTAGCTTAGAACATTTATGTAAATGATTTAACAAATCTAGACCAAATTGATAAAACATGTAACCATCAAGAGCTAAATTTATTCTCATACCAATTAAAATTATGTACAATTGACTGGAGACATTAATAACATGATTAATTGTCTTTAATTACTCATTTTCGAGATTGAAAAGAATTGAAGAGGTTTTTTTACCAAATACATATATTTTTGTAGAATAACAAACCCTAAATCTTATTCTCCAAATTATCTAATAATATATAGATATAGACAACTCTAGTGACTTACCTTCGACCAAAGTCATATTTAATTCAATATCAGATCGTAAATGTGTTATAATCTAGTATTAATAATATTTAAATAGTACCTTTTATCGAGTAAAAATCTAAAATGTTAGATTACATAATAATATAAATATTATAGATATATAAATAAAAATATACATTTTTATTTATTTATAAAAGGAGTATTTATGTATATACAATAATACACAATTTGTATTATAAAGGATGATCTTCCAACATTGAAGTTCGAGAAAAAACAACGATCCTTTTTAATATATATATATATATATAAATAAAAATGTTTTAATAAAAAAAACAATTATAAAAGAGCGAAGAACATAAGATTCCAATAAAAAGAACACAACGTTTCGACTCTTTAAAATTTATTTTAGTTCTTAAATGGTAGTTCAGTTCCGACTAAAACTTGACCATGTCGACAGCGATATGAAGGAGGACTCTGAACAGAGCTAAAAGATCTGAATCCATGTCCCTCATCGGTGATGCCAAGTTACCTTCATGGTACACGTCGGTGCAGGTGTTTACGCTGGTCAGATCGCCGCTCAGCTGGTTTCTCAAATCGCTCCAGTCGCGTTCCTCGATGGCACGTAGCGCGAGTTCGTTGCCGTCGGGGATTAAGTCGTAGTTTTCGGCGCATACGCGAAGGCATGATTGAGCATTTGGTGAGGTTTTGGGGTCGTCCCTAATCTTTATGGCGAGATTAAGGGCTTCTATGGTCATGTTAGTCGCTACGTGAATCCCGACTTTAAGGACGTTGAGCGGGTCGATTTTGATACTGTCGTTCAAGTACGGAGAAATGAATCTTACGCATTCGATGGGGTAGTCGGTTGCTCCACAAATTTGATCGAGCTCAGGGTAACTACCGCCCGGCAATATTGTAAAGGTTGCAGATGGGGTTGGTGCTTCAGGTGGAGGTGCATAACCGTCTGCTGCTTCATCTGGTGCATTAGGTGAATAGTCATCATCAGGTGCCTCGGGTGTGGAATCAGGTGATTCGGGTGTGGAATCGGGTGACTCGGGCGTATCAGTAATGTCTGAAGGAGGTCTGGCACAAGCTGAGATAGCCACGAGGGAGAAGATGGAGATGAGGAGGATGGAACGTTTGATCCCCATCTTCTTTTAGGAAAGTAAAAACAACGTTCGATTTAGGGCAGAAATGGGAATGGTGATTCGATTGCTTATCAAGGCATGAGATGTGCATGGAAATAGCATATGCGTGCGCGTTTTAGCCATACAAAATGTACCGATATCTTAATTTTAGGGTAAACACTAACCAATTCACCGAAATTTACTCGAAATCCTATATTTTAATACTGGTTGGTTCTATAAATTAACTATTTTAATGATTAATTTATGAGTCAAATAATTGATTTAACATTAATTTAACCAAAACTTTCACATATAAACCCATAATAAAATCAATAAAAAAAAGTAGAAAAGAAATAAAAAAAAAACAGAGAGGACATTTATTTAACAATCATAATTGATAATTGGCTTAATAATAAATTTGGCCACTAACGTTTACATGTTTTGTCAAAATGGTCCTAATTGTATTTTTGAACTATTTTTTGGCCATCAACATCTGTTTTTTTTTTCAAACTGGTTTTTTGAACCGATTTTATGAAAGTACTCTTAAAAAAGTTAACAGGGATGATGTAAAATATTTTTACCGAGATATAATTTATTATTTAGATAACCCAACAATATAATTACATGTGAAAAATAATAAAATAAATAAATCATACATGAAATTAAAAAAAATCTTAATTTAAAGAAAATAAGCGTAATTATCTTAAAAAAAGGTTTCAAAATGAATGCATACATTTGTTTACTAAGAGTTTTCAAAAAGATAATTATACTCAATGTGTGCATTCATTTTGAAACCTTTTTTTTAGATTATTTTATTTATTTTCTTTAAATAAAGAGTTATTTTTTTAACTTCATGAATTATTTATTTACTTTATTATTTTTCACGTGTAGTTATTTTATTGGGTTATCTAAGTAATAAATTACATCTCACTAAAAATATTCCACATCATTCCGTTAACGTTTTTAAGTACTCTTTCATCAAATTTGTTAAAAACAGCAATTTGGAAAATAGAATAAAGGTTTATGGCTAAAAAAGGCTCAAAAATATAATTAGGAGCATTTTGACAAAACATATAAACGTAAGTGGTTAAATTTGTTATTAAGCTCGATAATTTAATGAGGTATATTTTATGAAAAATTCTCTTAAAATCAAATCCCATGGTATTTAAATTTTATTTTAAATACTAAATAAGACCCCAAAAAAACTTGTTTAGTCAAATAAATATTCAGTAAATTTAAAGTTTTGATGATTTAATGAAGGAAATAATGATTAATTCATTCCATCATTTAATTAACAATAATTTCCATTAGGTTTATCAGAGAAAAGTAGATAACAAAGAGGTTGATTGAATAGAAGAAGGTGGAGAATTTCGTCTTTCAAAGAAATTTACCATAAATGATTTAAAATAGGATTTCAAATTCATAACTAACTAATTAATATATAATTAAAATATGTTGTTAGTCTATGTACTTTAATTGAAATTTAGTCCTTGTATTAAAATAATTAAAAAAAGTCCTCCAACTTTATTTATTTATAAAGCCCAGTCCAATAATTAAAATTGTAAATATTTTTTATGAAAATTTGTCTATTTGTCATGTTAACTAAGCTGTCCTCATGTGACATTGTATATGATTGTTGAAAAATAAAATGCTAAGTTGACAAAGTAAGAGGATATTGATTGGATTAAGATTTTTAAATTGAAAAAATAAGAAAATTAAATTTTTAATTTTTAAAGTATAGGAACTAAATCTCAAATTCTATAAAAATATAGGGATTAATAACATAATTTAACCTTGGTATATTTCTTAAGGTCAATGACTTACCGGTTATCATGGATTATATTCTTAAAATGTTAATATAATATTTTAAAATTTAAAAACATAAAAATTGCTTTTTTGAAAGAGCAATTAATTGCTATATACATTAAAAAAATGCTATATACCATTAATTAATTCTTTAAAAATAATTAATTTAATTCAATTGATTGGGATACATATATTTTTAAGTATTTATAAAAAAAAAACCTCGTCTCCTATTTTTAAGTATTTAATAGAATGGAATGAATATTGTAATAGTATTCATACGTTTGATTGAGAAGAATAGATATGTAATAGAAAAAAATACTCGAATGATCAATATGCCTTTTAATATTTTAATATTTTTTGCATCAATTTAATATTAAATAATAATATTTTCTATCAAAAAATAATATTTAAATACAAAATATTTAAATAAAATTTTATATTAAATTATATTCAAAGATTTTTTTATTTTTATTAAATTATATTAAAATATTTTATATTTATATTTTCTAAAATTTGAAATTAATATTTTATATAAAATCATATTAATTATTTCTTTGGTTTAATTTAATTAATTTACCTTTTATAAATCTACACGATGTATCAAATTGAAAACAAAAGAAAAGAAGATTTTAAGTGTCAATATGCAATTTTTATTATTATTCAAATTTCTTAAACATATACTATCAAAGTATTTTATTCAACAGCTTACCAATGTTAGTGGGAATGTTTTTATTTAATTCATAATTTTTCATCTTTATCACTAATATGAAAGGCTAAAATTTTTAAATTCGACATCTTTTATTTATTACATTTTAAAATAATACACTATTATTAGAATCTAATGTTTCTCAAGTTATTTTTATTATAGTTGCAACATAACAAACACATGATTAGAATAGTTTATCGTGGGTGAAGGACCTAGATGTAATTGAATAAAATGGTAAGTCCTTTATTGTACTCAGGAAGGTTTATTCTTAATTTGATGTTACATGCCTATGTATGTTATGGTGTAGAATATGATTATGAGTATTGAGTATAGACAATGAAATAAGAAGAACATACTTAATCCAATCATTGAAAAGCAAAAGATTTCACCAAACAGTTTCTGGATTGTAGTGATAGCATAAGTTTAAAGATTCACCATAAATTGTAGAGATCTAGTTAAATATTGAATTAAATATAGAATTAAAGATTATATAATCTAGTTTCATAAGAAAGAAATGGTGTAAGCAACGGGTGTCGAAACCCTTTTTTTTGAAATTGACTTTTATTTAAAAAACAAAAGTGGGAGTCACCACCAATCACTTTTAAGAGGTGTGATCGGGTTACCTCGTAATTTGATCATTTTGATAAGAAGTTTGATTTATTAAAACAATATTTTTCGGTCTACAAAATTCAGAAAATAGGTTCGGGAGTCGGTTACGCACGAGGAAGGATTAGCACCCTCGTAACGCCCAAAATTGGTGCCTAGTTGATTAATTAATGTCTTAGTATTGAAAGATGAAAACTTGAAAAGAGCTTAAAATACGATCCCTCTTTGTGTTAATGTTATTTTCACTTAAAATTTGCTTGAGTAAATCGAAACGTATGTTAAAGACCCTCTCATCTCGAGGTAACAAAATGTCACATCCTGTAAGTTAAGACACCACACCTCGAATCCTTAGAAATGGGCTTGCCTTTTATTTTTCATTTAAATCTCATGTGTTTTAATTTTAAAAGGATATTCGGTCATTTAGGTTCAACGAGAAAATCGAAACCCCGTAAGTTAGGGTACGACTTCTCGAATCTCCAAATATGAAAAATTGTCTATTTTTAAAAATTTCTTTTTATGCATTGAGCAAAAATTAACATAACACTTAAAATGGTTTATGTTTAGTTTATTCGGGTATGATATAAAAACAATTAAAAGTAAGAAAAAAAAAAGAAATCATGCTTAGCGAATAATAAAAATGCGACATAAATTAGTAATAATAATGGCATGATATGCTTAATAAAGTATAAAAAATATAATGATAATAATGAATCATGATGCTAATATGCGTAAATAAAAAAAATAAAAAAATGATAATAACAACAACAATAATGATAACAAAATAATAATAATAAAATCTAAATTTTGAAATATATTGAAAGTAGTAAATAAATAAATAAATAAATAAAAAGGCACAATAAAAGAAAATATAAAAAAGCCAATTGTAAAAAATAAAATAAGGGAAATATTAAGTAAATAAATAAATAAGTGAATATCAATAAAACATTTGATTAAAAATTAAAACTAAATAAATAAATCAAACAAAATATACATGAAACAGTTTAAAATAATAAAAAATTTCGAAGTTAAATAGATTAAGGATTGAATTGAAATTAAAAGGGAGTTTTGGGCTTAAATTATAATAAAATAAATGCAAAAAGACTAAATTGAAGTTTAAACGGAATTTTGGGGACAAATCAAGATAAAACAAAAATAAAGGACTACATTGTAGTGCGCAAAAACAAGACAGGGACCGAATGGGAGAATATCCCGACTTCCCTGTGCGCATCGTTTCTCAGAGGACGAAAATGAAATAAAAATAAAGTTTCGTGGTAAAATTAAAAGAAAAAAAACTCATATGTAAATCTTCCAAAAAGCAAAAAGACCTATCACACAAATAGACCATTAGTTAAAAACATGCGGATCCTCTAGGCGGATAGGGTCAGATTTCGGGTCAAAGACCAAAACGATGTTGTTTTGCCATCTGAGGAAATAGGTAAGTAAAAAAATTTCCCAAAAAATCATTTCACCCCCTTTTAAAAAAAAATTATGAAAACCTCTTCCTTCTCTTTGGGCACAGTTCAGAATCCGGCCAAGGGAGCTGCCGGGCTCTACTGTGCCAGTCACCGATTGCCGGTGATGGCTCTGCCGTCCGCGATGGCCAGCAAAATATAAAAGGCCTCTTTTGATCGCTTTGGCCTCCTGAACTTAGATTGGAACTCGCTTTTTCAAAAAAAAAAAATACCAAATCTCAGAAATCCCGAAAAAACCCTTGTTTTTTTTAAATAAAAAACTTTTGTCAAAACCCCCTATCATTGGAGGTGGTGACCTCGTCTACGCACGATGGCAGAGCGTGAAGACTCAGGTAAGCTCTTCCTTTTATTTTTTATTTTTATAAACTTTTATATGTATAAAAAATAGACTCGAAGAAAAAAATAAATGAAAAAAAAATCACCTTCAAATTTTGTATTCCGTTTATTGCTTTTTTGTATTTCCTTTTTTTTTGTCTTTTCGTCTCTAAAAAAATACATTGAAATTGTTATGGCCTTTTATAGCCAATTTACAATATATTTTTTATTATCTATTTTTCTATTGTTTCAACTGCTTGTGTTTGGTTTCTGTCTTTTCTTTCTTTTCCTTGCAGGCTGTAACGGTGGCGATGGCAGGTAGTTGGTAGCGGTGGCAGCGCATGCTAGGGTGCGGCGCTAAGGATAGGTTAGGGTTTCTTTTTCTGAAAAGTTTAGGTGTTGTGGGCTTTAGGTTTTTTTTTATTTGGGCCACTTGGGCTTAATGTAATTTGGGTCTGCTGTTTGTAAATTGACTCTGGACCATATTATTTTTTATTTTTTATTTTAGTTTGGTTTCTGTTTGGTTGGGCCTGGACGAAATTGGGCTTTCACAACTGCCCCTCTTTACTCGTTTTCGTGTAACGAGAATGGAGCAAAGACTTTTAAGAAGGACCAATTTCGTCTGGTCTCACCGAATCTCGACCTTTTTGGTGCTCCTCTTTTTCAAGTAACTTCATGCCAACCCATTGCAACTTCAGGGGTATAGGACTTGTCACTTCAATCTACTCTACTGCAACTTTAGGGAGATAAGATTAGTAGCTTCAATCTGCTCCACTGCAACTTTAGGGAGATAAGATTTGTAGCTTCAATCTGCTCTACTGCAACTTCAGAGAGATAAGATTTCCTATCTTTGATCTACTCCACTGCAACTTCAGGGAGATAAGGTCTGTAACTTCAATTTGCTCCACTGTAACTTCAGGGAGATAAGATTTGTAATTTATAACTTTAATCTGTTCCACTGCAACTTCAGGAAAATAAGATTCGCTATCTTCAGTCTACTCCACTGCAACTTCAGAGAGATGAGACTTGTAACTTCAACCTGCTCCACTGCAACTTCAGAGAGATAAGGTTTATAGCTTTAATCTGCTCTACTGCAACTTCAGGGAGATAAGACTTGCTATCTTCGACCTGCTCCACTGCAACTTTAAGGAGATAAGATCTGTAACTTCAACGTGCTCCACTACAACTTCAGGGAGATAAGATCTGTAACTTTAACATGCTCCATTGCAACTTCAGGGAGATAAAGTTTATAGCTTTAATCTGCTCCACTGCAACTTTAGGGAGATAAGATTCACCATGACGACTTAAATCGATCCCACTGCAACTTCAGGGGTATAGGATTTGTGATTTCACTGATCTGTTACACCGTTCTCTAGGGAACATGACCTGTAGAATCCATTTCAAGGGCCTATATTTATGCCAAGCAATTAGGATGTTATGATCAAAATAAATCAAATGCTTCTAACTGGATGTGTATGAATGATGTTTGCATGAATGCAGAATGTCATTTTTTTCCTCAAGAATGATCCCCTTTTAATGCTTAGGTTGACATTGCTCGTTGTTCATCAAGGTTCTATCACTGATGCATTACCCTGCCTTCTTGTTCAGCTGGTATCTTTGATAGAAAATCTGAAGAAATAGTCATAATTTAGACTATTCGTTCCCAAACATTTTCAACCCCTAGATTTGGTTAGTTCTGACCAGTGGTTCTGTTTCAGGTCCTTGTACTATTTAGAACCTTTTAGAACAATATGCAAAAATCCTTTTACTTAAATATTATTTATCCATTAATCGTTATTTTAATGAAAAATGCTTGAAAAAGATCGTAACAATGGACAAGATTGAAATATATTGGGAGCAAAGCTCGAAATGAATAGATTAATCAAAATAGCAAACGCTGCTAAAATACAAAATAAGTAAGATGAAAACAGGTGCGCCAAATATCATAGTATGAGCTTCTCTGCACAAACTTCTCGAAGGCTATTTTGAACTTGATATGTATTTAGAAGACCTAAAGGATTTTGTTGATGCCTCAAGATGTAACGTTCTTCTTTTTGAGAAGACCCGACCATCACATGTTCAATTTTCAATCCAAATTTGAGTTGCCTATTCTTAGGTTTTCAACTCAAAATCCCTTTAGTCTCAAGGTGCCCTTTGCGAGTTTTCACCTTGGCCTCTCCTCTTTTTTTTTTTAAGTAAAATATTTCTTGACTGAATCCGAATTTAAAGGATTAGGCAGTTTTTTTCATCCATCTCGGTCAAAATCAACACTCCTCCAGAAAAGGCCTTCTTTACCACATAAGGTCTTTTCTAGTTTGGCATCCACTTTCCTCTGAAGTCATTTTGTATAGGAATGATCTTTTTCAATACTAGGTCCCCCTCACGAAATTCTCTGGGGCGAACCTGTAACACCCATTACCCGTATTAGACGCCGGAACAGGGTACGAGGCATTACCGGACTCGCATCACAAACAATCATACAATTCTGAATCATAAATTTGCGTCCAAATTAAAACTATTTGAAATTAATCATAAAGTCCCTACCACGAGCCTACAAGGCCCAAAATATGCTTTGGGAATGGTTCGAGACTAAGGCCTCCTTTGGTTTACCAGTGAAGGCCAGTGTGGTGCAGTGAGGGATAGTAAACTCACTGGTATACTTTGCTTGGTTCAACAAAGACAAAGGTCAAGAAAACTTATTTCAGCCACATTGATATGCTGAAAATAGGCTGGAGGATTCAGCTGCAGTGAAGGCCAGTACGATTGTATGTATTTTTTTGAGACAAACATACCCATACTTTTATTTATTATTTTACCATTTTAACCTTGAAACTTAAATTAATTTCTTCCCCAACCACAGTTGTTTTCAGATTTGTGAACGAAACAACCATTTTCTTTTTCATATTTGAGAAGTAAAACACTAATTCTCCCTTCTTTTTTGCTTTGTTCTTGGTTGTGGCTGCTTTTTGAAGGTATTTTCATTAATTTCTTGTTATCTCTAGTTCTGGCTTCTTCTACTCTTCTTTGTCACAGTTGTTATTATTGTTACTATTATTTTTGAGAACGAAACAACCATTTTCTTTTGCTTTGTTCTTGGTTTAGCAGTGTTTTAACACTGATTTCTCCCCTCTTTTTTGCTTTGTTTTTGGTTGTGGCTGAGGTATTTTCATTAATTTCTTATTATCTCTAGTTCTGGCTTCTTCTACTCTTCTTTGTCGCAGTTGTTAGTCCTTTTGACTATTGATGTTAAAGTAGTAGATTAATGATCTAGTGTTTTAGAAGTGCATTTGGTTAATTCTTTGTCTGTTTGCTGAGAAATGTGAGGTTAAAAAAAGAAATTTTACCATTTCTGTTTTGTTATTATTGCACTCAAATTTAAAACCCTGAACAGCAAAAAATGAGCTTAGTTGAATTTGAAGAATTGAAAAGAAAATAGACTTTGGCCTTGATGGGGTTGAGTTTTTGGAAGTACATACAAATAATTCTTTGTTTGTTTGCTAATAAATATGAGGAAAAGCAAGATGAACTTTTCCCATTTCTGTTTTCTTCATATGAGCCTATTTTGATTTTCTTTGGCACTCAAATTTGAAGTCCCAACACCAAAACTAAACTTAGTTGAATTTGGTTAATTGAAAAATATATGTGAATGAAAAAAAAACAAGTCCTTGTTGTGTTGATGGGATTGAGTTTTTAGAAGTGCATTGGGATAAATTCTTTGTTTGTTTGCTATGAAAAGTGAGAAGAAAATGAACCTTACAATTATATAAATTCGTTGTTTGTTTGTTATGAAATGTGAGAAAAAAAAGTGAGCTTAGTTCAACATTCAATATTCTGTTCTTATGATTTGTGTCTTGCAGGTTGGAGGCTCTGAGGTGCCTACTTCATTTGTTAGTGTAGAAGCAGGCAAGGTATGTATTTGAAATAGTAAAACTTGTTTAAAATCGTGTAACTGCGAGGAAAAATGTAAAATCTTACCTACAAGTTTGATGTCTGTGTTATCAATCAACCATTGTGCCCCATCTTTCTTAAATCCTGTGAAGTCTGAAGTAAACTCTATTTTATGCATCAGCCTCCTGAAAATGAAAACATATCAACAATTTTAAGCCATTTCTGTAGAACAAAACAAAAGTCAATCCTATCAAGTAGTATCACCATTATTAAAGACATCTGATATTGTCATGCTTCAAAAATACTCTTGATAGGAGCCCACTCAACTATATTCGCTTCATGCATATGTAAATGCAGACAAATGAAAGTCATTACTCCTAAACAAAAGTCATTTCACATGCATAGTTCATGCTTTTCTAAGCTGATCATGCTAACTTTCATTCGCCGAAACACTAGTAAAAGTCATTACTCCAGCACTTTCAATTCACATTTACAATCAGTAATCCAAATATACCACATCTAGAACAATTTATCAATTTAAATTATATTCAACAAGTACTATTAAAATTTTAAATCTGAAACTAAGAAGGAACAAAGATTTTTATTACAGAGAGAGAAAAAAAAAACCAAAAGAAAAAAGAGAAGAGAGTGGAAGGTCAAACTTTATCAATGGCATGGGTTCTTAAAAAATTATTTGATAACAAAGTAGCTTCTTTTTATTGGGAAATCTGGGTATTCTTTCTCAAGTTTGCTGAGAGAGAAAGAAATGGCAGTAAGTTTTTTTTTCTTTTAACTTTATTGTGTTTTGGTTTAGTTTACAGTACTTTTATGTTTGTTTCCCGAGAAAATTTCAAATAAGCTGAGAATTATGGAATTCATTTTATCAAAAACTCTTATTCTTATTATTTATATCTAAATTTCTATCATAAAAACTCAAATTCCATAGCTTTCTAAACCATAGCCGATTATCAATTAGTTACTATAACAAAAATTATCAAGTGGGTTTTGAAGAGAATTAAGCAAGGAGTTCAAAACTACTAAAATGTAACAAAATTAACAAGAAATCCACCTTGAATTTTGATCTCAAATTGCCGAAATTTCAAAGCTTTTCTTCTCCAACATTCGGCTCCCCAAAAGATGAACATGCAAGCACTAACATTTTTGTGTTTTGTTTTGTCAATATTTGAGTTATCACTAATTTATTATATTAGCCTTTCAAATTGATTTTAAACCGGCACATATAGCATGGACATATACGGCACTCATCAAATTAAAAGGGTTATTTACCAATTAAGTACTTAAAATCAATCTTCACTAATAATTTCATCTTAACAATCTCCAAATTACCGTCCATGCCTTTGTCTAAGGTTAATTTACAACATAAGCACTCAAACTTATAAAACCAACCCAATTCGACACTAAAATGAATGCATGCATGGCTTTCTAATTTTTATGTTTTATAATACTTACAATAATAATTATCTTACCAAAATAACATATAAAAAAAATCATGCATAATGCCATTTAAATTATTATTCTACCGTCCATTATGACTAAATGGTTTAATAACCATGCAAACACTTTAATTAATAAAACCACATACAATTCGATCCTATTAAAACTGCCCTCAATATTTTCATAATTTGCAATCATATCATTTTTAATTAATTAAGCACACAAACCTTAAAATTTAAACACGAGTTACCTGTCAGTGTTAAGTGTTTTAAAAAGCACATGATGTACTCCTCTGGTAATTTCTTAGAATTACTGAGTTCTGACCTCTAAGGGCATTGCAGGTTCTGTCACTATATGATATCTGAAGATGAAATGAAATGTTATGATTGTATTAAAAAATATGAAAATTTAAATCTAATAATATTTGCAATTAATTTTTATCAAATTAACCTTAAAACTTGAATTACATACTAAAAAGTTGGTACTGCTACATTAAAAAAAAGTCAAACTTAGGTACCAAATGATATATTAAGTCTAAAATTTATTTCCAAAACAAGTTATGTAGTACAATTAGTCTTTGTTTAATTTTATGAAGCATATGATAATCAATTATCCTTTCTATATCCTCATAATTGTTTACCATGGATCTTTGAGAATTTTTCTTTACTGTTCATCTTATGGCTTTCATCTTTTGTGATGTGTTATTCTTAATTTTTTTATGAAACTATATTATTATATCTAATTATATATTTATGGTTTTATGTCGGTTGACATTTAAAATCAAAATAATAATAGATGGTAAAGACATGAAAATTTGTGGAGGGAGATAGTACCTTAGCAACAAAAGCTGTTTGGGATGATTAGCTGACGTTGATATTTTGTGAGCTTTGCGTGAATGAAGTCAATGCTGGTAATAGACCAACAACTCATCTAAACTCAAAAGGATGGGAAAATGTCGTTGCTCTTTTTCAAGCAAAAACACAAAAAAATTATGGAAAACCTCAATTGAAAAACAAGTGGGATACATTAAAAAAGGAATGGAGGTTATGGAGGGAGTTGCTTAAGGAATCTACAAGTATTGGATGGTGTCCATCTAAAAAGATGGTCGATGCTACCGAAGCATGGTGGGCCGAAAAAATACAGGTTAGTGTTAACTTTATCATTATTTTAATGCATAAAGTTTAGTGAAATTAATAATTTACAAATATAAATATCTGAGTATAACATTTAAACTTTTATGTAGGAAAATCCTGATTTTAAAGGATTTAAGAAGAAAGGAATTGAACCACGATTGAATGATTTAATGTGGCAAATGTTTGGTGGCATTGTAGCCACTAGAGAGAATGCATGGGCACCTTCGTCTGGTGTTCTTCCAAGTGGGGTTCCTATGGGAGATGATACACCTATGAGGGATTTGGTGATTCAGATGAAAATCGTAATGAGAATGAAAGTATCCTTCCTAATGAGGTACCATCAAACCTTCCTTGTGAAACTCCTAATCGAAGAAAGGAAACACTTGGGGTTATACACGGTAAAAGAAAAAAATCAAGTTCAAGTAGAAAATTATCAAGAGATTCATTGGCTACTTATATTGAGAAATTGTGTGAGAGTATGGCTAGTCCAAGGAAGTCAGTGAATGAAATTGTTTTTCCTCACTCTGAATATACTATTTCAAATGCAATGGATGCTTTGCGTGATTTGGGAGATGAAATTCCAAAAAAAGATGAACTGTACTATTTTGCCATCAAAATGTTCCAACCGGTGAAACGAGAAGTGTTTTTGAACTTAGATCCAGATGTTAGGGTTTGGTGGCTTCGACATGAGTATGCTGAACAAAATCCAATTGCATCATTTTCATCCTTGGTAGCAACATCCTCCTTTCCCTTCCAACCATACCATCCATCACCTCCACCATAAGCTCCTTAGAATTATTATTGTAATATAACTATGCTACTTTTTTATATGTAAAACTAATGTATGATCTACTTTTTCATATGCAAAACTAATGTATGATCTACTTTTTTATATGTGAACCTAATGTATGATATACTTTTTTATATGCAAAACTAATGTATGATCTACTTTTTTATAGATAAACCTAATGTATGATATTTTTTATGTTTGATGTTTTTAGCTATGCTTTTATTCAATTTTTTATGTTGTATAGAATGTCACAAGTTATTAATTTATTTTCATTTGATTACTTTTTCAGGTTATGGATGAATTTAACAATATGTATAATAGTTTTTATATGAATTATGATACCCCTGAATTAAGTGAAGAAGCTCAACGAAGAATAGCCATAATTGTTACACAAGTTGAGCACAACAATTATCATGAAGAGGAAGAACAAGTGTTAAGCAGTGTATTGCTACACCATGAAACTTATTTCACTAAGCAACCGTGTATGGATTCAAATTATACAGGTCAAATGTGGGTGGACGAAATATTAAATGGGCATGATGATCGTTGCATGAATAGTTTTAGGTTGCCAAAAAATATATTTCACAGCTTGTTGCATGATTTGCAAACCAATTATGGCTTAAAGCATGGGAATGTATCTGCGTTGGAGAAGTTAGCATTATCATTGTATATTCTTGGAAATAGAGAATCAAATTCAAATGCAGCAGAGCGATTTCAACGATCTGGGGAAACTGTTAGTCGAATTTTTACTGATATGTTACATATATTTGCTCGAATGGGAATAGACACGATTAAACCCACTAAAGGTCAATTCGAGGAAGTACCGAACCATATTCGACTTGATTCAAGATATTGGCCTCACTTTAAGGTAAAATTTACACAATCTTTATATTTTTAAAATATAAATTATTTCTAACTTTTATCTCATTACTTGTATTTATTTTAAAGGATTGTATAGGGGCCATAGATGGAACACACATAAAAGCATGCATTTTGCCTTCTTGTCAAATACCTTATATCGGATGGAAAGGTGAATCAACTCAAAATATTATGGCAGTTTGTGAATTCAACATGTGCTTTATTTTTGCATTCCCTGGTTGGGAAGGAACAACATATGACAGTAGAATTTTTTTGCAAGCACTTAGAAAACAAGAGTTAAAGTTTCCACACCCTTCACCAGGTTGAACTTTAATTTTTTTAATTAATCTTTATATAAAAAACAATATTAAAATTTTTAATTTTTTTTTAAACTTGATATTATGTTTTACTTTTTTGTAGGAAAATATTATCTTGTGGATTCAGGATATCCACAAATGGCAGGTTTTCTAGGTCCATATAGGGGGAACGATATCATTTACCTGACTTTCATCGAGGTAATCATCGAGCATTTGGAAAAAAAGAAATTTTTAATCATGCCCATTCTTCGTTACGTTCTGTGATTGAACGAACATTTGGAGTTTGGAAAAAAAATGGCCAATATTAAGAGATATTCCAAGCTATTTATTCGACAAGCAAGTTTTAATAGTTATTGCAACAATGGTTTTGCATAATTATATTTGAAGACATGCTTGGTCAAATGATGAGGATTTTCGACAATTTGAGAATATACCTGACATGCCAATCTCTTCAGGCCATTTTGATAGAGGTGAATCGAGTTCTTCTAACAGTGAAATTGACCTTGAAATTGCAATGTTAAGGGAAACCATTGCAAATAGTTTAATGAATCAATATTTGTAAAAATAATTTTTTATCATAACCTAAGTTCTAGTAATAATGAAACTTGTTATGTCTTATGTTACTATATATATTTTTTTATTGAAAATCATTTGTTTAGATACTTCAAAATTTGATCCAAGTATAATGTTACTATTTGCGAAAATAATATTTATCATTGTTATAAAAGAATATTTAACTATAAAAAATTAAAAATTATTATCATTTTATCTAATAAATAATTTAAATTGATTATAAAATTCATTAAAATATTTATAATAAAATATTGGAAGATAAATTTTAATATTTTATTAAATGAATTTATAAATTTACATATTTTAATAATTTTATATAAGTAAAATAATTTAAAAACTTCTATTATATATCAATTCTAATCTGATGTCCTTAATAGTCATTTTTTATTTTCACCTCACCGCTACAGCTGCGTTTGAATCCAAACACACACTCTACCGCTGTTTCTAATCTCACCGCTACAGTATCCAATCTCACCGCTACAGTAACTAATCTCACCGCCACCGCTATTTTTAACCTCACTGGAGGTAAACACACCGCCCATCCAAACTAAGCCTAAACCGAGAGCTTTAGAAGTTTTCACAAAACTTAGAAAAATTTCCACTATACAGGGGTCACACGCCCGTGTGGATATGGGACACGTCTATGTGGGCAGGCTGTGTGGTCACACATGCCCGTGTCCCGACCCCGTATAACTCTCTGACTTGTAACCCATGAACAAATTGAGATCACATGGCCAAGTCATACGCCCGTGTGCTAGGCCGTGTGGAAAATTAATTTTTATAAAATAGATGCAGACTTCACACGGCCAGGGCACATGATAAACCATAATATATACATATTTTTACCCCATTCTTGGCATATTTATGGATGATTTTTCCTTGGTTTCATTGAATTCGATGCTCCTAACCTTTTAAATTCATGTTTTATACTTAGGTGAGCATAGGAAGGCGAAAAGAACAGGAAACGGGCTAAAAACGGACAAAATGGGCCTAATTCAGTGTTTCACATGGCCCAGGCACTTCCACACGGGTAAACCACACACCCGTGTAAGGCACACGGGCAGGCCACACGCCTATGTGTCATAGCCGTGTCGACTAAAAACCAACTCAGAATTGCACACGGCTTGAGCACCTTTATACGGGCGCGACACACGGCCGTGTCCCTATTAAACCCAAGTCTAATTCTATTCGAAAAAGGCTAATTTTGGGCTATTTTTTGGGCATTCCAAAGTCTATATAAACACCCTAAAAGAGGATTAAAAGGGACACAGAGAGTAGAAGGAGAAAATACTCAAGGACAGCTACCAAAATCAGCTCGGAAGCAGGATCTACTTCAGAACTGAAGATCTCCATTCAATTTCCTAAAAGTTCTTTGGGTTTCTTTATGTTTTGTTGTTTTCCCAATTTTGAGATGTTTTCCATTATTATGAACTAAACTACCTAAATACCTAAGGGAGATGAAACCTAAGACGGATCTTATCACTATTTGAATTATATGATAAATACTTGTTCTTACTCTTAATTGTGAGTTTTAAATTCTTATTTTAATATTCCAGGGTATTAATTTAGGTTTTGATGTGCTTATTTAGTGGAGTAAAAGTTCTTGTTTAAGAGTAGATCCCCATAATTAAGCGGAGTTGCATGCAATCCTAGAGATAGGACGACATAAATCTGTCAGATTAGAGTCAAATCTAATAATAGAATCTTTAGATCGAGTTAATGCGACAATAGGGGTTTTAATTAGAAAGAGATTTCGATTAATCAACCTAGAGTCAGTTGTTTTTAGTCTCGAGAGAGATATTAACATAAATCAGGGATTTCTACGAATTAAGTCAAGTGAATAAATCATCTAATTCAAAAGTAATAAGTGAAGTCTAGGTGAATTCTACCTTGGGTGTTGTCTTCTCCATCGGTTTTCCAAAAGTATTCTCCAGCTTTAATCTCCGTCGTAATTTTAGTTAAATAAATAATTAGTCTTAGTTTAGAACCTCCGTTAATTCTTAGGCTAGATAATAAAAAGATAGTAATTACTAGTACTTTTAGTCCTTGTGGATACGATATTTTCGGTCTCACCATAACTACACTACTGTTCGATAGGTGCGCTTGCCTTAGTCGAATTTTTAGTTAGTTTAGCAACCATCAAGTTTTTGGCGCCGTTGCCGGGGACTAAGATATTAAGAACATTTGATTTTTATTACTTTAGCCATTTTTACTTTTATTGCAATTGACATTTTGTTTTTAGTTAAAATTTTCTTTTCTAAGTTTTTCTTTTGTTGCTTTTGGCAGGTTTCTCTAGTTTATGACTAGGAGGAACCCGTCAGGACCTTTGCTTTTTGACAGTAAGATCGAGAGCATAGCTTACAGAAACTGAAGAGAAATAAGGTGAAAACTACAATAATAGAGGAAGAGTGAGAGGACGATATCCATACTACAACCGAGGAGATGACTGATAATCAGAATAATCTGCTACCTCCTGTGGTTGCTGCAAATCCAGGAAATCAGAATCCTACTTCTCGTACTATGCATGATTATGCTAAACCTAATTTAATAGGAACTGAATCAAGTATCCTTAGACCTGCTGTTGCTGCAAATAATTTTGAACTGAAACCTAACACAATTCAAATGATACAACAGTTTGTTCAGTTTGATGGTTTGCAGGACGAGGATCCAAACTCTCATTTGGCAAATTTTCTAGAATTCTGCGACACCTTTAAGATTAATGGCATTTCTAATGACGCCATTCGCCTTCGGTTATTTCCCTTTTCATTAAGGAATAAGGCTAAGCAATGGTTGAACTCGTTACCATGAGGGTCAATTACTACTTGGGAACAAACGACCGAAAAATTTTTACTGAAATATTTTCCACCAGCTAAAATGGCTAAATTAAGGAATGGTATTTCTTATTTTGTGCAGATGGATCTAGAAACTCCTAATTATGCATGGGAGAGACAGAATGACTTATTGAGAAGGTGCCCTCACCATGGGTTACCTCTATGGCTGCAGGTTCAGACTTTTTACAATGGTGTGAACCCCTCAACAAGACAACTGATCGATGCAGCCGCCGGTGGAACTTTAAATAGCAAAACACCTAAAGAGGCTTACAAATTTATTGAAGAGATGTCACTGAATAACTATCAGTGGCAAGTCATGAGAACGAAGTCGACAAAGCAGCTAGTGTTTTTAACCTCGACGCGGTCACTATGCTATCTAACCAGGTAGAACTTTTAAATAAAAAGATTGATGGTTTGTATGGTTCTACTCAGGTATATCCAGTGATGAGGTGTGATTCAAATGGAGGAAGATTGCATAACATAAATTATCCATCTGTCAAGCCTAGCACCGATGAGGAACAAGTCCACTATATGGGTAATAATTCTAGACCTCAAAATAATCTGTATAGTAACACTTATAATGCAGGTTGGAGGAATCATCCCAATTTCTCCTGGGGTGGTCAAGGAAATCAAAGACCACAACATCCTCCAAGTTTTCAACAACCACCTTACCAAAAGAGAAGAAACCGAACCTTGAAGAGATGCTTACAAAATTCATCTCGGTGTCAGAAACTCGTTTTCAAAATACCAAAACAACACTTAAAAATTAGCAAGCATCGATTCAAGGGCTCGAAAATCAAACAGGCCAGTTGGCAAAGATGATTTCCGAACGACCACAAGGTAGCTTGCCGAGTAACACTAAAACTAACCCAAGGGAGCAGCTTCATGCAATTACTGTTCGAAATGAAGAAGAGTTAGCTGAATCTGAAGCTGAACCGAGGCAAAAAACTGTGGTAAGCAATGGTGAGGTTGAGGTAAACCAAAATAAGTAGAATTTGGTCATTAAAGATTATAAACCTCGTGTGCCATACCCCAATGCGATAAGGAAAGACCACACAAACGAACAATTCGGTAAATTCCTTAAATTATTAAAAAAATTACATATTAACTTACCGTTTATTGAAGCTCTTTCGCAGATACCGAACGTAGTGAAATTTTTAAAGGAGCTCTTAGCTAATAAATGAAAGTTAGATAATGCGTCGCATGTGGAATTAAACGCAGTTTGCTCAGCCATTCTACAGAATAGGCTACCCAACAAGTTAAAAGATCCAAAGAGTTTTACGATTCCTTGCTTAATTGGTAGTTTAACTGTTAATAATGCGTTGGCTGATTTAGGGGCAAGCATTAATGTCATGCCCTATAAAATATTTAAACAACTCGGTCTTGGGAAACCCAAACAAACTAGGATGATCATTCAATTGGCAGATAAAAACAATTTGATTTCCTAGGGAGTATTATCGATGACGTGCTTGTGAAAATTGATAAATTTATATTCCCAGTTGACTTTGTTGTTCTAGACATGGATGAGGATAGTGACGTACCTTTAATTTTAGGAAGGCCCTTTTTAGCAACTGTTAGAACTATCATAGATGTTGGCACAGGTGAATTGATACTTCGTGTAGGAGATGAAATGATTAAACTTCAAGCTCGTGATTCTACTAATATATCTAGTAATCGAGATGATTGTTTAAGTTCTGTTAACTCGAGTAATGTTAAGGCGCAAACTTCTTTGCAGGAATCCCCTAAGAAGAACGTGATAGAGCCTCATTCTAATCCATGCAACAAAAACAGAGCGATTCACGAAGAACGAAGGCTTCAGATCGATGAACTAGACGAATGAAAAACACATGTCAAGGAGAAACCAAAAGCACACGATGAATCAAAGCGGCACCACGATAAGCTTAGAGATAAAACAAAGCAATTTAAGGTCGGAGACAAAGATTTGTTATATGAAAAAGACCCTCGAATTGCTACTTCAAGCACAATACAAACGGAGCGGTTCCTTTCACGGTACTGAATACCTTCCCACATGGTACAGCCAAGGTAACACATACTGAATTCGAAACTTTCAAGGTAAATAATACTCAACTCAGACCTTGTTATGATAAAATTGATAGAAAAGGTGAGGAGTTTCAATTCCTTAAGCCACCGTGACCACACGAAATTGAGGTAAGTCGAGCTTAGACTTTAAATAAGCGCTTCTCGGGAAGCAACCTGAGCACTATTACCACTAACTAGTTTATTTTAGCTATTTTTCGTGTTATTTATGCAGGAACAGTGGCCCATACAGCTTGGACACACAGGGGTGGCCTTGGCCGTGTGGAAACAGGGCTAAAAATCCCCAAGTATCGAGCCACACGACCTGCGATAGATCCACATGGGTGTGCCACACGGCCTGGACACACGAGCGTGTCTCAGGCCGTATGCAAACTAGAGCTAACATTTTTAATTTTCAAACAAGTCAGAGAGTTACACGGGTGAGGCACACGGTCGTGTGTCCAGACACATGGGCGTGTGGGATACCACATGGGCGTGGGAGAAATGAGCAACGCACTACACGGCCGTGCGATATGGCCGTGTGAACCACACGGCCCGGGCACACGGACATGTCTTAGGCCGTGTGACGAATAGTCATTAAATTTTCGTGACACACATGGGCAATACTTGTCACACGGCCGCAACCCTCTCGCTGATAGTCCCCTATTCCTAACCACCATTACCACCAATGACCCCTTCTTCTCTTCTTTTTTTTTTTTTTTTCTTTTCTTTCTTCCTTCTTTTTTTTTTTTCTTTCCTTCTTACCCCTACCCCTTCTTTCCCTTTCCTTTCTTTTTCCCTTTTTATCTTCTTCCTCTACCTCCAAACTTCCACCTCCCTCACACGCGCACACCAGCTCCGTCCACCACCGTCTGCACCTCCGACCACTGCCGTGGTTTCCTCTTTTACCTTCACCTCTATTTTTTTTTCAGTTTACTTATTTTCTTCTTTATTTCTTTATTTCTTTGTTATTTCATTTTGATTTTAGTATATATTTTTTAATTATTTAGTTTTTAATAGTCTTCATTATTATTACTGTTATTATTCATTATATTTGTTAGGATTATTATGATTGTTATTTTTATTATTATTACTACTTTGTTTTAGTTTTCTGGCTTTTTAAATTTTTGCTTTATTCTATTTTATTATTGTTAGTATTGGCATCCATCTATTTTTATTTTTTGTTTAATGATATTGGTATGTTCCTATTTTTCTCTATTATTCTATTATTCTAGTCGTTATTATGATTAGTGTTAGGGAATATTCTTTTTAGGACTATAGTTTTATTTTTACTAGTTAGATTCTACATTATTTTTTTTCCTTTGACTCGTAGTTAAATATTTGGTGCTGTTTTTGGCTTCTGTTATTTTCAAGTATATAATGACACACACACGAGGCAAGAAGGCTGCCGTCCCTGCTTCGAAAAAGTGGATGGGTCCTGGCGCAACCTCCTCGAGCGCCTCAACCGAAGTTCGTCATCCTCTGCTTTGATTTTCTTCCGGCCCACAGGACAACTTGTTTTAGCTTTTACGCATGTGACTGCTAGGTTTGGGCCGATGTATTGATTGGGCCGCATTGGAGCATGTCGGACTAGCTGATGAAGTCCGTGCTTTTATTACCACTGCCCCGTGGGATCGGTTCTTTACGATTATCGAGCCCACTTATTCAGAGCTTACCTTGGAGTTTTGCACTAAGTTCCATCTGCAGCATGTGATGAATACCCATGACGAGACTGGTAACATCAATTTCTGACTTGGTGACTTAGTGCGACATATGAGCGTCCCTGAGTTTGGCGTAACTTTGGGCATCTACACCGATGAGTTTGTAGGTGCCGATAACTTTCTCTACCTCCACCGTCACATCCATTACTCACCTTCATGCTGTTGGACTGATATCACAACTAGTCAGATCCGTTATGACTTGAGTCACTCGAAGGCGACATCTCTTTCTCTGACTTTATGATACATCCACGCCTTATTAGCTTACACGTTGACTGGCAGGAGAGAGAGCACAGGATTTGTAAGCACTAATGACGCATACTATCTTTGGAGCATGGCCACTAGTCGCGTCTTTGATCTAGCATACTTCATAGCGCTTATTTTTCGTCATCAGACAAACCACCATAGGAGGGGTCCCATCTGTCTTGGTCCCTGTGTGACTCATATCGGTCGGTACTTCAGCCTCTTCGACACTCCAGAGATGTCATCGACACTCACACTAGTAGGCTAGATGTCTCCTCAAGGAATATCTAGTATGATCCGCATAAGGATGATAGAGTGACGCTGTGGATTCGACCTTCCTCAGTATAGACTCGTTCACTCCGATGACCAAGAGGAGCCAGAAGACATTACTGATGATGTCTTTCCCCCTCACGAGGACCCACACCCACCACCACCATCGAGTCACCGACCTACTGCTACCACTTTGACAAATATATTCGAGTGACTCACTCGCTTTGAGTAGTAGTGTTTTGAGCGGTTCAACAGCATCGATGCCACTCTTTGACAGATTTGCCAACACCTCTACATCTCTCTTTCGGCACAGTCAACCCACGAGGCATCCGATGATGAGGACCTTTGAGTCCTTTTATTTTATTATTATCACTATTATTATTTTTAATTTTATTTTTCTTTTATTTATTTTTGAAGAATTATGTTTTATATTTTGAATTATATTTATCTTTATAGTTATTATCAAGTACTCACTTAATTCTCTTCCACAATTGTGTTTATTTTCTTATTAGTAACTCAGAATCATGACCTTCATTTGGCCTTTTCTACAATTCTAGCTTTCGCCCTTCCAAGGGTTTCAAAAAAAAAAAATTCAGGGCTGTTTCGCTTCTCTCCCTCTCTTCTCATATTATACTTATACTATTATTATTTATCTTTGTAATTGAGGACAATGTACATCTTAAGTGTGGGGAGGTTATTTATGTGATGATCAGAAAATCCCTGAATTTTTATCTTGTTCTCAAATAATTTTCTCATATTATTATTAGAGTAAATTCTGATTGACTTATGATTTTTATTGATATGTTTTGAAATTAAAACATAGGTAACTGTGCATTGATCATTTAAAATTTAAGACATTAGAGAATCAAGCATGATACGTTGACTTTTGAGAGTTAAAATTTCTAGGTTGTTTCCCTAAATTGAGGTATTATCTTGAAGTTTTGAATTTACAAGATTGACATCAAATACCCATAATTTTAGTGAGACTTTGAGCCTTTTAGAGCATATATCTTTCTTGCTCACTTATTTTATTGGTTATGAGTGTGTCAATATTGAATTGTTATTCTAGAACTTACTTTGATTATACATGTCTAGACTGTACTTTTGATTTAATATACTGAGATGATAAAGGCACCTAAGTTTTAACCCACCTACCCCACAAAAAGCCTACCTTTATAATTAACCCTTAGTGAACCCCTTTGAGCTTAACAAACCATTTCTTAATTTACCCCAAATTTTAACCCCTCTATCATACTTTTTGATTCATTGAGAATGTTTCCTATTTTATTGATTCCCTTTTTGTCGAGATTTGATTTGGTTAATTGCCTAATTATTTTCTTTCATTTTAGTTGTATAATTCTCTCTCATTACTTGTTCTTACAAAAAAAGTATTATATATATTTACATTTATGTTAATTATTATTAGTTCTTTGTTTGAGCTTAAGTACTTAATTCCAAATACTGAGAAGAAGCTCATGTTTATCTTTAATAAATTTGATTGATGTAATTATTGAGTGTTAGTTTATTTTTCCAGTTAGGTAATTTATCAACTTGATCTAGATTCTAACCTTCTTTTTCAACCTTTATCCACACCTTTAACCCAAGCCCCACTACAACCCTTTAAAGACGTTTTGATTTGTGTATCATCTCATTTATAATGGTGGAGATTTGATTTTCATGCAAGTCTATGGTAATAACTTTTCATGTTTGACTATTGAGTGCTTAATCATGGAACCTTAAACACTTTGAGTGATTTGAGTGAATCTTTAGTGAGGATGTCAACCCCTGTTGATTTGGAATTAAAGGTAATTACTTAGATAAATGGGATACCTATGATTTTATGATTAAAATGCTCAACTTGGATTTTTTGAAACTTTAATATTCTTTTAGTTAAGCTCTCAATGTATGATTACTTAGGGATTACTTCGAAACATTATTGATGAGAATTATAAGTTGAGAAGAATTTATTTTAATTGTGAGTTGAGGATTTTGCTTGAGGACAAGCAAATGCTTAAGTGTGGGGATATTTGATAAACCATAATATATACATATTTTTACCCCATGCTTGGCATATTTATGGATGATTTTTCCTTGGTTTCATTGAATTCGATTCTCCTAACACTTTAAATTCATGTTTTATACTTAGGTGAGCATAGGAAGGTGAAAAGAGCAAGAAGCGGCCCAAAAATGAACAAAATGGGCCTAATTCAGTGTTTCACATAGCCTAGACACTTCCACACGGGTAAAAGCCACACGCCTGTGTGAGGCACACGGGTAGGCCACACGCCCGTCTGTCATGGCCGTGTCGACTAAAAACCAACTCAGAATTGCACACGGCTTGAGCATCTTCACACGGGCGTGGCACACGGCAGTGTCCCTGTTAAAACCAAGTCTAATTCTATTCGGAAAAGGCTAATTTTGGGCTAGTTTTTGGGCATTCCAAAGTCTATATAAACACCCTCGAAGAGGATTAAAAGGGACACGGAGAGTAGAAGGAGAAAATACTCAAGGACAGCTATCGGAATCAGCTCGAAAGCAGGATCTACTTCAAAACTGAAGATCTCCATTCAATTTCCTAAAAGTTCTTTGGGTTTCTTTAATGTTTTGTTGTTTTCCCAATTTTGAGATGTTTTCCATTATTATGAACTAAACTCTCTAAATACCTAAGGGAGATAAAATCTAAGACGGATCTTATCATTCTTTGAATTATATGACAAATACTTGTTCTTACTCTTAATTGTGAGTTTTAAATTCTTGTTTTAATGTTCCAGGGTATTAATTCAGGTTTTGTTGTGCTTATCAGTAGAGCAAAAGTCCCTGTTTAAGAGTACAACCCCATAATTAAGCGGAGTTGCATGCAATCCTAGAGATAGGACGACATAAATCTGCCGGATTAGAGTCAAATCTAATAAGGGAATCCTTAGATCGAGTTAATGCGACAATAGGGGTTTTAATTAGAAAGAGATTTCGATTAATCAACTTAGAGTCAGTTGTTTTTAGTCTCGAGAGAGATATTAACATAAATCAGGGATTTCTACGGATTAAGTCAAGTGAATAAATCGTCTAATTCAAAAGTAATAAGTGAAGTCTAGGTGAATTCTACCTTGGGTGTTGTCTTCTCCATCGGTTTTCCAAAAGTATTCTTTAGCTTTAATCTCTGTCGTAATTTTAGTTAAATAAATAATTAGTCTTAGTTTAAAACCTCCGTTAATTCTTAGGCTAGATAATAAAAAGATAGTAATTACTAGTACTCTTTGTCCTTGTGGATACGATATTTTCGGTCCCACCATAACTATACTACTGTTCGATAGGTGCGCTTGCCTTAGTCAAATTTTTAGTTAGTTTAGCGACCATCAGCACACACCCGTATTCGAGTCTGAGCATTCTGTTTCTCCAAATTAAGGTACAGGGGACACACGGCCTATACACACGCCCATGGGGCAGACTGTGTGTCACAAACAGCCTAGACACACGCCCATGTGTCTACCCGTGTGGACAAAATAAAGGCTATTTACCAAGCCATTTGCCACCCTTATTCACACATACACTTACACCAAATCAAAGACACAAAACATAAAATACTTAGGCAACCAAACATCCACAATCATGGCTAAATCATATCAATACAATACCATCATCTATCATACTCACAACATTTATCATGTTCAAAATTAATCATGCTAATTTCACATATACAAAGTATCTTTAAACTACTTTCATGACACTTCTTTGTGCATAAGATTATCATCTCACCAATAAAGCACATTTCCAAACATTTCACATTCATGCTAAAAATCACACTCCATCATACACCAAGCATAACATGACCATAACACCAAAGACATTGGCACATATGCATATATAAATGAGCTTACAACCATTTTAGCCAAAATAAGCCAATTACATGGCTAAATACCAAATCAACTTAAACAAATATAAGCCAATACATTTGGCCAAATCAAATGACACATATAACAAAATGACCAAGTCCCTATACATGCCATACTTTCAAAATACTAAGATCATCAAATACCCAAAATAATAATTTTGATAGTGTGAGGTGAATCTCCTACAGTCTCCGATTCCGAGCTAGCTTGGTGACACTATAAAAACATGAAAAATAAATGGAGTAAGCTATATAGCTTAGTAAGCTCGTATACAAGAAATAAGCAACCTTACCATGCATATAACATTCAAATAACTTAACATAATTAAATGTACATTTACCATGGTCTCATAATCATAACTCATTCCATCACAAAACTTACCTCATATTCATCATTTCAAGCATTTAATGGATATGAGCTTCAAGTACATACTTGTACCCTCTCGAAAGGAATTTACATATAATCTCATCTTTGACATACCTGTGAACCGCTAGGAATAACAATGTCAGATACTCGGGAAATTTGCATACTAAGTGTCACATATGTAGCCAATGCTACCGCAAATATCATATCACATAGTTTCTCACTCTCGAGCTATCAACGGGCCTGCTCACACAAGCTGTCAGTCAAGACGTAGCTATGCAGTGCTGCTCACACAAGCTGTCAAGTATCCACAACATATGCCAGTATACTTAGCCACCAGTAGGACGTACAAGACTAGCACCCGGATCACATAATCACATAACACATAACTACCCTAGTGACATGTCACTTGTATCCTACCCTATTCCTAAGGTTCAAACAGGATTTCTTACTTGTCGATTCATTTTCAGACTCGTTCATAAGATTAGGCTCATCCATATTTATCAAACATACAATTCATGCAATATTAAAGCAATAAAATACAATCATATTAAATCTTATTTTTACATATGAACTTACCTCGGTACAAAATGGCTAATTGTTCGATTTAATCCACAACATTGTTCTTTCCTCGGTCTAGGTTAGAACCTCGTCTTTCTTGATCTATAATACCATAGTTAACTTATTCAATCATCACATTATTCAATTTAATCCCAAAAAAAATTTATGAAAAAATTACATTTTTGCCCCTAACTTTTCAACTTTTTACATTTTAGTCCCTAGGCTTGTAAAATGATTTTTATTCGATTTTTCATTACCCAAGCCTACCCGAATCTTTTTCATGCTCATAATAACCCTCATTTTTCATTTATTCACATTTTAACTATAACACCCTAATCCGTATCAATCACCGAAATAGGGTTACAAGGCATTACTGAATAAATTACAACATAAATCATACATTTCTCACACATAAATCCATTATAACATAAATATCAATCAAACATAATCATATTGTCCCTTATAAAGTTCTACGAGACCTTAAAACATGCTTAGAAGAGGTTCCAGACTAAACCGATAACATTACAAACTTTGGGAAACTTAGAAAATTTCCATTCATTTAAGGGTCACATGCCTATGTGAATAGGCTGTGTGCCTCACACAGCCACTAGACACGCCCGTGTCGCAGGCCGTGGGAAAACAGGGCATACATTTTAATTTGCACCACATGGCCGAGGACACGCCCGTGTGCCAGGCTGTGTGAAATCTAGAGGGGTTTCTGACTTGGGTCACACATCCAGTTACACACCCATGTGCCAGCCCGTGTGCCACACACGTCCAGTAGACACGCCCATGTGTCTAGGCCGTGCCAAACCTGTAGGGTATACTGACTGTAACAGCTCGATTTTGGGCCTAGTCAGAATAGTAGTTTTGGTACCACAAATCCAAAGTCAGAGAAATTATTTTATTATTATTTTGGTGTTATAGCATAATTATGTGAGTGCATGAAAATTTTGGTGAAATAATTTTAGCGATTGCATGCTTAATTGAGAAAAAAGACCAAATCGTGAAAAGGGAAAAAGTTTTATTTTGCTAGCCAAATGTGTTAAATAGCTAGAGAACCATAATTGGGGGTGTTTAAAGTACAAATAGACCCTAAAAAGGTGCTTGGCCGTCCATAGAGACAAGATTTGACAAAATTTTCAAAATTAGGTGAGTTTGGTAGCTAAATTGACTAGAAATAAAATAAAATAAAGGGGGAATGATATCACCTTCTTCTCATCTCCTTCTCCATTGAAAATACCAGAAAATAGGGGGTTTTAAAAGCTCAAAAATATCAGCCACGCTTTACCCTCCCAAGTAAGTGATTTCAATGACTTTTCCTGATAATTTTTGTACTTTTGGGACCCTTGTAGCATGAGCTAGCTAATGAGGGGACTATTTTGCAAAATGGTTGAAAGTCTATGGTTTTTCCATGAGAGAATTTGTAATATTTTCTGAAACTTTGTGAAAGCAAATGGATCATGGTTGTGAAATAAACAACTTTTGTGAAGTAGTTTTCATGAAAACCCTAACTAGGGATTTTTTTTGCATAAGTTATAAATTAGGTGATAAATGTGTGAAATATTTGGAATTGTGGGTTGCTTCTAGTATAAAAAGAATTCAGCTAGGCTTGGTTAATGAGGAAATTCGATAAAAATCAATTTTCGGGCCTAGGGGTAAAATGGTCATTTTGTGAGAGCCTAGGGGCAAAATGATCATTTTGCCCAATTATAAATAGTTGAGTGTCTAGATTAATATTCTGATTAAATGAATGAATTTTTTTTCCATTTTTAGATCAAGAAATACGAAATCTGGGCCTAGACCAAGGAAAAGCCAAGTTAGTGGACTAAGCCGAAATAGTCGCTCACGTTTTGTATACCGAGGTAAGTTGTGTGTAAATAATGCAACTACATTGTTATCATGTGTGAATGAATTGTTATAGCATAAATTGGTTAATTGTGAATATAAATATGCATGTTGAGAATTGATGTAGTAGAAACTCCCTGTTGAACCTTAGGAATAAATCGGATATTCATGCCTTGACATTTGGGGCATTTGTGTGTGCTATAGTGTAAGACATGTCTGGGACATGCATCGGCCACATTGTGAGAGCCAGTGTAAGATCATGTCTGGGCGGTATTGAGACGAGAGCTAGTGTAAGACATGTCTGGGACATGCATCGGCCTCGAGATGTAAGCCAGTGTAAGGCCATGTCTGGGACATGGCATCGGCTGTGAGATGTGTCAGTGTAAGGCCATGTCTGGGAGATGGCATTAGCCTCGATTACGATAGTCAGTGTAAGACCATGTCTGGGACATGGCATCGACTTGATGTGTGAGCCAGTGTAAGACCATGTCTAGGACATGGCATCAGCATTCTACCCTATGTTTGAGGCTTATCGAATATCCTTGAGTATTTCGATTGGTTCAATGGCGAGAATTACAGTTTAAGCTAAATGAGAAAAGTTATGACTATGTTGTAAGTGGTACAGGTACCTATTTGAAATTCATGATATGTGAGCTCGATATATGCTATGTGAATTGTATGGGATAGTGAGAAGTAAGTTGTGTTTATGTTCATTTATTGATTTATGAATAAACTATGAATTGTTGTGAGTAAGTAGTGGTATGGTAATTTGTTGTTTTATATTTGCATGCAACTTACTAAGCTTTATGCTTACTCCCTCTACTTTCTATTTTCTTATAGTGCAGCCTAATTAGCTCGTGGATCATCAGACGTCGGAGATATCGATCACACTATCAGTTGAACCACTTGGTATAGTTAGTCTTTTTTTATTTTGAGTATGGCATATATAGGGACTTAAACTTTTATGTTTTGTGTCATTGTTGAATTGGCCAAATGTGTTGGCTTGGGATGAAACCCTTCATTCTGTATTAAGCCTTGGATAATGGCTAATATTCATTGTTGATATATGCATATGTTGATAATTTCATGGATGAGTAAATTGCATGAATGAACTAATGCCTATTGTGGCTGATTAGACCTTATATTGCTAGTAGTTTGGTCATGTTAGATGATGGTGTTGATTGGTGCTTATAAGGGTGGCATAAAGACTTGGAAGATAGCCTTGTTTTTGCCCACACGAGTAGACACACGGGCGTGTGTCTAGATCGTGTGTGACACACAGTCAGCCCCATAGGTGTTTTGCACGGTCGTGTATCCCCTGCACATTAAATTTACAAGTCAGTATGCATGGTAGTAAACACACGAACAGAGATACGGCCATGTGTCTCAGTCATGTAAAGGGCACGGCCTAGCACATGGCTGTGTCACCCATAAGGGATGCTGACGTCAGAAACAGAATGTCCAAGTTTTTGAACACCGGCTAAGACACAGGCGTGTCAAGGCTGTGTGAGGGACACGGGCCATGGACACGGACGTGTACCAGGCCGTATGAAACCCCTGTAGGTTTGAATTGAAAAATAAATCCATACGAGTAAGGGGCATGGGCATGTCCCTATATGCTTAGGCCGTGTGAGTCGCACGGGCCTTCAACACAACCATGTCAAGATGACCACATGGGCGTGTTGCCCCTCTCACATGGGCGTGTGCCCCTGTTTCAGGTGTTATTTTTCAGAATTTCCTAACGGACCCGAGTTAGTCCCGAATAGTTTTCAATGGGTGTTTTGGGTCTCGTAGGCTCATATTAAGGAGTTTAGACAAGGTTTGAAAAGTTTTAAATTTGATCAAGACTTTATGACTCAGAAATGTCTGTACGCTTATGTTTAAGTTTAGTAGTGCCTCGTATTCTGTCTCGGTGTAGGGCACGGGTGTGGGGTGTTAAACTGACTTAATTCGAAGGGCTACCCTAGAGGACACACGACCGTGTACCAAAGCCATGTGTCACACACGGTTGAGCCACACGCTCGTGTGCTCGGCCGTGTGGAGTGAAAATAGGCCTGGTTGAAGCCATATTTCTCACCCTCCTCAAGTATACCTAAAATACCAGATTTCATGCCATTTCAATACATATAATAGCAACCAAAAAATGTTATACCAAACACACATTTATAACCATTCTTTCTACTACTCAATTCCATAGCCAAAACATACCAAATCAATATGCCAAAATCATCAAACTTACATAACTTCTAAATATATTTCCTTATCACATTATCATCTATTTCATGCCTCAAAACATACCATTTCATCGTCTCAAAATCAAGCCACAACGTATCATCTTCCAAACTTTATTCACCAAAGCTACTTGAGCAGCCATATAGCCATATCAAATATACCAAAACATAAGGCAACTTATACATCATACATTACTTACCAAACACCTAATTCACACCAACTGAAATGGCCATACATACCAACATTTACATCAAAAACAAGCAAATCTCATGGCTAAAATCATAACTCAAACTTATCATCTAAACACTAGCCTATACAATTCGTATACCATATACACAAAGCTTCAAAAGTACCAACAAGATGATCAATAGTGTGATGACGTTTTCCTGACGATCCCCGAGTCCGAGCTAGCTTAGATAATCTATAAAACAGGGAAATAACACACAAAGTAAGCTTTAAAAGCTTAGTAAGCCATATACAAAGTAAGCTTTAAAAGCTTAGTAAGCCATATACAAATAAAATTACCAAATGATTCAACACCATTTCCATCAAATAGGGAAACAATGAATAAGCACATATAAGTTCACCAACCTTCCCAAATGTAAAATTTCTTTTATCATGATCTTCCACCACCAAATATAGAGAAAAGAAACAGCCATTGAAGCTTCATTAAGTTCGGCCCTTGTATGATTTATTAGGTATCTGTTTTGAGCTCGATTTTTGATAATTTTTATGTTTTTGTGATCGTTTCTTTGAATACTAGCTAGCCCGTGCCCTAATTTTTGAATTTGTTGGTGATTTTGTGAATTGCCATTGATGAATGCTTGAGCTTTTGAATGTGGTATTTTAGGTTTACTTGAGGAGGGTGAGAAATATGGCTTCAACCAAGCCTATTTTCACTCCACACGGTCGAGCACACGGGCATGTGGCTCAACCGTGTGTGACACATGGCTTTGGTACACAACCGTGTGTCCCCTGGGGTAGCCCTTCAAATTAAGTCAGTATACCTTACAGGTTTGGCACGGCCTAAACACACATACGTGTCTACTGGCCGTGTGTGGCACACAGGCTGGCACATGGGCGTGTGACTGGCCGTGTGACCCAAGTCAGTAACCCCTCTAGATTTCACACGGCCTAGCACACGAGCGTGTCCTTGGCCGTGTGGTGCAAGTCAGAATGTATGCCCTGTTTTCACACGGCCTGTGACACGGGTGTGTCTGGTGGCCGTGTGAGGCACACGGCCTGTTCACGCGGGTGCTTGAACCTTAAATGCATGACAATTTTCTTAGTTTCCCAAAGTCTGCAATGTTATCGGTTTAGTCTCAAACCTTTTCTAAGCATGTTTTAAGGTCTCGTAGAGCCTTATAAGGGACATTTTGATTATGTTTGATTAATGTTTATGTGATAATGGATTGTTGTATGAGAAATGTATATTGTATACTGTATTTGAACGGTAATGCCTCGTAGCCCTATTTCAGCGACGAATACGGGTTAGGGGTGTTACATTAACACATATTTTATAATTTTTACAAATAGGTTCCTATTTGACATTTTTATCAAAAATCATTTGGTAAATGTTGTTTACCTAACATCAAACATACATTTTCTACCATTAGACATCAAAATACATAAATATTCTACATGGGTAAAATTTTAGACTTTGATTTTATTTCAAATTAGTCCTTGAAATAGCTAGATTAGGTTACACCGATCTCAAAAATATAAAAACCATTAAAAACGGGACAAGAACGGATTTACAATCGAGCTTGAAAGTTGGCCAAACCCTAGTTATGTCTTCTCCTTGTGAATTTCAGCCATGGGGGATCAAATTGGAAAAGATGACATCTTTTTATTAGTTAATTTTTTCTTTATTTACCAAATGACCAAAAATGCCCTTCACTTAAAACTTTGAAATTTCACCTAACCATGTCCATTTTTGTCCAACTTAAAGTATAATGGTCTAGTTACCATTTAAGGACCTCCAATTTAAAATTTCATAGCAATTAGACACCTCTAGCTTCTAGAACACATATTTTGCACCTATTGCAATTTAGTCCTATTAGTCAAATTGGACACTCTATCGATAAAATTTCTTAACGAAATTTTCACACAATCATTTAACCATACTTTAGACCTTAAAGGAATAGTAAAATAAATATTTCTACTTTATATTTGTGGTTTCAAAACCACTATTCTGATTTGACCTAAAAACGGGCTGTTACAGAACCTTTTTGTCATAAGGTCGCATTATTCGTTTTTGGTACATCTGACCATGACGGATAGCTTTCAGCCTCTTCTCTCCAATCAAGTTTAGCTAATCATATCGAGATTGGATCCATTCTGCTTCATCTAACTTCAACTCTCATAAAACCCGGAGAGAAGGAATCTCTACTTTAATAGGCAAAACTGCCTCAATTCCATGAACCAATGAGAAAGGTGTTGCCTCGATGGAGGTCCTAACAGACGTTCGATAAGCATAAAGGGTAAATGGTAACTTCTTATGCCAATCTTTATAAGTTTCAGTCATTTTCCCCATGATCTTCTTGATGTTCTTATTGGCTGCCTCAACCGCGCCATTCATTTTTGGGCTATATGGTGATGAGTTATGGTATTTAATCTTGAATTGACTACAGACTTCCACTATCGTGCTATTGTTCAAGTTTAATGCATTGTCAGGTATAATCCTTTTCGGCATCCCATACCGACATATAATTTCTTTCTTCAAGAATTTGTTGGCTGTCAACTTGGTGACATTGGCATATGAAGTGGCTTCTGCCCACTTGGTGAAATAATCGATGACCACGAAGATGAATTGATGCCCATTGGAAGCTTTTGGAGATATCGGCCCAATGACATCCATACCCCACATAGAAAAAGGCCATGGAGAAGTCATGACATAAAGAGGTGAATGAGGCACATGAATTTTATCTCCATAAATTTGGCACTTATGGCATCTCTTGGCATAACTGATACAATCCCCTCCTATAGTGGACCAATAATATCTAAATCTTATGATTTTTCTGGCCATCATAAAACCATTAGCATGTGTTTCGCAGACACCCTCGTGGACTTCTTCCAAGATTTTTTTAGCCTCAACAGTGTCCACACATCTTAGTAGCACCTGATCCTTTCTTTTATTGTATAGAATCTCTCCATCTAAAACATAGTCACTGGCCAGTCTTTTCAGCGTCTTGTTATCATTCTCGGTTGTTTGGTCAGGGTATTCACGATTCTTTACATATCGCAGTATATTATGGTACCAAGGGTGATTGTCCTTTTCTTATTCCTTAACATTGTAAAAATGAGCCGGAGCCTTATAAATACTCATCTTGATAGGTTTTATGTCCTCTTGTTTGTTCACTTTGATCATGGAAGCTTAAGTAGCCAGGGCATTAACCATTTGATTCTTATCTCGTGAGAGATAGTAGAAGGTGATGTCATCAAACTCTTCAATTAGCTCCAGAACCAGCCTTCGATAATTGATCAATTTGGGGTCTCTTGTCTCCTTTTCACCTTTAAGTTGATAGACCATTAGTGTAGAATCCCCATATACTTTTAGCATTTTAATCTTATGTTCTATGGCTACACGAATACCCATTATGCATGCTTCGTATTCTACCTTATTGTTCGTACGATCAAAATCCAATTTACTAGTGATAGGATAATAATCTCCGTTTGGAGATACCAGAACTGGCCCAATTTTGTTACCCACAGCATTTGAGACTTCGTCGAAGTTTAGCTTCCAAGGATAACCTTCTTAAGAGTCTTCTTCAGTGGTTGCAACATACATTAGATCTTCATTCGAGAAATCAAGGTTCAAAGGCTCGTAATCTTCTAGAGCTCTACTAGCCAGAAAATCTACTATTGCACTACTTTTATAGCCTTCTGATTCACATAGACCACATCAAATTTGGAAAGTAGATCCATTCAAAGCAGTCGAGCCCATCATGTTCTTTAAAGGGTTCAGTTTTGAGATAAGCCAAGTTGTATGGTACAACATGTACTATCTTAGTTTTCGGGTTGTCCAGATTAAGACACAACACAACTTTTCAATTGATGAATATCTTGTCTCACATTCAGTAAAATTCTTACTGAGGTAATATATCGCTCTTTCTTTTCTTCCTGACTCATCATGTTGGCCCAGTACTGCCAAGTACAGTATCAGTGGCTTATCTGGACTGGGTGGCATTAACAAAAGGGTGTTAGATAAGTAATGTTTGACCTTGTCAAAATTTTTCTGGCACTCCTCATCCCATACACCTGGATTGTGTTTATTAAGGAGACGGAATATGGGGTTGCATTTCTCGGTCAGTTGTGAAATGAACCGGGCGATGAAATTTAATCTCCCTAAGATACCCTAGACTTCTTTTTGAGTGCGCAGCGGAGGCAGCTCCTGTATAGCCTTGACTTTGTCCATGTCAATCTTGATCCTTTTTTCACTGACTACAAATCCTAGCAATTTACCCAACCTAGTCCCGAAGGTACATTTTGCTAGATTAAGTTTTAGTTGGAATTTTCTCAACCTTAAGAACAATTTCTTTAAGACTTGCACATGCTCCTTTTCTGTTCCAGATTTTGCAATCATGTCGTCGACATAAACTTCAATTTCTTTATGCATCATGTCATGAATCAAAGTTACCATGGCTCTTTGATACGTTGCTCCTGCATTTTTCAGTCCAAATGGCATCACTTTATAGCAAAATGTTCCCCATGGTTACAAATGTGGTCTTCTCCATGTCTTTGGGATGTATCTTTATTTGGTTTTATCCCGAGAAACTATCCATAAAGGAGAACAGTGAGTAATCTACCATGTTTTCCACTAAGGTGTCGATATGAGGCAATAGGAAATTGTCTTTCAGGCTGGCCTTGTTCAACTCCCGATAGTCTACGCACATTCGTACTTTCCCATCTTTTTTAGGGACGGGGATGATATTGGCTACCTATTTTGAGTATTTAACCGCTTATAAGAATCTAGCGTCAAATTGCTTCTTGACCTCTTCTTTTATTTTTAACAAGATGTCGGACCTCATCTTTCGAAGTTTCTGTTAAACCGACTTGCACTCTTCTTTTATGGAGGAGCCGGTGTACCACGATATCAATACTTAGACCAGGCATGTCTTGATAAGACCATGTGAAGACATCTTTGAATTCTTGGAGTAACTCAATGAGGTCTCGCTTTGTCTCCACGGTAATGCAAAATCCAATATTCACTTCTTTCCTTTCTCGTCCGCCTTCCAAGTTCACAATCTCTACTGACTCTTTGTAAAGTAGGCTCTGTTTCTCCTCTTGTTCTACCATACTTAACAAATCAAGAGATAAGTTACAATCTCTGTTATCTTCAAAGTCCTGAGGTTCCTCTAGACACATATCTCGCTCAAAAGGAGATTCTGGGTCAGTAACAGCGTCGCTCATGTCATTGATATCTGGAGACCTATTTTAGGCACGAAGGAAGACCCAAAGAACAAATGAATCTAAGAATAATTATTTGTGTAGTATGAGTATGAATGAAATGAAGGAATAAAAGAATATTTGCTTAGAATGAGACACAAAGATGCATTTTATTGAAATAAAGATGTTGGACATAAGCCTATTTCACAAAAGGATTCTTATTGCTCCTAGGCTTAGAGCAATAAGCGTGTTTTGAACATTACTCTGAATTAGCTCTAAAAACTATAAAAATCTCTTCTACAGTCCAATTGTTCAGAACACTTCCAGGTACATAAGGGCGAATACTTGATGAATTTTCTCCCTCAATTTCTTCTTTGGATATGGCTTGATGTTTATATTTCCCAGTATTTCTTCTGTAGTTTCTTTTCTTGACATTTTTCGTTCAGGGTAAATAGTTCCTCCTGACACAAAAGTTCTGGATAGATGGGGAAAAGTCATCAGTTCCCATTTGACCTCTCCCCCGCTTAATCGTGCTCTTCTCCAACTCTTTCTCCCTTTGCCTCGCATTTGGCTTATATCCTAAGCCAAAGCGGTTTCGTTTGTCCATTAGAATTCGTACCTCGATAATGTAATCCTAGCTCGGGAAGCTATGGCCGATTCTATTGAGTTGCCAGTAGGTTCTATTACTCGGTCTCGTGCTAAGAAGTTTCAAGACGCTATTGCAAATCACATTGATCGAGATTTGAGAGAGGAGGTGATCGGACTCATCAAACAAACATGGAGCTCAACACCATGCGTTCCATACAACTTTTTGCGAGCTGAATTTTAGCTAAATAATTGATGGATTGAACTTTTAATATGTTTAGTTTAATTAATTCAGTTGTTTTAATTTTCTTTAGTTGTTTAAATACTTAGTTTAATTAATTAAGTTGTTTTGAATTTTCTTTAGTTGCTTAAATAATTTAGGCATTTAATATGTTCCAGCCTAATTAATTTGCTATAGTCATTTAATTTGTTTAATTGTGCTTATAGGTGAATTAATCATTTGAACCAGCTGTTACATGGATCGACATTAAAGAAAGAAAGAACTTTAGCTGTTATGAAGATGAATTGAAGACCAGCAACTGAGTTTAATGGACAAGGAGTTACAAGGAATTATTTCCACAAGCCTATCAGTTTCCAAACGTTTTTCTCATAATGGTGGCTGTTCATTACTCAATGGTATCCATTCGGCTACCCAAAGAGAATTAAAGGGCTGTTATAGCTGCTGAAGCATTTGAAATAAATTTATTTATCTCATTAAAGCTCATTATTAGCTGATTTGGAAGATTAAACAAGCTGTCCATTACTGTTACATATGTCAGAGTTCATCAAAGGTCATTTAGTTTTAATTGGCTTAATTAAGTTCATCAATAGCTCAATTAAGTTGAATGTGTGTGTCTATTCGGCTGGGGTTTGTCTCATGCCTATAAATACTTTGTTTCCAGCTTGTATCGGGGACTTTTGGCTAAATTTTTATGAAATATTTGAAATTTTTGAGTATTCCAAATCTCCTTATTTTCTTTGGGACTGATCTGACTTATCAAGCTAGGCTTGTGGTGTCTTTTCCTTCCTTTGATATCCGAACTTATCACTTCAAGTGTGGGGTTCATTATACCTTTGGTTTCTATCTTGTTAGATAGTGGTGCAAAGTTTTTACTTGCTGTTTTCTAAACCAAATTACCTTTTAAGTGCCGTATAAGTTTTGGGTCAACAATCCATTTTATTGTTGGTTCACTCTTGGCCTTAGCCGAATATAACCATCTATTTTCCTAAACCCTTTTTGCATCCTTTTTGTCTGAACCTATTCTTCATTTTTCTAGCCTATTTCGCTATAAGCTAGACAACTTACTCAATTTCTCGATCGGGCAACTAATACGACTCGAATCATCACCGAATCGAGTTTGTATCATTTGGTATCAGAGGTGGTGAAATTAGAGTGAGTATCGATGTTTTAATAATCCGGTATTGTACTTAGTTTTAAAAAATCATTAAAAAAATTCGTTAAAAAAAATTTCAGTCTCTATTGAGTTCAAAAGTGTGAAAATCAGCATTTGGGGTACAAAAGATGTGGATTAAAAAAAGAAGAAGCTAGTTTGGAAATTTCTTCTTGCTGCCCGAAGTCACTTATTCACCTTCCTACCATTCGGCCACACTTACATCATTTTCCTTTTTATTTTTTAGCCTACCCTTCATCTTAACAATATTACCTACCCATAATCGAACATCACTTTTGCAAGCTGACCCATATCTCCTGTTGCTAAGTCAAAATAGTCCATTGCGAACGTAGGGAGGCAGATTGAGCGGAAAAAGGTAAGAGAGTGGTGAGCCTATTCGAGTGAACAAAAGCCAAGTGAGTGAATTTTCTTAGGAGAGAAATAGTGAGGTTTTTTTTTTGTTTGTGTGAACTTAAAATGTCAAGAAGTCCAAAAAGGAACCCAAACGAAGGAGCTGGTTTGCATCCTATAAGAAATGTTGGTGGAGGTGTGCCAGGTCTTACCTTTTAAGCAATCATGCGAGAAATGGAGTGACTATTTGATCGTAAACTCGAACCCATCAAAGATCGATTATATCGAGTTGAGATGCGAGAACAAAGCGAGGGAACTCCTAAAAATGAAAAACGAGGGCGCGAGCATCCTATCCAAAATCGAGAAGATCCTTATAAACCAAGTGACCAAGAAAGTGACCATTCATCTGTTCGGAGTGTAAGGCATCAAGGACATCAAAATCGGGGCCATAGAGAACGAGATCGTACTGATGATAGCCTTAAAAACATTAAGATGACCATACCTCCGTTCTAAGGAAAGAACGACCCCGAGGCTTACTTGGAGTGGGAGAAAAAGATTGAGTTAGTCTTCGAATGCCATGATTATTCGGAGAGCAAAAAGGTAAAGTTGGCAGCCATTGAGTTCCCGGGTTACGCCATAGTGTGGTGGGACCAACTCGTGACAGGTCGAAGAAGAAATGGTGAGAGACCCATCTCAACTTAGGTTGAAATGAAAGCCGTCATGAGAAAGCGTTTCATACCTTCTTACTATCACTGAGATCTCTACCAACGATTGCAAAATCTTACCCAAAGCAATCAAAGTGTCGGAGACTACTACAAGGAAATAGAGATAGCAATGATCCGAGCTGATATCAAGAAGGATCGGGAGGCAACAATGGCCAGGTTTCTTGCGGGATTAAACCGTGACATCTCGAACATAGTCGAATTGCAACACTATGTTGAGGTGATGGACATGGTTCACATGGCCATTAAAGTCGAAAAGCAACTTAAACGGAAGGGAGTTAGTCATTCCTACTCTAATCCATCTACCACCAAATAGAGTTAAGGAGCCAATAAACCCCCTGTTCGAACCAAAGATCCTATTGTAGCTGCCAAATCCAATCTAACCGTTGGTGAGGTAATTAGGAACAAAATCGAGACTACTCCAAATCACACAAGAGGCATAAAGTGTTTCAAGTGCCAAGGACAGGGACACATAGCTAGCCAATGTCCCAATAGGCGTATCATGGTGGTACGGGCTGATAGTGAAATCGAGTCTAAGGAAAAAAATGAAAATGAGCCCGAAATGCCATCTGATGAAGAAGAAGATTTAGAGTTACCAGTTGAAGGTGAGATTCTTGTGGTGAAAAGGAGCCTCAACATTTTAAGTGTCGAAACCAAACAACAAAGAGAAAATAATTTCCACACCTGTTGTCATATCCAAGATAAGGTATGTAGCATGATTATTGATGGAGGAAGCTGCACCAACGTTGCAAGCAATATGCTGGTTGAAAAACTTGGTTTAACCACGACCAAACACCCGAATCTGCAAAAGCTACAATGGTTGAATGACGATGGAGAACTTAAAGTGTCAAAGAAAGCTGTTGTAGCCTTTTCTATCGGGAAGTACCAAGACGAGGTGGTGTGCGATGTAGTGCCAATGCACGCGGGCATTTCCTTTTGGGACGTCCATGGCAGTTCAATAGGCCCATGATCCATGATGGTTATACAAATCGTTATACATTTAAACACTTAGGTAAAAATGTAACCCTAGCCCCACTTACCCCAAAACAAGTGTACCAAAATCAATTAAAATTAAAAGAATCTGTAGAAAAAGCAAAAGAACAAGAACAAGAAAAAAAGATTGAAAAAGAGAAAGAAAAGAAAAACGAGAAAAAGAAAGGAAAAAATGAGAGAGTGGAGGTAAAAGCAAGAGCGGAAAAAGAAAGTCAAAAAGAAAATAAGAATGGTAAAATGTGCGTGTTTGCGAGGAAAAGGGAATAAGTAAGTCCTTGTTGATACGCCAGCCCGTACTTGTACTAATGTATAAGGAATATTTGTTTGATACTAATGGACTTCATAATACGTTGCCTTCTTCTATTGTTTCTTTGCTTCAAGAATTTGAGGATGTATTCCCGGAAAAAATGCTTAGCGGGTTGCCTCCTCTTCGAGGCATAGAGCACCAAATAGATTTCGTACCCGGAGCTATAATTTTGAATCGACCGGCCTACCGAAGCAACCACGAGAAGACTAAAGAGTTACAATGACAAGTGACGAATTTAATGGAGAAAGGATATATACGGGAAAGTTTAAGTCCATACGCGGTGCCCGTTCTATTGGTGCCCAAAAATGATGGTTTGTGGAGGATGTGTGTGGGTTGCCGAGCCATCAACAAAATTATCATCAAGTATCGTCACCCTATTCCTAGACTCGATGACATGCTAGATGAGCTTAGTGGTGCCAAACTCTTCTCCAAGATTGATTTGAGGAGTGGTTATCACCAAATACGCATGCGAGAAGGGGACGAGTGGAAGACAACCTTTAAAACAAAATATGGTTTGTATGAGTGGCTAGTGATGCCATTCAGCCTTACAAATGCACCAAACTCATTTATGCGATTGATGAATCACGTTTTGCAATCTTTTATTGGCCGATTTTGCGTGGTATACTTTGATTACATTTTAATTTATAGCAAATCATTGGCTGATCATATTGAACATTTGCGTGTTGCTTTGCAGGTTTTACGAAAGGAAGTGTTATATGCGAATCTTAAGAAATGTAATTTTTGTACTGAAAAAGTTGTTTTCTTAGGTTTCGTTATAAGTGCGGGTGGCCTAGAAGTGGATCAAGAGAAGATCAAGGCGATCCAAGAATAGCCTCGTCTGACGACCATTAGCCAAGTTAGAAGCTTTCACGGACTTGCAAGCTTCTATAGGAGATTCGTACTGAACTTCAGTACCATAGCTGCTCCTTTAACGGGTATTATCAAGAAAAACTCTCCTTTTACTTGGAATGATGAACAAGAAATTTCTTTTAACAAAATTAAAGATTGTTTGACTAACGCTCTATTGTTAAGTTTACTCGACTTTAACAAAACTTTCGAAGTGGTGTGTGATGCTTCAGGGATAGGTATAGGTGCGGTTTTGACACAAGATAGACGACCAATTCCCTACTTCAGTGAAAAACTCAACGGGGCTACACTCAACTATCCAACCTATGATAAAGAGATGTACGCCTTCATTCGTGCATTAGAGACATGGCAACATTACCTTTGGCCGAAAGAGTTCGTAATACATACGGACTATGAAGCTTTGAAGCATTTGAAAGGACAAACCAAGCTAAACAAATGACATGCAAAGTGGGTGGAATTTCTCGAGTCCTTTTCGTACGTGATTAAGTATAAACAAGGTAAAAAAAATGTTGTTGCGGATGCGCTATCACGTAGGTATGCTTTAATTAATCATTCTGGATGCTAAGTTGCTTGGATTGTATATTTGAAAGATTTATATGTTAATGATCCTGACTTTGGTGAGATATTTGAGTTGTGTGTTCAAAGTGCCCATGACAGGTATTTTCGACAAGGCAGTTTTCTCTTTCGAAAAAATAAGTTATGTATACCCCAAGGATTAATTAGAGATATGCTGCTTCGAGAGGCACATAGTAAGGGATTAATGGGCCACTTCGGTATAGCCAAGACTTTGGCTGATCTACAAGAGCACTTTTATTGGCCAAAGATGCTGCGAGATGTGTTTAAAGTGTGCGATCAATGTTTAGCTTGCAAGAAGGCTAAGTCAAAAATTTAGCCACATGGTTTATCCACTCATTTGTCGATTCTGGAAGCACCATGGGTGGATATATCCATGGATTTCATTCTAGGTCTTCCTAGAACAAAGAATGGAAAATATTCTGTATTTGTGGTAGTAGATCAATTTTCAAAGATGGCTCACTTTATTACATGTAATAAAACTGATGACGCGATAAATGTTGCTAATATGTTCTTTAGGGAACTTGTGCGTTTGCATGGCATTCCGAGGACCATTGTTTCAGACTGTGATGCTAAGTTCCTTAGCCATTTTTGGAGGACTTTGTGAGGTAAGCTTGGCACCAAGCTTTTGTTTTTAACAACTTGTCATCCCCAAACCGAAGGCCAAATGGAGGTCGTTAATCGAGTTTTAACAACTTTGCTACATGCCATAATTCAAAAGAATTTAAATACTTGGGAGGAGTGTCTACCACACATTGAGTTCACTTACAACTAATCGGTGCACTCGACTACCAAGTGTTCGCCATTTAAAGTGGTATATGGTTTCAATCCCTTAACTCCTATGGATTTATTACCTTTACCTTCTAATCAATTAGTGCATGTAGATGGCAAAAAAAAGGCAGAATTCATTAAACAATTGCATCAATGAGTTAGGGACAATATTGAAAGACGAATAGAACAATATGCTCAAAGGATGAACAAGGGACGTAAGCGAGTAATAGTCGAACCTGGTCACTGGGTTTGGATCCATATGCATAAAAAAAGGTTTCCAACCCAAAGAAGATCAAAACTCTTGCCAATAGGAGACAGTTCTTTTCAAGTTTTGGAAAGGATTAATGAGAATGCCTACAAGTTAGATCTTCCAGGTGAGTGGAATTAGTGCTACTTTTAATGTTGCTGACTTATCCCCTTTTGATGTAGGTGATGATTTGGGGACAAATTGCCTTGAAGAGGGGGGATGATGTGATCCTAGCTTGGAAAGCTATGGCTGATTCCATTGAGTTGCCACAAGGTCCCATTACTCAGTCTCGTGCTAAGAAGTTTCGAGACGCTATTACAAATCACATTGATCGAGTTTGGGGAGAGAAGGTGGTCGAACTCATCAAGAAAACATAGAGCTCAACCCTATGCGTTCCATACAGCTTTTTGCAAGCTGAATTTTAGCTAAATAATTGCTGGACTGAACTTTTAATATGTTTAGTTTAATTAACTCAGTTGTTTTAATTTTCTTTAGTTTAAATACTTAGTTTAATTAATTAAGTTGTTTTGAATTTTCTTTAGTTGCTTAAATAATTTCGGCATTTAATATGTTCCAGCCTAATTAATTTGCTTAATTGTGCTTATAGGTGAATTAATCATTTGAACCAGCTGTTACATAGATCGGCATTAAAGAAAGAAATAACTTTAGCTGTTATGAAGATGAATTGAAGACCAGCAGCCGAGTTTAATAGACAAAGAGTTACAGGGAGTTATTTACATAAGCCAATCAGTTTCCAAACGTTTTTCTCACAATGGTGGCTGTTCATTACTCAATGGTGTCTATTCGGCTACCCAAAGGGAATTAAGGGGCTGTTATAGCTACTCAAGCATTTGAACTAAATTTATTCAGCTCATTAAAGCTCATTAATAACTGATTTGGAACATTAAACAAGCTGTCCATTGTTGTTACATATGTTAGAGTTCATCAAAAGTCATTTAGTTTTAATTGGCTTAATTAAGTTCATTAATAGCTCAATTAAGTTGAAAGTGTGTGTCTATTCGGCTGGGGTTTGTCTCATGCCTATAAATACTCTATTTCTAGCTTGTATAAGGGACTTTTGGCTAAATTTTTATGAAATATTCGAAACTTGTGAGTATTCCAAATCTCTTTGTTTTCTTTGGGACTGATTTGACTTATCAATCTAGGCTTGTGGCGTCTTTTCTTTCCTTTGATATTCGAACTTATCACTTCAAGTGTGGCGTTCATTATACCTTTGGTTCCTATCATGTTAGATAGCGGAACAAGGTTTTTGCTTGCTGTTTTCTAAACCAAATTACCTTCTAAGTTCCATATAAGTTTTGCTTCAACAATCCCTTTTATTGTTCGTTCAATCTTGGCCTTAGCCGAATATAACCATCTATTTTCTTAAACCCTCTTTGCATCCTTTTTGTCTGAACCTATTCTTCATTTTTCCAGCCTATTTTTCTATAAGCTGAACAGCTTACTCAATTTCTCGATCAGGCAACTAATATGACTCGAATCATCACCGAACTGAATTCGTATCACTCGACTCTCCCTTAGAGGTATTTCCCGAGTCCCCTTCCAAGCAAGGCTTCTTTATCAACTATCAGTTATAGGCCTATCTTTGTAGTTTTGGATATTTTTAGCATCGGGATTTTGTTCCCTTTCACAATGAAGGTTGCATTCACAAATTCTAAAGATCGAAAGGAACATTTTATCGCTTCATCGTCTACTTCTATGTATGGTGCATCACTAGTTACAGATGCAATAATGTCTTCTTCCGCGTTTATTGTTACCAATCGACCCTCTATTACCAAATTTAGCTTTTGGTGTAGTGATGACGACATTGCCCTAGTTGAGTGAATCCAATGCCTTCCCAATAAGCAATTATAAGAAGGCTTCATGTCCATCACCAAGAAATCTACCTCTTTGGACCAATCAAAAGGGGTATCTCAATCCTTCCCATCACCCTCCTTTCTGTACCATTGAATGCTCTCACTATGTTTTGACATGTCTTCATGTGAGAGTTATCCACTGGTAATCTGTTCAACGTGGATAGAGGCAAGACGTTCAATGCAGAGACATTGTCTATTAGCACCCCTGGCAATGTATATCCTTTACAGCAGGTAGTGATATGTAGGACTTTCGTGGATCCCATGCCCTCCGAAGGTATTTCATCATCATTGAAAAAAATGAAGTTGTCGGCACTTATATTGTTAACCAGGCGATCCAGCTTGTTCACAGGATATGATTAGCGACATAAGTTTCATTCAGCACCTTCATCAATGCGCTACGATAAGTCTCTAAGCTCAAGAGCAAAGCTAGTATTGATGTGCAAGCTGGTTGTTTGTGTAGCTGTTCTACCACACTATACTCGCTATGCTTTAAGAATTTCAAGAATTCTTTAGCCTATTTCTCAGTTACCAGCTCGTTAACAGGTGATTCAAGTTTGGCAATCTTTTCTTTCTATTGTTCAACTGCCAAGGCTTTTCCTTTTACGGGCTCAGCTCTTGCATTTGATGGATCATAGTGCCTCCCACTACGCAAACCTACATCCTGACCCTCTTATGAAGTGTAAATTGGGTTTCCTTCTCCCGAGATCGTCATGTTGCAGTCATAATTCTATGCAACCCTTTTGCTGTCCTTATAGGGAAAAGCTACGGGTTTTTGAATTATGACCCTTGGTGCCATTTGTACTCCTACTTTGTTACTTCTTGGTCGTGAAATAATCACTACCGGGTGATTGACCTTGTGGACTTTCTTTATTGATCTTTCCTCTGAAGCATAAACATCTCCTCCTTCCAAGCCCTTGACATCTTCATAAAATTCAATTTCTTTATTATCCATCAGATTTTGCACCAGGGCCCTGAACTCAATGCACTCGTGGATCTCATGACCCTCTTCATCATGAAACTAACAGTAGTTCCTCACTCCTCTGGGTCTCTCTTCTAAATCTTGCACGATTAATCCTCTATCCACCATCTTCTTTCAAACCCATCTCAGTAGGGTTTTTACCTCCGCCACATCAATTTTGGTTCCCTTACCTCCACTCTCAATTATCACGTTTACCCCTTTATCAGAATGACTGGGTAACGGATTTCCTACCACATTAGGTCCTGATGGGTTGTTCCAATCTTAATAAACCTTTCAATTAACTTTTTAAATGCGGTGCAGTTCTCAATTGAGTGTCCCGTTATTCCCACATGGTACTCACATTGAGCGTTCGCATCATACCATTTTGGAACGGAGGTTGCATAGGTTTCAACTAGAATGGGGATACCACATGTGCATCGAATAAACTCTGATACAGCTTCCTATATGTCATTGGAATAGGTGTGAACTGGAGTTTTTCTATGTTCGGCCTTCAGTTAGATTCGTGCCTTGAGGGACCCTGATGGCTGGTAGTTATGGCTCTTGGCTGGCTTACAGTGACCAGTTTGGAATACCCTTTATTATATAAGCTCGTGCTATTCCCTTCATATTTCTTCTTCCTTGGGGCTACTCTTTTGGCATTTTCTTATGCATCTATCTTCCCACTTCTTACTACGTTTTCAATCATTTCGCCGGACATTACTATATCTGAGAAGCTCTTGTAGCGCTTCCCAATATATGGTTGATGAATGGGGCTTTTAGAGTATTGATGAAAAGTATTATTGTTTCTTTCTCCAGAAGAGGTGGCTGGACTTGCGTTGTCATCTCTCTCTATCTTTGGGCATACTGTAACACCCTTTACCCGTATTCAAAGCAGAACAGGGTCTGAGACATTACCGGACTTACCACACAAACAATCATACAATTCCTAGCCATAATTTTGCGTCCAAATTAAAATCATTCACATATAAATATAAATTCCCTAATACGAGCCTACGAGGCCCAAAACATGCTTTGGAAGTAGTTTAGGACTAAACCGATAACTTAAGAATTTTTTACAAAAATTAGAAAATTTTTGCTATAAACAAGGGTCGCACGCCCGTGTGGTCACACACGCCCATTTCCTTAACCCGTATAACTCTCTGTTTTGCAATAAATAAACAAATTAATGTCACACGGCCAAGTCACATGCCCGTCTACTAAGGACATGAGCGTGTGTGACCACACGGCTTGCCCACATAGGCGTGTCCCAAACCACATGGGCGTGTGACCCCTGTTTATAGCAAAAATTTTCTAAGTTTTGTAAAAATTTCCTGAGTTATCAGTTTAGTCCTGAACCACTTCCAAAGCATGTTTTGGGCCTCGTAGGCTCGTATTAGGATCTTTATGTTTATATGTGAATGGTTTTAATTTGGACGCAAATTTATGGCTACGAATTGTATGATTGTTTGTGTGGTAAGTTCGGTAACGCCTCAGACCCTGTTTCGGCGTTGAATACGGGTAAGGGGTGTTACACATACTGCATGAAGCTTTCACTTTGCTTCTTTTTCATATTCTGTAGCGTAATTCTGTCAGGGGTCATGTCTGTTACATGGTTATATTACTTCATAAAAGCCTGTGCCAAGTCTTTCCATGAGTTGATTTTGGCACAGCTCAACTGGTTGTACCACTTCGCAGCTGACCCAATCAGACTATCTTGGAAGCAGTGGATTCATAGTTGGTCATTATTGACGTATCCTGTCATCCTTCGACAGAATATCGTGATATGGGCTTCAGGTCAACTAGTCACATTATACTTTTCAAACTCTAGAGTTTTGAACGTCGGTGGGAGTACTAAATCTGGGACCAAACTAAAATTCTTAGCATCAACCTCGCAATGGTAGTTAGTATTCTCTATTGCTCTAAATTTTTCTTCTAACAACCTGCACTGATCTTCAAGTTGTTCTGGCAGTTCTACCCTTGTTTTTCCCATTTCTGCCATATCGTCTAGATCAAGAACAAAGAGGTTGGTTGGATTATCCCTTGAATTGGAACCTGAGCCTGTTTAGTAGCTCATTAGGGCCGAGGTATCGGCTTGATATTGTTGAGGTCTGATTGTAACGGGTACCCTTCGTGGGTACACATTTGGTTGTGCCTGGGCGTTTATTGGGGTGAAACCTAGAGGGTAAGTAGGGTCCTTATTATCATCCCCTAAGTTGACCACAGTACTCTTCCTTTTTTCAAGTCTTCCAGCTAGCAACTGCGTCAATTGACTTATCATCCTTTTTTGGGATTTCTGCATTTGATCCCTCATGTCTTGTTGTACTTTTGCTAACTATTCTTGTAGCTGCGCTTGCAACTGATCTTGCATATCCTTTTGAATCTGTTTTAGCCTTTCTAATATTTGATCCATTACTTTGGTTTTGGCGCGAGTACTGTAACAATATTCAGTTGGTAGACTTTTGTTGGTTTCTAGGTTAATTGTCATAATTTCGATTAATTAGAGTCTTCTTGTGAAATTTAATGCATATGATTCAGTATAACGCAAACGCATGGAATGAATGCAAAAAAAAGGCATTGACTCTGATTCAATTCTATTAGAACAACTTTACTAGAAAATAATTTTTTTTTTTACATAAAATGGATTACATATATGGCTTTACCCTAATACTCAAAGCCTTAACTTTCCTAAGAAGCCAAGCTAACTCTCGACCCCAATTTGATTCTGATTTGTATTTCAAGCTTAGCACATCAGCTTGAACTGTTAGGGTGTGAAAATGATCAGCCACCTCTCGTACCTAAGCCACAGCTTCACCCATGATATGATCTCTATCCATGACCTGACCTTGAGAATGGTGGAGTTGCTCTTTCCAATGTTCATTGTTTGCTTTAAGGAGTTCAACTCGGAGTTCACAATTTTGTAATGCGGTCTCGAGCTCTTCTATCTTTCCTTTCAGCTCTTCAATCTTGTTTAGGCTTGTTTTCAACTCAATTGCGGAGTTTCGACTACGATACTGATGAAGTGACTTCTCTAGTTCTGCTACCCGGGCTTTTAATCCGATGTTTTCATTTCAACTTTCTGACAAACTGCTTTCTATAGCCTCTTCCCAAACCTGAGCATCTTGAAATTTCTTTTTCCATTGATCGGCTCTATTATTTTCTTCTTTGATTTCTTGCCACTATTATTCTAATGTTTTTCCTAGCCCGACAGTCCTCATCGACAAACGTAACTTCTTATAATCCATTTTTAGACTGTCCAAGTCTTCCTCAGCCTTATTCTTTCCTTTTCTCAATTTCTCGGCTTCTAACTTCTGGACATCTACATCTAATCATAACTGCATCTTTTCCTCCTCCAATTGTTCTATCTTCTTTCCTAGCTCCGAATTCCTCTTTTCAAAATCCTTCTTTATAACCAGTAGCTCAGACGGGATCACTTGCAGGTGTTCCCTCATTGATCGAAAGTCTTCTGGACTTGGCACGGGGATGTTGTCATTGACTCTTTTACCCCACCACCAACCATATTCGAGGGTCGTCATCGGATTTGCGAAAAATCTTTTCATTCTGTGGGTTTGGTTCCAAGCGTTAGATATTTCTCGAACCTTTTTCTTGTAATTATCGCCTTTATACGAAAACTTACACTAGGCTAGCCCTTGCATTTCTGGTATGAACTGCCTCGATCTATACTGCCTCAACACAAGTGGATGAGCATATCCAACAACTCCCCATATCCCAAGTAGAGGGACTCAGTCGAAGTCTCCACATCGATACAAAACCTCATCAAGGATCATCCAAGGAGCCCTCCATTCAACGTCTTCGTCTTGGAGATTTTAGAGAATCGCCATCCATTTTTCTTCTGAAATATCATCTCGCCTCGATGTAGCCACTAATTCTTTCAATGGAGAGTATTTCTCGGAAAATACTTGATAAGAAACTTTTTCTACCTTCCAAAAGTGGCTATGAGACCATGCTACCAAGAGTTACGCACACCCGATGAACCTACCTTTACCCGTTCTTCGGTATACATTCAAAGATTTGAATGTTTCGACCAAAATTACTGGGATGGGCGTGACCCTTTTATCAAGTCGGTCAAATAGGTCTGAAACTACCTCATCTACGTGCCCTAGTGCTTTAGGGAAAACAACCAGCCCGTAAATACTTAAAGCGAAGACATCGACCCTTTTCTTCATATCTGGGTGTGCCAAGATCAAATCTCGTAAACTTTTCCAAGGGATACATTTACTATCTCCTTTTTACTTGATCCGGGTCGTGACCCATTACTTACTCATCCCTGTGATACTCAGTAGCCTCTTTAAGAAAGTCGGGACATTGGCGGCTCTAGAGTAAGCTTTGTCGGTTTGAATTTTCAGGCATCGAAGCAAAGTTGTATTCTCTTCCACAGTAGGTACCAAATCTACCTTCCCAAAGGTAAATCAGCTGCAGGCGGGATTCTAAAATTGAGCCAGAGCTCGAAACAAGTGCTTGTCCACTTTGATATTGAGTAGATAGAGCAAATCACCATAATTACAGTAAAATAGCTGCTTGATTTTGTCATCCCATTGGTCCCATATCTCTTTCAACTCTTGGAGATTTTTCTGAGTCACACTGATGCGAGTAAAATCCCATAATTCTGACACATACCCCTCTGTCAGACTATCAACCTTCTCTAGTTGTGTTTTCTCGGACCATATTCGGACAGTCGCATTATCTTCCACTTTATCAAGAAATCCATTCTCCATGGCAAGCTCTCTATTTAGTAACTGAACGTGAATCAACACCTTTTTTATGATGAAAATGACATGCAATCACAGTTAAAACAAAACAAAACAAGTCAGTACATTGCATACCAAGCAAGGATTTAAAGCAAACAAGAAATAATAAATAGATCACCTATTTGGGTGACCACTAGGGTTTGGTATAGTTCTACCTAGGGTAAGCTTTTAGGGCTCATTATATACGGTTTGGTTCTAAAGTAAGGGTACCTGAACGGGCAGATTCTTCGATCCTCTCCCATTATAGGCTCATACGGATTGAGTTCAGTTTAGGGGAATACATTTCCCTATGGCTATACGAAGATGAAAATCTCACGAAGACATAGGTACGGCTGTATCCTAAAAGCAATCCACTATCCTATATGGAGGTGAAAACCTCACAAAGGAATAGTTTCTCACTTCCACTTAAAAGGGTATAGCCGACCGGCTATGAAATGCTATATGTGAAAATATCCAAAGACTCAAACCAATAAAGCAAATATATCAAAACGATGCAGACCATAAAAATGGAATGCAACATAAAAATCATAAATTTCAACCAAATTATCAATTTTCGACAAAAAGACAAGAAATAATCAACTTGTGGCTTGTTGAGGTACATTAAGGATACATTTGTCGTATGTGAAATTATATCACATTTAAAACATGATTTAGACTTGTTTTAAATGCTTGGATATGATTTGTGAATGTGTAAAAGTGTTGGTGTAGGTGGATGACAATATCGGTGAGAATTGTGGCTTGAAAAATAGCCTATTTTTGTTCACACGAGTAGAGACACAGACGTGTGTATCAACCGTGTGTGACACGCGGCCTAGCACATAGGCGTGTGACCTAGCTGTGTGTCCCCTGCATCTTTAAAATTTCAAAACAGAATACTCAGAATTGATCATACGGCCTGGCACACGGGCGTGTGGCTTGGTCGTGTGACCTCTACACCTACACATGGCTTAGCACACAGGCGTGTGGCTTGGCCGTGTGACCTAAGTCAGAGAGTTATACGGTCTAAGATACGGGTGTGTCCTTGGCCGTGTGAGCCATAAGGCCTGATCATACGGGCGTGTGACCCCTGCACCTAGGAAAAAATTTTAAATTTTGCGAAAAAATTCTTTTAGATTCTGATTTAGTCCCGACTTGATTCTAATGTTTAAATTGGGCCTCAAGAGTCCATTCAAGGGACAATATGATTAGTTTCAGTTATGAACAGTAAATGACATGAATTATATGAAATTATTCTGTAAACTCTGGTAATGCTCCGTAACCCTGTTCCGGCAACGGATACAGGTTAGGGGTTTACAACAGGGTTCACACGAGCTGGCACACGATCTACAACACGACTGTGTGACCCAAGTTAGTGAGTTACACGAGTGAGAACACGAGCATGTAAAGTAACCACACGGGCGTGTGGGATAACCACACGGCTATGCTTGGAGCCATACGGTCTGGGCTCTGTCACATGGCCTGGACATACGACCGTGTGACCCCTGTTTTGAAAATTTTCAGTTTTTCCCTGAATGTTTTGATTTGCTTTGAATTGGTCCCTGATTGTTCCGAAACTATTTTTAAGGCCTCGTAGGCTCGATTTAAAGTCCATAACTATATGTTTTACTCCAATCTGATTATTTATGAATTTGTTAAACTTGATGCTATTTGTTATTATTTATTCTGTATTGTATAGCAATACTCTATAACCCTAATTTGGTGATGGTATGGGCTATGGGTGTTACATTTAGTGGTATCAAAGCTACGGTTTAGTCAGTTCTCAGACTAAACATAGCGTGAATTGTAACAACCCGTTTTTGGTTAAATCAAAATAGTAGTTTCAGAACCACAAATCCAAGGTAAAAATATTTATTTTATTATTATTTTAATGTCTACAGCATGATAATGTGATTGTGTGAAAATTTCGTTAAGAAATTTTATCGTTTGATTGGTCAATTTGTTAAAAAGGACTAAATCACGTAAAGTGTAAAAGTGAAGTTCCATTAGCTAAAGGTATTAAATAGCTATATAATCTTAATTTTGGATGTCCTTATGTTGTAATTTGACCATTTGACACATGAATGGACATATTTGGACATTAAATGGATGTTTTAAATGGTTTTTTATTAAGGGTATAATCGTAATTTGGTAAATATCATAAAATAAATAAAACAAAAAAAATAATTAAAGGCTATCATCTTTACCATAGCCGAATGAAGCATGGAGAAAAGCCATTTTAGGGCTTGAAAGTTTTGGTCACTTTGATACTCAATTGTAAGTCTGTTTTTGCTCGGTTTTTAATGATTTCTATATTTTTGTGATCGTTGCATCTAGTACTAGTTAGCCCAGGGACAATTTTCCAAAACTGTTAAAGATTTTGAAAGTTTCCATTGATGAATATGTATGAGTTTTGATGATTGATGATAGATTTCAAATGGTTGTTGATAGTTAAATAAGTTTTTATAAGTGATTTTTAGTGAAAATGCAAATTAGGAATTAAATGGTGAAATGTGTAAAGTTAGTGGTTAAAATGTGAAATAAATGAAAAATATGGGCTGTTAGGGGCGTAAAGTAATTCGGCTAGTATGGGTTTATTGTGAATTTCATTAATTTGTGATTTTATGAAATAATGACTAAATTGTGAAGAATGTGAAATATGTGAGGAAAAAGTGTAAATGTGTTTTAAAGTGTGTTTTGGACTAAATTGAATGAATAGATGATTAAATAAGTTAATTTTAAATATATTTAGATCAAGAAAGGAGAAATACAAACTTGGATCGGGGAAAAGATAAAGTACTCGGTTAATCGACAATTTCATCGTTTTTGAATCGAGGTAAGTTCGTATGTTATAATTTCATTTCAAATGTATTCTATATGCTTTGATATAGCATAAATTGTGATTATGTGACTTCGAACAAGTTTGGGAATGACTCGACGATGATTCGACAGTTGGAATCCTGATTGAACCTTAGGAATAGTTTAGGATGCTAGTGACATGTCATTAGGGATACTTTGAGTTGGCTTCGGGCCATGATATAACACTTCGGGTGCGAGATAAACCGATTTGGCTTCAGGCCATGGATATCGACTGATTTGGCTTCGGGCCATGATATTAGTATTTCAGATAAGTTACCTTGATTTAGCTTCGAGCCATGGTATAGGTACTTATCGTGTGAGACCCTTAAGTATCTGACTTCTATTCTGAATGGTTCAACGGGTAAATAAAAGACGAAAATGTATATGAGGTTGGTACGAGATGATACAAGTATGTGTATAAACTATTTTAGTGTTAAACCGAAGAAATGAGAATAGAAGTATATAGTTTTGTGAATGAACATTTGAAAGGTTTGGTAGTTAAGGAAAGCTACATATTGATGTATTCAAATTATTGATTTATGTTTATGTGATTGCATTAAGTTTATCTCATACGAGCTTACTAAGCTTTATACCTTACTTTGTTTATTTTCTCGTGTTTTATAGTGAATTTAAAGCTAGTTCAGATTCGGGGATCGTCGGAGATTGCATCACATTATCTACCTATTACTTGGTACCTTTAAACTTTGGTATTTATAGTATATGGCATGTATAGATATTTTCGAGTCATTTTTATTATGGGTTGTTAGTGATTTTGGTTATATGTAATGACTTGTAATGACATATGTTTTAGTTTGTAAATATGGCCATGAGTGTTGGCTTAATTTGGTGGTTTTGGTTATGTGCATATATGTGCTTATATGGTTGATATTTTGAATTCATGGATGGACATGTGAATGGCTTATATTATGAAGTTTGTGGATATTGATATAGAATATGTTAAATGGTTGACATTAGATATGAATTATGTTTGTGAATTGGTGAACAAAGATGTATGTTTGGTAAAGGTTTAGTTAGCTGATTTGTAAATGTGTATTGGTGTGTTTTGATTGAGTAAGACTTGAGGTTATAAGCATGTTAGTTGTTAGTATTGGAAATGGTATGAATTAGCCTTGATTATGGCTAAATGAGATGTTCAATTATGCTATGATTTGGTGCCATTCTGGTTGTGTAGGTATATGCATATCTGGACGGCAAATTGGCTCGGTAAATAGCTTATTTTTGTCCACACGGGTAGGAACATAGGCGTGTGTCTCAGCTGTGTGTGACATACTGTTAAGTACATAGCTGTGTGTCCCCTGATGTTGATTTTGAAATTAAGTCAGTATGCTCTACACGGCTTCACACATAGGCGTGTGACTTGGCCGTGTGGCATAACTCAGTATACCCTACAGGTTTGGCACGGCCTAGCACACGGCCTGGTACACAGGCTAGCCACACGGGCTTGTGTGTTGGCCTTGTGACCCAAGTCAGAGAGTTACACGGGGTTGGACACGGGCTGGAACACAGCCATGTGCTCCCATTTCGAATGTCCACACAGCCTGTGACAAGGCGTGTCTGGTGGCCGTGTGTCTGGCCACACGGGCGTATGTCCCTTGTTTTGAGGAAAATTTCCTAAGTTTCGTAGAAGTTTCATAAGTTATCGGTTTAGTCCTGAACCACTCCCAAAGCATGTTTAGGGCCTCGTAGGCTCATTTTAGAGACAAATTGATTGAGATTGAATGATGAATGGTTGAATTGAGAAAATGTATGCTAAATTAATGTTTAATTATATTGTAAGTCTGGTGCTCTGTAACCCTATTTCGGTATTGAATACGGGTGAGGGGTGTTACATGAATGAAGTTTAAAAATTATATGCCATATAAACATGTGATATGATATTGATTGATCCGATCTAACCCTTGTTTTCTTATAGATTTTAAAAATGTCATCTAATTCTGATCGTGATGAAACTAATAAGGTTAACGGTAATATTCTGATTACTAATTATGTTGCAAGTCATAGTATACCGATTCCACAAATGTTTGAAAACAAGGTAAAAATATGATATTTGGTTTAATGGGACAATGGTTCTCTGAGTTTATGAGAAACAATCCAGTGGCTGAGCAACCTTCACCTCCTGTTGTACCCCCTGTTACACTTATTGTGATAACTCCACCCCCTCTGATAGTTAAAATGAGTCTACGGATCCCAATTGACAAAGTTAGAAAATATGGTACTAAGGAAATTTGGGGTAAAATTAAAGATGATCCGACTAAAGCTAAATATTGGCTAAAAAATATTCAATGGGTTTTGGATGAAATGGTCTGTTCTTCTGATGATTACCTCAGATGTGTTGTATCACTGTTGAAAGATGAAGCTTACAGCTGATGGTCAATGTTAACAGTGGTAGTATCAAGAGATAACATCAACTGGGAATTTTTCAAAACAAAATTTAAGAATAAGTATGTTAGGAAAAGATACTTGGACTGGAAAAAGAAAGAATTCCTAGAATTAAAATAGGGAAACAAATCAATAGCAGAATATGAGAGAGAATTTGTGCATCTTATTAAGTATGCTCTAGAAATTGTGCCGAATGAGGAGGAAATGTGTATCCGTTTTGAAGGTAGGTTAAATGATGAAATCAAGGTGATGATTGGCGGGACTGAGATATGACAATTTGTAGTTCTATCTGATTGGGCACAGAAAATAGAAGAAATCTATAACCACAAGAGGCATAAAAAGAAGAAGGCTCGAGAATTCAGTAAAAGAAACTTTCCTAGGTCATTTTCTACACAACCATTGAAGAAAGCAAAAGAAGATGATAACTGTATCATTGCATCATCTGGGTTTTCTAGTAGAAGTAAACCAAGACAGTATGATTCCAAGTTCCAGAATAAACCTACTAACAATGTGGCCAGTGCCCGTAATGCTTTGAGACCGATGTGTGAACACTGTGGTAAACCACATACTAGTGAGTGTAGAGCCAAAATGGGTGCATGTTTTAGATGCGGATCAACTGATCATTTTGTACGCAATTGTCCGAAAATGGTTGGAGATAATGATGATAGGAGTGAGAAACCAGTGCCTACACCGCAAAAGAGCAAACGTCCTGGTCAGAGTAGTAATATGGGTGTGAACCGCGGTGGTACTAAAGATACAGCTACCAGATCTAAAGTCAGAGCACTTGCACGGACTTATGCTACTCGAGCCAGATAAGAGGTTGTCGCGCCTTATGTTGTTACTTGTATATTCTATCTTTTTGATGTTACTGTATATGCATTGATTGACCTTAGGTCGACTTATTCGTATATTTGCATTGCATTGGCAACCTGTTGAATCAATTGTGTTTGATGTTCAAGTTACAAATCCATTAGGTCAAAGTGTAATAGTTACTTTAATATGTCTTAAGTGTCCACTGAGAGTTCAGGGTTGTGAGTTTCCCGTTGATTTGATGTTATTACCCTTTCATGAATTTGATATAATTCTGGGAATGGACTAGTTATCGCTACATGATGCTGTGGTAAACTGTAGATAGAAACAGATTGATTTGAGCTGTCCGACAGGTGAATTGATTACAGTTGAGTCTGACAGATTAAATAGTGTTACCAGAGTTGTTTCAGCTATTTCTACATAGAAAATGATTCGTAAGGGTTGTGAGATATTTCTGACTTATATACTGGATACTCGGGATTTTGGGTCGAAGCTGAATAAGGTCCCTGTTGTTAATGAATTTACAGATGTATTTCCTGAAGAGTTATCAGGATTACCACCAGAACATGAAGTTGAATTTGTTATCGATCTGATGCTTGGAACGGAACCGATATCCATTCCTCCATATAGGATGGCATCGAATGAATTGAAAAACTTAAAGCATAATTGCAAGAATTGTTAGACAGAGGTTTTATCCGACCGAGTGTATCTCCTTGGAGTGCACCAGTGTTGTTTGTGAAAAAGAAAGATGGTTCGTTAAGTTTATGCATAAATTACAGATAGCTAAATAAGGTGACAATAAAGAATAAATATCCTTTACCTCATATTGATGAGTTATTTGATCAGTTGAAATATGCAACTGTATTTTCTAAGATAGATCTCAGGTCAGGATATTACCAGATGCGAGTAAAAGGCTGTGATGTGCCGAAGACTACTTTCCGAACCTAATACTGTCATTATGAATTTTTGGTGATGTCTTTCAAATTAACTAATGTTCCTACTATTTTCAGGGATTTAATGAACTGGGTTGAGAAAATTATTTAATTGATAAATTAATTTAGTTAATTTAATTTTTTAAATAAAAAATATTTATTTTAAAAAATAGAAAGCAAATATTGGGTTGGATTAAATTATAAAGTGTTGGGTCAAAAGTCTTGAAAGCACTTAGACCTGGTACATGAGAGACCCAAAGCCCCTTATAATGGATGAGAGAGACAACAACACTAGTATTGTTAACATAGGGTGTGCCACCCGCCCCTATAAATAGATGACACCGGTTTATCTAAAATATACACTTTTTGAATATAGAGTTATCATTATTAATGTAATTAATGGATATTTTTATTAAACCAATTTATTTGAAAAATATAATTATACAAAATGAATATACTACATTTAGGGCACTAGATCCAACATGTTCAACTTAGGAGGGGAGCTATTACTATACCTCTCCCTAACTTGTATACGTGATAGCGAGACAGATGGCGTTGACCTTCTCTTTGACTTCACCTGAAAGAAAGCCCTACTTGACCAGCCGCCCAAACTAGAGGACTATCAATCTTCTATACTCACAATCACCCACTTGATAGGCCCTCCTAACAAGCCCTTCCACCTTTCTTAGATGGGACAGGCACCTGCTTTTTAGGTGTGGGCACTCCTCAAGTGTGGACACACCCTCAAGGCAATAAAGACCCACTTGGGCATAACAACCTTATACTAACTGAAGACATAACAGAATGAGCCCCATAAGGCACGTCCTTCACATATTGCATGATGGCAACTTCCTTAATATCAATTTGCCACATCACACTAAAGGACAAGAGAAACTCTCTTATAAATACTCTCCTAACGATGAAGAAAACATCGACTCTTCAACCCTTAAAGTACTCTAGCCAATTACCATCTTTCCCAGCAATCAGTCTGTCATCTTATTCTTTTTTTAGCTCTCCACATCTTTAAGTGAACTAGCCTCACCACGACTTAATCCTCCCTACCCTCCTTTTTGTAGTATCAACATTGTGATACTAGAATAACAACTATTATTAGAGGTAACTATGTAATACAATTTTTTATTTTATAAAAATCCTCTTTTGTAAAACTATCCGTTACCATATAACTTCTAATTGATAACCCACTCTTTTTTTACCTTTCATTATTTTTTAAAATATAAATTTTATATATAAAATAATTCTCAAACACTTTTATTATTTTTACTGGGTTTCACCACCTAATATCCTCTCATTTAAGAATTTAAAGTGAAGGTTATAAGTAGTTTAAAAAGTATATAAAAAATACTAATACAACATAAATTTTAAAATCATTATGGAATTAAAAAAGTTTAACATAAACCCTTGAAAATAAAAGAAAATGATTATGGAATGAAAGAGAAAATAAAATGAAAAAAGTTTAACATAAACCCTTGAATGCAAATCCAATAGAAAAAGGCTATAATGTGCATATGTACAAAATTTCATCCACCACTGCATTGGGGGGAAATTTAACAGTGGTACAACAATTGGGACAAGAAGAAGCACCCATTCCCCTTCTACCCACCAAATTACAGAATCTACAACACTTCCTAAAGGTTCTTTTTTGAAATACCATCGTTTCCTACAGAGAAAAATTCTCACTGTGGTATCGAGTTTTCACGAGCTTCCGAGTGAAGGCCGCTGCTGTTCCACTTTTTCTTCATTCAAAGTGTTCATCGTCCTTCATGAAGATCTTCAGAGGGAACTGCAGTCCTTGAGATATTGTCATTGTCGAAAATGCTTAGGCCAGAGAAAGGGCCAGAAGAGAACATTGATGATGTCTCGTCTGACTCAAAAGTAGTAGAAGACTGCCTCTGGTTGGGCCGGTTGTTTGAATTGGTTAACATGGAATCTTGATATTCTGTAACACGCTGCACCATTTTTAAAGACTGTACTACTTCACCCATTGTGGGCCTTTGGCTCGCTTCTGGAGCAACACAAGCAGCTGCAATTGTGCAAACTCGTACGAAATCTTCCTTCGGGTATTTCCCTCCAAGCCTTGGATCGGCAAGCTCCTCCAACCGATCCTTGTCTCTCAGGATTGGCCTTGCCTGAAAGCAGAACAGCCAACTTGTAATTAATATACGAATAGTCTCAGCATATTCCCAAATGCTTTAATCCAGGTAATTACTTACCCAAGTGACAAGGTTCTCCTGTCCTGATGGTTGTGACATATCTACAGGCGTCCTTCCAGTGAGTAACTCGAGCAGTACAACTCCATAGCTGTAAACATCACTTTTTACCAGTAGATGTCCAGTCATAGCATACTCAGGAGCTACGTACCTATAAATCAATCAATCCCATTTTACCTCAGTGTTAATTGAAACAAGAGAGCAAGATACAAGAGTGGTGTACGGAACTAACCCAAATGTGCCCATTACACGAGTGGACAGGTAATTTGTTCTGCCTTCAGGTGCTTGTTTCGCAAGGCCAAAATCAGCAACTTTAGCATGAAAGTTGTTCTCGAGTAATATGTTGGATGCTTTGAAATCTCTGTGGATGACACACGGCTGGGAGTCCTCATGCAGGTATGCTAGTCCTCTTGCAGCATCAAGGGCAATCTTCATTCTGGTGTCCCAGTCCAATGGACAATTTACTCCCAAGGGGCCTGAGGCAAAACAGGATCAAAGTCAGTGCCACGTATTAAAAGCAACTCCAGATAAAAGGATAAACATCATCGAATGAGCTACCAATTGGTTAAAATTTAGAGAGCCAAATTACCATGGAGCCATGCTTCTAAGCTTCCATTTGGGACAAGCTCATAACAAAGCAGGTTTTGTGAAGCATCGCGACTGCTATAGTAACCTACAAGCTTCACAAGATTACGATGATGCAACCTGCTAAGCATCTCAACTTCAACTAAAAACTCTTTATCTCCTTGAGGCCCTCCACTGGTAAGCCTTTTAATAGCTACAGCTGTACCATCACTTAAAACACCCTTGAAAACTCTGCCAAATCCACCCTCCCCTAGTATGCTCGCAGGTGCAAAGTTGTTTGTTGCTTCTTTAAGTTCTTCATACTGTAAAAACCTTGTACTGCTTGGGTGGGGAAGAGACCCTGCTTGTGCAACCACATCGGCAGTCCTTGGCTTTACTGAAAGAGAACGAAAAAAAACCTGAGCACTCATATAACATTTCTATTCTGCAAAACTAGATTAAAACCATAATGCAAAATCAATCTGTATTCCTGTTTATAAGGTTTAACTAAAAGTGCAAAATCACACAACTTAAGCTTTAGTATTTTTTTGGTTCTGCTTATATTTAGGGTTCTGAATCTTTTTTTGTCTAAATAGTGAGATTCAGTTACACAATTTCTTTTCAGTCATCCTACAAGAGGAAGACAGAGGAAAACAAGTTCTCTTTTCCACAAGTCATCCACAACATAACTGATCATGTGATCAATTGCCAGTTCTAGAAAATTTTGTCAAAATGATCAAAATATTAAACCTCAGAGGCAGCCAAAAAATGTCATTGCGCTTAACATACCAGGTTCTGTAGGAGATGCTTTAGGCTTAGCCTTTCCCTCACGGAATGTACATGAACAAATTATGAGCACAGATACTATAGCAAAAACCAGAATGCCAGCAGATATACCAAAGACAAGAATCAAATCCGAATGCTTCCCCTTGTTTGAAGGGCTTGGCGATGTAGCATTGGAGGATTTATGTGCCGGTGCAGCTACTGGTTCAGGAACTACGACAGGTGCTGTAAACAAGATGCTGAGCTTTGTCAGGAAAAATAAAAGAAGATAATATACCATAGCCTAAAAAACTACTTCCAAATCAATAAAAACAAAGCTTTTCAAAGTCACTAGACAAGAGCAGAATTTTGGTCATCATAATTTACCTGGGGAAGGTGCTGGAGCTTCAAACCATGTAAAATTAAGGACCTCGAAACCTCCAACTATATTTGGGTCAAACCGAACCCTATGCATCACAAGTGAAGAGTTTATTTTAGATGCATCAAGAGCAGAGAAACTGATCCCTGTGTGTGGAGTAATATCCATGGAGATATTTAATCTAGATAAACTGAGCGAATAAAAATTGATAATCTCAATTTGAGTAGGCAGCAAATGAAGCTGAGAAGATAATTCGGTTAGAAAAGCACGCCAATTCGGGTTTTGTGAGACATTTAAAAGGAGAAGGTCGAGCTTTATGGGATACACACAATGGCAACCATGACTCCCTCGTTTCAAAATTGAATTTTGTTTGCAACAATCTGGCAAATTGAGAAAATACACATATAAGCATCTCATCATACACAGTATAAATATGAGATAGCAAATTAACAAGTTCTTTCTTTATCATTAACATCTGCATAGAAGTAGCATAAAAAGAAGTTGACTTATGATATGTAATGAAAACATAATGAAGAAAATAGAATATAGTTTATTAAAAGAATGCTTTTGAAAATATCTTACCGGACACTTCAGGAGATAATGGTGGTTGAGCCAAACCAGAAGGAATTTCCCCAGGACTGATCTGTGTAGGGGCAATATTTGGCAAGTTTGCACCAGGAGGCATCGAGGCACTCTTCATTGATGGTTTCGACAAGTGTGGGCTGGTAGGAGGGTGACGGACTGTTATAAGTGGACCATAAAGAGGAGGTTGGGCTGGTGCTATAAGTGTTGGTGCACCATGAGGTGAAAAATGTCTTCGGTGTGATCTATGGATCAATGGCAGATTGGAAGGTAAGGGAAGACCAGAAACAGCTGGCGCACCCTCACGAGCTCTAGTGGGAGATTGTGCTGGTGCTTGGAGCAGATTATTCGAAAAATCAGCACTGGCAACTGAAATTGCACAACTCACAACAACTACAGCTTTCACAAAAAACGAACAGATATTTCCCAATGCTCCTGTTAAGTTATATTAAGAATAAAACTCAATCACTTAAACAACCAAACATATAACAATGATAAAATGTTTCTCAATATCCAGAACGCATAAGGAATAACAAATTGTGAACTGCAAACCTGAATACACTCAAATGCTTTCTTTCATAAACCTATGCAGCTAATATCTACTTATAGTCAACCTGGTTCTTTCTCTAAGGCTCTTATAAGGTTCTGATTTTCTCCATATTTGCCCAAAAGACAGTGATAGTTATAGCATAGAAACAAATCGTAAGCAATTTACAGTCTCTTATCAATTTCAGGGGTTTTTTTCCAGGAAAAAAAATAAATAAGATGGAAATAAAAACTAAGAACTTACAAAAATTATATTTCAAGCTAAACCTAAATAAGTGCTTTATATGAGTCAATGAAACCTTTCCTTTTATATCTCTGGTTCCAAATTGTGCAATAAAACGTAAAAAGAAAAACGAAATTCATATCTGAACCAAGCTTCATACAAATCTTTAGCTAACTAAGTCCTCAATATTTTTTTAACAAAAAATCAAATTTGGAAATCAAGAATAGCTCAAATTTCAACACAGTAACAGAAAAGCTAAAAGCAATTAAATTACCACTGGGATTCGAAAGAACAAAACTCGACATCACCGATGCCGTTGATTGAAACCGGAGAAAACTCAGATCTGGAGAGAGATTTCAAATAAACCAACGGCGAGATCACAAGTTTTCAAGTGAGCATAAAAAAAAAAACGAATACAACGAGTAACAAACTTATTTGAGAATTGCAACAGCTCACTGAGTAGTCGACGGTGGAGATAATAACATCACAAGAATCAAAACTCGTACGCAATGACTCGGACTCGTAATTGCCATTACTGAGTTACCGAGTCCAAGAACTTCAACTCAAAAAAATAAAAACTCAACCTCCAAAACGCCAAAAAGAAATTGAAATAGAGAAGAAAGGAAGTTGATTGTTTAATTGTTTGTGGAACTGAAAAAAAAAACCGTTGGCTTTAGCTTTGTTTCTCTCAGTTATCAGTAGCTGAGAGAGTTTTTTTTTTCTTTTATAAAAATAATATTTTGCCCATTCTTTTTTGTGTTTTTTTTTGTTCACCAATTCTTTTATTACTTTTTATTCTTTTTATTTTGTTGCTCTTTTTTTCGATGTCTGTAATCTAAATCTATAGTGACTTTTATTTTAAGGCTTAACGTTCGCGTTAAAGATAAAAGAGACATAACGGTTAAAAAAAAAAAAAAAAGAACACGTCACCACGTCAAAAGATCTTCTATTTTGTAGGTAAAAGGGCGTTGAATTCAAGTTGGTAGGAAGATTTTTATTTATTTATTTATTTTCGTGTCTGTTTAATTTTGGAATTTCATCCAATTTTATACTTACTAAATTTTTATTTATGATTTCAATATTTTTAAGTTTAAAGTATAATTTTATTATAATTAATTTTAAATTAAATTATTTAATAGAAATTTATATGATAATTTTTTTTATCAAGAATGTCAAAATTTTATTTGTGTCACGAGATTAAAATTTTAGTTCCGCAAACTTCATAGCGTTAAGCAGATAAAGAAATTCAAATAGAACAGATTGAAATTGAGATAAATGCAAGATGAAAATCTTAAGAGATTTAAACTCTACGCATTTTTATTTTAATAAAAATATAAGTTATTGGAGAGTTAACATTTTAACTAAGATCTAAGTAGATAACCTTGAGTCTCTTTCAAGTAATGAGTCAATCCTATCGAGTTGAATGAACCCAAATGAACATGAAAGATCTAAAATATGCACATCAATTATGGGTTCCTTAGCGCGGCCTATAACACTTATAGATCAATTTTATCGAGGTCGATGGATATTTCTTTTAATAAATAGAATTGAAAAATAAATATTAAGCTTTTGTATGCTAACGTGCATAAAAACAGTCAAAATCCCAACCGTTGGATTGATGCTGATAGTTGCTCTTGCCGTTCATTGTCATGTTGTAATAATCAAAGGAAAACGTAAGAATGAGACATGAGCAACAGAGGAATCACAACCATATGCCTTTTTACGTTTTGGCTTATTTATTACAACAGAAAAGAAAATCCAAATATGCATGTTAAGATATTAAGGTCAAAGCAAGAGAGATTAAGGTTTTCATATAAACTTAAAAAATTAAAGCCAAATAAGGGGGAGAAATAAAGAAAACACAAATTAAAAAGAAAAAAAAACAGTAAAGGACAAAGAAATGAATCCAAAACAAAATCTCAAACCATTTCCAGTCAGTGACCATGGAATGGAAGCCAGAAAATACTAGTAAGCAAAATTCGATTTGATTTAAAAAATTCGATAAAATATTTAAATTTTGAATTAAATAGTTCGATTTAATTGAGTTATTTGAATCAACTCGAATAAAAAGTTAAAATTTTCAATTTAACTCAAATATGAATTACACAATTTGAGTTATCCGAAAAATCGAATAAAAAAAGGTAAAATTACGTCGTTTTAATAAATGTTTGCCTTTTCTAATGTTAAAAGTCAAAATCATTAAGTTAAAAGGTAAAAGTATGCCATTTTGATAAATATTTACCCATCAGCCTTACTTTCCTTCTCGAATCCCCCCACTTTCTCTTTTTTCTTTACTCAAAATTAACCTAAAAACTTTGATTTTTAACTTTGATTCCTTTTCCCACGCAACATTGGGTATAAATAATATGATTCATTAACTCGATTCGAAATTCTTTAACTCGATTTGATTCGATTCAAAAAAATTTCAAATTGAGTTTGATTGCTAAAATAGAATTCGTCAACTCGACTAACTCAAAATTTTTTTAATCGATTTAACTCGACTCGAATGAATGCTCACCCCTGTCGCATAACTTGTTTTTACAATAAATTTTTTTTTTTATGTATATAGGCTAAAGTCAAAACTATTGATAAAGGGGCCGACATATATGTATATATGTTTAAAGTATTTTTGAGCATATTTTAAAGTATTTTTAAATTCGAGATAATTTTAATTACTAATTTTTTTAAAAATAAAATAAATTAAATACTCAATTTGTATTATATATTATAATTATTTAACTTTATTTTTTATCAAATTAATATTTAATTACCATTTACTTATATATTGTAATTACTAAGCCTTATTTTTACCAAATTAATATTTAAGTATTACTTTGTATTAGTTTATCAAATTAAACTAAAAATGTTACTAAATTTATCATTAAAAAATTATAAAGCCTATAAAAAATCCAATTGAAAAAACTTTGAAGGGCCAAACACAAATTTATCTTTTTTTAAACACTAATTATAATATTAAAATAAAAAAATTTTAAAATTTCAAGTAACTTTTAAGAAAATTTTAAAAAATTTAGGAGGTCAAGGCTCTCCCAACTCCTAAATTATATCACCATCAACGGTAAAAGATGTAGGCCTAGTTTGGGGGAGAAGTTGAAATTTTCAACTTTTGAAAAAAGTACTTTTGGGTCAATTTTTGACTTAGGAGAAACATTTTTCTCTCTCAAAAAACAACTTATTTAGGAAGCATTTTTGGGAACAAAAACCTCAATACCCTTAGGGAAAATTTTCTTTTAAACTCTAAAAATGTTCTACAAAAACAATAAAGAAAAGAGTGTCAAATAGACATTGTAAAGGTATTATACTAGCGTTGAGTATATTTTGATTATTATTATATAGAATAAAAATATTTATTGTTAAAAAAATGAGTAAAATGATTATTTTTTATAACATTTGAAAAAAAAAACTATGCAATTTTTTGGCATCTGCGAAAGAGTTTCAACAAAAGATAAGTTAATATGCAATTTGTTTAAAAGCTCAAGAAATTTATAATATTGTTCTTTTATGCGATCTTGCTTCAATGCTGCCAAATATGGAATTCGTAGTTTGGATTCTCTAACCACAGGCTTATGCTCTTTCTTGCTTTCCTTAACATTATCGTTTTTCTCAACGGCTTTCTATTCAACTTCTTTTCAAGCTATACTGACCTTTCCACGCTTCGAATAGTGATTGTATGGATTTGCTCCTTTGAGTTAGTTTTAGTGTTACTAGGTAAGCTACCTTCCTGTCTTTCCAAAACCAGTTTAGCAAAGCTGTCCAATCTGATTTTCAAGTCCTTGAATCGATGCTTACTGATTTTTCAAAGTTGTCTCAGTGTTTTGAAATTGAGTTTTGGACACCGAATTAAATTTAGATAGCGTCTCCTTAAGGTTCAATTTCTTTTCTTATTAATAAGGTTGCTAAAAATCCGAAGGGGTTTGTGACCTTTAATTACCTTGACAACCCCAAAAGAAATTTAGATGATTCCTCTATCCTGGATTATAGTTATTGCTATAGGGGTTATTTTGAAGTCTAGAATTGTTACCTATAAAGTTGACTTGCTCATGCTACATTTTAGAACCGAAGGGTAAACATTCTAGATTAATTATCCCCACTCTAGTTGCATCACGTTGCATTACCGGATTCATCGTGTTATTGCAACTCAAACCATCAGTCTTCTTACTTAGTGTTTCCACTTGACTTGCCAAAATAACAACTGTATCTAAATTAAAAACATCGGCTGCTTTAATCGATTTTGTTCTTATGACTTGCTACTGATAGTTATTCAGTGTCATCTCTTCAATAAACTCTTGAGCTGCCTCAGGTGTTTTATTATTCAATGTTCTGCCAGCTGTTACAGTAATTAGTTGCCTAGTCAAGGGATTCAAACCGTTATAAAAGGTTTGAACTTGTAACCATAAAGGTAACCCATGATTAGGACACCTTCTTAGAAGATCTTTAAATCTCTCCCATGCATCATATAATGTCTCCAAATCAATTTGAGAAAAAAGAAGATATTACATTCCTCAACTTAGTTGTTTTAGCTGATGGGAAGTACTTCAACAGAAACTTTAGTCATCTGATCCCAAGTCATGATAGAACCTCGTGGAAATTTAACCACTATTTTGCCTTGCTCCTTAAAGAAAATGGGAATAACCATAAGCGTATGACATCATCAGTAACACCATTGATCTTGAAAGTGTCGCAAATCACTAGAAAGTTAGCCAAATGAAAATTTGGATCTCTATCTTGTAACCCATCAAACTGGACATATTGTTGTACCATATGAATTGTGTTTAGCTTCAGTTCAAAATTATTTGCGGCAATAGTCGATTTGACAATACTCGATTCAGCCCTAATCAGAGTAGGTTTAGCATAACCAAACATAGTATGAGGAGTAGGAGGTGCAGGAGGTTGCTGATTATTTTGATTATCATCCATCTCTACAGTAATATCCTTTCTCTTGATCGTCTATTACAATCTGTTGACCTTACTTTGCTTCTCTAACCTCTCTCCGATTTCTGCAAGCAGTCTTTTCAATCTTATTATAAAAAATTAACGGTTCCAACGGGTTTCCTCTAGTCATAATCCAAATGAACTTGTCAGAATCAAACAAACGAAAAACTAGAATGTAAAAATTAAATTTAAAACAAAAATATTAAAATAACAATAAAAAAATGGCTAAATTAATAAAAATAAAAATTTCCTAATATTTTAGTCCTCGACAATAGCGCCAAAAACTTGATATCTAGGAAACCAACTAAAAGTTCAACTAAGGCAAGTGTACCTATCAATTAATAGTATAGTTACGGTGAGCAAAGATATCATTCTCACGAAGACTAAAAGTACTAGTAATTATCGTCTTTATATTATTTAACTGATAAATTTGAGTGATTGATTAAAACTAAAATTAACTAAACTAATTAACTAGGAACACGACAAAGAACAAATCAGGAAAATAATCGAGTAAGCAACCAAGAAGCGAAACAATATCCAGGGAAGAATTTACTTAGACTTCATCTGTCACTATCAATCTAAATTATGCAATTTCTTTTATTACTATCTTAATCCATAGAAATCCTTAAATTATGCTAATATCTCTCTTTAAGAATAAGAGCAACTGACTCTAGGTTGATTAATTGAAATTTCTTTCTAATTAAAACCCTTATTATCGCATTAACTCGATCTATGGATTCTGTTATTAGATTTGACTCTAGTCCAGTAGATTTATATCATCCTATTTTTAGGATTGCATGCAACTCCACTCAATTACGCTAGCAATTGACTCTAGGTTGATTAATTGAAATTTATTTCTAATTAAAACACTTATTATCGCATTAACTCGATCTATGGATTCCCTATTAGATTTGACTCTAGTTCGGTAGATTTATGTTGGTCTATTTTTAGAATTGCATGCAACTCCACTCAATTACGCTAGATCTACTTTTAAATAGGGTTTATTCTTCCTCTGATTTAAGCACATCAAACATGGATTAATAGTCTAGAAATATCAAATCAAGAATTAAGCACACATAATTGAGAACAATATCTTAATCTTTATTCCGTAAAATAGAAATCAAATGACATAATTTATCATAGGGTTCATCTCCCTAGGTATTTAGAAAATTAGTTCATGCTTACAAATAAAAACATGCAAAACATAATATAACCACAAGAAACAAAGAAATTCATGATAATTTCCAAAGAAACCAAATGAGAATTTTCAATCTTGATGGAAATCTGCTTCAGAATCAGCTTCAAAGGTGTTTTTCAAGTTGTTTCCTTGAGTATTTTATGATGGCTCTCTCCTATCTTCCTTTTTTTTTTTTTCCATATATAGGTCTTAGAATACCTGAAAAAACCCTAAAAATCGTAATTTTTCGCTGTTCGGGGTGTAATTCACAAAATCGACACAACCTGCCATATGACCGTGTGGTAGCCCATGTAGCTCACACGGCCGTGTGGAATGGTCCAGCCCGTGTGGCTCTTGTAACTTCATCCAATTTTTCGATTTTCGCTCCTTTTACTCCCAAATACTCTCCTAAGTATAGAAATATGGATTTAAAGGATTATGAGCATAAAATTCACTATTAACATCGAATAATCACCCAAAAACACATTAAGAATGAGGCTAAAAACATGTCACTTTTAGCACGTTTCATCCATCTTATAAAAATATCAGTTTTATATTTTAGTTGCTACAAAAATAATAATTAATTTTACTCATTTTTAACATATCAAGAAACCTTTTTAACTTATTTTATATACAAAATTTAAAATACTTTTCGTATACATTACTTTAATCAATTTCATGAAATGTCGCAGCTTAAATTCATATACTAATAATCCTATCTTATCATTAGATTATAGAAATAAAATAAAAATCCAATCCTATGACACTACTGTTTAAAAATAAAATCTAAGATCTTTGGGTAAAGAAATAATCAATAAAAAAATCTTATTAAATTATATTATAATAAAGATTATTAATTCTATCGACTTCAAATGATAATCTATGATTAAGGGATAAACGTCACCATGTCTTTGAAAGGGGAGAGCCGTTGGGTATTTAATTGTCTTCACCAAGTTGTCGATTTAGATTGAAATATTTTCAAATAAGTTAAAATAATAAAATAAAAGTAACTCAAAATTTTATTACCATGAAATGCTTCACCCGTATGATATAGCATGGCATGCACACTACAAAACGAAGATCAAATATCCAAAAATGACGAGAGATAGACCAAATAACTAGATCTACGTACCAAACATGCAGTAATTTCCTATGTTGTGATGGACCCTTTGCACCTTTTGAGCTTGTCATTTTCTTGCCGTCCTAAAAACATCTATATATAAAAATAAATAAGGTATTGAATTCTCAACGTCACTAAATTATTAATAAATTTACGTTTTGGTCATTTTATTTTAAAAAGTTATAGAAATAGTTATTGAATTATTCGAAAATTTTTATTTAAGTCATTCAACTGTTAAATTTGAAATTGTATGGCCTTCTCAATTCGAACCGCCTACATCAATCAGAAACTCTTCTTCCCCTTCTCTTCTACAGTTTAATTTTTTTATGAAACAACTTTGAACTTCACGAACTTGCGAACTAAAAGCCAAATAATTTTCTTCTCCATTCTCCGACACTGATCGTCAGATTGACTTGAATCTAAGTTATGCTCTTCTACTTATCGATGTGTATCAATCCACTGCACCAATTGTCGAATTATCAATTGGACCTTGACAATTTAATGACTTCAATAAAAAAAAAACTTTCAAACAGTTTAATAATAATTTTGTAACTTTTTAAAGTTGTATAACCAAAAGGTAAATTTACTAATAATTTAGCGACCTTGAGCGTAGTTTACCCAAATAAATATTAAGTAAAAAGAATACATTTCATTACGATCTGCTAATTTAATTAAAACTTCGTATATCTCAGTTGCTTGCATTAATATAATAATGGATAAAAATGTCATATTTTAAGGGGAAACCATCCAAGAAATAAGTACCGATGCTGCTGTTGTTGAACAAAGCTGTTAAACAAAGAAACCAAAAATGGCTGCCTTGTATTTTTATTATTATTATTATATATATATATATATATATATATATATATATAATAGCTATGTATATATATGTCATAATTATATTTTGGTCCACAAAAATAATGTTGTTTGTGAGCATGGATTTTTTTTTTCTTTTACTGTTATATATCATTTAATCATATATTATTATCACCTAACTTTCCTAACAGTGGGACGTTTATACCTAACACTGCTCGATTATCATCTCTGTACTATTTTTCTGTACTTTATACGTTTTCTCTTAGCAGCCATGCATGGCCCATGGGAAAAGATTATATGTAACCTTTTCTCCATAAATCAAGCAATGGTTTACGAGCTGTAAAGGGATTTTTTTGGGTTATAATCAATGAGGTTTTAAGTTTAAGCTATGGAGTTGCAAATCATGTTGGGGAGATATATGGAGATAGAGAGAGACTATAGAGATTTATGGAATACTATCAAGTGTTCTTGGCTTTGGCTGTCTCTCGAGGGCCTTCCGGTTCATAAGATTAGAGTTTTTTGTTGAAATTTTGTAATTATAAAATTAAAATTATAAGTGTTTTGTAAGCAATGGATTCAGATATCTGAATGCGCATCTGTTATTCGAAAAACTAATGTGGATTCGAGTAATAGATACTTAGGGTATCTATTTACATTCACGTCAAATCCATAATAAATAATTTTAAAGTTCAAATCAAATTATTATTTGAATATACAATACCCAAATTCATAAGGAAAAAAAAAAACAAATATTTATAGATCTCAAAATTCATACATGATTTTGTCTCTAGTTTCTATCAAGAGCTTTTAGTGAATTCACATAGTGAGAATGTCTTGAAGTATTTGAACTGGCAGAATCATGCACAAACTCTTTTCTAAAACTCGATTATCACTCTATAAACTAACCAAAACTATGGATAATAATGAAAGATTGCTTGAAAGTAATACCAAACATATCCATGTATCCATAAGTAGAGTGGAAGCACATCAAACAATAAGAAATCACAATAGAAAAATGTGGTGATTATATAAAGGGGTTTGCAAGAGAGAGAGGGGGGTGAAAGAACGTTAACCGCTCCACAAGGGATCCTTGTGTTTGGTTTGGTGGGTTAACTTTTTCACATTTTTGCAACTTTTTTTTGCATGTGCTTATGTTCTTGAATCATATGAGAGATTGAGTAGTTACGTTCCCTATTCGCAAAATATGCCTTCTATCACGCTACCATTTAACTCCTATTTTGCTCTACACACTTTACAATTATGTAAGTATTAATTTTTAATTGCCTAACTCAATTGATGTAAAACTAAATTTTGAAATAATTATTAAATATCATTTATACTATTATTTAAATTTCTAATTGAATTAGTGTCACGAGTCAATCTAACACCAACTTGATTACAAAAATTATAAAAATATCCTCTCGTATTTAAAAAAGATTATATTATTGGAGGATACTTTAATCTTTTAATTTGAGAAAACAAAAAAAAAAAATTGCTTATCATGGGATTTGAATCCACACCTATGCATAAAACCTTAAATTTAGCACTCAATCAAAGTTTTATTTTGAATTGTTTATATATTTTAATTTTATTATGCACACTTTATTACTTCAATCGATTGTATATCTATATTATTATTTAAGATGACGTCACAAATTAACTCAACATCAACTTAAGGTTGATGACAACACCATATTAAATAATTGCATTCATTTATTTTTCTTAATTTAATGCATTCATATGTTTAAATTTCATTTTTTTATCTAATTTTTTATTTTAATATTGTACATATTTCATGTGTTATTATTAATTAGTTTTAAACCATATATTTCATTATTTATTATATGTTATTTTGAAACACAAATATGTATTGTAAATACGTGGTTTCCAAATGCATACAAGTGTGATAGAGTTTCTAGTGTTCATAAATATCATATTAATTAATGATTGTGTTAGTCAGCTAAGTCTTAGCTCAATTGGTATCAACATTGTTGTCAGTGTATGAGGGTGAGTTTGAGCGCACTAAAACACATTTATCTTCCTATTTAAATATTAAGGAAATGCTATGAGTAGCTCTAGGCATTTGTATAACAATAAATAAATATGATGTTAGGATGTGAGTTTCATTATTTGAAAAAAAAAAAAAAAAAAGAACTCACTTTACACTTTGGCTTTAAACAAAAGGTGGGAACAACTTTATTTTATCAAGTCTTTGGTGAGAATGAGTGGCGTACTCATAGACAAAGAAAGGAAAAAGTGTGAGAGCAAATAGCTTTGTTTTAGCTTGATAAATTTTAATCAACTCTTCTATCAGAGGTTTTGAATTGATTTTTGGGGTACTGGTTAGTAGATTTGAAGACTTTGGTTGTATATGATGAAATTTTCCATTTAAGTATTGTAGTTTTGAAACTTTAATTTCAAAGTCACTCTTGCTTTGATGATATTCTTAGCTTTTCTCTTTAGTTAAGATTAATTGTTGAAACTTTGTTGGAGCTATATGCTTTTGTTGTGGTTTTGTATTGTCTTGTAGCAAGACTTTATGAGTATAGTAGCGGTTTTTAATGGATTTTTAAATCCCATTGTAACAGTATATTTTTCAATGGTGTCAGAGACAGTGGTTTTAGAATCTTATTTTTGATAGGTAAGCCCGTAAATATTAAATATTATTATTTAATATTTACGATATTAATATAAAGTTTAATTAAAGTTTGGTCTAATAATTTTGATGAATTGTTAGTTTATTAATGTACAAAGACTAAATTGTAAAAAGTGATAAAAATTAATCACTGTGAATTTTTAATTAGTTAAAGGACTAATTAAGCAATTAGACAATTTTTAGTGGTAGTTAGCGGAAGATGATGTATAGTTCCACTAACATTTGGTCAATTAAGTTTAGTATTAAGTTAATTAAGGTTTAAGTTAATTAATCAAGTTTTATTAATTTTAACCTAGGTAAAAATTAAAAGAAAAATAGAGCCAAGTGTGTTCATCTTCCTCCCAAAACTGATTCAAAGAAGAGGAAATAGGGTTGCCATCTTCTAAGCTTAGTTGCTTTAATTTCTAAGTTAATTCAATTCATTTTCTTATAATTTTTATGCTTTTGTCCGAGAGCTTGATTTAGTTAACTCGTGCACCAATTTGTGAAACTATTATAATTTTTAAAAGTTTCCATTGATGATTTATTGAAGCTCTTGATGTTAAATGGTTAGATTTTAAGCTTAGAAGTGAAAAAGGACTAATTGGTAAAGTGAAAGTTGTTAGTTTTGAACATAGGAATTAAACTATAAATATTTCAAAAATGGTATGAAACTTCTATAATTATTAATAATATAGGGCTGTAGAAGGATATAATTGAGATCGGTTTCGAAATCAAAGCTCAAAATTGAAAGTTATAGCAATTTCAGTTTTAGGAACTAAATTGAATAAAATGTGAAACTTTAGAGAACATTCAAAAAATAAAATTGAAATATCATATGCATAAAATAGTATGTTATAAAGTATTTAAAAATGATAAATTGAAATGAATTATCATATAGATTGAGTGGCCCGGCCCATGAGTAGGTTTACTCTAAAAGAATCAAAACTCAATCAATTTCAAAAATTAGCAACTAAGTACAATTAATCACAAGTTAATATTTTTCATCAATTGTACAGTTGACAGAAACATTAATGTGATTAATATGAATTAAATTATTCTGATTTTTCTGAGCGGGACTAATTTGCTCAATATCAAAATTGAGAGGACCATAGAGGTCTTTTTACCTATTAATTATCATATGCAGATAATGGAGTAGAATATGAAATTTTCCGACGGTGACTATGCTCTACGTTTAGATCTTATAGCAAAAACCAAAGAAATAGTTGCCGCGAACGATTACTTAATGACCCTTTCACCCATGGCCAAGAATGAATTTACTTACTGTTCTCTTTTGAATGCCTATTGTAAGAATCTTATGAAAGACGAGGCATTAGCTCTCTTTAAGCTAATGGATGAATTGAAGCTCATCCACAGTGATTTGCCTTTGAACGATCTCATGCAGTTGTACTTGAAATTGGGACAACCCGAGAAGGTTCCTCAACTCATCGACGAATTGAAGCGGCGAAACATTCCGCGGAGTAGCTACACTTACGGATTCTTGTTGTGGAGCTACGGGGAGTTAAACGACATGGAAGGTGTAGAGAGAGTTGTGGAGGAGTTGTCAAATAATGTTGAAGAAAACTGTACTTGGATAGAATGTAGTACTCTTGCTGCAATTTATGTCCAGGCTAACCAGTTTGAAAAAGCTGAGGCGTTTCTTAGGAAGTTAGAGAGTGATAAGATGCCTCGTAAACACGAGGCTTACCATTCTCTGATTAGCTTGTATGCTGGTACTTCGAATCGAGCCGAGGCTTATCGAGTTTGTGAAGCTATGAAACGAGCTTTTTTCACTGTTCCCAACTTGAGCTACCTTGTTATGGTTTAGTCACTCATTAGGCTAAAGGATTTTAAGGGGTTGAAGAAATGCTTTAAGGTTTGGGAGTATAGTTGCTCCGTATATGATATGAGGTTGGCCGATAACGTGATCCATGGTTATCTATCAGGGGACCTGCTCGAGGAAGCTGAACTTGTGTTTGATAAGGCTATGAAGAGATGTAAAGGTCCTTTTGCTATATCTTGGGAACGCTTCATGGTTTACTACTTAAAGAAACTCCGCATTGACTTGGCTCTTAAACATATGGAAGCTGCAGTTTCTGAGAACTTGAGTCCTTACCCTGAAACTATAGCCGCATTTTTCGATTATTTCGTGTTGATACTGCCCAGCAATTCTGCAGGATTCTAAAGAATAACGACCCTCTCGATTCTAATGCTTACCGGACATTGCTAAAAGCTTACATAGTTTCCGGTAAAGTAGCGCCTAACATGTGGCAAAGGTTGGCAGAAGATGGTATTGAACTAAGCCAAGAGCTTCAGGATTTGCTAGTGAATGTTTGCCCAGAGTAATGTTGTAATCCGAAGTTGTTCCATGTTCCAATCTACAAATTTGGATCATTTGGATTGGTTGTTTCTTAATTCTCACAGTACTTGTTTTACTGCTAGACATCACAAAAAGTTAACAAAGTGGGAATTGTTCAACGTACTCTAGCAGACCTTTTTATTACTATCTAAAGATTTTCTACTGGTGCAAATTTGACAGTGTTGGGTCTAGAAACGTGATATGAAACAAATATGGCTATAAAAAGAGCTGCTACTGAGAACAAAAGGGCGAAGGCACTGGCCATGTCCCAGCCACTTCTTGATGCATCGGTTAGGATAGAACCGCATGCAATATCCAATGACGCCCAATCGCAGTTGATGGTATAATGTCCAGACCCGACCCATTGTTTCCCATCGACTGGATACCAGAATGCAACAGACATGTTGCTCGACCAATCAATTGTGAACTGAACATCCTGCAATCCAAACAATGAAGTTACTTTCTGTCATGTTATTGCAAGGTAAAAAATCTAACACATTCCACTGAATGATATTCTTGCAGTAGGTATATATGTTTGTTTGCTTTACTAGTCAAAACTAACTAGAAGCAAATACACTAAAAGCTCAAAGCTAGAAGAAGATCATATAACCTGTTGTAAACGATCCATGGTCCTCAAAGGCCTAGCGAATTCGAAATAATATGTTCCCTTCTCACCTCTTTTGGAATAAGGACTATCTTCCTCCACAAACCCTATTAAAAGTGTACGAGTTTAAGGTCGAAAATTTGAAAGATGAAGTATTGACTCCACTGTTTTAAGACGCTAGAAAACCAAAAACCGATAGACCAACAGACAATGATGTTGACAAAACCAAAGGACTTGTGTTAAGATCTTCAGTTGACTTCAGTTTCGGGTTCAATCCCTGGACAACCCCCTAAAAAAAGTTATTTTTGACATTAAGGAAAGCTCATTTGTTATATTGTTGCAGATTTGATGCACTGGAGATTGCTTGTCTAAGCTCCAAAAACATGCCTCAGTGATCAGTACTCTACAGTTTGATTCTTTGAAGACATTGAAACATGCATATAGAGCCTATATAGATCATTCCTTTCGTACCGAATACACTAATTTTCTAAGATCTTCAACTCCATTATAATATAATCCTAATAGTTCAGTTACCTGAATTATCTGCAAAGCTACTGTGCCACCATGCTCCTTTCCAGTTATTCTGTCCACTAGAATGATTTCCTAACAGTGAAGAATGATGATTTAATGCCATAAACATATTAAGGATAATACCCAAAGCATAGTCAATCAAATAAAAACATATTTGCTGATGTGCCATCTTTGATGATTTAATGCCACCTTGATGATCCCTGTAGTCACTTTTTCTTTAGTGCCTAATCCCACTTTGTTTTGACATGTTCAAAGGAAGCCCCCATCATTCTTATCTCAAAAAAAGAAACGAAAAAAAAAAAGCAAATATCACTAAGGTAAGAGGGTCTTATTAATTTACCAGAAGGACCCATTCCATTAAGGTATCTACAGTGTGGGTTCCAAGAATATGCATCAACCAAAGGACCAAAGCTGTGTCAACGAATAAAAAAAAGTATATTAACGTACATCATTGACTTTTGTGATGGCTAAAAAAGATACATTTGTACTACAAATTTATGTTGTACTACATTACCTACTATCACCTCCACCGTAAAGCCTTCCCGGTATAGCGTTTCCGATGACGAAATGCATAAGGTCGACTTCATGGCCTTTGCAAGTCTTGTTGGTACAAGACCCCTTTTGTTCTTTACAACCGCCCATCTTACGATAGAACAAGAGAAAGCTAAACAAATAGTATTTAAAGTAAGATTAAACATAGAACATGAGTTTGATGGAATAACTTACATTATGATAGGTAGCATTGTCGCCGATTTGGAACATGAGAGCCACCGATGGGCATTTTTTGATGTCCCTGCATTGAAATGTAAACACTCAGTTCATCACAAAATGTTCAAACAGGGCCAAAAAAGAAGCATACCCTTTGGAGTAGACATAGTTCCCATCAACTTGGAGTAAGAAGAAGACATTGTTTCCATCATGTAAAGCCTAAGACAATCCCAGGAAAACACACAAATTAAGATATCTTTCATATCCGTTTTACGAGATTCATGATTTGTTGATAGAGCAGTTACCTTCACTGTCATTTTCCCATCTTTGTACTCATGGTCCTCATCTGGATCAAGGGCCGGGCGGAGGGAGAATTCGGGCCCATCAATGTCTTCCCAATCATCAGCGCAGCCGTCGAGGGTGATGATTCCGGGTTTGAAATCCGCCTGGATGTGCATCTCCTTCGAGTTTGACACGCAACTCCATTCTCCCGATTCGTCGTGCGAGTTGACCCTTCTAGTTAAACCGAACCCAAAGACCAAGAATGCTAGTAGGAGGAACCGAACCACCATTGTCGAGGTAGAAATGTCGTTATAGAAGCAGGTGTTTCCGTTTTTATTGCTTTGTTTATAGTAACCTTTTTCTTTTTTTTTTTTTTGGGGGGATTACATTTGTTAGCTGACCAATGAAACAAAGTCGCTCTTAACAACAGGAACTTCGTTGCTAATATTCGCTCAATTGCCATGTTTTTCTAAATGTTTAATTATTAATTTCATCCCTCTAATTTTTTTACAAATTATGAAATTAGTCCCTTTACTTGAATTTATCATAATTTAGTCAACGTAAGTTGTGAAATTGAAAGGCTAGTATGATTTAGTAACATGACAAAACCTTACAGTTGAATTATTGATATGGAAATTAGTAGTTCAGCTATTTATATAAAAAAAAGTAAAATAAAAGGATTAATTTTTCATAAAAATACAAGGATCAAAATATGATAAATAGATCAAATTAAAATAAATAAAAATATATAATTAGATTTTTTAAAAAAAAAATAACGGTACAACTTTCAAGTGTTTTGTAAAACTCTTATTATAAAAATTATCTTTATCAAACTTAAAACTAAGAAATTGCAAAATTGATAAAAATATGTATTTTTATTTAAAGTATAAAAATATATATGAAAAAGTACTTATTGATAATATACCCTTGTCTAATAACAATTCATTAGAATTTTTGAATTTAAAATTATTATATTTCTATCTTTACTCCCTATACTCTTAAAACTTTTGAAAATTAATTTCTTTGCTTTTAATTTCAAGAGTCTACTTGTTTAATTTAAAAACTAAAGTCCGATTGATAACACTGTTAACTGAAATCCTTTAAATTTGAACATATGCAATAAATTGAAATTAAGTGGTATAAGTATCATGGAGGCTCTTGTTTTAGGAATTAAATTGTATTTTATTCTCTTTACTAAAAAAATGGGTAAATTAGACCTTGTACGTTAGACCAAAAGAGCAAATTAGTCATTTCTGTTAAAAATTTAATTCATTTATATTGTTAAAAACTAGTGTGATTGACAGAATCATTAGACAGTTACACACGGCATGCCGCATGCACCTTATTCTGACATACAGAGACCTTTTTTTAACACTAGAAATAGATAAAATTTTTAACAGAAAAACTAGTTTGCACTTTTATCTAACATATAAAGACTAATTTGCCTATTCTTTTAGTAGAGGGGGCAATATGCAATCTGAGTTCTAGTAAAAGGGCATCCATGGTACTTTTACCAATTTTAGTTTTTAAATCAAGCCTTAGTACAGGGACTAAATTTTAAAAGTTAGAAGAGTTCCGGATCTGGGTAGAATTAAACCTTGAAAACTTCATGTATCAAATTATAAATTTACCCGGGGGGGTATTCTTACACTCGCCACGTGTGTGGAAAGATTGAGTGCAGTTGACACGAGTGGGTCGTACATATCAATGTCTGAACAAAGTAACTCAGCTCAATTTCTCTCTGTCTTATCCCTTCAGATTTTAGAGAGAAAAAAAAAAACCCCGAACCTTTCTTTTCTTCATTTCACCGTCGTCTTCACTAATGGCATCTCAGTTTCAATCCACTGTTACCCATCGTTACAAACCCTACAAAAACCCTATTTAGCATCACTTTGTCGATCCCTATATAGTTTTTGCTGCCGCCGCCGCCATCATCCTCTGTTTTTTTAGGGTGGAGTTGTTGAAAATGGCGTCAACGCCGCCGCATTGTTCGATCACAGCTACAACAAAGCCTTATCAGAACCATCAGTACCCACAAAACCACTTCAAAAACCACCGTAATCACCACCATAACAACAACCGTAACCAACCTCACCCCCAAAAATTCTCCCTTTCCAAACCCCCTCCTTCGACTTCCAATGCTACGAAACACACCACCGCCGCCGCTTCTGCCTCCTCCGCCCGTGCTCCAATCTCCCAGACTCCTGCTCCTTTCCCTTCACTGGCCCCTGACTTCTCCGGCCGCCGATCGACTAGGTTCGTCTCGAAAATGCACTTGGGCCGGCCTAAAACTACCGTCAACACCCGCCATACTTCTGTAGCTGAAGAAGTCTTTCAACTCGCCTTGCTTAATGGCCAAACCAGCCTCGAAAACGTCCTCGTCTCGTTCGAATCTAAGCTTTGTGGCTCCGATGACTACACTTTCTTGCTTCGAGAGCTTGGGAACAGAGGTGAGCATGAAAAGGCCATTAAATGTTTTCAATTCGCTGTTAGAAGAGAAAGAAGAAAAAATGAACAAGGCAAATTAGCTAGTGCCATGATTAGTATACTTGGTAGATTGGGTAAAGTTGAACTTGCCATGGGTATTTTCGAGACTGCATTAAGGGAAGGTTATGGAAACACTGTTTATGCTTTCTCAGCTTTAATTAGTGCTTATGGGAGAAGTGGGTATTATGATGAAGCCATAAAGGTTTTCGATTCCATGAAAAACTATGGGTTGAAGCCAAATTCTGTTACTTACAATGCTGTGATTGATGCTTGTGGGAAAGGAGGTGTAGAGTTCAAAAGGGTTGTGGAGATTTTCGATGAGATGTTAAGTGGTGGAGTGCAGCCGGATCGGATAACGTTTAATTCTTTGCTTGCGGTATGTAGTAGAGGCGGTTTATGGGAAGCTGCAATGAATTTGTTTAGTGAGATGGTTAATAGAGGGATTGATCGAGATATTTTCACTTATAATACACTTTTGGATGCTGTTTGCAAAGGTGGACAAATGGATTTAGCTTTTGATATTATGGCAGAAATGCCTGCGAACGTTTTGCCTAATGTTGTTACTTATAGTACTATGATTGATGGGTACGCAAAGGCCAGTAGATTCAATGATGCACTCAATTTGTTTAATGAAATGAAGTTTTTGGGTATTGGTTTGGATAGAGTTTCGTATAATACGCTGCTTTCAATTTATGCAAAGCTTGGTAGGTTTGAGGAAGCTTTAGATATTTGCCGGGAGATGGAGGGTTCGGGGATTAGGAAGGATGTTGTAACTTACAATGCTCTTTTGGGTGGATATGGGAAACAAGGCAAGTATGATGAAGTTAGAAGACTGTTTGATGAGATGAAAGCACAAAGGGTATCACCTAATTTATTGACTTACTCGACCGTAATCGATGTTTATTCAAAGGGTGGTTTATATGAGGAGGCGATGGATGTGTTTAGAGAGTTTAAGCGAGCGGGATTGAAGGCTGATGTTGTGCTATATAGTGCATTAATTGATGCTTTGTGCAAGAATGGGTTGGTGGAATCTGCTGTATCATTGCTCGATGAGATGACAAAGGAAGGGATTAGGCCTAATGTTGTTACGTACAATTCTATAATTGATGCTTTTGGTCGGTCTACAACTTCAGAATGCTTATCTGATACTGGTCAGATCAGTGAGTTGCAAACCAAAACTCCTTCGTTGGTCATTGAGCGTGGGATTGAAGCTGATGCAACAGACGGGGAGGATAACCGGATCATAAAAATTTTCGGGCAGCTGGCTGCTGAGAAAGGAGGTCAAGCAAAGAAAGGTTGTGGAGTCAAGCAGGAAATCTTATGCATCTTGGAAGTTTTTCAAAAGATGCACGAGTTGGAAATTAAACCAAATGTCGTCACCTTTTCAGCTATCTTAAATGCTTGCAGGTATAGTTATTACCTTTCCTCCTAGTTAGTTGCTTTCCGTATCCTGTTTGGTGGAAAATGTGGATTTTGGTGTAGTGGTACCGAAGTCTTGTTTCTTTACAGCTTCACTGAGTTTGAGAACTTATGCATAGGTTCATAGGTTCTTTTTCTTTATGCCGTACTTGCATTTTAATGTTCCTTAGCTATGTACAAGCAACCATCTTTGCCTGTATTAGTGCATGAGTGGTACATATACTCTACGATAACTGAATGTGTTCTAGCTTTTCAAGAAAACGACACTGTCTGCACATTAGCTCACTCGTTATCCACTTGCAGTTGAACAAATCAAGCGCACGGCACATCAGGCCCTGAAATTTACTTCTTGTGGCAAGATTTATCTGATTTGCAAATAGTGCGACTTTATTCATCAAGCTTTCTCTTTCTTGTTCTACGTATGAAACAATCTTTGTCTGAAAAACACGGATGATCAGTTCTATGTATTGCTCTGTATGCAGCCGCTGTGATTCATTCGAGGATGCTTCTATGTTGTTGGAAGAGCTCCAGTTGTTTGATAATCAGGTCTACGGTGTTGCCCATGGGCTGCTTATGGGTTATAGGGAGAATGTTTGGGTCCAGGCTCAATCCCTGTTCGATGAAGTAAAGTCGATGGACTCGTCAACTGCTTCTGCCTTTTATAATGCCCTGACTGACATGCTGTGGCACTTTGGTCAGGTTAGCTCTCGAGATTCCATTGCTTTACTTGTTTGATGTACGTCTTTCTCTGTCGTGTTCCGCGTTAGTGTCTATTGCTTCCTATCTTTATAAGTTTAGTAACTTGCATGGTTTAAAAGGTTGACATTGTTAAAATGTTACCTTATAGAAACGGGGAGCCCAACTGGTTGTTCTCGAAGGGAAACGCCGGCAAGTATGGGAGAATGTATGGTCTAATTCTTGCCTAGATTTGCATCTTATGTCATCTGGTGCTGCTCGAGCAATGGTGCATGCATGGTTGCTAAACATACGTTCTATTGTTTTCGAAGGTCACGAATTGCCGAAACTGTTAAGGTAACAAATCGGTTTAACATGTTCCTTGTACAATCATGTTCCAAAAATAAATTTCCATTTCTTTGTCCAGCATTTTGACAGGTTGGGGCAAACATAGCAAGGTAGTTGGTGATGGTGCACTAAAGCGGGCCGTTGAAGCTCTCCTGACTGGCATGGGTGCTCCCTTTCAGCTTGCTAAGTGTAACTTAGGTAGATTCATATCTAATGGTCCAGTTGTCGCCGCGTGGTTAAGAGAATCGGGCACCCTAAAGTTACTTGTTCTTCACGATGATAGAACCCATCTCGAAAACACTAGGTTTCAAGAAATCTCAAATTTACAGACAATCCCATTGTAGCAGTGTGTGTAATATAAAGAACCATTCAAGTTGTACAAATTATACCATGATTGGCATACATTTATCCCTTTTTCTCATGCTTTTGAACTGTCAGCTCTGCATTTAGTACTTCGCTTAGTACTTGAAAAAGGTGTAAAGAATGGCTAAAGCTAAACTGCAACAAACCGGAGATAACATACAATCAAAACCTAGCAGAAAATATGGAGCTGGTGTTGATGCTCGGTTTTGCTAACGAGTTTGTGAGGCCGTTAATTTCAAGAACACGTACAAAATCCATATCCTCGATTGAGCCGACTAGTCGAGTGAAGGCCAATCGGCTTTGTTTAAAGGGTAGGTCATGCAGGGTGCAGGTATTCATATTTTGTCCCCTCTTTAAGAGTCTTTGAAACAAGGCAAGCACAAACAAAATCTCACAGCCACTCCTATAATATTAGCTGAGATAGGGAGAAAAACAAATGCCTATTTAAGGGTCGGGTTATTCATCCAAGTCAAAAAGTGCTAAAATATGATAGATTTAGATAAAAGTAAAATGTTCGAAAATAGAGTTCTGCAAAAAAAATTAAGCCCAAATATAAGTTAGGTATGGATGTTATGAATACACCTAAAATAGATTTGAATTTATCATTTAAAAATATTAAGAATTTAAACAAAAAATTAACTTCATATTTTTAGTTGAGCTAAACTTAAATAAATATAATAATATTATATTTAAACGTATCCCAAACCCAATCCCAAATATTAACACCCCTATTCATCAACAATGGCTTGCAATAGTGGAAATTTGAAGCTGACACCAACATTTCTCTCATTAAACCCTTTTCGCTAAAAAGTTTACTCAAAAGGGAAACAATAGTAAATTACATTCAGGTCACTAAATTATTATTAAATTTACATTTTAGTCATTCAACTTTAAAAAGTTATAAAATGATCATTGAGCTATTCAAAAGTTTTCATTTAAGTCATTGAACTATTATAAAGTTTTTATTTAAGTTACTGGGTTGTTAATTTTTTATTATTATTTAAAGTTTGGCTAGTGTACAGGCCAATTTTTGGGCCACCCCCAAACCCACCTAAATTACCCAAATTTTACTACCCAAATCTAAACACTAGCCCAAACCTGATTAGCCCAACTAACCCTAACCCACAAAATTAGAAACCCTAATCTAATCCCTCCCCACTTGCCCTAGCCGACCCGCAATCTGACCCGCCAATCTCAGGATCCGCGTGTTTTGTTTGGAAGGGCTAATTGCGGTTTTAGCCCTTCCGCCTTTTCCTATTTTCTCAATTGAGTTTAATATATTTCTTAATTTGACCCTCAAATTTGTTGCGCTTTGTGATCGAGTCCTCTGCCATGTGCTGCGTCATAGGAGAAGGGAATATTGCAATTCTGGCCCCCCAGGTTATGCGCATATCACGATCTAATCCTCAGCCCTTTGTTTCCTTTTAAATTATTCCCAAAATTACATTTTAATTCGAATTTAGTCCTTTTTTAAAATTTAAGTTTTTTACTGCCTTTGTTGTTTTATTATATTTTAAATATTACTTATATTATATTTATTACTATTATATTACATTAATATCATTATTATAACTATCATTAATATTCTATTATTATTATATTTAGTTACATATGTATGTATATTTATTTTGAAATGTCCCGTTTTTACTATTACGTTTATACATATGCGTTTATTATTATTATTATATTCATTATTAATATTATTAATTCTCACTTAGTATTTATACATGTGTCTATATGTACGTATTTATGTGACACTAATGTTTTTTATTATTATTATTTCTAATGTATGTATATATTTATATATTTATATATTTATATATTATACATATATAATTTTTTAATGTCATTTATGGTATACTTCTTTACTATTCGTACATTTTTACGTATGTATATATCTTTTAATATTATTAGTTATGTATTTTTTTACTATTTCATATGTATATCGTATATGTTCATATTAAATATATTATGTATATATATATTTTTCCCACATACGTTATGTACATACTTTTAATATCATTTTATATATACGTGTATTTATTGTTTTCTCGTATCTTATACTTTTGTTACATTTAATCTTGCATGTGATATTATTGTTTTCTTATATTATTGTCATACTCGTTAGTTGTTTCAATATATTTCTAGCTCGTTTATTTATCTTTATTTCACATCAATTTGCTTAGCATTATTTCGAAAATTTTATTCTCGTATTTTTGAAATAAGTGAGGCAATGTATCGATCTAACATTAAGCCGTAAGTCCCATCGCTATGTTGGGTGGAATTTTTAGGCTCGTGTCAAATCGGTATACCCTTCTCAAAAACCAAAATAAGATTAAAATTTCTCGTCTTTTTAATCGGATCACAACCAAATTTTAAATTAAACTCGTATTTTTGATAATCAAGACAACATGTGTTTATAAGATACCAATTTTGGGCGTCGCGAGGGTGCTAATACCTTCCTCACGCAATGTAGACTCCAGAACCTAATTTTTCTCTGGATTTTAACGTAAACCTAAACCTAGCCTTTTTATTTGTTTTTAAAGAAAAATTTAATAGGTGTCCGATCACACCTAGGAAAAAGGATCGGTGGCGACTCCCGGTTTATTTTTAAAACCAAATTTCAATTTTCAAGTTTTCAATAAATCGCCATAATTTAGCGACCGAAAGCAAAATTTTTACGTCACTACAGCTGGCGACTCCGCTGGGGACCTCGGTGCGAGTCGAGTCGAATTAAACATGTTTTGTCAAAGTTTTCAAATTTCCTTGTTCAAAGTAAATATTTGGTCGTGATCCGAAAATCTCACTTTTAAAATTTATGTATTTGTATCGTGTTGTAAACATTTTTCTAACTCGTTTTTGTCCTTTTGTTTTTCAGCTTTAAATTTTTATGGTTACTTTAGGTTTAGTTTTTAAATAAAACGTAAAGGTTTATGAGTTTTTCCCCACACACCGTGCACTTGCATTTTGCATAACATGAGCTCTATACCCGAGTTCCATCTGTTTAAGTGAAAGTAAACGCTACGCCTTCGTGAGTTAACTTGTCCCTCCGTACAGGCTAGTGAATGCTTTCGGGTTACATATGACTTATGCTTTCGTGAGTTAACTTGTCCCTCCGCATAGGCATAAGTAAATGTAATCCCTCGAATTAAACTCGTGAGCTTGTGATGAGCTACGACCGAGGCTTCGTACTAGTCTTAGTAGACGACGGTACGAACAATTCGAGTACCTATCTAGAACCAAACCCGCATATAATGAACCATACGAGCCATCCAATTAGAGCCATACCGAACCTCTGTCCGTTTATAGTCACCAAAATAAGTACACGGGGAAATGCCATTTGCCTTTCATTTACACTGTTTATGGGTTGAGTAGTTTAATTTGTTTATCAAATTATATTTGTGTTGTGTTTACTAACCAAGTTTGTTTGTTTTTGTTTTTATTTTTATCATGCATCATAGGCATCACGTTAGGAAGGTGTTGATTAAAGGATAGTTGCCAAAGAACGGGTTTCTGATGGAGGAGTCAATTACACAAATAACCGAGAAGAATGCCGTGGTTCGAGAGTGGTCTCTAAAAACTCAGAGAGAAAAGGGGGACAGCCTAGTGGAAGGGTGTGTTGCCAATTTGCCCGAACATACAACTGTGAATGTTCGCCAAAATAACCTTGAGGATTTGGTGCGAGTTTGGAATCAATGGGATTCAGATACTAGGGGCATTTTCACCGAGAGGTATGGAGATATAGCTCACTTGATCACCATTCGTGTAGACGAACAGTTGATTCAAGCCATGGTTCGATTTTGAGACCCAGCTTATCAGTGCTTTACATTCAATCAAGAGGACATGACTCCAACCATAGAAGAGTATGCTGCTTTACTCCTCATCGATAATGTGCAATTCGGCAAGATATACGTGAAGGAGCCTAAGCCCTTGACCTTTAGGAAAAAATTAGTAAGACTGACAGACATGACTGATGCATGGGCCGAAAAATAAATAAAAAAGAAGAATGAAACCGTTTGCATTCCATGGTCTAGCCTACGAGAATCGGTTCTGAGTCATCCGGACATATTGAAGAGAGTTAATCTATTCGCCTTGGCCATTTACGGTTTGGTCATTTTCCAGAGTTCTCGGACATATTGAGGTCGCAGATTTGATTTCTTGAAAGGCTAAAACAAGGAGTCAACCACATCCGACTATCTTAGCCAGAGACATTCGTGTCCTTGAGTACTTGTCGAAGGGTAGGAAAGGGACGATTTATCGGTGTGCACAATTTGCTCAATGTTTGGATTTTGAGTCATTTTTGGAAAGTAGAGCGCACTCCATTCCACATGTTTTCAAAAACATTCACCCCGCTAGAAGCTTACCTCAAAAAGAATGGCCGAGAGAAGTCACCGAGCAACATTGGGTATCGGTCTTTGAGAATCTTGCACAGAGGATATAACGTGGAGAGCACCACGGATCCGTCCTTCATCCCGCTATACAAATGTGGAGGCCAAGATTGGGTACCTTTACTCGGGTTATGGGGAGGAGTTGGATACGCTCCGCTATTAGTCCAAAGGCAATTTTCTTCGCAACAATTTATACCCGCAACTGGAGGATTAGCGCAATTCGAGTTCGCGTTCGCGGGTGAGGGATATATGAAGAGAGTCCGAGACATTGCAAAGTCTTGGAAGGAAAATCATTTCATGGAATTAGCCTTGTATGCTGATACCCTTACCCAAGACTATGACATATGGAGAAGGCAACGGGTAAGTAGTCAGCAAATATCATCAACAAATTACACTGCCCAGAATCCCTTTTTGGAGGAAATGCCATCCGAATTGGAAATAGCTAGACAAGAATTCGAGCGAGAAAAAGCTAAGATGTCTAGGGACCTCGGTACCCTTCAAGAAAAAACTATCACCAAAGATTGAAGTTCGGTTTGAAAAGTCCAGATGAAAAAAGTAGTACAAAGGGAGGCGAGATCGTGAGAAACGACTTAAGGGACCTTCATTTGGAAAACAAGAAACTAAGAAACACTATAAAGAATAGTGGATTGGGCAAGTCGACAGCTGAGTGGAAGGAAGAAATTAGTAACATCAAAGGAGGAATGGAATTTTGGAAGGGAAAAGTAAAGAAAGAAGAGGAAAAGGCCGCGCGCGCTGCAATAGAGTTAAAAAGGAAAAATGCCGAGTATGAAATGGTGACTGCAGAATTTGCGAATAGTGAGTCTGAACATCAAGAATTAAAAAGGAGAGTACGAGATTTAGAAAATATGCTACAATCTCATCAACAACAATTAGATAACCTCCTGAAGGCTCTAGAAGAAAAGAATGATCAGTACGATAGGGACATGCACGCGTATGAAGGAACTCTCCAAGAAAGAGAAATGCAACTCAATTTCCTGATCAATGAAATTCGCAAAGCAGCTATGCAAGTTGTTCAATTATCAGATGAAGCTGAAGTTCTCAGTTGCCAATTCCCTCTGAGCCAAAGATCGAGTATATCAGAGTTTTTAGAGCAAGTGAAGAAGCAAGGCAATGTGGCTAGGAAATTTGTGTAACTGTTGGAAAAATGAAAACCTTTTGTAATGTGCTCTTCTGATAAATGAAATACCTACATATGGGGCTACCTTGAAATCAACACCAAATTCTTGCATATTTACTCATAACTAACATTCATGCATAATTTATTCTTTGGATACTCATCCATTCATACACTCATTCATTCATTCATCGCATGTACATATCACCATAATCATCCACCGAAACTAAAAGAGCCATATAATCCGCAGCTGCAAGACTTCAAGACTGGAATCACGATATTTATACAGAACGCGTCGACAAACTAGGGCAATGGAAGCTGAGTTCAATGAGAGAATCAAAAGGATGGAAAGGGCTCAAAAAGAATTACAAGAGCAACTGGCCAAATCGCAACAAGAAACGAGAGATCTAATGGTAAGATCTTGAGATGAGTCACTCGAACAAAGAGATCAGATGGCCAAAATGATGGAGATGATGACAACTCTGGTCAAAGGAAAAGGACCCATGCAGAACCCCGATGTTATGGAACCCCAATCAAGAATTCACCACGATCAGGATCCACTCTATCCCTCAAGATTCACCCCACCACTCGCATATACAACACAGAGAGGGTATGCCCAAGGGGAACCGACAGGCTTGGAACATCGACCTATGCCATCTGCTCCACCCAGTCCTGCTGATCCCCTAGTTCCGGGTCTGGACGACCCCGCAGAAGTAGCCAAATTGAAATTGGATAACCATGACGCGAAATACAAGAGTCTGGAGGAAAGACTCAAAGCAATAGAAGGCACTGAGGTCTTCTCCGCCCTAGGTGCTAAGGAACTCATCCTAGTACTGATCTAATTTTGCCTCCGGTTCAAGGCGCTTTGATTTTGAGAAGTATGATGGGACTAGGTGCCCAAAAGCACATCTCATCATGTTCTGTCGAAAAATGACTGGTTACGTGAACGATGATAAGTTACTTATACATTGCTTCCAAGATAGTCTAACAGGGTCAGCCCTCCGTTGGTACAACCAACTCAGCAGAGAAAAGATTAGATCCTGGAAAGACTTGGCATCTGCATTCTGCGAGCAATACAAGCATGTATCGGACATGGTACGCACCGGATGACCTTACAAATGATGGAGAAAAAGCCGTCCAGAGACCTTTAGACAAGATATCTTGCGAGAGATGGAGAGACGTCTCAGCCCAAGTGGAACCTCCACTAACAAAAACGGAGATAACCGTTCTCTTTATCAACACCTTAAAGGCGTCATTTTATGACAAACTAGTGGGAAGTGCCACAAAGGAGTTTGCAGATATTGTAATATCTGGGGAGCTCATAGAGAACGCTGTTAAGAGCGGTAGAATGGAAGGTTCGGAGGGTTCGAAAAGGGCAGCGCCTATGAAAAAGAAAGAGTCAGAAGTCCACATGGTGGGAACTGAAAATCGTTACATTCCCAATTCATATCCTAACCAACCTCGACCCCGACATTATTCACCTCCAAATTTCTATTATCCTCCTCCAACCCCTTACTACCAAACACCACCTCCTTCTTACCCCGTTTACGCCACAAACAATCAAAGACCCGTCACCACTTTTTCACAAAACACTGCACCCGTTCAAAACCAACCCAGAAATGAACCAAGACCAACAAGGCCTAATCCCGAGAGACCGCAGTTTACTCCCATCCCTGTGTCGCATGGAGAATTGTACCCAAAACTTTTGGAGAAACAACTGATTTCCCCTCATTACATGGCACCCCTTAAACCTCCATACCCAAAATGGTACGATTCAAACGCTAGTTGTGCATATCATGCAGGGAACCAAGGGCATTCTACTGAGAACTGTCTGGCTTTCAAAAGGAGAGTTCAAGGGCTCATCGATGCGGGTATTTTGCGATTTGATGGTACGGGCGGTACGGCTGGGAATCCATTCCCAAACCACATCGAAGGTAATGTGGCGCGCAGAGAGGAGGGAGGATAAACGACAAAATAAAAGATGGGTTTCTGAAGTAAGAACACCTCTGTAGAGAATCTGGGAGGTACTAGTTGAAAAAGGGTTGCTTCGTCGTTTTAATGGAGTATTCGAAGAAAAGGATGCAAAGGTTCACATTTTTTGCGAGTTCCATGGCATCGAAGGGCACGACATTCAGTCCTGTGATGAATTCAAAAGATTATTACAAAGTATGATGAATAACAAGGAGATCGGGATTTTTTATAAAGTCGAAGAGGCCGATAGTGGAGAAATATGTGCCTCTGACAATCAATCATCGAGTCCCCTTATATAATACTGATCGACCATTGGTGATTTATTATAACGCTGAAGAAGGAGCCAGTTAAACCAAAAATGATAATCAAGTACCATCTCCTTTCCCTTATAACAACAAAAAAAGATCTGTGGAGATATGATGTCAATATCGTCACACCGGAAGTTGGAAAGTCCAAAGCCATAATTGAAGATGTTGGGGAGGTAGGTCATTTTACCCGAAGTGGACGGTGCTATTCTAAAGAAGTTGAACCGGCAAAGAAAAGTAGCAATTTGAAGCAAAAAGAGAAAGCAGTGATGCACGAAGTCGAAGTCAAGCAAGAAATTCCACCCGTGCAAGAAACTAAAAAGCCTGTGAATGAGGAAGAAGCTCAAGAATTCTTGAAGTTTATCAAGCACAGTGAGTATAGTGTGGTGGAACAATTGAGCAAGCAGCCAGCGTGAATCTCAGTTCTATCTCTACTGTTAAATTCAGAGCCACACCGGAATACCTTGCTAAAGGTGTTAAATCAAGCTTACGTAGCTAACAACATATCCGTTGAGAAGCTCGATAGGTGGGTAAACAATCTGAATGCGGACAATTTCATCTCTTTTAGTGATGATGAGATACCGCCAAATGGTCGAGGTTCGGTGAAAGCGCTGCATATCACGACTCGCTGCAAGGGCTACATAATACCGAACGTACTCATCGATAATGGGTCAGCATTAAATGTTATGCCATTGGCCACACTTTCCAGAATACCGATGGATTTGTCCTACTTAAGGCCCTGTCATTCCACAGTAAGGGCATTTGATGGGACGAGGCGCGAAGTTATGGGAAAGATTGAGATCCCTCTAGAAGTAGGCCCTTACATTTATGATGTCGAATTCCAAGTCATGGACATTACACCCTCTTATAACTGCCTTTTAGGGAGACCCTGGATCCATTCTGCTGGAGCGGTCCCATCATCCCTCCACCAAAAAATGAAATTTATCATGGATCGCTGTCTGGTCACAGTTGAGGGAGAAGAAGACATCGTCGCATCTATCTCTGCAGATGCGCCATATCTTGAAGTAAGCAAAGACGCAGTGGAATGTTCCTTCCGATCCCTCGAATTTGTCGATGCCACTTTCATTGCTGAAGGAAACAAGATTCCAGTGCCAAAACTATTGAGAAATACTAGAATGGGTGTCAAGTTGACCGTAGGAAGAGGAGCTCGTGCGAGAAGAGGTTTAGGTAGACATCTGCAAGGAATAGTCAGGGCTTTAAAGCCAGTGCACCACAAGGCCCGATACGGTTTGGGGTTCCAGTTTGACATGCGTCAAAGAAGAAGACAGTGGAAGAAAGATCAGGAAAGAAGGATTGCAAGAACTTTGGGCCGAGAACCAGAATGGGAACCAATAGAATACCCTCCTTTGTCAAAAACATTTAAATCATGGAATGATATACCTGGACAAGACGATCCACGAAACCTCACGAGGATAATTGAAAGGGGTTTTCGAATGTCGAGATAAATGTCATTGACAAAGGGGCTGGTACAAGTAAAGATGTCTCGAGGATACGCCCTTGCCCTCCTGGTTTCATGTTGAACAATTGGACTTCCGAGGAGCTTCTTGTAGTTTATAAGTCTTCAGAGTAATGCCAAACATTAACCTTCTATTGTGTCTTTAGATATAATAGAATTCTTTTGTAAGAGCGTGCATTCGCTCTTTATCATTCAAATGAATATCAATGAAGATGCATTTTGTCACGATTTTTTCGCATTATCGCTAATTCCATGATCATTTTCTCATTTCATAGCCTATACTCACATTTGCCATATTCCATGCCATCACATTTTTGTCTGTTGTTTCCCATACTCGGATGCCCCTCTATAGCTTCCTTTCCCATTCAACTTTCAGGTGCTCAAATATCGATGACATGAATAAACCCGTTACGAGTCTTGAAATTGATTTTGAGAAGGCTGTTTGTTTAGGAGAATTTGAAGCTGAAGAAAATGTCAAGATTATGTCTCGCCTCTGAATTGTTAAGAATGGTGGAACAAGAGGATAAACAGATTTTACCTCATGAAGAATCCGTGGAAACAATAAATTTGGGCACTGAAGAAAGGAAACAAGAAGTGAAGATTGGAACTTCTATTTCAGAGAGCACCAGGCATAATTTGATCGCTCTACTTCGTGAATACAAAGATGTTTTCGCATGGTCATACCAGGACATGCCAGGGCTAGATGAAGATTTAGTGGTTCATAAGCTCCCATTAAAGCCAGAATGCAAGCCCATCCAGCAAAAATTAAGACGGATGAGACCCGAAATGCTGTTGAAAATAAAAGAGGAAGTCAAGAAGCAATTTGATGCTGGTTTCCTACAAGCCTCCAAATATCCAGAATGGGTGGCCAACATAGTCCCGGTACCAAAGAAAGATGGCAAAGTACGAATGTGCGTAGACTACCGTGACCTGAATCGAGCAAGCCTAAAAGATAATTTTCCCTTGCCACATATTGATATGTTGGTAGAAAACACAGCAAAATATTCGTTGTTTTCTTTCATGGACGGATTCTCGGGTATAATCAGATCAAGATGGCCCTTGAGGATATGGAGAAAACTACCTTCATAACAATGTGGGGAACGTTCTGCTACAAGGTGATGCCATTCGGGTTAAAGAATGCTAGGGTAACATATCAGAGGGCTATGGTGACGTTATTCCATGACATGATGCATAAAGAAATAGAGGTCTACGTCGACGATATGATTGCAAAATCCCGAGGGAAAGAAGAGCATATAGTGAATATCAAGAAGTTGTTCGACAGGCTGAGAAAGTTCCAGTTAAAGCTCAATCCAGCCAAATGTACGTTTGGAGCTACCTCAGGGAAGTTGCTAGGCTTCATTGTCAGTGAAAGAGGTATCAAGGTTGATCCAGATAAAATAAAGGCCATTCAAGTGTTACCACCTCCACGCACGCAAAAGGAAGTTAGAGGATTTTTAGGGAGATTAAACTACATCGCCCGATTTATCGCTCAACTTACCAACCAATGTAACCCGATCTTTCGACTTCTTCGAAAACATAACCCTGGAGAATGGAATAAAGAATGCCAGATGGCCTTTGATAAGATAAAGCAATATTTGTCTTGTCCTCCAGTGCTAGTACCGCCAACTCCGGGAAGACCATTGATTTTGTATTTGACTGTGTTCGAAAATTTAATGGGTTGCGTACTGGGGCAACACGATGAGACGGGAAATAAAGAAAAGACGATCTACTACCTCAGCAAAAAGTTCACTGAATATGAGGCAAAGTATTCGTCCATTGAAAAATTTTGTTGCGCTCTGGTTTGGGTAGCTCGGAGACTCAGACAATACATGTTGTACCATACGACATGGTTGATTTCAAAGCTGGACCCGATAAAATACATGATGGAATCACCGGCATTATCAGGAAGAATGGCACGATGGCAGATTCTCCTTTCAGAATATGATATTGCCTATGTAAGTCAAAAGTCAATAAAAGGAAGCGCAATAGCCGACTTTCTAGCAACTCGAACAACAGAAGAATATGAGCCTTTAAGATTTGATTTCCCAGACGAAAACTTAATGTGCATCACAGAAATGGAACCAGAGTCATCAAACGAGAAGTTATGGAAGATGTGCTTTGATGGTGCGTCGAATGCTTTGGGGCATGGAATCGGAGCCATCCTGGTATCACCAGAGGGGAATCATTATCCGTTCACTGCAAGATTGAACTTCTTTTGTACCAATAATATCGCAGAATATGAAGCTTGTATCATGGGGCTTCGCGCAGCTATTGATCGAGACATCAAAATCCTAGAGGTGTACGGAGACTCAGCTCTAGTGGTTTACCAGATCCGTGGAGAGTAGGAAGTGAGGGATCCAAAATTGATTAAGTACAACGATTTTGTGGTTGAATTGATCAAGAAATTCAAAGAAGTAACTTTTCACTATTTCCCACGAGAAAAAAACTAACTGGCTGATGCCCTGGCCACTTTGGCTTCAATGTTCAAAGCAAGTAAAGAAGCAGAAATAATGCCCCTCAAAATGAGCATATACGAGGTTCCTGCGCACTGTTGTAGCATTGAAAAAGAAGTAGACGGACGTCCATGGTTTCATGATATATTACAATATATCAAGAATCAAAGCTATCCCGAACAAGCGAATGAGAACGACAAAAGAACGATCAGAAGAATGGCAGCAGGATTTGTTCTTGATGGGGACATCTTGTACAAGAGAGGAAAAGATCAGATGCTCTTGAGATGTGTGGATGATGTTGGAGCTAGAAAAATACTTGAAGAAGTCCATGAGGGAATCTGCGGAACACATGCCAATGGTTTCAATATGGCCAGAAAGATCATGAAACTCGGTTATTATTGGCTGACAATGGAAAGTGACTGCATCAATTTTGCCAGAAAATGCCACAAATGTCAAATCTACGGTGATAAAATTCATGTAGCCCCGTCACCCCTTCATGTCATGACTTCTCCGTGACCTTTTTCTATGTGGGGCATGGATGTTATAGGGCCCATTTCTCCAAAAGCATCAAATGGACATCGATTCATTTTTGTGGTCATCAATTACTTCACAAAATGGATAGAAGCTGCTTCGTTTGCCAATGTGACGAGGATCGCAGTCTGCAGGTTTTTGAAAAAGGAAATCATTTGCCGGTACGGCTTGCCTGAAAGAATCATTTCAGATAATGCCACGAATCTGAACAATAAGATGATGAGAGAAGTGTGCGAACAGTTTCAAATAAAGCATCATAATTCCTCGCCGTATCGCCCAAAGATGAACGAAATTTGTTGAAAAGCGACTAACAAGAACATTAAAAGGATCATTGGGAAAATGACCGAGACGTATAAAGATTGGCACGAAACTTCCATTTGCTTTGTTTGCATATCGCATTATCCATGCGAACATCTACAGGAGCAACTCCTTTCTCTCTAGTCTATGGAATGGAAGCTGTGCTACCTATCGAGGTTGAGATCCCCTCTCTGCGAGTCTTAATGGAATCAAAGTTAGAAGAAGCAGAATGGGTTCGAGCTCGATATGATCAATTGAATCTCATCGAAGAAAAATGTCTAAAGGCAATTTGTCACGGGCAGACGTACCAAAAAAGGATGATTGCGGCCCATGACAAGAAGGTACGACCAAGAGAATTCCATGAAGGAGAGCTCGTGCTGAGAAAGATCCTCCCAATACAAAAAGACCTGCGAGGAAAATGGGCACCAAATTGGGAAGGACCATACGTCGTAAAAAAGGCATTTTCAGGAGGAGCTTTGATCCTTACCGAGATGGATGGCAAGGAGTTACCGAATCCAGTGAACTCAGATGTGGTGAAGAAGTACTATGCTTAAAAAAAAAAAGAAAAGCAAGATGAAAACCCGAAAAGGGCATAAAAAAAAAAGGGGATCAGAGCGAAAACCCGAAAAGGGCACTTTGATTAAACACAAAAGATTAGGATGAAAACCCGAAAGGGCGTTCTAATGAAGCAAACATTCGGCTTACAAGGCAAGGCGTTTCAAATAGTACAAAAAACAGTGAGACTACAGTATTTGAAGCAGCTCTGAAAGCTCAAAATCTTCTACGCAAGGAGCCAGACTCGAAGAGATTGAGGAACATGGAAGAGTTCATGTGTTGAATATCTAGAGCATTTGTATCCATTGAATACGATCCTTTCTTTCTTTTTGACATTTTTACTCTCATTGGTTAATTTCCTTTGTTTGCCACACTTGAAATAAATGAATATCAGATATCATTTTTGTCCCTACTTGACCTTTTTCATGCATCTCATTATGTGTTTATTTACATGATAAATAGTGAAATGACACACTCTAAACAAAAGAAATGTTAAGCATTACCTGTTTGAAAATTTGGTAAACACAAGAGCCTCAAAGTAAGAATAAAGTTCAACCAGGGGCTAAAGAGTGATATCTGAGAAACGTTGATTACTTGTAAAGCCTGAAGGCGGGTACATGGCTTAAGGAGAAAGTCAAGAGCCGAAGTAATGAATGCAGATCCTCAACAATCGTGGCTAAATGGATATACAACAAACACGCTTAAGGAGCACTGCATAATCATGTAGGCATAAAAGCATTTAAGACAAACACGTGCATATCATGGTGACAACATGCATAGCATATACAGGTACTCCGGCAGAGTAAGAAATTTGGAATGCGAATCGCATTGAATCAAGTGAAGAGACACACGAGTCCTACCGGATGACAGGTTTCGGTATTTTGATATATTTTTTTTAATTTACGCTTTCCAAAGAAAATCAACTCATATTGCAAGAAGTGAGTTGAGCCTCAGGACACGTTGAGGTATTTTCAATTTCTGTTTTCAGTTTATGTTTTTCAAAGAATCAACTCATATTGCTAAAGGTGACTTGAGCCTCAGTTAGTACGCTGAGGTATCTTCAATTTCTGCTTTTCAAATTCTGCTTTTCAAAAAAATCAACTCGTATTGCGAGAGATGAGTTGAGCCTTAGGCCACACACTGAGGTATTTTTAGTTTATGTTTCAAAAGTTGACTCATATTGCGAGAGGTGAGTCAAGCCTCAGGGCACGCTGAGGTATTTTTAATTTTTGTTTCAAATTATCAACTCATATTGCGAGAGATGAGTTGAGCCTCGGGGCACGCTGAGGTATTTTCAATTTCTGCTTTTCAATTCCTGTTTTCAATTCATGTTTTTCAAAAATCAACTCATATTGCGAGAGGTGAGTTGAGCCTCAAGACACGTTGAGGTAATTTCAATTTCTGTCTTTCAAAAATCAACTCATATTGCGAGAGGTGAGTTGAGCCTCAAGACACGTTGAGGTAATTTCAGTTTATGTTTTTCAAAAATCAACTCATATTGCGAGAGGTGAGTTGAGCCTCAAGACACGTTGAGGCAATTTCAGTTTATGTTTTTTAAAGATCAACTCATATTGCGAGAGGTGAGTTGAACCTTTAATTCTTGTTTTTCGAAATTTACTTTTCAAATTATCAACTCATATTGCGAGAGGTGAGTTGAGCCTTTTAATCGCTACTTTTAATTTCTATAAATCAACCCACATCGCGAGAAATGAGTTGAGCCTCAGTTCACATGCTGAGGTATTTTCAATTTTCATTTTTAATGTCTGTTCATATTGCGAGAAATGAGTTGAGCTCAAGATCACAGGCTGAGTAAAGAATAAAGATTGGAATTGATTAAAGACACCAGATTTGGCCTCCCTGAAGTTGCAGTGAAGCAAGTCAAAGTTGCAAGTCCTGTCCCTTAGAGTTGCAGTGGAGCTGATTGAAGATGTCAAAGCTTGCATTTTAGAGTTGCAGAAGAGACGACCATAAATTTTATCTCACTGAAGCAGTAGAAGAGCAGATTGAAGCTGTAGATCTCATCTTTATGAAGCTACATAGAAACAGATCGAAGCCACAAATCTCATGTCCTTAAAGTTACATTGGAGAAGACTGAAGCTACAAGGCATTTATCAGAAGATGCAGTGGATTGAACCAAGCTACAAGATGTGATGGACTAGAAGGGGACTACCTGAGCAAGAAGAGCGCCGATGAAGTCAAGACTCGGCAAGACGGGGCAAAATTGGCCTTTCATTATGTCTTTACTCTATTCTCGTTACACGACAATGAGCAAAGAGGGGCAGCTGTACAGGCCAATTTTTTGGCCACCCCCAAACCCACCTAAATTACCCAAATTTTACTACCCAAATCTAAACACTAGCCTAAACCTGATTAGCCCAACTAACCCTAACCCACAAAATCAGAAACCCTAATCTAATCCCTCCCCACTTGCCCTGGCCGACCCGCAATCCGACCCGCCAATCTCAGGATCCGCGTGTTTTGTTTAGAAGGGCTAATTGCGGTTTTAGCCCTTCCGCCTTTTCCTATTTTCGCAATTGAGTTTAATATATTTCTTAATTTGACCCTCAAATTTGTTGCGCTTTGTGATCGAGTCCTCTGCCATGTGCTGCGTCATAGGAGAAGGGAATATTGCAATTCTGGCCCCCCAGGTTATGCGCATATCACGATCTAATCCTCAGCCCTTTGTTTCCTTTTAAATTCTTCCCAAAATTACATTTTAATTCGAATTTAGTCCTTTTTTAAAATTTAAGTTTTTTACTGCCTTTGTTGTTTTATTATATTTTAAATATTACTTATATTATATTTATTACTATTATATTACATTAATATCATTATTATAACTATCATTAATATTCTATTATTATTATATTTAGTTACATATGTATGTATATTTATTTTGAAATGTCCCGTTTTTACTATTACGTATATACATATGCGTTTATTATTATTGTTATATTCATTATTAATATTATTAATTCTCACTTAGTATTTATACATGTATCTATATGTACGTATTTATGTGACACTAATGTTTTTATTATTATTATTTCTAATGTATGTATATATTTATATATTTATATATTTATATATTATACATATATAATTTTTAATGTCATTTATGGTATACTTCTTTACTATTCGTACATTTTTACGTATGTATATATCTTTTAATATTATTAGTTATGTATTTTTTTACTATTTCATATGTATATCGTATATGTTCATATTAAATATATTATGTATATATATATTTTTCCCACATACGTTATGTACATACTTTTAATATCATTTTATATATACGTGTATTTATTGTTTTCTCGTATCTTATACTTTTGTTACATTTAATCTTGCATGTGATATTATTGTTTTCTTATATTATTGTCATACTCGTTAGTTGTTTCAATATATTTCTAGCTCGTTTATTTATCTTTATTTCACATCAATTTGCTTAGCATTATTTCGAAAATTTTATTCTCGTATTTTTGAAATAAGTGAGGCAATGTATCGATGTAACATTAAGTCGTAAGTCCCATCGCTATGTTGGGTGGAATTTTTAGGCTCGTGTCAAATCGGTATACCCTTCTCAAAAACCGAAATAAGATTAAAATTTCTCGTCTTTTTAATCGGATCACAACTAAATTTTAAATTAAACTCGTATTTTTGATAATCAAGACAACATGTGTTTATAAGATACCAATTTTGGGCGTCGCGAGGGTGCTAATACCTTCCTCGCGCGTAACCGACTCCCGAACCCTAATTTTTCTCTGGATTTTAACGTAAACCTAAACCTAGCCTTTTTATTTGTTTTTAAAGAAAAATTTAATAGGTGTCCGATCACACCTAGGAAAAAGGATCGGTGGCGACTCCCGGTTTATTTTTAAAACCAAATTTCAATTTTCAAGTTTTCAATAAATCGCCATAATTTAGCGACCGAAAGCAAAATTTTTACGTCGCTACAGCTAGTGAACTCCAGGCGATGATTCGATGATCAATAGAGTGGATCAGTACCCATTGATGAGTAGAAGAACATATCTTAGGTTCAAGCTGATTTGACAAGTCAATGTGGAGGACTTGGTTCGTAAATTCGTGACATTCAAAGTTGTTTCATGAAAAAAAAAAACTAAACTATAAAAGAGAAGGGAAAGAAGAGCTTTCCATTGGTGCAAATGGAGGACATACAACAACAATTTTAACAGTCCATTTATTTAAATAAAAACTTTTAAATAATTTAGTGACCATTTTGTAACTTTTTGAAGTTGAATGACCAAAATATAAACTTACTATTAGTTTAGTGACCTTGGGTGTAGTTTACCCATAATATAAATAGGGATACTAGATATTAGAGGTGTTTGTTGGTTGGGATAGGTTGAGTTTGGCTGGGCCTATGTATGATATCTATACACTTTATATTTGTCCAATCTCAATTCAACCCAAAATATGAGCTTAAAATTTTATTCAAACCTACTTATAGTTGTAATGACTAACACAAGCCCGCTTTAAACTCACTAAATTATTTAAAGTGTTTTTGTTTAATATTTTAAATGAGTTTTCTTTTATTAAAGTCTTAAATTCAGACAACTTATCATAAAATTTACTCGGTGTAACTTTTGTTTGTTTTACAAATAGTCTTAAAAAATTGTCATGTGCCTTTTTTTTCAAATATTTATTTTTTTAAATATTTCACTATACCCCTATAGACACTTGTCAACCCCCTAACCCTGCTTATGGAGTTTTTAGACTCTATTAGTAGTGTACCAAATATTTTCCCTTGTTTTATTATATATTTAATGTTATATGATATAAATTGCATTATATCTAAAAATAAAATAAAAATATATTACAACAGTATAAAATGAGTTGAGCTTCGACCTTGAATGTTGAAGACCAATCTCGATCCATATCTTGAACGGACCTAATTTTTTTTGCCTAAGTCCATTTTTTAGTTTTTATATTTTTGTTTAAATCTTCTCACATTTCGAACAAGCCTCTAGATTTGGATGAATAACCTAAGCCATGAATAGATTTCTTAAAAACTTTGTACATATCAAAATTCAAATTTATAAAAAGAATATGCAAAGTAATTATTGATTAAATAATTTAAATGATGGTCCGGCTATCTTTTCTTAGATATTATTTTCAATATACGAACCTGAATTCAATTTTTAAAAATACAATATATCGTAGCATTATATTTAATACTTTGATAAATTAAAGTAACATTTTAAAGTTTTTTTGTTATTAAATTTACCTCTATTATTAGTGGTATTAATGATTAAACCATAGAGAATTTCTTTTTACAATTTATAAAAAGTAATCTTTCGAAATTATGACTACACCTCCCAATAACAAGACGATTTCAAGTTTCAACCTGCCTTTCGATCAAATATAGTTGATATTCCAAGGACTAGGCATTGAGCCGAGTAACAAGTGGCAAACGTCTCTGTATTCTGCTGTGTTTGGAATCCATATTTCGCCATCTTAGCCCCTTCATCATAAGTTGAAGAAACCGAAATAAACTTCAAACCAAGAACTTGCCTGCAATCTGTAAACCTCTTTCCATTCACTGACAAATGTGTGATCAATAAATATTTGGCGCCTATACATACACTAGATTGTTCTACGTTCTTACCAACTCAAACAAGGCAAATGCAAAGTGGGGTTTGATGTTACAACTTACAATCGCTTAATAGTTAATACGCGTTGAGTTTATCTACTGATTCCTCAAAAAAAAAAAAAAAAAAAAACCCTACTTTCACTACCGTTTATGGGATACACTTTGGCAGGTCTGGAGTACAATAAGCAATGGCACGTATTTCCCACTTATTTTTCTCCTTTCACTGTTTAAGTTGATATACCCATAGGAGCCTTAACTCCCTTCAAACTTTTTTTCTACTAAAATATTGGACTCCTTACCATGTTTAACTGCCACGTTATGAGTGGCGGCAGTGGAGGGCAATGAAGTCAACAATTAAGACATTTGATATGGGAATAGTGTTTAGCTTTCAAGTTTTCAACTTTTATCGTTTTCATGTTTGTAGCTTTCATTACGATATCAATGATCGTTAAAGCTTAAAGTTCCACTAACCCTTTGCTATAAATAGGGTATTCTATGTTACCATTGAACTACAAGAATCGTTACTTGTAATTCGTGAGTGTTCTTTCCTTTTTTGGTGGTGATTTTTGTTGAGTGTTCTTTCGCAAGAAAATATGGGGAAGATTTTAGGAAATGTTGACACGGTTGTTGTGATGGTATTTTTGGGGGCTATATTAGTAGGAGTAGGTGATGGGCGACGATTAGAGAGTGTATATTGTAAAAATAGTCAAAAGAGTGGTCGCCATGTTGATTGTTTCGGGATGGGTGGGGGTTGGGGTGGTGCACATGGTGGTGGTGGTTGGGGAGGAAGTGGTAGTGGTGGTGCAAGTTCTGGTGTTGGGAATGAAATTGGAGGTGGTGGAGGTGGAGGTGGAGGTGCTAGGGGTGGTGGAGGAGTAGGAGCAGGTGGGGGTGGGGGTGGGGGTGGAGGTGCAAGTGGTGGTGCTAGGGGTGGTGGAGGAGGTGTTGGTGGTGGTGCAGGAGGAGGTGCTGGAGTGGGTGTAGGTGGTGGTGTCGGGGTTGGTGGAGGAGTAGGAGCTGGTGGAGGTGCTGGAGGTGGTGGAGGTGGAGGTGGAGGTGCTAGGGGTGGTGGAGGTGGTGTTGGCGGAGGTGCAGGAGGAGGTGCTGGAGTGGGTGCAGGTATTGGTAGTGGTGTTGGGGCTGGTGGAGGAGTAGGAGCTGGTGGTGGTGGAGGTGGAGGTGCTAGAGGTAGTGGAAGTGGTGTTGGCGGAGGTGCAGGAGGAGGTGCTGGAGTGGGTGCAGGTATTGGTGGTGGTGTTGGGGCTGGTGGAGGAGTAGGAGCTGGTGGTGGTGGAGGTGGAGGTGCTAGGGGTGGTGGAGGTGGTGTTGGCGGAGGTGGGGAGGAGGAGTCTTTGGAGTGGGTGCAGGTATTGGTGGTGGTGTTGGGGCTGGTGGAGGAGTAGGAGTTGGTGGTGGTGGAGGTGGAGGTGCTAGGGGTGGTGGAGGTGGTGTTGGCGGAGGTGCAGGAGGAGGTGCTGGAGTGGGTGCAGGTATTGGTGGTAGTGTTGGGGCTGGTGGAGGAGTAGGAACTGGTGGAGGTGGAGGTGGAGGTGGAGGTGGAGGTGCTAGGAGTGGTGGAGGTGGTGTTGGCGGAGGTGTAGGAGGAGGAGCTGGAGTGGGTGCAGGTATTGGTGGTGGTGGTGGTGGTGGTGGTGGAGGTGCAGGAGGAGGTGCTGGAGTAGGTGCAGGTGTTGGTGGTGGTGGTGGGGTTGGTGGAGCAGTAGGAGCTGGTGGTGGTGGAGGTGCTAGGGGTGGTGGAGGTGCTGGAGGGGGTGCAGGTGTTGGTGGTGGTGTTGGGGCTGGTGGAGGAGTAGGAACTGGTGGTGGTAGAAGTGGTGTTAGTGGAGGTACTGGAGTGGGTGCAGGTGTTGGCGGTGGTGTTGGGGCTGGTGGAGGAGTAGGAGCTGCTGGTGGTGGAGGTGTAGGAGGTGGTGTTGGTGGAGGTGCTGGAGTGGGTGCTGGTGGAGGAGTAGGAGTTAGTGGAGGTGGAGGTGCTGGAGGTGGTGGAGGTGTTGGAGCAGGTGCAGGAGGAAGTGCTGCAGTAGGTGCAGGTGTTGGGGCTAGTGGAGGAGTAGGAGCTGCTGGTGGTGGTGGTGTTGGTGGAGGTGCTGGAACGGGTGTAGGTGCTGGTGATGGGGTAGGAGCTGGTGCGAGAGGAGGTGTTGGAGCAGGTGCCGGAGGTGGTGCCAGTGTTAGTGCTGGTGTAGGTGTTGGAGGTGGTGGTGGTGGTAGTGTAGGAGGAAATTCTAGAAAAGGTGCAAGAGTTGATATAAGAGGTGGAACAAATGGTGATGTAAGAAGGACTGATCAAAATAAATCTTAATTCAAGAACTTGAAAGTTTTGAAAATCTTTATTGGGGTTAAAATTAATCATGCACATGTAGTTATGCATGGTTATATCAGTTTGTAAGCTCGTTAATTACTGTTGTTACATTAATATATAATAATGGAATAAAAGATTTAGAGATTTTATGCTTTGCATTAGATGGTTTGATATTTTTTTACCATATAACTTTTTAAACATTGGGTTAATAATTGATTAAGATTTCAATTTAACTTTTTAAATAGTTGGACCATAAAATGTGAAAATATTTTTAATTTTATAATACTATTTGTTCACAACATCATTTGTTGTTGATAAAGTGAAATGATATCTTTTATAAAAAAATAACTTTAAACACTTAATTATTTTTTGATCGTTTCTACGTAATCTTAATTGACGGAATAAAAATAAGGTTAAAGTATGATATAAGTTCCTATGTTTTTTGTACATTCAAAATTTAACCTCTCTACTTTTATTTAAAAGAATTTAGTCCCTTCACTTTTTAGATTTAAAAATGTAAGTCCACTTGTAAATAACACCATTAAAATTCCAAATGTATGAAAAATATATTAACTTGAAACATATTTTAACTTAAAAATAAATAAATAATTCATATAATTATTTAAAAGAGACTTTCTCTATGTACGAGAATGAGAGCATTTATTTTAGTGTATAACTATCGTAAACAAAATGTTCTAATTATTTAGCTTGTGACTTGTGACTAAGCTTGCAACTGAGTTGAACTTAAATAATGTCTTATATTACTACATATTAATAATGAATTACTCACTCGATAAGACCACATAAATAATGTAAATCTTCGAACTGTGTAACCTTTATATCCATTTCATATTTTTAATCTCTTTGAACTTATAAAACCATTTGCAACTAAACTTGCAATTGGAAGGTAAAATCCTCTAAAAAAATGTGCAAAACATTTGTAGATATGTTAAGCCATGAACTTGAGTTTGGAATTTTTCTTATGCCCTAAATTTAGAACATGTTTTGGCAGTTTATCAATCCATCCTTCTTTGTCAATATATGATATATTCACAAATTGACTGAGTTGAGAAGCACTGAGTTTCCTCAGCCATGGCACTCGCTTTGAAGTGTTGGCCCCTGCTCCCCTGCAACTATTCTCTGCATACATCAAATTTCCTCTGCAAACATACCCATGGTTTCAATCTTTAGAACCAAATAATAATAACTTAAAAAGCTTGAGAAAATAAGTTTAATTATGAATTTCATCTTTCTACTTTACAAAAATTGAGAAGTAGTCTTTAAATTTGATCCTTGTATATTGCAAAAACTAGGGAATTAGTTCAATTGAATAAGAATATTAAACCTTACAATTCATAAAAATAAGATGACTAGATTTTAACAAATCGTAGAATAGACTTGTTCAGGGGACAGGTTATTTGTCCAAGCTTGAAGATCAATTCAAAATTTTGGAGTATTCAAATAAAAATATTAGGCTCAAAAAATTAACTAGGATAAAAAAACTAGACACATTTAAAATAGGGGTTGAATTCAAACTTCAACATTCAAATCTCGAGCCCAACACATTTTCAAGTTTATGATATGTTTGTCAAGTATACTATACTATAATATAAATATAAAAAAAAAAAGTTAAGTTGGGTATGTTTAAAAGATATATATATTTATAAGGGCAATAAAAGATATATATATTTACTATATATTAAATAAAATTTAATTTTAAAAAAATAAAAAAGATAATATGAGTGGGCCTAAATGGGCTTAGTTTACCACTTACAAACATGGACAAGCTTGTAAAAAATTTAAAGCCCATATTTTAGGCCGAGTAGGGCTTGGGAAACTACACATGATATCAATACTATGCATAAACCCAGTCTGACCCTGGTTGAACTTAGCCCATGAACACCTGTAAAAAGATTAATTTCTCAATTTTCGTAAAGTTAAGGGATGAAAATTGTTGAGAGGGGCTAACTCCTTCGGGAGAAGTCTTCAAAATGTTGTCCGTCAGATAATCTGTCGAACCCCTAACAATATCAAGGTATTGTCCCTATAGTAGGGTTTTGTATCCCTCCTTCATTGGGAACTGTATATGGTTCACGAAGAAGGAAAACCTTATTTGGTGGAGATACAGAAATACCACCTGTAAGAGCTCGTGAGAGAAGTGTCAATATAGGGCATAATAGTAATTATGTAAATAACACAAGGAGGGAGATAAAAAAAAACCCGCCACATAAACAATACCTTAATATTGTTGGGGTCCAACTGATTACCCGACAAATAATATTTCAAATATTTCTCCCAAAAGAGTTCGTCCTCTCAACAAAAATTGTGAGTGATCCCCAATATATATATATATATATATATATATATATATATACACTCGTATATATGTATGAAAGATAATTTAATGGCATACTCATGATGAACATAGGTCCAAGCATCCCAACCAGACGCATCAATAATATCCGTCATCACCGACTTATATATAATCACTCTAGAATAAGCTCCATAAGCTCTTCCAAGGTAAGTTTTACCAGTCCCTGTAAAAACACAAGATTTAAAAACAAAGCCACTCGGATCATCCGATGAATTCCTTCCCTGTGCTGTTATATAACCATTGGGATATTGAGGTGCATATTTGCCTATTGTAAGATTTATTTCACAGCTCTGCCAATTACACAAACAACATGTTACAATAACGAAAAAACCCAATTGAAATTTACAAAATATTTATACACACAGAGATACCTCATAGATAGATTGGCCACTCCCAAATATAAAGTCAATAGCACCTTCGACATAGCAATTTTTGAAGTAATGGCGACCTTGTACGTCCCACAATGTATCTTGTAACCCAAAGAAAGCACAGTTGTAGAAAGCCGATTTGTCACCATAGATTCTAGCTGCTAGGGCTGGCTTTACCGTGTTCTTTATATTGGGTATTGTTGCTAGAGGTATGTTGTAAAAGTTCTGTTCATAATGAAGAAATTTTCATATCTTCACTTAGTGAACTCTTTTTGTTTATGTGTGATTAGGAATATGAACAATTTGGTGAAATTTGGTTTTTTTTTTTTTTTCACTCTATTGTATTCAAATTTGGGATTTAATCCCTGTGTAACTTGGTCTTATTTTTAAAATATCATTAGTTTGAATAGTTAAGATAGCACTAAATGTAACACTTCATATCTAGTCCGATCGCCAGATCAGAACTACGAGATGCTACGAATAACAGTGGAACAATCACATGCAATTTAAAACATTGAATGATCATATTTACGCACACATTAATTATTACAAATGAAAATGGGACTAAATCAAGCTTAAAATATAATGGATTAGATTCGGGCATGAAAAGGACCAAACTGTAAATTTTTCAAAGCAATATTACTCTTTAACTTGAGAATTTTTTTTTATTTGGTTCCTAGAAGTCTTTTTAGTCTAAGTTAGTTATGGAACTTGACAAAATTTTCAAATTTGATCTTTGAACTTGGATTTCATTAAGGTGTGATGACGTAATAATTTCAGATTGTGTCACATCATCACTTGAAATTTTTTTTAATTATATAAAATATAAAAGTATATTAAAAAATTAAAAATCGTAAAGAAATTATAAAAATTTAGATGATGATATGGAACAATCTTAGAGTGTCTCGTCATCATATCTTTAGAGAATCCAAGTTCAATGACCAAATTGAGAAAAATGGTCAAGTTTCGAGACTAGTGCGGACCAAAAAAATTTCAAAAACTAAAGTCGAAAAGTAGTCAAATTCAAAGACTAAATTTATTTTATCCCTATAGTTACTGGTGTCAACTTTTAAACTAACAAATGATATTATAAAAACAAAAAACCAAATTATATCAAATTAAAGTATAGGTACACTAAACCTCAAATGAACAAACCCGAACATAATAGAAGGACCAAGACCATAATTTGACAGAAACAATATTATACCTTGAAAGTAATGCCTTTTGCAACAATGCTATCAGGAAATGAAGTCAAAGTAGCACTGTCACAGGTTCTCATATGACTATTCCATTCAATCCTGGTTAACAGTCTCCCAGCTCCTTCGAGGAAAATGCATGGTTTATCATAAGGAATTGTAACTTTCTCCCTGCACCAAACCAACAACACAAAAGTAAAATCACTTTTTATAAATGAATAGATTTGCTTTTTTTTGACATTAAATCAAACATATGGAGGACCTGAAAACTCCAGGGGAAATAAGGATACGTATCCACTTCTTGTTATTAGAAGGGATTGAATCAATAGCTTTTTGGACAGTTTTGAAATCTCCTTTGCCAGATTGATCCACCCTGATTGTATCTGCCACCTTAAATTGATGATTTTCAGCATCGAATTCACATTCAAAAGCTTCACAGATACTGAAACAAAGCAATAATAATACAATCAACATGAACACAAGGAGGCACTGCATTTTCAATGAATAACACCAAGCTTTTTTTTTTTTTTTTTAAATATCCTCAAAAACAGATTATTTTTCCTCTAATTCTCACTAGATTATTAAAATATATAGTATTTATTTATATGAAAAAATATACAGAATACACGAAAGTTCCCAACAATAAAGAGTCAAAATTTCCAGGTAACTGACATTGGTGCTACTTAAATATGTTGCCATATATAAACATATGGAGGATTCTAGTCTAATGAACTTCAGTTTTTTTTACTAGGTAAACTATCAAAATAGTTATTTTTATTTGCCTCGGGTTACATTTTAGTTACTTATATTTGAAATGTTACGTTTTAGTTACGTCATTGTGTTGTAACATTTTAGTCACTGAGGCATTAATTTCTGTCAACAGTGTAACGGTAAGCTGATGTGGCACGTTAAATCATCATTTCGAACAAAAATTTTAAGTTAAATTCTACAATTGGTCCCTATATTTTTTCATTTTGACCAATTTAATTTTTTCCTTTTATATTTTTTTAACTTTCCTTTTTTTATTTCTCATTTTCTTTTGCTTCTTCCTCTATTTCCTCCCTTCTTCATTTCTTTTAACATAGTTTTTCTATGTTTTCCATTTGTTAAAATTAGTCTACAAGCTCACCTCACTCAAAAAAATTAAATTGTTCAAAAAAATAAAAGTATAGGGACTAGTTTTAACAAATGGAAAACATAGAAAAACCGTGTTAAAAGAAATGGAGAAGGGAGGAAAACAAAAAGAGAAGCAAAAGAGAATGAAAAATAAAGAAAAAATGAAAGTTAAAAGAACATAAAAGAAAAAAATTAAATTGCTCAAAATGAAAAAAATATAGGGACCGAATGTATAAATTAATCTAAAATTTTTGTCTGAAATGATGATTTAACGTATCACGTCAGTTTACTGTTACACCATTAATGACAATTAAATGCTCAATGACTAAAATGTTACAACGCGATAATGTAAGTGACTAAAACATAACATTTCAAGCATAAATGACTAAAATGTAACCTGAGATAAACAAAATGGACTATTTTAATAGTTTACCTTTTTTATTATTTTTTCTTTTTAAAATCTAAAATTTAAAAATGGATTAACCCTTAATTAGAATTCAACTAGATTTTTTTACCTTTTTTACCCATGTGTATTTATTAAAATATATTTAATTTATCTATTTTTTAAAAAAAATTAACACATTTAAGAAATAATATTAGTAGAAAACTAAAAAACACAATAATATAAAATGTTTAGTTTTAGAATCTTGATGCTTTGTATTATGATTAACATAAAATAAACAAAAAAAATTAGATAAAAATAAAATTGAATAAGTCATTTAAATTGTTATGTATAACAATCTTTTTTTTTTTTAATTGTATGGTCTGATATAATTTTTGGAATTTTACTTGATATAAAATTTATATATATTAAAAAAATTAATAGATAAAATAAACTTTAACTAATAAGTAATATTAATCAAACTAATGAAATAAAGTTAAAAATATAAAAATAACACTAAATGGAGTTGAGTTAAATTTTAAATAAATCATATAGAAGGATTTAAATGTTTAGACATAAATAAATGCATAACGTAAAATGAAATTACTTGAATAAAATAAATACTTAAAAAATAATTGTGGAAAAGTCGATTAAGTCTTAGCCCGATTGGCATCAGCATTGTTGCCAGTGCAGTAGGACGTGGGTTCGAGTGCGCTGAAGTGCATTATCCTCCTATTTAAGGGTTGAGGAGGGGTTATGGGTAGTTCTAGGTAGTGTATCAAAAAAAAATATGGAAAAAGTAAAATAAACTAAATTGTACAATTAACTTGGATCGAAGACTTAATAATTATTGTAACTCAGTGAAAAATCAATTAAGCCAACAACAAAATTTAGCATTCAATTGAGCTTTTAAATGATGAAAAATTAACTAGCCTAAAGGTCATCTACAAGCCCCTTTCTAAGATGGCCATCCGAACAAGCACATATTATCTATCGTCCGGGTCCCTAAGCTTCAATCAGAACATGAAGTTTTTGGTCACCAAACACTACGTAAATTCAACTACTCTAAACTATCTGTAGCGACGTAAAAATTTTGGCTCGGTCGCTAATTGTGGCAATTTATTGAGAGTTCGAAAATTGACGTTGGATTTTGAAATAAAGAGGGAGTCTCCACCGATCCTTTTTCCTAAGTGTGATCGGACACCTATTAGATTCATTTTTAAAACAAAAGGAAGGCTAAATTTAGGTCTACCTTAAAAGCCAGAGAAAAATTAGGGTTCGGGGGTTGGTTACGCGCGAGAAAGGTATTAGCACCCTCGCGACGCCCAAAATTGGTATCTTATAAACACATGTTGTGATTTTCAAAAATACGAGTTTAATGTAAAATTTAGTCGTGATCCGATTAAAAAGATGAGAAATTTTTGGTTTATTCCGGTTTTTGAGAAGGGTATATCACTTTAACACGAGTCAATTGACGTTCACCCAACATAGCGATGAACTCGATGACTTAATGTTAAATCGGTATATTGCCTTGATTATTAAAATTAATTTGAAAAAAAAACATGGATAAATTTCTTGAAGTAATGTAAAACAAAATTGAGATGAAATAAAAATAAAAATAAATAAATGGAAAAACTAAAAATATGTTGAAGTAAATAACAAATAGGGCAACAATGCAAAAATATTGAAAAAATATATAATATATACAACACATAGATGATATATGCATATACATTAGAAATAATCAACAATATAAAAATGGACTTACTAATATACTACATAGACATATACATTCATAGATATAATAATAAGGATATTAGAAATACTAAGTATATAATGTTGGAATATATACATAATATGAAAATATGTAGAATGTAGTATTAAAATATGTGCACGATATATATACTTATTTAAAAATAATAGTAAAACTGTTGATAATATATCACAAATATATATTTATAGTAAAAAATTATACATAACAATATATAAAGTATAATATATTAAAAAACGTATGTAAAACATATAAAACAAAAATACATATGTTAGATAATATTGATATATTTACATAATACATATATATAGGTAGAGGTGTTCATGGGCCGGGCCGGGCCGGGTTGGGGTTGGCTTAACTAAAAAATCATGTCCATTTATTGGGCTCGGGCCGGGCCGGGCCTAAAATTTTGCCCAAGCCCGACCCGGATAAAAATACTAAAACCCGGGCCCGACCCGGCCCGCCCGTATTAATTTTTATATTATTTTTAAATATATATAATACATCAAAAATACTAAAAATATCAAAATAAATATTTCCCAAAAAATTGAAAATAAATTTTGAAAAATATGTAAACTTAAATAACACTAAGATAAATGCAACTTAACAAACAAATACTTCTAAAATAATAAAAAAATTAACAAATGCCTTTAAAATAATAAGAAAATTAACAATAAAATAAAATTTATATAATATCCAAACAATAACAACAAAATAATAGCAACATAATAGTAAAATGGTAGCAAAATATGGAGAAATCAACAAGAAAATAATATTCAAAAATAAAAAAAAAATATGCAGATTTTTTTTGTCCTTTAGTGTGTTCGGGCCGGGCCGGGCTAGCTCGACTAAAATACCTTACAGAGGCCCGCCCATTTTTAAACGGGCCTTATTTTTTTGTCCAAGCCCATTTTTCGGGCCTATATTTTTGCCCAAACCCTCCCACATTTCAGGCGGGCCTTGGTAGTAAGGTAGTCTACCCATGCACACCTCTATATATAGAGAACAAACAGCCAATAATACATGAATATGTACATAAATATATATATAATAATGGTACTAAAAATATATCTATAATAGCATAAAAGATAAATGATATTAAAATATATATACGGGGCAATATGCAAACTATATACATAACATAGTTATAAAAAAGCATGATATTAAACATACATATAACGTATGCATATATAATAACATAAACACAAATATTACAAAAAAAATAAAATGAGATAACGATAATATTAAAATGAAGTAATCAAAAAACTATATAAAGGCTATATGTACACAAAAAATATATATATGTATATATAAGTAAAGATAAACCATAGTAAAAAATAATATAATAATAATAAAAATATGAAAATTGGATAAAATATAATGATATAAAAATAAAATAAGAATAAAGTAATAGGTAATAACAAATACAATAACATTAAAAATGAGAAAAGGTAAGAAAAAGGACTAAAATTAAAATAAAAACGAAGTTATGGGGGCAATTTAAAATAAAACCAAAGAAAAGGGACCTAATTGAAACATGCGTGCAACTTGGAGGGTCAAAAGCGCAATAAACCCAGGTATTAAAACGCTGCGCAGCATTGGGGACCAGAATGAATTCAGGGCAAAACCCTGGGGGCAAATTAAAAATAAAAAAAACTTGATTGTAAACGTTAAAAATGCGGAAGGGCCAAACGCGCAATTTGCCCTTCCGCTAAAAAAAACACGCGGATCCTTACTGGGGCGGGTCGGGTCGACCCGACCCGCATCAAAACGACGTCGTTTTCTGCTTTTAAAGGGGGGTCCAAAACGGTGCGTTTTGGACCCCTATATAAGTCAAAAAAAATTTTAAAACTCTCATTTGGCACCAGCAGAGAAAAAAAAGAAGAAAGAGAAGAGAGAAAAAAAGAGAAGGGGAAGGAGAGGGGAGCTCACCACGGTCCGTCCACGGACGATCACGGACACGCCGCCACGCCAACGCCGGCCACCGAAAAGGTAAAAGTTTTCCTTTTTTTATATTTTTTTATATTTTTTGTATTATATATTTGTGGGAAAATAAACCTAGAAGCAGAACTAGGAAAAAGGAAAAAAAAATAGAAATCACCTCTGTTATTTCGATTTACTTCGTTTTTGAGTGTCTGTTTTTTAGTGTTGTTCCTTCAAATCAATGTCTGCATATATATCGAAATTGTTTTTTTTTTTTGTATTTTGATTGTGAAATCTGTTTTTTCTATTGACAATGCCGAACCTCTACAATGTTTTTGAAAACGGGTTTTATAACCTTTTTACATCATTTTTTATTGTTTCTATCATGTCTTCTGTTTTGTCCTTCCAGGGGATGGGCGAACGGCGGTGGCAGAGGGCAGGTGGGGTGGTTGGCCGAAAGTCAGATGCAAGTGGGGAGGCTAGGGTTGCGGCGCTAGGGTAAGGGATAGGTGACCTGGGTTTCTGTTTTGGGTTTGGTACTGGGCTTTAGGGTTAGCTAATGGGTCAGGCTTAGTGGGCTTGTGGGATTGTAAAAAGGTTAACTTAGTTTAGGTTAGTATTGGGTTAGTTTGTTTTAAGTGGGCTCCGGGTTAAGTAATATTGGGTTGGGGTTAAAGGTTTAATATTTGTAATGGGCATTGGATTTAGGGCCCAAAATTGGCCTGTACACTATCAAGTCAGAATAAATGATAGGATTTGTCCTATCATAGACATTCTAGCCCCATCGAAGACATTCACCCCACGCGTTCCGTAATGATGGCTTAATGGTAAGTCCAACACGTTAACGTGACCTTACATCGAACCCTCACCTATAAATACCTCCAAAAACGAAGAAGAAGGGATGGACTCTCCAAGAGACCAAGCATACACATTGTTAACTTACCTTTAGCCCTCAATCTTTATACACTCTTTATCTTCACTCTTTGTAACCTTCAACTCTTCGCCCCGACTGAATGAATCGGCCTCCACAACAACCACTTCTCTCAGTCATATTCCCTCCTTATTGTACCACAATATCAACAATTGGTGCGGTGAGCATGGAAAACATAGCCTTACAATATCAAAATGGCACCCCCGCTAACCAAACTAATTAGACCGACGATCCAGCCAACTAAGTCAAATCCTCCACTCCATTCATCACCCTAATTTCACTTGCCTCAAGATCTCCCACTAGCTTGAGCTCTATCCAGACTCCTCTTGCTACTCTTGTAGAAACCACTCTATGATATGTGAGTGCCCTCTTCCCTACCTTAGAGCAGCTAGTGAAGGCTCTTAGGGATTCTTTAGCCACCAACCCTGTAACGACCTGGTTTCTAGTGGTGTCAGAAAATGCGATTTCGAAATCTCATTTTTGTAAATCAAGTTTATAAATATGAAATACGAATATTTAATGAGTTTTTATAAAAATATCTTGAAATTCGGTTAAACAATTTAGCCAAAAATGTGGTTAATTAAGGCCTAGGGACTAAAATATAAAAGCTTAACCACTATAGATTTTTAATTAGGAAAAGGCTTAGGGACCTAGATGGTAATTATTTAGAGGACTAAAATAGTAAATAAACTAATTTACAATATGATAGAGTGGATTTTGATGATGATTCCTATTAAAGATTAAATTATTATTAAATTAAGCTTAATTAAAAGTAAAACATGTTTAACTTTATTAATCAAGGTTAATTAGTAATTATCTATGCTATAAATATCGAGTAAGTGGAGAAAAGATGCAAACTCATCATCTTCTCCACCGTCACTTGAAGAAACAAAGAAAGAAAACACCATTGTTGAAGCTTGAGCATTCGGCCACCTATTCAAGTAAGTCCCTAAGCCATTTTTCTATGATTTTATGGAAATTGAATAATGGGTGAACAAGCTATTTTTCAGTGGTGTCAAAAACAGTAATTTCAGGACCACAATTCTGACAAGTGAGTCCATAAATATTATTATTTGATATTTAAGATTCAAATATAGTGTTATATTTAATTTTGATATGATAAATTTTCTAATTGAATAGTTAGTTAAAATACAAGTGGTTCGACCCTAAAATCAGTGGTTTTGAAAAATAAGGTATCGGGACCTCGGTTCCACAAAATAAGGCCGTAAATATGTTTATTGAATATTTACAGAGTTGTTATATAAGTGAATTGGATTTTGGTCCAAAAATTTTAGTGATTGGATGCTTAATTAGGGTATAAGGACTAAATCATAAAAATCGTAAAAGTTAATCAATATAGATTTTTTATTAGCTAAAAGGCGTAATTGGTAAATGAAAAAGGATTTTTTTGGAAATTAGACCTTGGTGGAGTAATATGGATGGTTAATGCATGTGATTTAAATAGAAACATGTTAATTTGTAATAAAAATTGATGTAATAATATGATTAATTAAAAGAAACATAAGGTGAAAAGAAAGAGAGTGGCTTTTATTCTCATCTTCTCGGCCATTTTCTCCATTGAAGAATGATAAACCATAATTTATACATATTTTTACCCCATGCTTGGCTTATTTATGGATGATTTTTCCTTGATTTCATTGAATTCGATGCTCCTAATCCTTTAATTTCATGTTTTATACTCAGGAGAGCTTAGGATAGCAAAAAGAGCGAGAAACGGGCCAAAAATAGACAAATTGGGCCTAATTCAGTGTTTCACACGGCCTAGGCACTACCACACGGGTGATCCATACGCCCGTGTGTGACACACGAGTAGACCACACGCCAGTGTGTCATGGCCGTGTCGACACTAAACCAAATCAGAATTTCACACGGCCTGAACACCTTCATACGGGTGTGGCACACGGCCGTGTCCTTGTCGAGCCCAAGTCTAATTCTACTCAGAAAAGGCTAATTTTGAGGGTTTTGAAGCATTCCAAAGCCTATAAAAACACCTGAGAAGAGGATTGAAAGAGACACGTAAAGTAGAAGGCAGAAAATACTGAAGGAAAGCCATCGGAATCACCTTGGAGGCAGGATCTACATTAAGACCGAAGATTTCCATCCAATTTCCTAGAAGTTCTTTGGGTTTCTTTATGTTTTGTTGTTTTCCAAACTTTGAGATGTTTTCCATTATTATTATGAACTAAACTCCCTAAATACCTAAGGGAGATGAAACCTAAGACGAATCTTATTATTCTTTGATTTATATGATAAATACTTGTTCTTATTCTTAATTGTGAGTTTTAATCCTTGCTTTAATATTCCAGGATATTAATTCAGGTTTTTGATGTGCTTATTCAGTGGGGGAAAAATCCCTGTTTAAGAGTAGATCATTCATAATTAAGCGGAGTTGCATGCAATCCTAAAGATAGGACGACATAAATCTGCCGAATTAGAGTCAAATCTAATAAAGGAATCCATAGAGGTTTTAATTAGAAAAAAATTTCGATTAATCAACCTAGAGTCAGTTGTTTTTAGTCTCGAAAGGGATATTAACATAAATCAGGGATTTCTACTGATTAAGTCAAGTGAATAAATCATCTAATTCAAAGGTAATAAGTGAAGTCTAGGTGGATTCTTTCTTGGGTATTGTCTTCTCCATCAGTTTTCCTAAAGTATTTTCCAACTTTAATCTCTGTCGCAAACTTAGTTAATTATAATTAGTTTTAGATAAAACATTCTCTTAATTTTTAGGCTAGATAATAAAAAAGATAGTAATTACTAGTACTTTTAGTCCTCGTGGATACGATATTTCCGGTCTCACCACAACTATACTGATGTTTGATAGGCGCGCTTGCCTTAGTCAAATTTTTAGTTAGTTTAACGACCATCAAGTTTTTGGCGCCATTGCCGGGGACTAAGATATTAGAAACGCTTAATTTTTATTACTTTAGCCATTATTTTTATTTTTATTTAATTTTGTTTTTATTGTTAATTACTAAATTTTCTTTTATTTACTTCTGACAGGTTTTTATAGTTTATGACTAGAAGAAACCCATCAGGACCTCTACTTTTCGATAGTGAGATTGAAAGCATAGCTCGCAGAAATCGAAGAGAAATAAGGCGAAGCCTACAATACATAGAGGAAGGGCAAGAGAACGATATTCATACTACAACTGAGGAGATGGCTGATAATCAGAACAATCCTCTACCTCCTACGATTGCTGCAGATCCAGTAAATCAGAATCCTGCTCGTCGTACTATGTATGATTATGCTAAACCTAGTTTAATAGGAACTGAATCGAGTATAGTTAAACCTGTTGTTGCTGCAAATAACTTTGAACTGAAACCTAACACGATTCAAATGATACAACAGTTTGTTCAGTTTGATGGTTTACAAGACGAGGATTCAAACACTCATTTAGTGAATTTTCTGGAACTCTGCAATACCTTTAAGATTAATGGCATTTCTGACGATACCATTCACCTTCGGTTATTTCCCTTTTCATTGAGAAATAAGGCTAAACAGTGGTTGAACTTGTTACCACGAGGGTCAATCACTACTTAGGAACAAATGACCGAAAAATTTTTGCTTAAATATTTTTCGCTGGCTAAAATAGCTAAATTAAGGAATGATATCTCTTCTTTTTTGCAGATAGATTTAGAAACACTTTATGATGCATGGGAGAGATACAAGGACTTATTGAAAAAGTGCCCTCAACATGGGTTACCTCTATGGCTGCAGGTTCAAACTTTTTATAATGGAGTGAACCCCTCAACAAGACAACTGATTGATGCAGCCGCCGGTAGAACTTTAAACAACAAAACACCTAAAGAGGCTTACGAATTTATTGAAGAGATGTCACTGAATAACTATTAGTGGCAAGTCATGAGAACGAAGCCGAAAAAAGCAACTGGTGTTTTCAACCTCGACGAGGTCACTATGCTATCTAACTAGGTAGAACTTTTGAATAAAAAGATTGATGGTTTGTATGGTTTTACTCAGGTACATCTAGTGATGAGGTGTGATTCAAATGGATGAGTACACAACATAAATTATCCATCCTTCAACCCTAGCACTGAGGAGGAACAAGTCTAATATATGGGTAATAATTCTAGACCTCAAAATAACCCATATAGCAACACTTATAATGCAGGTTGGAGGAACCATCCCAATTTCTCGTGGGGTGGTCAAGGAAATCAAAGGCTACAACATCCTCTAGGTTTTCAACAACCACTTTACCAGCAGGAAAAGAAACCGAACCTTGAGGAGATGCTAACGAAATTTATCACAGTATCTGAAACACGTTTCCAAAACACCGAGACAACTCTTAAAAATTAACAATCATCGATTCAAGGGCTCGAAACTCAAATAGGACAGCTTGCTAAGTTGATTTCTGAACGACCACAAGGTGGCCTACCAAGAAACACTGAAACTAACTCAATGGAACAAATTCATGTGATTACTGTTCGAAATGAAGAAGGGTTAGTTGAACCTGAACTAGAACTAAAACAAAGACTTGTGTTAAGTAACGGTAAGGATGAGGTGAACCACAGTGAGCAAAAACTAGTAGGTAGAGAATATAAACCTCGTGTTTCATACCCCAGTGCGACAAGGAAAGACCACATGGACGAACAATTCCTTAAATTATTAAAGAAATTACATATTAACTTACAGTTTATTGAAGTTCTTTCGCAGATGCCAAACGTAGTGACATTTTTAAAGGAGCTCTTGGCTAATAAACGAAAGTTAGATGATGCGTTGCATGTGGAATTGAATGCAGTTTGCTCAGCCATTCTACAGAATAAGCTAGCTAACAAGTTGAAAGATCCAGAGAGTTTTACGATTCCTTACTTAATTGGTAGTTTAACTGTTAACAATGCTTTGGCTGATTTAGGGGCAAGTATTAATGTCATGCCTTATAAAATGTTTAAACAACTAGGTCTTGGGAAACCCAAACAAACTAGGATGAGCATTCAATTGGCGGATAAAACAATTAGATTCCCTAGGGTTATTATTGAAGACGTGCTTGTAAAAATTGATAAATTTATATTCTCAGTTGACTTTGTTGTTCTAGACATGGATGAGGATAGTGACGTACCTCTGATTTTAGGAAGGCCCTTTTTAGCAACTACTAGAACTATCATTGATGTTGGCACAGGTAAATTGATACTTCGTGTAGGTGATGACACGATTAAACTTCAAGCTAGTGATTCTGCTAATATAATTAGTAATCGAGACGATTGTTCAAGTTCTGTTGATATGAATAACGTTATGGCTCAAACTTCTTTTCAGGAAACCCCTAAGAAGAACGTGATAGAGAAACATTCTAGTCCATGTGACAAAAACAGAACGAGTCATGAGAAACGAAGACTACAAATTGATGAACTAGACGAATGGTGAATACATGTGAAAGAGAAACCAAAAGAACACGATGAATCAAAGCAACGCCATGATGAGCGTAGGGATGAAACAAAATAAATTAAAGTTGAGAATAAAGTATTGCTAGATGAAAAAAACCCCCGAATTGCTACTTCAAAGCTTAATACAAACGGAGCGATTCCTTTCACGGTACTAAATATTTTCCCATACTGTACAATCGAGGTAAATCATTCTCAATTTGAAAATTTTAAGGTAAATATTACTCTACTTAGACTTTATGTGGATAATAAAATTGATAGTAGAGGTGAGGAGTTTCAACTCCTCAATCCACCATGACCACACAAATACGAGGTAAGTCAAGCTTAGACTTTAAATAAAGGCTTCTCGGGAGGCAACGTGAGCACTAACACTACTAACTAGTTGATTTTAGCTATTTTTTGTGTTTTTTGTATAGGTACAGTAGCCCACACGGCCTGGACACATGGGCGTGTCCTTGGCCGTGTGGAAACAAGGTTACAAAATCCCCAAGTATCAAGCCACACGGCCATGAACTCGATCTACACGGCCTAGACACACGGGCGTGTCCTAGGCCGTGTGAAAAGTAGAGCTAAATTTTCAAATTTTAAATAAGTCAGGGAGCCACACGGGCATGGCACACGGCCGTGTGCTCAGACACACGGGCGTGGGTGAAGCGAATAACATCTCACACGGCCGTGACACACGAGTGTGTCCCCAAGCCGTGTGACAAAAGGTCACTTAATTTTTGCCATAAACACGGGCTAAACTCGAGCCACACGAGCTTGTGACACGACCGTGTGGCCTAACATAGGTCTCACACGGCCGTGTCCCTTTAAAACCCCTATCCTAACTTTATTTTCTTCTTCTTTTTCTTCAATCTCCCTCCCCCAAAAACCCTAGCTGCTGCACCTCTCTCTCTATTCTATTCCACCATTACATTTGTGACCCTTCTCTCTCCCTACCTCTCCCTTTCTCTTTCTTTCTTCCCCCTCCTTTCTCCTTTTCCCCTCCCTTTCTTTCCTTCCTACTCCCCACCCCTTTCTTCATCCCATTCTTTCCCACACCTTGCCCCCTCCCTAGCCACCAATAGCCGCACCCCCATTCGACCAACCCACCCCGCGCGCAACACAACACCTCCTCACCCTCATCCCCCTTCCTTCTCTCTTCAACCATCCAAACCCAAGAACCACCCTACCCCCCATAGACCAACCTCAACGAAAACCCCTCACGCCCCTCTCCCCTCCCGCACCAGCCCCGACTGACAACCACCGTGCCTCCCGTAAGGGTTCACCACCATCCATATCCCCCACCATAACTATACCAGTCGGTTTCCCCATACTCTTTATTTCTTTTATTTTTTTTAATTCAGCTTATTTTATTTATTAATTCTTTAGATTTTTGACGTTTTCTTTTAATTGAAATTTTGAAAGTTTTAAGCCTTATTATTATTTATTATGTTTTATTTATTTTTTGCTTCTTGTTATTCATAATCGATGCTTTTGGATTTTTGTGGATTTGGTTAGTAGTTAATTAAGTAAGGGTTTTCTTTTTCATCTGCCTTCTTTCTTCATTTAAGTACATTGCATTGTCTTATTAGTTTAATATTTCTTTTACTATTACTAATTAGTTTATCAGGATTCACATCCTGTTAGTCTTTTCATGTATGCATATTAATGCATTTAAGAATAGATCATATAGATTAGCCAATTTTATCACACCAGAGTCCACCATATGTTGTCTTATTCACATCTTATTCAAAGGAATCCTCGATGTATTTGATTGGTAATATTGTTGTCTTGTTTTTACTGATATTTGAATATTCTACTTTTGCAGGCATATTATAACCAGCACACGAGGCAAAAAGACTGCAATCCTTGCTTCGAAAAAGTGGAAGGGTCTCGGCGCAACCTCTTCGAGCGCCTCGATCAAAGCTCGTCACCTCTACTTCGATTCTCTTCAGGCCCACAGGACTACCTGTTTCAGCTTCTTCGAGTACGACCATTAGGAGTGGGACGATGCATTAATTGGGCCGCTTAGGAGCAGGTCTAACTTGCTCACCTTGTTCGATTTCATCTCAATACTGCCCCGTGGGACTGGTTCTTTGCAATTATCGAGCCCACCTATTCGAAGCTGACCTTAGAGTTTTGCACTACGTTCCATCTACAGTATGTGATGAATACACATGACGAGGCTGGTACTATCGTCTTTAGACTTGGTGGACTTGTAAGGCACATGAGTGTACCAGAGTTTGGAGCTGCTTTGGGTCTTTACACGGAGGAGTTCATGGCTTTTGAAAATCTTTTACAGCTTCAACGTCACATACACTACTCACCTTCTTGCTGTTGGACCGACCTTACTGCGAGTACTGTTCCATATGACGCAAGTCGCTCAAAGGTTACTTCTCTTCCTCCAGCACTACACTACATCCATGCTATCTTGGCTCATACCTTGACTAGGAGGAGAGAAAACATTGGCGTTGTTAGCACCACCGATGCTTACTTCTTATGGAGCATGGCGACTGGTCATGTACTTGACTTGGCATATTTTATCGCCCTCTCTTTTAGCCACCAGACGGACCGCCATAGAAAGTGACTCATCTGCCTTGGTCCATACGTGACTCGTCTCGCTCGATACTTTCACCTCTTCGACACTCTAAAGATGTCATTGACACTCACAATGGTGGGCCAGATGTTTTCTCAAGAAATATCTATCATGATCCACATGAGGATGATAGAGCGATGCCGTGGATTCGACCCCCCTCAGTACAAACTCATTCAATCTGATGACCAAGATGAGCCAGAGGATATTACTGATGATGTCCCTCCCCCTCACGAGGACCCACCCCAACCACCACCACCAAGTCACCGACCTTCTGCTACCACTTTGACAGATTTATCCGAGCGATTCACTCGCTTTGAGCAACAGTGCTTTGAGCGGTTCGACAACATCGATGCCACTCTTCGACAGATTTGCCACCACCTCCACATCTCTCCTTCAACACCGTCAACCCACGAGGCATCTGACGATGAGGACCTTTGAGTCCCTTTATTTTATTATTATTATTATTTTATTTTTAATTTTATTTTTCTTTACTTATTTTTGAAGACTTACGTTTTATATTTTAAACTCTACCTATCTTTATGGTTATTATCAAATTATCCCTTAATTCTATTCCACAGTGGTGTTTATTTTCTTATTAGTAACTCAAAATCATGGCTTTCATTGGTTCTCTCTACAATTCTTACTTTCGCTCTTCCAAGGATTTAATCCGAAAATTTAAGGCAGTTTCCTTCTCTCCCTCTCTTATGATATTATGCTTATATTGTTATTATTTATCTTTGTACATTGAGGACAATGTACATCTTAAGTGTGGGGAGGTTATTTGTGTGATTATCAGAAAACCCCTGAATTTTTATCTTGTTCTCAAATAATGTTCTCATATCATTATTAGAATGAATTCTGATTGATTTATGATTTTTATTGATATGTTTTGAATTAAATCATAGGTAACTGTGCATTGATTGTTTAAACTCTAAAGACATTAGAGAATCAAGCATGATAAGTTGACTTTTGAGAATTAAAATTGCTAGGTTGTTTACCTGAATTGAAGTATTATCTTGAAGTTTTGAATTTACAGGATTGACATCAAATAACCATAAATTTCATGAGATTTTGAGCCTTTCAAAGCATATATCTTTCTTGCTCACTGATTGTTTTATGAGTGTGTCAACATTGAATTGTTATTCTAGAACTTGCTTCCATTATACATGTCGAGACCACACTTTTGATTTGATATACTGAGATGATAAAGGCACTTAGGTTTTAACCCACCTACCCCATAAAAATCCTACCCATATAATTGACCCCTAGTGAACTCCTTTGGGCATTAACTGTTATTTCTTGATTTTACCCTTAATATTAACTCACAACTTAACCTTTTTTGATTCATTAAGAATTTCTCCCTTTTCATTGACTCCTTTTTATCGAGATATGATTTAATTAATTACCTAACTTTGTTCGTTCATTCCAGTTGTTGAATTATTTCTTAACAAAAAAAACGTATTTTTATATTCATTCAGTTACATATTGTTCTAAAGAGCTCGGATAAGTTAAAGTCATTGTATTGAGAGAAAAACTCACTTCATTAGTTTTGGGTAGTGTTAATTCTGGCACTTGTTTGTAATTCAGTGATTAGTTTTGTTTTTCTAAATTTGGTAAGCTATTAAATTAATCTCTATTCTAACCCCTTTTTTTTAGCCTTTATCCACACCTTTAACCCAAGACCCGTTACAACCCTGTTAAAGACCTTTTGATTTATGTATATCTCATTTACAGTGGTGGAGATTTGATTTTCATGCAAGCCTATGGTAATAACCTTTCATGTTTGACTATTATTGAACCTTAAACACTTTGAGTGATTTGAGTGAATCATTAGTAAGGATGTCAACCTTGTCAATTTGGAATTATAGATAACTACGTAGATAAAGGGGGATGCCTATGATTTTATGATTAAAATGCCCAACTTTAATTGTTTGAAATTTTAATGTTCTTTTAATTGAACTCTCAATGTATGATTACTTGTGGAATATTTCGAAATATTATTGATGAGAATTATAAGTAGAGAAGGATTTCTTTTAATTGTGAGTTGAGGATTTTGCTTGAGGACAAGCAAATGCTTTAGTGTGGGGATATTTGATAAACCATAATTTATACATATTTTTACCCCATGCTTAGCTTATTTATGGATGATTTTTCCTTGATTTCATTGAATTCAATGCTCCTAATCCTTTAATTTCATGTTTTATACTCAGGAGAGCTTAGGATAGCAAAAAGAGCGAGAAATGGGCCAAAAAAGGGACAAATTTGGCCTAATTCAGTGTTTCACACGGCCTTGGCACTACCACGCGGGTGATCCACATGCCCGTGTGTCATGGTCGTGTCGACACTAAACCAAGTCAGAATTTTACACGGCCTGAACACCTTCACACGGGTGTGGTACACGGCCGTGTCCCTGTCGAGCCCAAGTCTAATTCTACTCAAAAAAGGCTAATTTTGAGGGTTTTGAAGCATTCCAAAGGCTATAAAAACACCTGAGAAGAGGATTGAAGGAGACATGCAGAGTAGAAGGCAGAAAATACTGAAGGAAAGCCATCGGAATCACCTTGGAGGCAGGATCTACATCAAGACCGAAGATTTCCATCTAATTTCCTAGAAGTTCTTTGGGTTTCTTTATGTTTTGTTGTTTTCCAAACTTTGAGATGTTTTCCATTATTATTATGAACTAAACTCCCTAAACACCTAAGCGAGATGAAACCTAAGACGAATCTTATTATTTTTTTATTTATATAATAAATACTTATTCTTATTCTTAATTGTGAGTTTTAATCCTTGCTTTAATATTCCAGGATATTAATTTAGGTTTTTGATGTGCTTATTCAATGGAGGAAAAATCTCTGTTTAAGAGTAGACCATTCATAATTAAGCGGAGTTGCATGCAATCCTAAAGATAGGACGACATAAATCTGCCGGATTAGAGTCAAATCTAATAAGGGAATCCATAGATCGAGTTAATGCGACGATAGGGGTTTTAATTAGAAAGAGATTTCGATTAATCAACCTAGAGTCAGTTGTTTTTAGTCTCGAAAGGGATATTAACATAAATCAGGGATTTCTACGGATTAAGTCAAGTGAATAAATCGTCTAATTCAAAGGTAATAAGTGAAGTCTAGGTGGATTATTTCTTGGGTATTATCTTCTCCATCAGTTTTCCTAAAGTATTTTCCAACTTTAATCTCTGTCGTAAACTTAGTTAATTAGATAATTTGTTTTAGATAAAACATTCTCTTAATTTTTAGGCTAGATAATAAAAAGATAGTAATTACTAGTACTTTTACTCCTCGTGGATACGATATTTCTGGTCTCAGCATAACTATACTACTGTTCGATAGGTGCGTTTGCCTTATTCAAATTTTTAGTTAGTTTAACGACCATCAAAGAAAATAATGAAAGCTTCTCAAACTTTTCAGGGTTCGGCCATTAGCATGGTAAAGGTTTTGAAACCCGATTTTCGTAATTTTTATGTTTTTGAAATCGTTGTAGCTTAATCTAGTTAATCTGACTATTGAATTGTAAAATTTTTAAAGTTTTAAAATGTTACTATTGATGACTTTTAAGGTTTTTGATGTTAAATGGCTTGGTTGTAAGCTTAGAAATCATTAAGGACTAATTTGTAATGTGAATTTAGTTAGTTGAGTTTAGGGACTAAAATGAAAATAGTTTGGATTTGACATGAAATTTATGTAATTACTATTTCTATAGGGTTAAATAAGGATGAAAATGAAAATGGATTGAAAAATAGAGCTTCAATGTGAAAGAAATGATAGTTTTAGTTTTAGTTTTAGGGGCTGAATTGAATAAAATGTGAACTTCAGGAAAATTGTGAAAAATGAAATTAAGTTGATATATAAATTGAATAAGATTTTCTAAGGTTATTGGCACTAATAGTTGGGAATAAATTACTATATAGATCAAGATTTGAACCAACCGGTAGATAATAATAATAATAATAAATTACATATTAGTCCCTGACACTTCTTCTATTGTTGTTTGTACCTGGTAAGTCCATACGGTATAGTTATGTTCATTTATGTAATGTTTATGTTTGAATTGTGTATTTTATAATGTTTGAATGTATTTTAAAATGTTTGCAAATTTGTATGAAAGACGAGAAAAAGGATTGAATTGTAAAAAGTTATTCGAACATGTGTATTGAGCCTAGATGAACATATGATATGATACCATTTCTCGAGCTTGGATAGTTCGTAAAATAGATCGAATGGAAGGACCGTCTTAAAGCACTTGACTATTTTAAAGAACTGTAGGTATATTAAAACTATGACCCACTTAAACTTGATAGAATACTCGAACCTTGGTAAGCGAAGTCGCCACACTCCGTGATAGAAAATGAAGTGATAAGACAATTGGATGGACACCACAAACTCGAAAAAGTTTGATAAGTTCAGTCGAGTACAATAAAGAACTGAAAGAGAATAATTCTTACAAATCAAGTTTATATTCAAAATGGTCTAACCTTAACATTTCCCTTTTACAAGTTATATATAGGAACTATTATGACAATTCAAATTCGGCATTCACACCAGTTATTAACAAAACATTAAGATTCGGTTATAACACTTGATGGGTAGCTAAAAGGTCATATCTTTTTACTTGATTCAGGCATAGCTGGAGAGTCATGCCTCTTCACTTGATGAAGGCTTAATGGTCCTTTAAATATGCTATTTGATGTCCTTTCATTTTCCCCTTAACCGAATGCTTAAGTGCACCAAAACCAATCAGAAATTGAAGAGAAACTCTTGGTCCATTTGAACAACCACCATAATGAGCTTTGAGTGCTTGAAACCGAATAGACTTGAAGAGTCATTCTTGATCTGTATGAACAACCGCCTACAAGATAAATAATTAGATATTAAACATTGGCAAAATTTCATATTCTTATTTAACTGAAATAATTAACTAAAGACACACATATTTAAAATAGAAATCAGCATACATGTAACTCCAAGCATTTATTTATGAACATGTAACTCCAACCTATGCTTAAACATAATTAACTTATAAGATGCATAAATGCATGGCTTAATTAAGCTATGCTTAAACATAATTAACTTATAAGATGCATAAATGCATGGCTTAATTAAAATGTAAACTTATTTAACATATGAGTTTCATAATGCATGACATAATTAAAACACAAACTTAATTAATATATGAGATGCTTTTATGCATGACTTAATTAAATGCAACACACATAATGCCAGACATAATCAAAAATGCAAACTTATTAAACTGAAACAAAGTCCTTTCAATTGTCCCATAATTAATCAAACCCAATAGAAGTTTCATCCAACTCTTGGATTTGCTTTTGACTTGGTCTTAGCCCAATCAGATTGTAATGGCCTAAATTCAAGGTTATCGGAACAGTGGTTTCGTAACCACAAATCCGATTTAAAGAGAAATTTATTTCAATATTTTTGCATGAAAATTGATATGATAGGAAAGTCGTATGAAAATATTGATAGAAAAATTTTATCGATTTAGTGGCTAGTTAAAAAAAATTATTGAAGAAATTAGGTAAAAATAGGATATCGAGACTTCTATCTCGTAAAAATGAGTCAAAAATAATTTTATAAATATTTATGAAATGGTAGTAATGTGGTATTAAAATTTCGTTAGGAAATTTTAATGTTTGGATAGTTAATTAAATGAAAAGGACTAAATTGTAAAAAGTGTAAAAGTGACTAGGATGATTAAATAGCTTAAGTGTCTAATGAGAGAGGAGTTAAAAGGAAATAGACCCAAAATTTATTTGGGCTGGACGGAAAGGGCATGAAATCAGCAGGAAAATTGATAAATTAAGGGCAAAATTGGAAGATTGCAAAATTAACTAAATAAAACTAGGACTAAATAGAAAATATCTAGATTTCTCTTCATTTCTCTTCAATTCCAGCAGCTAAAAACGCCATAGGAGGGTTCTATAAGCTGGTATTTCATAATTTTTGCACCAAGTGAGTTAATCCTTGCCTTTTTCTTGTAATTTTTGTGTTTCTAAGACTTTTACAACGAGGTCCTACTATTAAATTTATTAGTTTTTGATTTCATGGATGAAATTGAAAGTCACCATGGTTGAGTTCTGTAAGTATATGATAAAATAGAATGAAATTGAAGCTTTAATTTGTTTATGAGATGATTTTATTAGGTCATGTCAATAGAAATTGATTTTTAGGACCTAATTATGAAAATGTTTGGAATTAAAGTCTATTGCTGAAATTCTGATGCCTAAAAGTTGTAAACTAGTTTAAGGTGATACAATAAAGTGTTAATTGAGAAAAATAAGCTCAACTGAGAGGCTAATTGTGTAGGGACGAAATTATCATTTATTAAAAGTTTAGGGGGAAAATGGTAATAAACAGCTTGCACTAAAACAGTTTGGACAGCAGCAGTAGACTAACTTTGAAAAATCACCATAAATTGTAGGAATTGAATTAGAAGATGAAAAAAATATGGAATTAAATCTTATTGAGTCTAGTTTCTCATAGAAGAAATAGTGCAAGCAATGGATTTGTAAATTTTGAGATATAATGAATTTGTGAGACAAGGTCAGAATGAATTCGAGTTCCCCTATTCTGAATTTTAAAAATCATAAAAAATTGAATAAAAATAATTATGGACTTAAATTTATATGTATAGAATCCCTAATGAGTCTATTTTTAATAGAAACAAACGATAACATCATTTGAATCTTGTATGAAGACATAATTAATTTTTAGTGAAGAAGGGTCAGAACTGTTAGACAGCAGAATAGGGGTAACTTTAAAGAATAAACTGTACTGATTGGCTAAACCAAAAATTCTTAAAATTTTATGGTAAGAATATATGTGAGTCTAGTTTCAGGTAAAATTATCGGATCCTAATTTGGAGTTCTGTAGCTCGAGTTATAAATTATTTAGTGACTATGACTCAAGTAGACAGCTTTGAATGAACTATAAATAATAGTTGAATTATAGAGAATGTTGCATATGAACATGAAATGTATTAAATTGATAATTAAATTTATTTATTTAGATCCAGAAGATTCAAATACGAAGCTAGATCGAGGAAAGGAAAAAGTTTGGGATTAGTAGATTTTTATATACAAACGAGTATCAAGGTAAGTTCGTGTAACTTGAATTATATTCTTAAATGCTTGAAATGTATGTTTTTGATATGAATATGATTTGAATGTTCATTATATGAAAATTGATGAAACATGGACATATTTGATAAAAGGGGAAGAAATCTCAGTTGATTGAAAGGAAAATTTGATGGATCTCTGAAAAGGAATTGACGGTAAAAAGGATCTAGCCCGGACGGGTGATCCTATCCTGATATAGCCCTCCCGAAGAATATGTGGAAAATGGATTTAGCCCGGACGGGTAATCCGAATTAGGGTCTGAATTTAGCCTGGACTGGTAATTCAGATCCAAGCTCATTAGAGTAATTGTCGTTGCAGGGGATTTAGCCTAGAGTGGTAATCCTGACAATACTCTATGAGTTTATATTGCAGGGGATTTAGCCTGGACTGGTAATGCCGCTGTAAGGATGAGGTTCGCGGGAGTGTGCTCTCTGAAATGGAAATGTGCGCACATAAATATGAATTGACGGACCCGGAATTGTACACTAAAAGTGTACCTCTGAAAATCCATCAAAATTCTGAGTAATTCAACGGGATAAATTTAAAAAAAAATAACAAGGGAATGGAAATCATGGTATTGATGAGCTCATCAATCATGGTATATAATATATTGATAAATGGAAGTTATTGTACTGACTTGAATATTGAGTTTGTGCATGTTAGGGTAATATTGTATGGAATGGATATATGAATGTTTATTGCATTGTATTGAAAATATTAGGTAAGTATAATTCTTGTTACATGAGCTTGCTTACCCTGTTTCATTTTCCCCTATTTTGTAGTGCTAAGAGCTCGGAGGTCGGATTTGGTCGGAGACACATCACACTATCAACCTCAGGATTTCGGTATATAAAGAAACTTTATTTTGGGAACCAATGGCATGTATAAGCTGATAAAGTAAATAATTCTGTGAAATGAATGTAAGGTTAGCCAATGGTATGGCTAACAAATCTTGGTTTTGGTATGTGATGAGGTTATCTTATAAAAATGCATGAATTTATCTTGAAAATATGTTGAATTGGATTGGTTGATGTGGATTGGTCTCGATTTAATATTGTAGGGAAGGTTAGATATCTGTAAAAGGGATTATATTGAGTTTTTCAAAATATATATATATTCGTAAACTCCGGTAATGCCTCGTACCCTATTCCGGCAATGAGTTCGGGTAGGGGGTATTACACAGATCACGATTAATTTGGACTTGCTCCTAACGTCCACACATAGGCCCTTTAAATTCCTCTTTGACCCACTTAGTTTGGCCCCCCATAGTTGACCCATTTAGTAAACACAAAGGACCAATCTTTGTTTCGATCATTTCAAGAAGATGTGGTACATAGAAATTCAGCCCAACATCAACTTGTTTCTTATTGATAAGAATTGATTCAGCCTTGGGGCATAGAATCACATCAGGATAGGATACAATTGGCATGCTAATAGTGTTATTCGTGCACTGTATGATTTTTATATGAGATGTGATATTGGCATACGGGATATTCATTGATTGTACTGGAATCCAGGATTTGTTGCAGATTACCGAGTTTATCTCTACGAAGATTCAGGTGTGTTTTTGGATGGATGTGTAGCCTGTAGGCTTGACACTCAGTGCCCTGGTATGTTTTGGATGGTATGGCTCGTTCGAGACATTAGGTGTGTTTTGGATAATATAGCTCGTTCAAGCCATCAAGTGTGTTTTGGATAGTATATAGCTTGTTTGAGCATTCAGGTGTGTTTTGAGTGGTTACCCACGTATCTGTATTTGTTTATTATAGTTCATCGGGCTAAACGATTATTGTAAATGGGATGTTGATTGAATGGTAGATGAGATAATAAGATAAAGCATATCTGTATTATGTAAAAGTTGCTTATGTTCAATGGTTTTGATGATATAACATTTGTCGAAACCATTTTTTATTTTGATTTAAAAATGATGGATCAACTTTTTGGAAAGCAAAAAAATGGAGTCGCCACCAATCCTTTTTTGTCTTTAGGTGTGATTGGATCACCTCGAAATTTGATAGTTTTAATAAAACATTTTGGTTTACTAAAACAACGATTTTGGTCTACGAAATTTTGAGAAAATAGGTTCAGGAGTCGGTTACGTATGAGGAAGGATTAGCACCCTCATTACGCCCCAAAATTAATACCAAATCGATTAAATGACTGTCCTTATGTCTAAAATTTAAAATGTTTTTTTTTTTGAAATGAGGTTCCTTTTAATTACATTTGAATAACCCGAATTGGTCGTCAAAATCTTCTTATTTCAGAGGCATATAGCATCACATCCAGCACAGTAGGATACGATCCTTTATACCCTCGAAATCATGATAGATTTCGACTTCCAACAAATTTATAATTTAGGAATTGCAAAATGACATTCGACTATTTAGTCCAACGAAAAAATCGAAACCCAGCACAGTAGGGCACGATTCCTCGAACCTCCAACTATTGAACATTTGCCTCGCCTTTGAAAACACGAGTGAAATTCCAAAGGAATATTCGATTATTTTGAACAAATGGGAGATTGCAACCCAGCACGATAGGGCACTATTTCCCGAATTGCTAAGCATCGAACATTTCCTTCGTTTTAAAAAGTTTTTTTTTTAGAAAACATGAATGAAATTCTAAAGAGACATTCGATTAGCTTGAGCAAATGAGAAATTGCAACCTAGCACGATAGGGTACGATTCCCCGAATTGCCAAACATCGAACATCATCTCCGTTTTAAGGAATTTTTAAACAAATAATTGTAAGACCAGCTCAAAATACATTAATTTGTATTGAAATAAAACGGAATAATTAATTTTAAAGAGTTTAGAAGTTACAAAGCGATATTTGTAAGCTGAAAAGGAAATAAAAACACGAGATAATGTACATGTATAAGATGTTATGATGGATGACAGGAGATAATATAATGTGCTTAATCAACTAGCAGGATAAACAATCAAATTCAACCAATCTAAGAATATTATCAATTTTGTAAGCATGAATGAAGAATAAATAATATAATGATGATATAAAACGAAAATAATATACAACAACAATATACATAGCCTAACACAATCAAACACAAAATATGCAAAAACAAGAATGAAAACACAAATAAAAAAGTAAGAGAATAATTTAAAAGGATGAACACATTATATTATAAATGAATTATTGAAATTGAAACTATTTGTAAAAAATAAACTATAGATATATATGTAATCATTAAAATATGTTTTATAGAACGAACATTTTTAAGTTGGGAAACATACAAAGTGTTAAAGAATATTGGTATTTAAAATTGACAATTTATATACAATAAAGGAGGATTTAAATTATGTATGAAGTATGCAAAAAAAATGGTAAAATATATAATGGAATATAATTTGAGGAATATATTAGATTCACAAATCGTATATATATATGAAAATAAATTTAGAATAAAATAAAAGGGAAATACTTACATAATTAAATTAATTTTGTTCTATACGTACAAATATATGCAAAAGTGTTTGAATGAGATGCTATGTAATATATTAAAATAATATAAAGGATTTCAAAACAATAATTTTAAAAGTGTGAAGATAAATTCTAAAACGACAATTTAGCTATTAAAATAATATATATGCAGTTATACATAAAATACTTAGATGAAACATTATACAAAAATATTAAAATAAAAAATTTTAAAATAGTTATACACATGAAAATAAAGCGAAATAATTAAATAAATTAAATAATATACCTAGATTAATTTTAAAATACAAGTATTTCTAAGTAGAAAACTCAATTAAATTAATATATGTACACAAATGTATAAAAATATATAAACGGTATACTATATAAAACGTCATAATAATATGATATAAAAGAGTTTTAAAATGGTGATTACATAAAAAATGGAATTATTAAAGTATGTCAACACCTATGTAATATCATGAACTTTAAAATAATGAATATCTCAAATGAAAAAAAGTTCTATTAAAATAAGGTATATGTATAAATGTATAAAATATTTAAAAAGAATATTATGCCTAATGTTTGAATATAACGTAAAGATATTAAAACAATACATATTTTTTATAAAATAAATAAAATAATCTCGACACATGAAAGGCTTAATCGAATTCTTCTAAAAAATATGCATTTTGTAGATTATAGGCTTAATTAAAATAAATTTAAAATAAAAGGGATAATCTGTAAATAAAATAAATTATTGGGGAGATAATAGGGACCAACGTGCAACACGTGCGAATTCATAGGGATCAGATCTGGAAATTTTCCATGTCCCCAAAACGCTGTGATAAGACACGGACCCATTTGCAATGCTACACAAATCTAAGGGAAAAAATAAAAGAAACGAAAAGTACACAAAAGGGCTCAATCAGACACCAACGCAAGGGCTAGGGATCGAACGCACAATTACCCCTCAGAGACCAAAACACGTGGATCCTCTGAGTATCGGGTCGGTTGCACGGGTAAGGCTCATACGGCACCGTTTTGGAGCCACTAGAACAGGCCCTAAATGGTGCCGTTTTATAATCTGGGTTAAGAAACCCTAAATTCCATTTGGCCACTTAAAACGTATCAAAAACAAACCCCCCTTTTTCATTTATTCGGCCGAAACAAGGAAGACAGCCCTAGCCTCTCTGTTTCGTCTTCCTCAGCCGATTCAGATGGTTCTCCTTCGAGAACGACGGCCCACTACTAGGAACGGTGACCGGTGTTCGCAAGCCACAATATATTATTTTGTCAGCCTCGGATTTTCCTTTTTAGACTCCGATTTTAGCGAAGCAAAAGGAGATCGACGGCCTAATCGCAAGGTATGACTTCTTTGCCTTTTTCTTATGTTTTCGTTATGCTATAGTATATACAAAATATGAAAAAAGAATAGACTCAGAGAAAGAAAATCAAGAACATTCGCAAATCACCTTTTGATATTCCTTTCCTTTTTTTGTATTACAATGTTCGTATGTTTTTTGTATTTCAAATTGTCTCTGTTCTTTTCTTCTTTTCTTTTGTGTGTCTGTAAAAAAAAATATTACATTTTCCTTTGGCTATATATAGCCGAATACAATCAACCTCTAGTCTCTTTACTGTTTTAGCATTTAATCCTTGTCTTTTCTTTGCAGGAGCAAGTGGAGCAGGTGGGAACCAGTGGCGGTGACAGGGGTTTCGGGGTTAGGTCCGGCGCCGAAAGGAAATAGGGGTTAGAGGTTTTTTTGTGTTTTCTGAAAATATTGGGAATGGGCTAGGGTTTATTTTTTCGGGCCTGTAACTGGGTAGTGGGTTTGTTTTAATTTTGTCTGGTTTTGGGTGTTGGGTTTAGGGATTGTAAAAGTAAGTTTTGGGCTGGGCAAATTGGGTGTATTGGGCTTTTGAGGCCAGGGCAAAATCGGGATTGTACAACATTGATTTGGATTGAACTGTATAAAATGGAATGTTATATAACTTGAATGTAATGAACTCACCTGTTAATATGAATTGTGGTAACAAGGAAAATTTCTCAGTTAATTATTTTGTTATGTAATTATGGGATTAAGGTAAGTTACATTGTTTTGAACCTATGAACTTATTAAGCATACATAATGCTAACTCTGTTTCGTTTTTGTAGTCATTAACATTTAAATTCTAAACTATCATGTCAACAAAGGGTAAAAGTATGTTGGTTACCTTGAATAGTGAATAAGCTCGTGTAAGTTAGATGAGTAAGTAAAATAGTATTTCTGTTAAAATTTTGAGTATATATAAGGTATAATAACAAATTTATTTTTTAATCTTTACAAATTTATTTAATTTGATCCCTACTTTTTTATTAAAAATAAAATAGAACTTTTTTAAATAAATAAGGCTAAGGGTCAAAAAGGCCTTAGTAACAAAATTTAAAAAAATCAATTAAGCCTTTTTAAATTTTATAATTTATTATAAAATCATAAAATTTATAAAAAAAAATTATAATTCATTTATTAAAAAATAACAATATCAAGCCAATAAAAGAAAAGGGGTCAATTTTTTTTAATATCTTATAATCATTAGATTTTAATGGGCCCATATTGTTATTTTTAATAAAAGAAATTTTAATTTTAAAATTTTAATTTTTTATAAATTTTTCTTATAATTTTTTAATAATTTTTAAATTTTAAAAGAGTTTAATTGATTTTAATTTGTTACTAATGCCTTTTTCACCCTTTAGCCTTATCAGTTTCAAAATTTTCTAATTTACTTCCTATAAAAGAGAAGGGGTAAAATTGTGTAACACCCCAAACCCAGCTTAGAAGTCATGACCGAATATTGAGGAATTACGTTAACTTGTTTAAAAGCCTTTGCTTCAATCAAACTAAAAACATGTTTCGAAAATATAAAATTTGGCAAAAACTTTCACAAACATCTAGAAAAACTTAATTTCGGAAACACTTATCTTAATCCCAAAATTTGAGTTCAAAATCGTGTTTGAAAATAAGTATTTTGACAAATCATTTCTAGTTTTAAGGAAAATACTAATTGAAGTCATTTTTTTATTTATAGAAAAACTCTTTATGTTTACTTAATTTGCAATGGAAAACTTTCAGAGTTTTAATTTTGAAAATCGAATTTTAAATTTAACTTGTGAGGTTTTGTAGTATCACATTCGCAAATATCAATATCAATGAATTAAATGGAAACCAAAACAAAGCCCAAAAACAAATTACAATTCCCAAAAGACTAAAATAAATAATTATGAAAATCATCATTTCTTTAATTTAACTGATTAAACCATCCAAGCTCCCGCACGTCGTCCGATTCTAATTTACCAATTACCTGAAACGTCAAAAATAAAATAAAGGGGATGAGCTATAAAGCTCAGTGTATAACTAAACCCAAACAGAGATCATACATAGCACAATATACAAACCAGAGTTTCACAGAGAATTTCATGACGCACAAGCAACCATAATTGAGAATGCATAATTATGCCAATGCAGAAGTTTCAAAAAACTAAAATGTAGATTTTTTTTCAGAAAACTTCCTACCCAACTTCGCTACACACCAAAATAGAGTTCCTCAGAACTCGTCCAACCAAATGATCTGCCTCACAACATTGCCACCAGAGTTGCAGTTGAAACTGCCAGATCAGAATATATGTGGTCGAGCCACTATATTGCAGCCAAGCTACCAGAACAGAAATGTGGAAAAACCACCAGATGAGGCAGATCATTAAGCTGTCAGAACTTTCTCCTTATAATATCATCCCAACCCCATGCATGTGATATGACACACAAAATAGAATCAGAATAATAGCATGCTTAACATACAATCAAATATGGCGATTTCAAAAATTTATCTCGTATTAAGAGATCAAATTAACAGAAACAGAATCTTGTCATAATATCACAAAACATGAGTGTTAGAATATAACATATTCTATTATCACACAACCGATCAAACAATCACAGAATACAAGTCAGAGCACTTACCTTAGTTTCAGACTTGGTAAGCATATTAGTACGTTTCAATCGTCATTTAATCACAATTCAAAACATATATTAATCATAATTGATTAACGTTTAAACCAATTTTAGAGGCAAAATTCAGCAATTAATCCACCGACATATAGATTTTGGAGGACCAATTTTTAATTTATACTTTGAAAGTGAATGGTTCAACTTTTAATATCCCACTTGTATAAAAGCTACCATATACCGTGTTGAACTGTCAGTTCCTAAATGACCCCTAAATAAAGATAAAAGCAAATTTCACAACTTAATTCATTTTAATTTAATTTCTTCACATTGACGCACTAAAATTTAAAACTACTTTCCTTTTGCACCAAAAATAAATAAATAATGAAATAATAATAAGGTAGTTTCATTTTTCATTTTAACATTTATTTTCTTTATTCTCAATTTTTAAAATTTAGTAACTGGTTGAATTATTGAAATTATAGTGGCATTGATGTGACAATTTATGCATATTTTACTTGGATAAGTTTCCTAAAAATTTGTATGCACTCTTTTTAATTAATTTTATGTGGACTGCTATACGAATAGTCACTTCAATGCTGTTAATGTTTTTAAATTTCAGTTAGTTGTTTCATCTAAAAGTAAATAATTTGAATAAATTTTGGAGGTTAAAGGTCAAGGTGATAAAAAAGGAGTAAGGACCAAAATGATAAAAATGTGCAATTATTAAGGACTAAATTATCATTACACATAATAATATTTTATGAGTTTTCCAATTAACGTGAATGTAACGTAACGCAAGGATGATGATATTTGCTAGCGTGGCAAGCTTTTAAATAAATTGTCAAGAAAAACAAATCGAGATTTTTAAAAAAAAAAATTTATTTCTGGGATTTAGTAAAGTTATATTATAAGGAAAAAAGAAAAACCTTAAATGGAGAATTTCTTTTGGTTTGATTAAAGCCTAATTAAGCTACTTAAAGGAGGCACTCAATTAAATTTTAATAATTTAATTTAAATTAAATAACTAAAATAAATTCAGACTTTAAGCTCAAGATTTTAATACCAACTTTTTTCGACATAATCAAAGTTTGAATCACAGCTTTTTAAGAATACATAAGAAGCTTTATTTTTCTTTGTATACGTACGAAAAATTATAAATTAATATAATTTATAATTCTTTAATGTTTATAGTAATATTTTATAGTAAATTTCATTAAAAAAAATTTATAGTTTAGGATGGATTTTAGTAATACAATTTTGGTTTATTTGCAAATTAACCCCTAAGTTATATCATGATTTTCAAATTAGTATCTAAAGTAGTTTTTTCATTAGAAATGAGACTTAAAGTAACAATTTTGTCTCACTTTATCTTCTATATATATTTTCAAGGTCAAATAAATCATCTTCTATTCTCTTGAGCAACCAACTATACTATTTGCCGAGAATTGTCCTTTAAGAACTTGCACAACAACTAAAGCTTCTGCAATGGTAACATTAAAAAAATTGAAAATTTAATATATACAAAGAAAATTTGTAACCTGCAAATAACCAAAGAGGATGGATTATTTTATTCAATATCCTATTGATAATATATTTATGCAACATCTTCCATAAATAAACCAAAACACAACACCAAGAAACATAATCTTGATAAAATGAGCTTCCATATCCTAGTTCAGTTCCTTGTTAAAATTTGTCACTAACCTAAGGAACATCAATGTACAGTCTTTCATCCATGCACGTTCCCTTATGATAGAAGATAATGAAAATCATAGCTAACATTGTTTATGAAGAACTACAAAAATTAAAAAACAAACTCAAAATAAAGAATTTAACAAATACCAAACAATTTTATAAATTAAGCAACTCTAATGGTTCAATTTTGGGTATACTGAGCAATTGCCTTTCAACCATGTTGATTCCCTACTTTGAATCAAATAGTCAAATGTCGACTTCAACATGTTGGGGCAACACCATTTCAAGGCAAGCTCTTCTTCCTAACTCAAGTAAGGATATAATGATATTATTCTAAAATATATATATATATATTGATATTAAGTAAAAATAAATTCATTTTGATTAGTTATTTAATAATAATTTTAAAAATAATTTTAATTCTAATAAAAACTGTTATATAAAAGTGAAAGATCCATTTTGACCCTTAAATTTAAGTTTATACACTTATTTTACTCCCATTTATTCCATAAAATTTTGTCGGAGGTGGTTTTATATAAAATGTGGAAAAAAATTGAAGAAAAATGAAAGGTCTAGCATGATATTATATAAATATAATTGCATTTTGATATTATATAAAAACAATTATAATTCTAATAAAAAATTATTATATAAAAGTGAAAGATCTATTTTTACCCTTAAATTTAATTTTACATACCTATTTTATTCCTATTTATTCCATAAATTTTCTTAATAATTGCATTTTGATTAGCGGTTTAATATATAAAAATTATTTTTATTAGTTTTACAAAAATATATTATGTTTGTTGAAATTCGATAAAAAATAATTAAATTTCTTACCTATTTCGAATTTATATAAATGTAAGAATCTTTTTAGTTTTTTATTATGTTCCTATGGGTTGGCAAATAGGTAGAAAATCTGTTTTTATATTTTTATTAAACAATTTTCTATTTCCTCTTTACTAAACCTGTATTTTAATTTTCAAAAATAAAAAATAAAACAGAAATATTTTAAAAATTATTTTTATAAATAATAAATAAAAAAGTCTCTGTCTATAATTTTCTTTTGTAATTTGTTTTTTTTCTTTCCTTCTTATTTTTATCTTTTCCTTGTTAAAGGTCGGTTCCAACTTTTTGAAGTAGATTTTCTCACCCAACTTGGTTAATTTCGGCCCAATTTGCTTCTTCTTCCTTTTATTAAATCCTTGACCAAATTATGCAATGGGTTCGGCTGGACCCACATGTCATCATTCCTCTGCTTTGGAGTTTGGATCCTAATACTGTGGTTTTTATTGTACAGTTTGGGAGTATCTGAACAGTAATAGGATGGCTGATTAGATTTGTGGAAAAGAGTTTACCATCAGCGGCACTGAAGATTTTGGTGTGGGGTTTCCACCAATCTTCTGGTAGGATGTCTGGGTTCATGATGGATTCTGCGGATCCAGTATCTACAAAAGCAATTACAGTAATGGGCTTACTGTATTTATCTGTGTAGACTTTTACTGGAATATTTGGAGCTAGGACTGGTGGTCCTATCTGGGCTTGCGCTTGGGCTTGAAACATGAAAATTTCACCATAATCTGAATGTTGACTTTCATCAGAATCGTAAACTGGAATGGCGCAAATGGTTTCAGTTGTTGGTGAATCATCAAGTGAGCACACAGATTCTATGTCATCATCTTCTTGCATTTCTATTCCTGAGCGACAGATCATCTGGATGACTTTCTTTGCTTTCTTTTTCTTGCTTCTGGGGCAGTCTTTTGCATAGTGTCCGCTCTGGTTGCAGATATAACATCTGTTGGACTTTCTAGAGCCTTTTCTCTTTTTTCTGAGATATCTCCATCGTGGAGCTTTCTTTAAAGATTTTCCAGGAAGTCTTTTGTAATGTTTCTTCTTTTTTGTGCGACAATCACAGTGACCTTCTTTTGGACATTTGTATCTCAGATGAGAATCATCACAAGCTTGATCAATCCTTCTGTCTCCAAGAAGATAATCTTTAAAGACTTTTCTTCTGTTGCAAATATCTTCTAAGGCAATAAAGACTTCTTGTTGAATTTGCCCAACTGTAAGTTGGAGGATGTCTCTATTCCTTTGCTGGAGAGCTTGATTGACTGCAATCTGGATTGGTCCTGGAAGGGAGGATAAAATTACTGGCTTAAGGTTAGGATGTAACCCTAATACACAGAACAACTGGAACATCTTTTTCAAGTGTTTTGTGAGATCTCTCTTTTTAAAAGAACAGCATTTTCTTGCATAGAATTCCCTTCTCCTTAAGACAAGGAGATCTTCTGGATTTCCAATGAAATGTTGATGGAGAATTCATTTTTTGAAATTATTAAAAGTATCTTGTATTTAATTATTTTTACCTAACTGGAATCTGAATTTGTATTTCGTCTTTAGATTTGTACCTTCCTATTAACACCGTTAATTTATGCTAACATGATATTGATGATCAATCTTATAGTAACAACATGACAACCTCTTAATATGACACATGTCAACATAAATTAAAAAATGAAAAGTCTTTTTAAAATATAAATTTAATTTTAAAAATACAAATTTTTGGATAAGTTTAGGAGACAAACTACATGTTAACCCTTAAAAATTAATGATGTTAACAAATTGGGGTAATGTGTGTAATGGAATACAAATTTAGGTATAAAAAAAAAGTTCAAGTACTAGCTAGATAATTTTGGACAAGTTCAAGGGGTGAACTACATATTAACCCAAATATTTAGAATATCGTTATTTTATTTTTGTTTTTATATTTAAAATAATTTGTGGATAAACTACACCTAAGGTCACTAAACTATTAATAAGTTTACATTTTGGCCATTCACTTCAAAAAGTTACAAAATGGTCACTAAATTATTCATGAATTTTTATTTAAGTCACTAAGTTGTTAAGTTTTGTTTTTTAAGGCCAGCTAGTGAGCTCCAAATGACTATTCTTTGATTTGTATGGTGGATTAGTATCCATCGATGAGTAGAAGAGCATACCTTAGATCCAAGTCGATCTAACTGTTAGTGTCAGAGATTGAAGAAGAAAGTTGTTTGGATTTTGGTTCACATATTCGTAATGTTCAAAGTTGTTTTATGAAAAAAAAAATAGACTTTAGAAGTGAATGGGATGAGACCTTTTGATTAGTGCATGTGGTGCGAATAAAAAAGGCTATACAACAATGATTTTAAGAGTTTAGTGACTTAGTGAAAACTTTCGAATAGTTCAGTGACCATTTTGTAACTTTTTAAAGTTAAATGGCCAAAACATAAACTTACTAATAGTTTAATGACTTTGGGTGTAGTTTACCCACAATTTATCTAAAAAGCACTAAGATTATTGTGATATATTTAATTGATATTTCGTTGAATTATATAAAATTCACTAAATAAGCACTATGATTTTTATTTTTTTTCAAAAAAAGAAAAGAATGATAGGTGAACTAAGCAGCTTCACACTTAGTCTTGTCTGATAAATTATGAATATTTTATTATCAAAGAGGTATTCATCAATATCAAGATAAGTTTGATGCACTTTAGGGTTCTAATATTCATTAAAAGTAGAGTTTTATTTCATTTATACTTCTTATGCCAATAAATATAAACTCTGGAGAAGGATTGTAATATCCCTATTAATCAATAAATATAAACGTCATGTAATATCCCTATTGGACAATAGTTATTAAATTTTTTAAGTTAAATTTTAATACGTTTAAAATCTTATTCGATAAACATATTATCATATGTGTAAAGCCTTGTTAGTTTCTTAATACTCACAAAATAGTCATATTAATTTAGTTAATAGATTTAATAACTATCTAGTTGAAGTCAATATTGAAATTTCAAAATTCGACAAGTATAGAAACTAAAAATGACAAAATGGATAGTAGGGATTAAACCCACAACTTACGCATAATACGAGAGTAATGGTAGAATTTAACCTAACCAATTTAACTGTTATTATTTGGGTTAAGACTGAAATTTCAAAATTCAAAAAGTATAGAAACTAAAATTGATTAAAATAGAGTACATGAACTAAATCTACAATTTATGCATAATGTGGAGATTAATGTCATAGTTTGACTTAAAGTTGAGCTAAAAATTTGAGAAAATAAAAATCGATCCAAATCGATGGTATTTGAATGATTTCTAATTTAGTTAAATTCTATTTTTATTTAATTTATAATTATCTTAATTTTTATGTAAAAATAAGTATTTTATATTCAAAATAATGAAGATAACTTAATAAAAATATGCAAAAATAATTTTTTTTAAATATTTTAATATTTTCATTTTAAACCTTTCAACTTTCAAGCAACCATTTATTCTACTTTCCATGAAATGGTTTGATTTATTTCCTCACTTTCTGTTTTTTCCAAAAAGAAAAAAAAAATCGTTAGAAAAGAAACATATCCCACTTGTATATATTTTATCTTGAAATATAGTCTAAGTTTGTATATTTTTCATAAATTTAAAATTTAGTTCTTTATTTTTATTTCAAGAATTTTAATCTCTTTATTTTTAATTAAAAGTACAAATTTATTTGTTAACTCCGTTGATTTTTTTTGTTAAATTTAAATTCATTACAATGTATTTTTTATATGATTATAAAATATAGAGATATTCATAGGTCGGATCAGGTTCAATTGGGCCTAGACATGATATTTACACACTTTTAAGCAGGCCAAACTTACATAATATATAAAAATAACATAATATAAAATATTTTAAACTTAAAAAAATGGGCCAAATTAGGTCGAGCCTTGAATGTTTAAGTTCAAGCTTAGCTTATATTTTAAATGGGCTTAATTTTTTTATCCTATCCCATTTTTTGGGCTTAATATTTTTATTCAAATTCTCCTAAATTTCGAATGGACCTTTAGTTTTAAACAGGTAACTTGGTCCATGAATAAGCTTATTATCAAATGACTATTATTTCATTTCAAAATGTCATGCTAACGAATTTTTTAAAAAATAATCAACTAATAATTAGATTAAAATTTTAAAATTTTAAAATAATGAAATATAATAAAACTACCAAAATTTGAAGATATTATAATCTTTTTGTAATTTATGATAGGAGTGAAGGGATAGTACGTTTAGTTGTGATTAATGTAAAAATAACAATGACAATAAAATTAAATATTGTAACGTGAGAAAAAAATAAATTAATCTTAAGACACTAAATTTCCTATTTAAACTCACCCTCAATTTTAACTTTGAGAAAAGATTTGATTGATAGTCGGGAATGGGTCACTTTGGGTCCGGAGATTCACTTGGAATTGATCATTTTGACCATGAAAAGGACATTCGTTTTACACTATTTATGGTATCTCTGCAAATCTACCTTTAAATGCTTAATTAGCAAGCTAAAAATAGTAATAAAATATTATTTTAATATTTTAATACATATATTTAATTAAACATTAAATTGAAAAATTAATTTCAATACGCACTTAATCGGCCAGAAATCTCTGCCGTCTTCTGGAGAGATCAGTTGGCCACCATATCTAATTATTTCCTTTATTAAATTAGTCTAAAAATTGAATGTTTCTATTAAAAAAACAATATTTTTTTAGTGTTTGTTCACTTTGTTAACCATTAATAGTATAATTTTTTTTATAGAAATAATTTCATCAGTAGCTTTACCCTTTAGCCAACACTAAGGTTCGCTTTCGTGCTTTGGATAATACCTTGCTCTCCACCAATCCGTCCAGAAAGACCTATTTGGGGTTCATCTAATTCTGGTTTTAGTCCATGTACTATATTACGATTTAGAATTCAATCCTTCTTTTTAAATATGGTTTCGAGGTTTGAATTGATAACACCATTAGTTATTGCATTTAAAGTGATGACAAGACTAATAAAAGTTGAATGCAGCGATAAGTTATATTACACTCACAAAGAGAGGAATCAAGTTTTAAGTCCTGATGATGACATTATTAAGTGGAATAAATATGAATCTCGAAAAGATTAATTTTCATAGAAATGAAAATTTCTTTTATCACATTAAGTACTTGATCAACATGTAAATTTATTACTAGTTGTACATTATTAGTTGGATCTACTAATAATATTATAAAAATAGAGATATTAAGTTATGTTAAATAGAGTAAGATTAAATCTCGAGTTTTATCATAGTAGGGGGACTCAAATCGAAATTAAACCTTTGAGATCTTTCCTCATGTCATCATTTCCCATGTCAATGGCTTATGGCCGATGGTATCTCCCAATAAAATAAATAAATAAATAAAATTTCTGACCGACCATTTTTCCCTTTCTGCATAGTACTGGCCCCTACAACTAAATAAAAATAAATTCACAATGTTCAATATTCAAAGTGTTTAAAGAAGTTTCTAGTTCTCTTTCACCATTCATTAACATAACATAACATCCATACATGCATGCATGCATACAGCACATAATCAAATTAGGTTTCTATGCGTACAAAGATTTTAACTAAAAACAAGACAAGACAAAATTAACAGGAAACTAACAATCAACCGCCCAACATGATCTTCTTTTTATCTAGATAAACTTTGATTCTATTTTTAATTCAGCTTTTACTATACACCCACGTCCTTTAATTTCTCTATATATACATCCATAGCTTGAAACAAAGCTCATCACCAAATCTTCTTTGTGTGCAAGCAAAAAATCAGTGTTCTTTCTTTTAAGTTCATCAACTACCATAACTGCTCATCAACTACCATAACTGTTCTTTCCTTGTAATCTTTTTTTCCATTTTTTTGTAAAGTTTACCAAAATTATTTCCCACATTTCTTCGTAAATCACTCGCTGCATTAACTTAAAATCTGTTTAGGATTTATATTCCCCAAAAAAAGTGGTCCCTTTGTGTGTATAAATCTTGTCTCTTGTTATCCCCACATTGACAACCAAAAATTCAATCTTTGTGTGTATAAATCTGTTTAGGATTTGAGAGTTTTTTGGCTTTTGTTATGGCACCTCCAAACAACCCTGTTAATTCTATTTTGAATCGTCTTCGTTCTAGTAGTTTGGATCAGTGTTTTGATTTATGTAAGGGAAAGTTCAGTGTCAAAGGTTGTCCTTTATTGCATGATGTTCCTAGCAATGTTAGTTTCAGACCATTTTCGTTGGTTTGTAATGAAACAGAGTCTGATGCACCGTTTCCTTTGGTTCAACGAGTCAAAGCTTTGTCCCACAAAGGTGGGTTCTTAGGGTTCAATACTGATGAGCCATCTGATAGTGTGGTGAACTCATTGGGTAGGTTTGCTGATAGGAACTTTTTGAGCATCTTTAGGTTCAAAACATGGTGGTCTACACAATGGGTTGGAACTTCAGGGTCTGATTTGCAAATGGAAACTCAATGGGTAGTTTTAGATGTGCCTGAAATTAAGTCCTATGTAATAATTATACCCATCATTGAAGGTGGTTTCAGGTCTGCTCTTAGACCTGGTAATGATGGACATGTCATGATCTTTGCTGAGAGTGGTTCTAGTCATGTTAAGTCATGTTGTTTTAGTTCAATAGCTTATGTTCATGTGTCTGAAAACCCTTTCAACTTGATGAAAGAAGCATTTAGTGCCATTAGGGTTCATCTTAATACCTTTAAGCTCTTGGAAGAGAAGAGCCTTCCTAGTATAGTTGACAAATTTGGTTGGTGCACTTGGGATGCTTTTTACTTAACCGTTGAACCGGCTGGTGTATGGCAGGGTGTTAAAGAGTTTGCCGATGCAGGGGTGTCGCCGAGGTTTGTCATCATTGATGATGGGTGGCAAAGCATTAATAATGATGGTGATGACCCTAATGAGGATGCTAAAAACCTTGTCCTTGGTGGGGAACAAATGACTGCTAGGCTTCATAGATTTGAAGAGTGTGACAAGTTTAGAAAATACAAGGGTGGCTCCTTCTTGGGTTCTAATGCCTTGTCATTCAATCCACAAAAGCCTAAGATGCTGATCACTAAGGCCATTGAAATCGAACATGCGGTCAAGGCTCGTGACAAGGCACTTCAATCCGGTGCTACTGATGTTTCCGAGTTTGAAACCAAGATCAAGAAGCTGAAACAAGAATTGGATGATATGTTTGAAGGAGAAGGAAGTGGGCTCCCAAATGGAAACCGTGAAAGCTTTGATTGCAAGGGTGATGGCTTCGGCTTGAAGGCATTTACAAGGGATTTGAGAACCGAGTTCAAAGGTTTAGACGACATTTGGGTGTGGCATGCTCTTTGTGGTGCTTGGGGTGGTCTTAGACCAGGAGCAACTCACCTCGATTGTAAAGTGGTTCCTTGTAACGTCTCTCCAGGACTTGACGGGACCATGCCGGATTTGGCCGTGGATAAAATTGTTGAAGGTGGGATTGGACTGGTTCATCCAAGTCAAGCTGATGATTTCTTTGATTCCATGCATTCTCATCTTTCTGAATCCGGTGTTACTGGAGTAAAAGTCGATGTCATTCACGTAAGTAACTTTATAAACTCGAATTAGTACTATATTATATGTTTGATGAAGCATTGTAATGATTCTATATGATTATGTTCTCAATGCAGACTCTCGAATATGTATCCGAAGAATACGGAGGCAGGGTTAACCTTGCCGAAGCTTACTACAATGGTTTATCGAGTTCATTGTCAAAGAACTTCAAAGGGACTGGAATCATCTCCAGCATGCAACAATGCAATGATTATTTCTTCCTTGGGACAAAACAGATATCCATGGGCAGAGTTGGTAAGAAACTCAAACACGTCTTTTAATTCCCACCAATTTACATTAAGTGTACCAAAAACATGTTTTGGTCTCATCTATATCTCACTACAGGTGATGATTTCTGGTTTCAAGACCCGAATGGGGATCCGAACGGAGTTTTCTGGTTGCAAGGTGTTCACATGATCCACTGTGCTTATAATAGCTTGTGGATGGGTCAGATCATACAACCTGATTGGGACATGTTCCAATCTGATCATGTTTGTGCCAAATATCATGCTGGATCCAGGGCAATATGCGGTGGACCAGTTTATCTGAGCGACTCCCTTGGCTGCCATAATTTTGACCTTATTAAGAAGCTGGTTCACCCTGATGGCACCATCCCGAAGTGCCAGCGCTTTGCCCTTCCGACCCGAGATTGTCTTTTTGTAAACCCTTTATTCGATAATAAGTCCCTTCTCAAGCTATGGAATTTCAATAAGGTATCTCCTTCATTGTTACCATTTTTTTTTCTTTACTTGTACATGAAGTTACTTTTCATATATGATCTCAAATTTACGACTTTGTGCAGTATGGAGGTGTTATTGGAGCTTTCAACTGCCAAGGTGCCGGTTGGGACGGTAAGGTTCGGAGGATCATCGGCTATCCACAGTGCTACAAGCCTGTCACAGGTTCAGTGCACATCACCGATATCGAATGGGGCCAATGCATGGAAGCTGCTGCAATGGGTGAGGCTGAAGAGTATGTTGTCTACCTAGACCAAGCTGAAAGCCTACTCCTGTTGACACCGAAATCCAATCCGATCCAAGTCACCATCCAATCATCTTCATTCGAGATTTTCAGCTTCGTGCCCGTGAAAAACCTTGGTCCTATTGCCAAATTTGCCCCTATCGGTGTAACCGACATGTTCAATTCCGGAGGGACAATACAGGAATTGGACTACAACGAGACCGGAGCAGCAGCTGCAAGGCTCAAAATCAAAGGTGGCGGGAACTTCCGAGCCTATTCTAATGTTGCTCCAAAGACCTGTTACTTGAACGGTACCGAGGTGGCTCCCGAGTGGTCTGCCGATGGCAAATTAAAGCTCGATCTCCCTTGGACCGAGGAAGCCAATGGAATTTCTGATGTGGTCTTTGTCTTTTAAATTACTTTTATCTAGTAGTTTTAGTTTATTGTTTAGGTTTGAAACTAATTAAGAATGTAATTATTCATCCCTTTCTTAAAATTCAAAGATAATGAAACAATCTAAGTTCATGTTTCAAAAAAGTTTTAGACAGTAACTACTGCTGTTATGTTATTTGGATCCAAAAGGATAAGATGTTTTGCAATTTGGAGCTGTTAATGGCCTGAAACATAGGGCAAATTGATGGCTAGAACAGCAACTTGAATGAAATGATGTATGGGACATTGGCCATCTTTTTGGAACAATTACATTAATGGTTCTTAATATTAACTTATTGTGATTAACAAGACTTAATTAATTATATCTTAGAAAGACATGTCATTTGAATCATGTCTTTTCATTCAACAAATTTGCAGCAAGGAGTGATATGACTGATAGGGGTGTTCCACCATTTTGCCTAAATAATTATTTTATTTATATTATTTAGATAAAAATTTAAATTATTTAATTTCTTTTTTTTTATTAAGTATTTCAGTTCCAAATCCTAAAGAATTTGGAAGAGAATGGCCTCCTTATTATATCTGTGCAGAGATAAATCTTAATTTTTGTTTTCGTCCATCTAGATTGATGATTAAACTAATTAACCTATCGATTTTCAATTTAATCGTTTAATAATATTAAAATAAAAAATTTAAATCAGCTCTAAATTTTATGACAAGTGTTGAACTCTAATTTTCGATACATAATAAAAAATAAAATTCAAAGTTGTGTAAGAAACACACCAAAATTGCCAGAAAAGAAGCATTTGAGAGTAAGTGACTGTGCCCCATTGCTTTGTCGTCGTTTTCAAACATGTCATTCAAACAAAAAAAACCAGTGGGTAAGATAACTACTAAACAACTAGTGAACAACTATTAAACAACAGCTTGGTGAGGGAAGAACAAGATATTGAAGTTTCGCATTTAATCAGCAAGTGTCCATTAATGTTGGCCCCCCCAAAGCCAGCGGTTACATAATCCAAACACAAATCTGGGCAATACCTGTCGGCTTCTAACGCTTCAATCCCCTTGAAAACGAAACAGTAGATTTGAATGGTCATGTTTCTAATATTATCTAATACCATTTCAGATAAAGTGATATGTATCATTGTGAGGTCGTTATTACATGTGTCATGGTTGGGCTGGACCTAATAAAAAATTTAGTCCCGTTTGTTAAGTTTAGATTCGGTCTGAAAAATAGGCTTAAATTTTTATTTAAGTCCGACCCGAATAAAAATGCTAAAATTTGAGCCCAATTCGTCTGTTTTAATTTTTTATTTTATTTTTATATAATTTTTAAATATATATAATACATCAAAAATACTAAAAATATTAAAATAAATATTTCTAAACAAATTTTAAAAAATACGTATACTTAAATAATATTAAGATAGATATAACTTAACAAGCAAATGCCTCTAAAATAATAACAAAATTAACAATAAAACAAGTGTTATACAATATCCAAACAATAACAACAAAATAGTAAGTACATAATAGTGAAATTATAGCAAAATAGAGAGAAAAAAAACAAGAAAATAGCACTAAAACAACAAAGAATAGCATTTTTTTGTCCTTTTGTGAATTCGGGCCAGGCCCAAGCAAAAAATGACTTACTCGAGGCCTGACTCGTTTTTTAAACGGACCTTATTTTTTACCTAAGTCTATTTTTTGGGCCTATATATTTTGCTCAAACCCTCCCACTTTTCAGACGGGCTTTTGGGTCGAGCTGAGTCAGGTGGCCCGAAGGTCTAATCCTTATGTTTAGGGGTGAGTATTCGATCGAGTCGAGTCGAATTGAGTCAAAAATTTTTGAGTTAGTCGAGTTGACAAATCCTATTTTAGCAACCAAACTCAATTTCAATTTTTTTCGAATCGAGTCCAAAAAATTCGAGTCAAATCGAGTCTAGTCAACGAATTCTATTATTTATACTTAATGTTGCGTTTAGATGGACCGATTATTTAACTAGTAGGTGAAGTACAACAAGATTATTTAACTACATGAACAATATAATGATTTAGCTTTTTAACTTAATGAGTAAATATTTATCAAAACGACGTAGTTTTACCTTTTAACTTAATTATTTTGAATTTTAACTTTTAAAATAGTAAACATTTATCAAAATTATGTAGTTCTGTCTTTTCTTATTCGGATTTTCGGATAACTCGAATTGTGTAATTCATATTCGAGTTAAACTGAAAAACTTAATTTTTTTATTCGAGTTGATCCGAATAACTTGATTAACTCAAATAACTCGAACTATTTAATTCAAATTTAAATTTTTTATCGAGTTTTTCGAATCGAATCGGATTTTGCTCACCCCTACTTATGTTATAAAATTTGGATCAAATTAGTTCATTTATTATTATTAACAAAATTAAGTTTAAATTGTAATAGAAATAACATTTATTATATAAAAGTGTTGTAATATTACTTTTTCAACTGCAGTTCAATGCCAAACAAAGAATTTTATTTATAGAACCAATTTTTTAAAATAGTAACTTTATTAAATGATAAATAATATTTTTTAAACAATAACTGCTAATTTTTCCAATTTAATCTTATTTAAATTTTTTAATGATACAAAAACTAAATTAATCTATTTAATAATAAAAAATAATTTAATTAATTAAGTATAATAGAATTACACATTCACCAATGAACTTAAATACAATATCAGCTTGTTAAAGTTTTGGTTTGGTGCTAAGATCAGGGAAGTCTAAAGGCAAGTAGTGCTTTTTGCCACCCTTAAGTGACAAAAAAAGTTTATTTTGTAAATTAGCCTAATAGTAAAAATACACGTTGCTCTTTAAAGATGATAAATTTTAATTTAACTTCTTTAAAAATTATAAAATAATGATAAAATTTTATTTTAATAATTAATTTTTAATTAAAATTTTTAAAATTTTTAATCAAATCTATTTAGATTTAATACTGCATTATACCACTTCTTTTATTCTTATATAAAGATTCAACCTAACACGAATCAGATGTAACCTGTAAAAGTATGGGACAATCCTTGATGGAAGACCAGGAGTCATATGTTAATGAAAACGCGTTTGGGCATATGTTATTTCAAAAGATTATCCACTTCTTTAAGGTCGGTCCAATCGCCAAAAGTATAGTTATATTAACATATAATCCCAAGATTCATGAAAGTGAAAGTGTGATGTTAGATGACCAACTGCACTTTAACTAACAACCATAACTAACCGTAATATTATTTCTTCCCACAATTTGACTTTTAGGATTTTTATATATTATTTCATGTTATTCTTCAAATGCATGCATGAATGGATGCATTCCTCATGAGTCTCATGACCATGTTTTTGGGTTTGATGTATTTTAAATTAAAAAATATTGATTAAAAATTTAAAAATAACAATAAGTAATTAATAAAAGGTAAATTTGCATTTTTGTTTAGGTTAAAATATACAATATTGTTCCTGTATTCTTCATAGATTTAGAGTCTAGTCCTTGTACTTTTATTTTCTGGTATTTAATTTATTTACCTTTCATATTTCAAATTTCAGGCCCATAACAATGTAATTTACAAAAATATTGTAATGAACCTGAAGTTAATAAAATAATTTTTAACAATGTTAATAGTTAGACCTGAATTTTAAAATCTAAAAAGTACAATGACTAAATCTCAAATTTACAAAGATACATAGACTTATGGCATATTTAAACCTTTTGTTTAAAATCAACATAGAAAAAAAAATTGAGAAAGTTTCATGTATTTTTCGATATCATAAAATAAATAGATTTTTCTTATACCTACTATGAGAAGTTAGATGCTCCTTATGTAAAATCGAGTTTGAATCTTATGGATGGAGAAAACAATGTTGAAAAAGCTCTACCCTCATTTAGACGTCTAATTCATCTGGACTCTAATTTAATAAAAATATGATAAAAAAAAAAGTCTAGACATATGATGTGATTAAGGGAGCCCAAAGCTTGTCTATAACAATTTCTGGCCCAAGTGGAGCACATTGGACTTATCTATAACTATAACAGGCCTAAGGGCCTAGCTCGGTGAGATTAGGTAGCCCCAAAATAATAAGGTTGCTAAGAATGGGTTCTCAAATCAGACTCTCACAAAGCTAAGCGGCTAAATTCCAACCGTATAATGATAGATTTATTCCTTAATATTTATAATTTTTGTTAATTTAATATTTTTGACAAAGATATGATATTTTTTTTATTTATTAGAAAAATCTTATTATAAGTAAACAAATAGCGTTTCTAAATTGCCATGAATTACAAATAAAATGAAAAAAGTGTTCTTTTTGTCGAAACTATTTTTTTGAAAAAAGATAGACTTTGATTTTGAAAATGAAAACGAACATAGGAGTCACCATCAATCTTTTTTGTTTAGGTGTGATCGGATCACCTCGTAATTGATTGTTTTAATAAAATATTTTGTTTTACTAAAACGACGATTTTGGCCTACGAAATTTGAGAAAACGGATTCGGGAGTCGGTTACGTACGAGGAAGGATTAGCACCCTCGTAACGCCCAAAATTGGTACCTAATTAATTAATTAATATCTTAATGTCGAAGGTTGAAAATCCATAAAGAATTTAAAAATACAATCCTCCTTTTTTATTAATGTTAATTTTACAAAAAATGTTTGGATAAATCAAAGCAGATGCTAAAGACCTTCTTGTCCCGAAGTAATAAAATGACACATCCAGCATGTTAGGACACGACATCTCGATTCCTTGAGAATAAGCTTGCCTTTTATTTTTTAAAACTCATGTATTTTAATTTTAAAAGGATTTTCAATTATTTAAGTTAAAAGAGAAAAATCGAAACCCAGTAAGTTAGGGCACGATCTCTCAAATTTCCTAAATGTAGAATATTACCTTTATTAAAAAATCCCTTTTTATGACTTTTGGTGAAAATTGATGCAATATTTGAATTGATATACAATATGCGATAAAATATTACAATAACAATGATGCAATTATATAGACGAATACAGTATTAGTGGACTAGTCTCGATTAATAAGTAAAGCAATAAAATAGAAATTCATGATGTAAAAATAAGCGATCATAGCATAGAAATGTTTAAAATGCATGGAATAACAAATGAACGAGGAAGTAAAATAGATATATACTATCAAGTTTAGATTTTTTTATTATGTAAAAATAATAATAATAATAAAAGGTGAGAGTAAAGGGATAAATAAATAGATACGATAAATAAATATTAAGAAAAATAATTAAGGAATATCAAGAATACAAGGACCAAATTAAGATATGAATGAAATTAGGAGTACAATTTATAATAAAGTACATAAATAATGATGACAATAAATAATAATAGTAATAATAAGAAGAAGAACAATATAGGTAGTAAAGAAACATAAATAATCTAAATTTTAAAATATACATATATATATATATATATATATATATATATATATATATATAAAGGATAATAAATAGATATATTAAATAAATAATAATAATACATGCTAAATGACAGAATAAATGGCAATACAAATTTGAATACAAAACAAAGTATGAAGAAATAAATAAGTGAATGGAAATATGAATAAACAAATAAAATAAAACATGACAATCTATAAAAGTTTGAGATTAAATGAAAAAGGGTTTAAATCGAAATCTAAAATAAAATTTAAAGTCTGGATTGTAATAAAAATAACAAATAAGGACCGAATCTAAATTAAATGAGGTTAAAGGGGATAAATTGTAAAAAAAAAAATATAGGACTAAAACTGAACGCACAAAGAAAGAGTGAGGATCAAATGGGAAATTATCCCCAGATCCCTAAACGCACCGTTCAAAAGGGGGATTAAAATAAACAAAACTAAAATTATGTGGCAAAATTTTAAAATAAATAAGAGACCATGGGACTGGATTGAAGAATCAGTAAAAATCAGAAGGACCGGTTCTGTAAATATCCCCTTTATGGGAAAAAAACGCAGGTCATGCTTGAAAACGGGTCGGGTCTTCGGGTCTGATGCAAAACGGCGCCGTTTTGGCACCTAATGCTTAAGTCCAAAACGACATCGTTTGGTCCCTATTTAAATACCAAAAATTTGGAAAAAAAAATTTCCCTTAGGTTTTTTTAAAAATTTTCAGAGGATTCTCTCAAATCCTCTTCCCCTTTGCCCCATTTCAGGCCGCAACCTTGGCCATGGATCCGTCATGGCCACCGGTCATCAACAACATTGACCGTTGCCTCCGATGGCTGGGGTTTAGGGTTTAGGGTTTAGGGTTTAGGGTTTAGGGTTTAGGGTGCTTTCATTTTTGTAGTCCTTCGTTCTTTCTTCTTACAGGTGTTCTTAGAGGGTCAACGAAGAAAGGAGCTTGCCATTTTGGTACAAGCAGTACTAGTGTCGAGCCTTGGGCGGTGTGCACGCCGAGGGTGCACATGGAGGCTGCGGCGCCAAAAGAGGATTAAGGTTTCTGAGTTTTCTTAAATTTTTTGGGTCATGGGCTCTAGAGTTTTCTGTGTAGTGGGTCTTAGGATTTTGTCTATTTCGGGCCATATTGGGCCATATTGCATATTGGACTGTTAATTATTTGATTCTTATCTTGGTTTTGTTTATTTGGGCTTTGGGCCCGGGCAAATTTAGCCATTTACAGCTGCCCCTCTTTGCTTATTGTCGTGCAACCGGAATAGAGCAAAGACTATAAAAGGGCCAATTTTGCCTGGACCTGCTGAGTTTCGATTTCTCTTGGTGCTTCTTCTCTTCAAGTAACTTCAATATGCTCCACTACAACTTCAAAGAAATAAAATCCGCTATCTTCAGTCTGCTCCGCTGCAACTTCAAGGAAATGAGACTCGTAACTTCAACCTGCCCCACTACAACTTCAAAGAGATGAGGTTTATGGTTTAATTTGCTCCACTGCAACTTCAGGGAAATAAGATTAGTGACTTCAATCTGCTCTACTACAACTTCAATGAGATGAGATTTGCTGTCTTCAGTCTGCTCCACTGCAACTTCAGGGAGATAAGGCTCGTAGGTTCAATCTGCTCCACTACAACTTCAAGGAGATAAGATTTGTCATGGTAGATTTGATTCGACCTACTGCAACTTCAGAGGTGTAGGACTTATCACTTTAATCTGATCCACTGCAACTTCAAGAAGATAGGATTAGTAGCTTTAATCTGCTCCGCTGCAACTTCAGAGAGATAAGATTGGTATCTTCAGTCTGCTTTACTGCAACTTCAGGGAGATAAGATTTGTAACTTCAACCTGCCCCACTGCAACTTTAGGGAGATGAGGTTTGTGGCTTTAACCTGCTCCACTGCAACTTTAGGAAGATAAGATTTGCCATGGTGACTTCAATCCATCCTACTGTATCTTCAAGGGTATAGGATTTTGTTTCTCTAGTTTATTACACAATTCTTTGGGGAACATGACCTGTTGAATCTATTTCATGGGCCTATTTATGCCAAATGATTAGGATGTCATGATCTGAATGAATCAAATGCTCCTAACTAGATGTATATGCATGATATTAGCGTGAATGCAAAATGTCATGTTTGCGAGAATGATCCCTCTTTTAATGCTTAGTTTGTCATTGCTCATTACTCATCGAGGTTCCGTCATTGATGTGTTACCAAGCATTCTTGTTCAGCTGGTATCTCTGACAGAAAATCTGAAGAAATAGTCACATTTTAAACTATTCTTTCTCAAATGTCTCCTGCTCTTAGGTTTGGTGAGTTCTAAATAATAGTCTTATTTTTGGTCCTTATACTATTTAGAAACTTCTCAGAATAATATGCAAAACTTCTTTTATGTGAATATTATCAGTCCAATAATCGTTATTTCAATGAAAAATACTTGAAAAATATTATCACAACGGACAAGATGGAATTTTATTAGGAGCAAATCTCGAAATGAATTAATCACGATAGGAAATTTTGCTAAAGTACAAAATGAGAATAACTTAATCAAGATGGCGCATTTTCCAAAATACAAAATGCATAAGATGAAAATAGGTGCCCCAGATATCATAGCATGAGTTTCTCTGCACAAGACTTCTCGAAGGCCCTTTGAACTTGATATATGTTCTTAAGTCCTAGAATACTTTGTTGGTGTCCCAAGATGTAGCATCTCTCTCCTCTGTTAATTCAGGCATAGCAAGATTATCGTATGCCCCAGCTCTGATCAAAATTTGAATTGCTCTTTTTCGAGTTTTCAACTCAAAACCCCTTTGGTCTCAAAGCGCCCTTTGCGGGTTTTCGCCTTGGCCTCTCCCCCCCTTTTTTTTAGGTGAAGTACTTCTTAACTGAATCTGAATTCACAGGATTAGGGAAGTTTTTACCATCTATCTCGATTAAAATTAGTGTTTTTCCTGAAAAAGCCTCCTTTACCACATAAGGTTCTTCTCAATTTGGCATTCATTTCCCTCTAAAATCTTTTTGTATGGGCATGATCTTTTTCAATACTAGGTCTCCCTCATGGAATTCTCTAGGATGAACTTTTTTGTTGTAAGCTCACGTCATTCACTTTTGGTACATCTGACCATTACGAATGGCTTTCAATATTTTCTTTTTAATTAAGTTTAGTTGATCGTATCGGGATTGGATCCATTCTGCTTCATCCAATTTTAATTCTGCCAAAACTCTAAGAGAAGGAATCTTGACTTCAATGGGTAAAACCGCTCCATTCCATAAACTAGAGAGAAAGGTGTTGCCCCGGTTAAAGTTCTGACAGATGTTCGGTAAGCATAGAGGGCAAATGGTAACTTCTCATGCCAATCTTTATAAGTCTCAGCCATTTTCCCCACGATTTTCTTAATATTTTTATTGGCTGCTTCCACGGCACCATTCATTTTTAGGCGATATGGTGATGAGTTGTGGTGTTTAATCTTGAACTGACTGTAGACTTCTGATATCGTGCTGTTGTTCAAATTCAAAGCATTGCCAGATATGATCCTTTCTGGCATTTCATACAGACATATGATCTCTTTCTTCAAGAATTTGCTGACTGCTGACTTTGTAACATTGGCATATGAAGCGGCTTCTACCCACTTGGTGAAGTAGTCAATGACTACGAAGATGAATCGATGCCCATTTGAAGCTTTTGGCGAGATTGGCCCAATGACATTCATGCCCCACATAGAGAAAGGCCACGGCGAAGTTATAACATGCAGAGGCAAATGAGGTACATGATTTTTATCTCCATAAATTTGGCATTTATGGCACTTCTTGGCGTAATTGACGCAGTTTCGTTCCATGGTGGACTAATAATACCTAAATCTCATGATTTGTCTGGCCATTGTGAAACCATTAGCATGTGTTCCGCAGACACCCTCGTGGACTTCTTCCAAAATTTTCTTAGCCTCGATAGCATCTACGCATCTTAGTAACACCTAATCCTTTCTTCTTTTATATAGGATCTCTCCATCGAAGACACAGTCGCTAGCCAGTCTTCTCAGTGTCCTTTTATTGTTTTCAGTTGTTTGGTTAAGGTATTCACGATTCTTCACATATCGCAGTATATCGTGATACCAAGGGTGATCGTCTTTTTTTTCTTCTTCTTCGATGTTGCAACAATGAGCCAGAGTCTCAGAAATACTCATCTGGATTGGTTTCACATCCTTTTGTCTGTTTACTTTAACCATTGAAGCCAGGGTAGCTAAAGCGTCAGCCATTTGATTTTCGTCCCGTGGAAGATAGTAGAAGGTGATGTCATCAAACTCTTCAATTAACTCCAGAACCAACTTTTGGTAATTGATCAAATTGGGGTCTCTCGTCTCTCATTCACCTTTGAGCTGATAGATCACTAATGTATAATCTCCGTATATCTCTAACACTTTGATCTTACGCTCTATGGCCGCACGAATTCCAATGATGCATACTTCGTCTTCTGTCATATTATTCGTGCAATCGAAATCCAATTTACTAGTGAATGGATAATGATCTCCGTTTGGGGACACCAAGACTGCTCTGATTTCGTTGCCCACAGCATTTGAGGCCCCATCAAAGTTTAGTTTCCAAGGATTTCCTTGCCAAGAGTCTTCTTCAGTAGTTGCCACATACATTAAATCTTTATTAGGGAAATCGAAGTTCAAAGGCTCGTAATCTTCTAGAGCTCTACTGACCAAAAAGTCTGCTATCATGCTCCCTTTTATAGCATTTTGATTTACACAAACTATATCAAATTCGAAAAGCAGAATTTGCCACCGAGCTATTCTTCCATTCAAAGCAGTCAACTCCATCATGTACTTTAAAGGATCGAGTTTTGAGATGAGCCAAGTTGTATGGTACAACATATATTGCCTTAACCTTCGAGTTGTCCAAATCAAGGAGCAACACAGCTTCTCGATCGGTGAATATCTTGTCTCGCACTCGGTAAACTTCTTACTAAGATAATATATGGCTCTTTCTTTTCTTCCTGACTCATCATGTTGACCAAGCACGCATCCCATGGAATTCTCGAATACTGCCAAGTACAATACCAGCGGCTTATCTGGGCTAGGTGACATCAGCACTGGGGCATTGGATAGATAATATTTAGCTTTGTCAAAAGTCTTCTGGCACTCATCATCCTAAACACCTAGATTGTGTTTCTTAAGGAGACGGAATATAGAGTCGCATTTCTCAGTTAGTTGTGAAATGAAACGCGCGATGTAATTTAATCTTCCTAAGAAGCCTCGAACTTCTTTTTGAGTGCGCGGTGGAGGCAATTCTTGTATAGCATTCACTTTATCTAGGTCGATTTCGATCTTCTTTTTACTGACTACAAATCCTAATAGTTTTCCCAAACTAGCCCCGAAAGTACATTTTGCCGGATTGAGCTTCAATTGGAATTTTCTCAATCTAAAGGACAATTTCCTCAAGACTTGTAAATACTCTTTTTCTATTCGAGATTTTGCGATCATATAATCAACATAAACTTCGATTTCCTTATGTATCATGTCATGAAACAAGGTTACCATGGCTCTTTGGTATGTTGCTCCCGCATTTTTCAGTCTGAATGGCATTACCTTATAACAAAATGTTCTCCACATGGTCACGAACGCAGTCTTCTCCATGTCTTCAGGATGCATCTTTATTTGGTTGTATCTCGAGAAACCATCCACGAAGGAGAATAGTGAATAACCTGTCGTGTTGTCCACTAAAGTGTCAATATGTGGCAATGAAAAATTATCTTTCGGGCTAACCTTGTTCAAGTCCCTGTATTCTACGCACATTCGTACTTTTCCATCTTTTTTAGGGATGGGGACGATATTGGCTATCCATTCTGAGTATTTAAACACTTGTAAGAAACCAGTATCAAATTGTTTCTTGACCTCTTCTTTTATTTTCAGCACGACGTTAGGCCTCATTCTTCAAAGCTTCTGTTGAACTGGTTTGCATTCTTCCCTTATGGGGAGCCTGTGTACCTCGATATCAGTGTTTAGCCCAGGCATATCTTGATATAACCATACGAAAACATCTTTGATCTCTTAGAGCAATTCAACATGGTCATGTTTTGTCTCTGCGGTGATGCAAGCTCCGATCTTCACCTCTTTATCTTTCCCTAAACTCACAACTTCCACTGATTCCTTATAGGGTAGGATCTGTTTTTCATCCTATTCCACCATCCTTAACAAATCGGGAGATAGATTACATTCTAAACCATCTTCAAAATCTTGGGGTTCCTCTGAACACATGTCTTGCTGATGTGTCGTTGAAAGCACCAAAAATATCTTATTCCCTATAAAATAGTAAAAATAACAGTAAAGGGGAAGTAGGGTCGAATCCTCAGGGATCGGATTGTACAAATGCTAGTTTCTTAAAATCTTGGACAATTTCTTGGCCAAGAAAACCTGCGTTCCTGAAAAATAAAAAATAAAATTAAGAATCTGAAAAAATAAAAATAGAATTTAAAGTGAATTGAAATTGCGAAATTAAATAAATTACAGAAATTAAAATGAGGAATATAAAAATAAATAGAGTATCGAAAAGAGAAAGTTTCTTATGTGGCGAGATTTCAGCCTCCGGTTGTCTCGTTCCGCCTTTAGTTTAATCCTTGGATTTTAAGTAACCCTTCTCGAGTAGGATAAGCCAGTTATAGTAGAAGAGGACGCCTACGACCACCAGCTCCAAGTTTGGACTTAAGATTTGGCGGAGCCTGACTCTAGCCAATAATCACTTTTGTGGGACTATTTTCTGCTAGATCAACTCTTCCTAACGGCGAATACCACGCCGTTTTATCTCTTGGATTCTCCAACCTCTGACGCAGAAAGCCAACGAACCGACTGTGGAACCTTTCCAAAACATACAGAGCGGCCGTTCCTTGCACAAGTTGAAAAGATCACCTATTAAGGGACATAGACGGGAGCGTCAGTCCCGTAATGCAGAGAAGCGATGAATACCCTGTTGAGAAGGCTAAGCGCGGATTCTTAGCCTCATGAACCTTTTTGGGGAATTTTGACAACCTTCGACTAGATTGGTTTAGTGGCTCATGATTTTTGGGAAAGAAATAAATATAATATAAATGAGATTTTTATTGGACAAAATATGGAGAGAACAAAAAGACAGAGTTTTTGGGAGAGGGAGTGTTTACAGGAAAAAGATATGTCCAATATGTGCCACTCCATCTCCTATTTATAGTATTAGAAAACCTAGTCTATTCCTAATTAAATTCTAAATGATAAATACAAATAAATAAAGATAATTAAAGATAAATGAAAATAAATCCTAAAATTAAATCTAAATAAAAATCCTTAATAATTATCCTAATATAATTGAAATTGAAATAGAGTCTTGTGCTATAAAACCTCTTCTTTTGCATTTTAGCCATTGGGTCTTCCATGTTTGCATTTTTGCAACACTTCTCACTTTCTTTGCATGTTGGCCCATTATATCTTCAAATTCGTACTTTTTGCCTTTAAATTTTCTCTTGCCTCCAATTTAGTCCCTAAAAGATAAAAGACCATAAATAGCCCAAATTAGTAGAATCATACTCAAAATAAATATGCAATTAGCACATAAAAATATGATGTTCTAGAGTATTATCAAATTCCCCCAACTTAGCCCATGCTTGCCCTCAAGTATGGCTCGTATCCACTGTAAAATTAGATCCTGCCATGAAAGAAATTCTACTCCAAAGTTTTATAAAAATTAGTCAAAATGCATATGAAAAATAAAGAGAACCCTTAGCTTGATTTAAGTAAAATTGAAAAAGTGTTCCAATTAACACACACAAAATTAAGATCGACTTGGATTATTTCATGAAAATTCGGTAATTTACCAAACCTATCAAGACACCTTATTTATTTCTCCCTTTAGTCCCCAAATTTTATTAATGCATATTTATTTATTTATTTTTTAATTTTTTTACTTTAATTTCAACTTTATTTATTTACTTTCACTTAGGAAAATATTGAACCTTTTGACGCGAAGAGAGATGACAGCGAAGCACCTCACCCCGGTTACTCAGCCCAACATATTTCTAACTTTTATTTTTCTTAAGAACGTATCGAACCTTTTGACGCGAAGAGAGATGACAGCCAAGTACCTCACCCCGGTTACTCAGCCCAACACATTCTTAAAAATTAATTCTGGTTAGTAGAGTTTTACCTAACACGTCACACAACCTTTTGACGCGAAATAGGATGACAACCCAAGCACCCTACTCCGGTTACTCAGCTAGTCACATCTTAAGCTGCACTCATAACCACAGAAATATTATTATTAATAAACGAAATCTTAATTTTGGAGGACTTAAAAAAAAATAATCAAGTGTCAAGAATAAGTTTTAGTAATCACCTTAATAGTTATGAACATATTTTGAGTATACAATTGTATTAAGTGTCCTCTTGTATTTAGACTTAATCAAATTTACCAAAATCAAGATAGGGTTAACTCCATTAATCATAATTATTTAAACTAAAAGAAATAAAACAGTGGAGACGAAATCTATCAAGCAAAATCATAATTAACTCAGTAGATAAGAATCATGCATATGGGTCAAACAATGGGCAAGTCGTGGTCAAATTCTTGGGCATGAAAAGAGGCAAAATATTCTTAAAAAAAATTATATGGGCAGCAACAACCAAATCAGCAGCAACAACAAAAATTCAGCATCTAAAATGACAGAAATAATAAGGAATGCCTCCCCCTACTTAAAACACATAGTCCTCGATGTGGAATAAATAAATAAATAAGCAGAAGAAAAGTTTAGAAGAACTCCCCGTGTAGTTACTGTCGTTCGCGTATTATGGTAATGAGTTCTCCCTATCGTTGCTTCGGTTTACCTAGATAAAAGAAGAGAATTTTGTCAACATCCAAAAAAATAAAAAATAGAAAAATAAAATAAAAATAAAAATAAAAAAATTGAGTTGCCTCCCAATAAGCGCTTGTTCAACGTCGCTAGCTTGACGCCTCAACTAGTATTGGGGCTGTTCCAGCTAAATTCTTTGTATGGGTTTGGAAATTCTCATTTTTTATCACATCCACCATATTTGGGTTTAATCATCCTTGCACCTCTTTTATTGGTTTCATATTTTCCTCCAAGGGGTTGATCCCTTTTAAGTCAGCAATGGTCTTATCATTCTCCAAAAATGTGAATTTGAGATGCTTGATAAGTGGTTTTAATTTCGGATCTGTTTCCTACAAAATAGAAGGTAGAAGTTTAATATCCATAGGAGCCAATAATTTATTAACAGATTCAAAATCATCAAACATCATTTTAAATTTATCACCATAAGATGACTCAAAAGTTTTTTCTACTGATGAGTTAATTATGTTGACACGATTTACGTCCAAGACTTTATTGGGTGGCTAATAGTGCCATAAACATTAAACTTTACAATCTTCCTATCAAACTCCATCGTGAGGGTTTCGCTTCGTACGTCAATCTTAGTATTTGCAGTACTAAGGAAAGGTCGCCCCAACAAGATATCTGAAGACCCAAGAGCGTTATCCTCCTCCATTTTTATCACATAGAAATCTGCAGGGAAGATAAGCCCATTGAATTTGACTAATACGTCCTCGAGGACTCCTTCGGGATGCACAATGGACCTGTCTGCCAACTGAATGATAACACTTGTCTTTGTCAAAAAACCCGCATGAAGTGATTCATATATAGAATAAGGCATTACATTTATTGAGGCCCCTAAATCACACACAGCCTTCTTAATTCCCAAATGGCCTATTTTGCATAGTATAGCGAATATACCCCTATCTTTGCATTTTGCTGACATTTTCTGTTGTAGCACTGTGGATACATTCTCACCAACACTTACCTTGTCATTACCTGTTATTTTTCGTTTGTTGGTACAAAGCTCTTTGAGGAACTTGGCATACCGTGGAATCTGTCTGATGGCATCCAACAGTGGAAAATTGATCTCGGCATTCCTTAATGTTTCGAGGATTTCATTGTCTTCCTTACTTTTTTGACACTGATTTAATTGTCCTGGGAATGGGGGTTGGATTTTTGGCAGTGGGGGTTTCGCTCAAACCTGTTCGTCATTTCCGGGTTTTTCCTGGGCGATTTCTTGGCCAAGATTTTTGCCAGGAATTGGTTCCAGTACCTTTCCACTTCACAGCGCCACTGCATTTACATTTTGCCTCGGGTTTAGTTCTGTTTGTAATGGTAGCTTCCCTTAAGAGTTCAATCTCTCAATTGATATGGTCAACTCCCTTATGGATGCCTCGGCTTTCTATTGGAAATCATTAGTCTCTCTTTGGAAATTAAGAGTTTATTGTTGAAAATCAAGGACATTAGCTGCTAATTTATTGACCATGGTTTCTAGAGAATTATCTGAATCTCAAGGCTATTGTGGAAATCGATTTTGGTATGGCTGGTTATATCATGGATTGACCCCATTACTCAAGTTAGGGTGGTCCCTCCATCCTGGATTGTAGGTATTAGCGTGAGGGTCATATCGCCTTTGTGGTGGCCCAGGAAAATTTCCCGCAGCATCTAAATGAGCCATAGTATCATCATACAAACTAGGACATGTATCAGTTGTATGTTCAGGTGTAGCACATATTCCGTATACTTAGGCTAGTTTGGCTTTTTCTGCAACAAGAGAGCTCATAATATTAGTAAGTCTATCAATTTTATCTTCTAAGGTTGAGTTACTTAGCTGGTGAACCCTTCTAGGTGGTTTAGGATTGGCTCGAAATTGCTGAGAATTTGCAGCCATCGTGGAGATTAAGTCTCTTGCTTGCTGTGGAGTCATGTTGACCAACGCTCATCCACTCGCGGCGTCTACCATATTCATCTCCATGGGTTTCAAGCTTCATAAAAGTACTGGAGCAAAGACTGTTCTGCTATACCTTGTTGTGGGCAACTTGCACATAACTTTTTAAATCGCTCACAATAGTCATATAAAAACTCTGTTTCTTTTTTCCTTATACCCACGATCAGCCCAAATCGTTACAGATCCAGGGGATAAATAAAATAACCATTCTCTAGTAGAATCTGCTAAAGAAAAACAGAAAGCACGCAATTTAATTTGATCTTCAGTTACCCCTTGAGGTTTCATACTAAGGCAAACCATATGGAATTCTTTCAAATGCTTGTGGGGATTTTCGTTCTGTAACCCCCGAAAAGTTGGTAGTAGCTGGATCAAGCCTGACTTTAATTCAAAATCCGTATCCATAGTAGGATACGCGATGCAGTGTGGCGGTTGTTCTGCCGGCGCTTCGGCAAGTTGTCTAATTGTTTGAGCCATAGGTTAATGTGCTAAATTAGGGTTTACGTCAACTCTAGCATTAAGCACTTCATATAAGGAATCAACTTCTACTTTTTCACCTTCAAAAGTTTGAGTAGGGTTTTCGTTAACCCTAGACTGTGCTTCGTCGTCAATTCTGATTTCTGGCGGTGGATTACTTTGAGTCCCAACCACCGTTGGCTGCTTTTTTCTTAGCTTTGTTTCCTTACGATTAACTCTCACAGTCTTTTCAATCTCCAAATCAAATGCAAGAGTTCCTGGAACATATCTGGTCATAAGAAACAAAAAACAAGATCAGTACTTTACCAATCCCCGGTAACGGTGCTAAAATTTGATGCGTCATTGAGAGCACCAAAAATATCCTATTCCCTGTAAAATAGTAAAAATAACAGTAAAGAGGAAGTAGGGTCGAATCCTCAGGGACCGGATTGTAGAAATGCTCGTTTCTTAAAATCCTGGACAATTTCTTGGCCAAGAAAACCTACGTTCCTGAAAAATAAAAAATAAAATTAAGAATCTGGAAAAATAAAAACAGAATTTAAAGTGAATTGAAATTGTGAAATTAAATAAATTACAGAAATTAAAATGAGGAATATAAAAATAAATAGAGTCGGGAAAAGAGAAAGTTTCTTATGTGGCGAGATTCCAGCCTCCAGTTAACTCATTCCGCCTTAGGTTCAATCCTTGGCTTTTAAGTAACCCTTCTCGAGTAGGATAAGCCAGTTATAGTGGAAGAGGACGCCTACGACCACCAGCTCTAAGGATTTGGACTTAAAATTTGGCGGAGCCTGACTTTAGCCAATAATCGCTTTTGTGGGACTATCTTCTGCTAGATCACCTCTTCCCAACGACAAATACCACGCTGTTTTGTCTATTGGATTCGCCAACCTATGACGCAGAAAGCCAACGAATCAACTGTGCAACCTTTCCAAAACGTACAAAGCAGCCGTTCCTTGCACAAGTTGAAAATGTCACCTATTAAGGGACATGGACGGAAGCGACAGTCCCGTAATGCGGAGAAGCGATGAATACCCTGTTGAGAAGGCTAAGCGCGGATTCTTAGCCTCATGAACCTTTTTGGGGAATTTTGACAACCTTCGGCTAAATTGGTTTAGTTGCTCATGATTTTTGGGAAAGAAATAAATATAATATAAATGAGATTTTTATTGAACAAAATATGGAAAGAAAAAAAAGACAGAGTTTTTGGGAGAGGGAGTGTTTATAGGAAAAAGAGATGTCCAATATGTGCCACTCCATCTCCTATTTATAGTATTAGAAAAACTAGTCTATTCCTAATTAAATTCTAAAAAATAAATACAAAAAAATAAAGATAATTAAAGATAAATGAAAATAAATTCTAAAATTAAATCTAAATAAAAATCCTTAATAATTATCCTAATATAATTGAAATTAAAATAGAGTCTTGTGCTATAAAATCTCTTCTTTTGCACTTTAGCCCTTGGGGCTTCCATGTTTACATTTTTGGCACCACTTCTCTCTTTCTTTGTATATAGGCCCATTATATCTTCAAATTTGCACTTTTTGCCTTTAAATTTTCTCTTGCCTCCAATTTAGTCCCTAAAAGATAAAAGACCATAAATAGCCCAAATTAGTAGAATCATACTCAAAATAAATATGCAATTAGCACATAAAAATATGACTTTCTAGAGTATTATCACTTGCTCAAAAAGAGATTCTGAGTCATTAGCAGCGTCACTCATATCATTGATATATTGATACCTGTTATAGGAACAAGGGAAAATCCAAAGAACAAAAGAATCAAAGAATAAATATTTGTATGGTATGATTATGAATGAAAGAATAAAAGAATATTTGCTCAAAGTGGGACAAAAGATGCATTTTATTAAAATAGCGTTTTTAAACATAAGTCTAGTTCACAAAAGATTCTTATTACTCCTAGACCTAGAGCAATAAGTGTGTTTTGTATATTACCCTGAATTTGCTCTAAAAACTACAGAAATCTCTTCCACAGTCCAGTTGAGTAGAACACTGCCAGGTATGTAGGGGTAAATACCCGATAAATTCTCTTCTCCAGTTCTTTCTTCAGATATGGCGTTGATGTCCAACTTTTCCAACATTCCTACTATGACTTCTTTCTTGGTGTTCTCCACTCAGGGTGAATGATTCCTCCAAGCACAAAAGTCTTCGATTTATGAAGGAAGATCATTGGTTCCCATTTGATCTCATCTTCGCTTAAACGTGCTCTCCTCCTCTCTTTCTTTTTCTCTAGCTCCTTCTTTCTTTGCCTCGTATCCGACTTGAACCCTAAGTCGAAGCGGTCTCGTTTGTCTTTTAGCATCGGTGGCTTGACCCTTCCTTGGAGGTGTCTCCCAAGTCTTTTCCCCAGTAGAGCTCATTTCCTAACCATCAGTTGCAAGCCCATCCTTGTAGTTTTAGATACTTTTGGTACCGGGACATTGTTCCTTTCAACAATGAAGGTCGTATTCACAAATTCTAGCGATTGAAAGGAATATTCTATCGCTTAATCGTCTGTCCCTACATAAGGCGCGTCGCTGGTTACGGATCCAATAATGTCTTCTTCCGTATTTATCGTTACCAGCCGACCTTCGGTTACCAACTTTAGCTTTTGATGCAGCGATGACGGTACTGTCCCTGCTGAGTGAATCCATGGCCTTCCCAATAAGCAATTATAAGAAGGCTTGATGTCCATCACCATGAAATCCACCTCGTACGTGCTTGGACCGATCAAAAGGGGTATTTCAATCTTCTTCATTACCCTCCTTTCGATTTCATCGAATGCTCTCATTATGTTTTGACATGTTTTCATATGAGAGCTATCCACAGGCAGCCTGTTCAGTGTGGATAGGGGCAGAACATTCAGTGCAGATCTATTATCGATCAATACTCCCGGTAATGTATATCCCTTACAGCGAATGGTGATGTGTAGAGCCTTTATGGACCCCATTCCCCCTGGCGGCATTTTGTCATCATTAAAGAATATGAAATTATCGGCACTTATATTATTGACCAGACGATCCAGCTTGTTGACAAAGATATCATCTGCGACATAGGTTTCGTTTAGCACTTTCATTAACGCGTTTCGATGTGTCTTAAAACTTAAAAGTAAAACTACCACTGAAATACGAGCCGATTGCTTATGTAACTGTTCTACAATGTTGTACTCACTGTACTTTAAGAATTTCAAGAATTCTTTAGCCTCTTTTTCAGTCACTGGTTCGTTAACAGGTGATTCAACTATAACCACTGAAATACGAGCCGATTTCTTGAACGCAGTGCAGTTCTCGATCGAGTACCCTATTATTTCCGCATAGTATTCACATTGAGCGTTTGCGTCATACCATTTAGGGAATAGAGGTTGCATGGGTTTCAGATAAAATAAGAATACCACATGGGTATCGAATAGACTATGGTACAGTTCCCTATATGTTATTGGAATGGGTGTAAACTGGGGTCTTTCTGTGTTTGGCCTTGCATTGGAATCTTGCCTTGGAGGGCCCTGATGGCCAGTAGCTACTATCCTTGGCTGAGCTACCGTGATCGGTTTAGAATAAGTTTTGTTATATGTGCTCACATTATTCACCTCGTTTTCTTTCTTCCTCGGGGTCGATCTTTTGGCATTACCTCGTTTTCTTTCTTCCTCGGGGTCGATCTTTTGGCATTCTCTCTGGCCTTTATTTTCCCACATCTTATCGCATTCTCTATCATTTCTCCAGACATCACTATGTCCAAGAAGCTCTTAGTTGCACTTCTCAGCATGTGATTAATAAAAGGTGTCTTTAGGGTATTAATGAAGAGCATAGTTGTTTCTTTTTCTAGCAGAGGTGGCTAGGCTTGTGTGGCTATCTCTCTCCACCGTTGGGCGTATTACCTGAAGTTCTTATTTTGCTTTTTCTCTATATTCTGTAATGTGATTCTGTCGAGCGTCATGTCCGTTACATGACTATACTGCTTCATAAAAGCTTGTGCCAAATCTTTCCACAAATTAATCTTGGCACGGCTCAGTTGATGGTACCATTTTGTGGCAGACCTGATTAGACTTTCTTGGAAGCAATGGATTAATAGTTGATCATTGTAAACGTATCTTACCATCCTTCGATAGAACATAGTGATGTAAGCTTCTAGACAACTAGTTATATTATATTTTTCAAAATTCAGAGTTTTGAATTTAAGAGGGAGCACTAAATCCGAGACCAAACTAAGGTCTTTGGCATCAATTTTGCAATGGTAATTAGCATTCTCCATTGCTCTGAATTTTTCTTCCAGTCATCTATATCGGTAATTGAGCTGTTTTGGCAGATCTACTCTTGCCTTTTCTATTTCTGTCGCGTTATCAAAGTCAAGGACAACCGGATTAGTTGGACTATCCCCTTGATTAGAACCCGAGTCTGTTGGAAAATTTATCGGTGCCGAGGCATCAGCCTAATATTGTTGGGGCATGAAGTTGACAGTTACCCTCGGTAGACATACGTTTGGTTGCACTTAGGTACTCGTTGGGGTGAAGCTAGGAGGATAAGCAGGGTCTTTATTATCGTCTCCAGGATTGACCATAGGGCTTTTCCTTTTTTCTTGCCCCCCAGTAAACAACTGAGTCAACTAGTTTATCGTGGTCCTTTGGGACTCCAGCATCTGGTCCCTCATATCCTGTTGAATCTTTGCCGATTGTTCTTGCATTTGTGCTTGCATCTGTTCTTGCATTTCCTTCTGCATCTGTTCTAATCTTTCTAATCTCTGATCCATTGTTTAGGTTTTGCGACGGGTATTGTAGTGGTATTCAGTTGGCTGACTCTTGTTGTTTTTCAGATTAACTAAAATAATTTTATTTTAATTAAGATTTTTTGTGAAAATTAATGCATATAATGCGATGAAATGCAAATGCATGAATGCAGAGAAAATGCATTAACTCTGATTCAATTCCATTTAGAATAACTTTACTAGAAAACAAAATCCTTTACATAAAACATATTACAGATAGGGCGTAGCCCTGATGCTCAAAGTTTTAACTTTCCTAAGCAACCAATCTAACTCTCGGCCTCGGTCTGATTCTAACTCATATCTCACACTTAGTACATCAGCCTGAACTACTAAAGTCTGTATATGATCGACCACCTCTCGAATCTGAGTCACCCCTTTACCCATAATATAGTCTCTTTCCTTAACTTGAACTTGAGGATGGTGGAGTTGCTCTTTCCAACGGTCCTCATTTGCTTCAAGAAGTTCAACCCAAAGTTCGTAGTTTTGTAACGCAGTCTCGAGTTCTTCTTCCTTCTTTTTCAGCTCTTCAATCTTGCCCAAACTTGCCTTCAACTCGATTGCAGAGTTACGACTACGGTACTAGTAGAGCGACTTCTCTAGTTCTGTTATTCTAGCCTTTAATTCGGTCTTTTGACCTCAGCTTTCTGACAGACTCTTCTCTAGGGCCTCTTTTTGAATGTAAGTATCTTAGAATTTTCTCTCCCATTGATCGACTTTGCTTTCTCTTCTTGAATCTCTTGTCGCTATTGCTCTGATGTTTTTCCCAATCTGGCGATTCTCATCGATAGACGTAATCTATTTTCAAGCTATCCAAATCTTCTTCAGCTTTATTCTTCCCTTTTCTCAATTTCTCTATTTCTAGGTTCTGAACATCAACTTCTAATCTTAGATGCATTTTTTCTTCCTCTAACTGCTTAATATTCTTTCCTAGATCCGAGTTCCTTTTCACAAAATCCTGCTTTATGATTTCTAGCTTGGATGGGACCACTTGCAGATATTCTTCCATTGATCACACGCCTTTTTAACTTAGTCTAGGGATATTGTCGTTGACTCTCTTACCCTACCACCTATTATATTCAAGGGTCGTCATTGGACCTACAACTAATCTTTTCATCCGGCAAGTCTGGCTCCAAGCGTTGCACATTTCCCGTACCTTTTTCCTATAGTTATCCCCCTATACAAAAACTTGCAATGAGCTAGCTATTGGGTTGCTGGTATAAACTGTCTTGATCGGTATTGCCTCAAAACGAGCAAATGAGCGTACCCGACGGCTCCTAAAATCCCGAGCAAGGGAACCTAATCAAAGTCGCCATATCGGTATAGGATCTCATCGGGAACCATCTAAGGGGCTCTCCACTCAACGTCCTCCTCTTGAAGATTTTGGAGAATCGCTATCTATTTTTCCTCTTAAATGTCATCCCATCTAGGTGTAGCCGCTACCTCTTTTAATAGAGAATAATTCTCAGAGAATACCCGATACAAAACTTTATCCACTTTCCAGAAATGACTATGGAACCAAGCTAGCAATAGTTGCGCGCATCCGATAAATCTTCCATCACCTGCTCTCTTGCACGATTTCAAATATCTAAATATCTCAGCTAGAATTGCGAGAACCAGCGTGACCCTCTTATCCAATCTGTCGAATAGATCAGAAACCGCTTCATCTACATCCCCTAACGCTATGGGGAAAACTATCATCCCGTAAATGCTTAAAGCAAAAACGTCCACCATTTTCTTCTCATCTGGGTATGCTAAAACCAAATCTCGTAAACTTTTCCAGGGAATACATTTAGTTCTTCCCTTTTGCTTGATACGAGCTGCGACCCACTATTCTCTCATTCCCGTGATATTTATTAATTTCTTCACAAAAGTCGGGACATTAGCAGCTCTAGAATAGGCCTTGTTAACTTGAATCTTTGGACAATGAAGCAGGGTTATATACTTCTCTACTGTATGCACCAAATCCATATTCCCAAAAGTAAAACAACTATAGGCGGGATTCTAAAATTGAGCTAGAGCTCGAAGTAAGTGTTTATCCACCTTGATGTTGAGTAGATATGGCAGATCGCCATAATTATTGTAAAATAACTACTTGACTTCATCGTCCCAATTGATCCATATCTCTTTCAATTCTCGAAGGTCATTTTGTGTCGCACTGATACAGGTGAAGTCCCATAGTTCTGATGTGTACCCCTCTACCAAACTATCACCCTTTTCCAATTACGTTTTCTCTGACCATATACGGACAGCTGCATTATCCTCTACTTTATCAAGAAACCCGTTCTCTATGACAAGCTTTCTATTTAGTAACTGAACGTGAATCGACATTTTTTTTATGATGGTAATGTCATGCAATCAAAACAAAACAAACAAAACAAGTCAGTACACCAAACTAAAATTCAAAGTGAGCAAGGAATAATAAAGCGCCTATACGGGTAACCACTAATGGTTTGGTGCGGCTCTACCTAGGGTGGGCTCTTATGGCTCACTATATGGGGTTTGGTTCTAAAGAAAGGGTACCTGAACTAGCGAATTCCTCGATCCTCACCCATTATAGGCTCATATAGACCGAGTTCAGTTTAGGAGAATACATTTCCCTATGGCTACACGGAGATGAAAATCTCACAAAGACATAAGTACGAATGTATCCCGAAAGCGATCCACTATCTTACACGGAGATGAAGACCTCACGAAGGACGAGCTTCTCACTCCCACTTAGAAGGGTAATATCAAACGGACATGCAATGCAATATCCGAAACATTTCAAGAATCGAACCAATAAAGCAAAGATCAAACAAAATGCCGGATGAAATGCAAAGAAAGGATCGTATTTCTGAATCGAATTATCAATTTTCGACCAACAAGACAAGAATTAATCAAATCGCGGCTCGACTCTCTTATGTTTCCCCAGTGGAGTCGCCAAGCTATTGAAACCATTTTTTTTGAAAAAAGGTATACTTTGATTTTGAAAATGAAAACGAACATAGGAGTCGCCACCAATCTTTTTTGTTTAGGTGTGATCAGATCACCTTATTATTTGATTGTTTTAATAAAATTTTTTGTTTTACTAAAATGATGATTTTGGTCTACGAAATTCGAGAAAATGGGTTCGAGAGTCGATTACGTACGAGAAAGGATTAGCACCCTCATAATGCCCAAAATTGGTACCTAATTGATTAATTAATGTCTTAATGTCGAAGGTTGAAAATTCGTAAAGAATTTAAAAATAATATCCTCCTTTTTTATTAATGTTAATTTTACAAAAAATGTTTGGATAAATCAAAGCAGATGCTAAAGAACTTCTTGTCCCGAAGTAATAAAATGTCACATCCAGCACGTTAGGACACGACATCTCGATTCCTTGAGAATAAGCTTACCTTTTATTTTTTAAAACTCATGTATTTTAATTTTAAAAGGATATTCGATTATTTAGGTTAAACGAGAAAAATCGAAACCCAGTACATTAGGGCACGATCTCTCGAATTTCCTAAACACAGAATATTGCCTTTATTAAAAAATCCCTTTTTATGACTTTTGGTGAAAATTGATGCAATATTTGAATTGATATACAATATGCGATAAAATATTACAATAACAATGATGCAATTATATAGACAAATACAATATTAGTGGACTAGTCTCGATTAATAAGTAAAGCAATAAAACAGAAATTCATGATGTAAAAATAAGCGATCATAGCATAGAAATGTTTAAAATGCATGGAATAACAAATGAATGAGGAAGTAAAATAGATATATACTATCAAGTTTAGATTTTTTTATTATGTAAAAATAATAATAATAATAAAAGGTGAGAGTAAACGGATAAATAAATAGATACGATAAATAAATATTAAGAAAAATAATTAAGGAATATCAAGAATACAAGGACCAAATTAAGATATGAATGAAATTAGGAGTACAATTTATAATAAAGTACATAAATAATGATGACAATGAATAATAATAGTAATAATAAGAAGAAGAACAATATAGGTAGTAAAGAAACATAAATAATCTAAATTTTAAAATATACATATATATATATATATATATATATAAAGGATAATAAATAGATATATTAAATAAATAATAATAATAATACATGCTAAATGACAGAATAAACGGCAATACAAATTTGAATACAAAACAAAGTATGAAGAAATAAATAAGGGAATGGATATATGAATAAACAAATAAAACAAAACATGACAATCTATAAAAGTTTGAGATTAAATGAACAAAGGGTTAAATCGAAATCTAAAATAAAATTTAAAGTCTAGATTGTAATAAAAATAACAAATAAGGACCGGATCTAAATTAAATAAGGTTAAAGGGGATAAATCGTAAAAAAAAAAAAAGGGGACTAAAACTGAACGCACAAACAAAGAGCGAGGATCAAATGGGAAATTATCCCCAGATCCCTAAACGCACCATTCAAAAGGGGGATTAAAATAAAACGGAACTAAAATTATGTGGCAAAATGTTAAAATAAATAAGAGACCATGGGACTGGATTGAAGAATCAGTAAAAATCGGAAGGACCAACTATGTAAATATCTCCTTTATGGGAAAAACACGCAGGTCATGCTTGAAAACGGGTCGGGTCTTCAGGTCTGATGCAAAACAGTGCCGTTTTGGCACCTGATGCTTAAGTCCAAAACGACGTCGTTTGGTCCCTATTTAAATACCAAAAAAAAAACCATTTCCCTTAGGTTTTTAAAAGAAAATCAGAGGATTCTCTCAAATCCTCTTCCCTTTGCCCCATTTCAGGCTGCGACCTTGGCCATGGATCCATCGTGGCCACCGGTCGTCGGCAACGTTGACCGTCGCCTCAGATGGTCGGGGTTCTAAAAAGTTTATTAGCCATTTTATTTTTACTCTAGCCCTCGGGTTTAAAAGTGAAAACCTTAAAAATTTTTGACTAACACCTCCTCTCTCCGATTACCCTTAACAAGGCCCGATTCGAAACCCCAAAGGGTTTTCGTAGCTCTTGCACGTGAAGAGAAGCTCCAAAGACGACGAAATAATCAGAAGAAGGTAGGTTTTTCCTTTTGTTATCTTTGCAAAAATAAAATAATGAAATATACAGAAATAAAATCATCTCTTTTAGTTTCTTTTCTGTCTTTTTGATTAATATTGTATGCGTAAAAAATTACATCGCCAATTTTGGCTTTTATAGCCATTACAACATTGTATATTTTTTATTATTACTATTGTTAATGCCTTTTATCTCTGTTTTTTCTAGTTTCGTTTCTGTTGTCCTTCTTTCTTTCTTCTTTCAGATGTTCTTGGAGGGTCAACAAAGAAAGGAGCTTGCCATTTTGGTGCAAGCAGTGCTAGGGTCGAGCCTTGGGCGGTGTGCACGCCAAGGGCGCACATGGAGGCTACGGCGCCAAAAGAGGATTAGGGTTTCTGAGTTTTCTTAAAATTTTTGGGTCATGGGCTCTAGGGTTTTCTGTGTAGTGGGTCTTAGGATTTTGTCTGTTTCGGGCCATATTGGGCCATATTGCATATTGGACTGTTAATTATTTGATTTTTATTTTGGTTTTGTTTATTTGGGCTTTAGGCCCGAGCAAATTTGGCAATTTACACTTTTGCTCGGCTAAAGTATGAAATTTAACAATAAAGAAAAACCATGGAAAGTTAATTATGAAAAAAGGTATAATTATTAATTTAATTATCCAATTTTGATAAAAAAATTATTTTAGTTCTCATTTTTTTTTTGCCTTTTTATGAGTTTTTAAACTTGCGTTATTTATCAAATCGCCTAAAAATAATAAAAATTTAATGTTTGTTAACTTTGTTGACGTGGCATGCACGTGGATGCTACATTAAAAATTAATTAATTTTTAAAATTTAAAATTTCAAAAAATTATAAAAACTATTTTTAAAAATTATTTAAAAAATCATAAAAATTATAAAAAAGGTTTTTGATATTTTTAAATTTTTAAAAATTAATTAATTACTGACATGACGTACACGTAGGCTACCATGCGGATGCCACTTCAGCAAAATTAACAAACGTTAACTTTTTTTATCTATTTTGAGATGATTTGACAAATAATACAAATTAAATGGCTGAAAGAGATAAAAATTAAATAAAAGGCTAAAATAACTTTTTTTGGTAAAGTTAAAGGACCAAATAAGAAATTATGCCATGAAAATATAATCAACAAAATATAATAAAATAAATAGATGCTATATTTTCTCAACTAACTAAAATCCTATGAATTATATTTTTACGTCATATTTATATTTTAAGTTAATTTAATTATTATTTATTTTTTAGATATAAAAAATTTATACCAAATATATAATTTGCACCACCCGTCCCAAGTACAGTTGTTCCTAGTTCATTGCACCGCCTGCCTCCAATAAAGGCAAAACGCACATGTTTGTAAATTAAAAGATTCGATGATCCATCTGGTTGTCATGTATTGCCGTGACACCTGAGCCACTTACATTAGGGTTTATCAATTCCCAATCTTTCCCAAATCCATTTTTCAATTTTCCACTGTACAATCAAAATTGAAACCTCTTTCAGTCTCTCCCTGTTCATCTCATCTTTGGATGAATAAAGGAATTATTGAAACAATTTTAAAAAAAATTGAAAAAAAGAAGAGCCATATTTCGGGTTTTGTGCGTGAATCTAATAAAACTGTAATCCACACACAAAGAATGTGGATTTGTTTCATGTTAGATTCACGCACAAACTCGTAATCTGTCTTTTCATTAATTTCCCCATCGTTTCTTCATGTCGCTGTCCTTTTTTCTTTCTGGTCCCAAAGGGATTGGCAATTTTAATCTATAATTTTGGAGAAGAAAAAGGGAAAAAAAAAAAAAAAAAAGAGACAATAGCTTTTATTATCAAGCCTGACTGCGAGTTAAGGACAGATCGATCCTCTAAATTTGAAGGTAATGTCGAATTTTAGATTAATTTTATTTGATGAAATATTGACTATGTTTTGAGGAATTTTTCCAGAATTTTGATTTGTTATATTAGGAAAAAGAACTTTAAAGCTTACTATTATTGGAAAGGAAAGGGTAAAGTAAGTGGTGATTGAAAAAGGTATTACTGATCAGGATTCTTTTTCTAGTAATAGTAGTATTATAAAGCAGAAAATCATACTTTTAATTGCAAATTTGATACATGTGCTTGTTGAAAAAACTTTGATATTCTATCTTCATCCTTTTGTAATATTGCTTCATCAATTAGATCTATGCATGAAACTCCCTTTTCTTTGAAAGCTAGGACAAAGACAAAGGAACAATTGCTTATTTTAATTGCTTTCATTCATCTTAGTTAAGTAAATTCCTCAAAATTCTTGTTGACCTTTATTTGGGAATACCCTATCCTGAAATTTTCAGGGTTTTCTGAATCATGGTCAAGTGGTTTAGGATGTAAAATTTGTTGCTTGTAGCACCTTGAATATAACTAGTACTTGCAGAATGAATTTTCGAGATGGATACTAATCTCAACTTTTGTTTCTCCGGTCCGAGTGTTTAAGATAACAAGGCAAATCTTTTCTGCTAAAGTTAATGTTATGGCTCATCTTCCTGTTGTTTTGAGGATAATAAACATTAAACAAACTCTAGGAGGAAGATCTGGATAAAGCCTTGGAAAGTATGCATTTTGAAGTAGAAAAGACTTTATGGTCTCATCAGGACCCACTATTACTGTTTCATCAAGTCGATTCTTGTCTCAAAAACCCAAATTCCGGGGACTTGTAGACCGTATTCTCCAAGGATACTAACAGCAATGTTCTGTACATCGTTGAAGTAGTCCTTTGGTGGATCTTTGATAATATCAAAGTTTTTAAAACTCTTTTGAATTGCATCTTGTGCCTCTTCTAATTTCTTAGTCCTGGTGAAAGAAGCCTTTTATTTTGAGTTGATTGTCATATAGCTCAAAATTTAACGTAATTAGAGTATACAACCTGATTGAATTTGGTCTGTTTACCCTCTTTTCCTTGCCTTATTATCCTTGTGCTCAAGGATACCTTTGATAGAAAATTTCTTGAAGAGGCACATACTTCAATATTTTTTGGTATATATAGCATTTTGAATCCTACATATAAAGGAAGAGGCTTAATTTACTGTTGTTATATGCTTATATTTGTATTTTCTTCTCATAGGAAATAACCAAATATTGTATACTAACAACTCTGTTTCTTGTATTCTCGGCGATTTTCACCCTTTAAGTGCATTAGTGATTCTTTTTCTATTATACATGATGCAACACCTATGGTTAGAAATGCAAAGTTAGTGAAAGCTCTGTCAATGACTCATTAATTACAGATTCCTGTCCGAATTTGGTGCAATTATGAACTTGTTAGTAACTAAAGGCAAGAAATTAATGGTGCAACTGCAAACAACATCAGAAATTTTCTTCCCTGACCTAAGTATACACAATTACTATAAATTGCTTACATATGAATTCCATAAAAATAACTGATGTTTGCTATGTCAATGACTCATTAATTGCAGATTCTTGCCCAAAATTGGTGCAATTATAAATGTGTTAGTAACTGAAAGGCAAGAAATTAATGGTGCTGCTGCAAACAACATCAGAAATTTTCGTCCCTGACCATTAGTATACACAGTTACACATTTTAAGTTGCTTACTTATGAACATCTAGCAAGAATCCATAACCATAGCTGACGTTTGCTACCTGGTTTCTACAATGTACTTTCGGTAGGATATTCTGTGTTGTAATAAATATGTCGAATTATGGGTGAATTTGTTGCTAACATTGAACACAACATGATTCTCTATTGGTGATCCTGAACATTGACATATGAAACAGGGGTACCATGGCTATTTTGAATCCATGGTTGCCGCATGAACAGGTTCTATGACCTAGGGTGTGAGGTGCTCTCACCTCTTAGACATCATAATCTCATGGCCAAGCCTCCCAGGTTATCTCTTCCCCTTATTCACGAAGTTTGTTTTACTTATCGGTATTAAAATCTCGTTGTTATATGGGTAAAAATTGCAAGTTCTTACTTTTGTCAGAATCAATACAGGCAGTATAACCTAAAGCTAAATTGGAGCATGCTAGTTATGCCATACTAGTAACTAGAGCTATGTTACATGAACACAATGGGAGTGTGGGCATAAGTATGTATCCAAAACATATGTTCAGCTTTTTAATGTTTTTCCATGTGGTTGGTCGGAGGATTGTTAAATTCCAATACCCATATTAAAATAGACATCAAATACGTGTATTTTAAGAAAAATGAGTCAAAGCAAGACGAGCCAGAGTGCTCATTCGTTATAACCATTTGTTTGATCTCTTCGACTACTCTCCCATCACTTCGATGGAGCTATGGACTATCAGCGTTCAGATGAACCCACAGCCCTGTTAACTAATGCCGATTTCCGAAATGATGGATAAAAGTGTTCACCTCTTAGATCAAATAACAGGTAGGATTTGAGAAGATGTTAAAGCAAGTCAATCAAACCCCAAATGTCCAGTTATCCAGTGCACATAAGCATGAGCTAAATTAGTTATTGTTAATCTTTGGAAACTGATTACAACCATTTCAATAATGGATCATTATAAGCACTGAATTGTCCTAATTTTGTCCAAAGCTAGTGGAAGTTCTTATACGGACAACTAAAGTTCACCCTTGATGTTCGATTGGATTTAGGTACTAAAAGAAAAAAAGTGGGTCATGGTGTGGACCGGCTTGCTTCACCAGTGTTATTGGCCAGAAACCATTAATAAGCTTTAAAGGTACAGGACATGACATGATAGTTCCTTCGTTGTTTCAAGATTTTGGAACATCTCTAATGCCATATCAACGCTTCAAATCATGGGGCATAGGCAAATTTCGAATTAACTAATCTAAAATCTCGTACATCACTTTATTTTATGAAAATTGAAAATTAGTCTCTTTTATCTTTGTATGTCAAATTTTGGTCTCTTATTTTCTAAAAGCAATGAAATTAATCTTCTTATTTTGACTTGTTAGAATTTGGTCCTTTTATTTTACAAAAATGAGAATTTAGTTTAGTCAATAAATATCGGAGTTAGATAGGTTGACGATTAAATCGATTTTTTAAAATAATTTATTTAATTACAATGAATAAAACTGATAAAATCAAAAATTGGTGGTCTAATTATTTCAACTAGTGTAGTTTCAAAAACTTTATTACCAGCTAGGGTCATAACCACTGCTCTTTTATCTCATTGGCAACGCACCATGTTAATAAATTCAAAAAGGAAATAACAAAGAAACAACAACACAACTCAGGCTGAAATTTAGCCACATAATAGCTGTCAAATCAATGATCATATGATGAAGCAAATCAAAACACGTTTACCTCTAGAATTAAAGATTGTATGTTTGAAAATTCAGATTCAAACCCGACATCACAGTTACCATTCTAATCCAAAAATTTCCAGTATAAACATAAAAAAATTCGTACAAAATGTGTCGGCACCAACCAATCAAATTAGAAAGAAGCTAAATTTAGCCTTAAATGCAAAATCACACACAGGGACTGAAAACTGGGACCATTCGAAAAAAAACATAGGGGTATGGACCAAATTCCTTCCTTTTCTGACCACCTGAATATTTTTCCCATATTTTGTACATACCCATCGTACATTTCTGCCATTTTCGATGACCCCCTCGATCTTACAATACCCAAATTATTTTTACTGTCGGCAGGTTTCTTTTTGTTGTAATGTTTATTTGCAGAAAATAAAGAAGATGCATGTGGTAGTCAATTTTTCATGAAAAAAATGTTTTTGTTTTCCCTACATTGCTGGATTCAACGTTTCTTATCTATTACGCTGCTCATAATGTTGTTGTTTTGTTTGGTGACAGTCAAAATTAATACAACGTTAGACTGTTAGAGCATTTGTCTTGTCTCTGGTAGTGACAGGCATACATACATATGTAGACAGATTGTAAGAAGGAGACAGCAAAAATAAGCTGATGTGGTATTTCAATACCATTAACAAATGTTTGATTTTGGATTTTGTCGGTCAAATTATGATTTGGACTCTCTATTACACACAATTTACAATGTACTCAAGGTGTTTTTCTTTTTTAAGTTATAACTATATCAATAGTTTTAATCAGAATCCATTATTACAACTGAACAAGGTAAAACTATCATGAAGATCATGATATTAGGAGTTAAATTATATTTTATCCCATTTATTCAAAAAATGAGCAAATTAATCCATCTACGTTAGATCAAATAATATAGTTATCCTTCTATAAAAATTTCATTCATTTCTATTGTTAAAAATTGGTCTTTATACGTCGGCATGAGATACATTGCACTGTCTAGTTATTTTGTAAGTCACACCAGTTTTTAATAGTACAAATGGATGAAATTTTTAACAGAATGAACCGATCTGCTTTTTAATCTAACGTACAAGAACTAATTTACCTAATTTTTTAGTAGAGGGAGTAAAATGCAATTTGGCTTCAACTAAACATCATTACAAACACCATTCAAAAATATTGATGTAAATTTTTATATAACACCACCCTCCCAAAACACACATAAAAAAAATCCATGGTAACATTATAATTTCAAACTAATATTTATGTGAAAATTTTCACGTTAATTAATGATATTTAATTATGACACACTCACGATGTGAGTGAAAAACATAATTATGTAATAAGTATATTCATTAAAAAATTAATAAGATTAATAAATGAGGTTTTGGTTGAATGGTAAAATACAAATGTTAGAAAACTATAGGGCTTGGGTTGAAATCCTATTGTATATATATTTCTATTTTTCTATAAAAAAAATATAAAAGGATAAAGGACAAAAACACACTTAAAATAATATAATTTACTCTGTAAAGTAGAGATACTTTGGTTATTATACAATTAAATTCGTCCTCGATTAATTTGTAAACTTGACAAAAAAAATTAATATTATTAGGGATTATAAGGGCACAAATATCAAAGTATCTTAAATTAAAGCTTAAAAACTCAAATATAGTGAAAATATGGAAAGCATAAGGTAAGTGATAATTGTCTTTTTCTTTATCCGTCTAAGAAATAGCAACAAAAACCCTAATTTCATTGTAATATAAAATTTGAAAATGGGGGGTCTCAATTTTGCTTTTTGATTTGAATGATTCATAAAAACCAAAGGCCCATGAAACCTAAAAAGGTAACTCTGATTCCAAATCTTCTACAGACTTTATTCTCGTCAAAAGAGAGGAGTTTATTATTTCATGCTCCTTTACTTAAATTTGAATTTGTTTATTCTTTTTAATTCCCAATATTTAGTTTAGGGTTTAAGCATTTTATTTAATTTTTTTTCTCTTTTAACATTTGAACTTGATTTGTTTATCAAGTGATCTCAAAATGAATGTAAAAATTAACATTTATTTACTTTGCTAATGTAGCATTCATATATATACCCCGTAAATAATTAACTATTTTTTTAAAAATTTTAAAAATATTTTTTAATAATTTTATAATATTTTTAAATTTAATGTGCCTTTCTAATTAAATTTCAACTATTTGACGGGGTTAAAACAATTGTTAAAATGAATTAAAAATTATTATTTTTTAACATTAATCTTATTATAAGTTGTTATCGTATTTGTTCTTTTTAATACAATACCTAGAATTATACATAATCCTTTTCTAACTCTTAAATCAGAGGATAGTATACTTCAACACACTCAAACTCACGACCTTCAACACTAACAACAATATTTTAATATACACATCTACATAACATTTAAGCTTTTATCACCCACCATATCGATAAACAATTATATATGTAATCACATCACAAAACTTTGTTTCATGCCTCCAATCTTTTCTAATGGTCATGCAGGTATTATATATATACTTTCAACCCAAAAATTTATTATTTAAGTTTATTCCCTAAATAATATTTTAGCTTCGCCTTTAATTCTAATATAAATAGATAGTGTAAATGTAAAAATAAAACACATATACGATGGCACTTATCGAGTAAAATGCATGTTAAATAAAATTTTAAGTTTGGAATATTAAGGATGAAAAAAACTATAATAAAAAAATTTCTCTCATTTAAAGATTTAATCTAATTCGAGTTTAAATTTATTCGAGATCTAAAGTAATAATATATACAAATTTTATAAAAAAAATTCTTTTTCTTTCCTCAAGTCGTTTGCTTCTTATTTTTTTGTTTTGCCCAACGACGGTACTAGCTACCGCCCTCCTTTTTCTCCTACCCATCAACCCTCTCTTTCTTTCTTTTTTTTTTTTTTTTTTTGTGTCTGTTCTCTTTTCAGCTTGTATATCTATTTTATGGATATCTTTATTGTCTTCACAAGTTGTGATGGACAGATGACGATACCTATCATCGTTGAAACACCACTGACCAGCGACATTTTTTTTAAAAAGTGGGTGGCTCTTCATTGACTTCTTAATTTATTTTTGTTTTGAGAGTATTTCAAAAAAATAAATAATTTAATGAGTCAGTTTGGACCCGTGTTTTCTTAAGTTTTATATATTTTTTTGTTCATTTTCCCATTGTTTAGTAAGTCTTCATTTTTAAAAAATTTTGTCTACATTTATAGTATTTTTTTTGTCTTACTTATGCATGTAGTCTTATTTTTGCAAGTGATTTTAGGGCTAGTTTTGTCATCGTCCTCTCTAGTTTGGTAAATGCTCAGTTCTTTTTTTAATTTATACCCGCTGCTTTGGACCATCTGGGGTTGATTTCCTTATTGTATTAAGTGTTTGCAATCGCTTCAGATATGTTATGTTTGAGTTGTGACAGAGCTAATCGTCAACGTGCCATAATATTCTATTGATACTGAGGTTAAAACCTTTGTTGTATTGATGAAATTTATCCTTCACCACTTAAACGAGTATTTGTTATTCTCCTCCAAATTATATGGTGTTATTCATTGAATAAATTAATTAATTTTTCTTTAAAAAAACTCTTTAAAATAATTAAAAAGTAGGTAGGGTAGAGCTTGAATAGTGAATGTAGTCAAATATCGGGCTTCGTGTCCAAAAAGTAGTCTGGTAATGGAAGATGGCGACTTGGCATAACAAAACAAAACAACTTTTTTTTTTTAATAATTTAAAAAGAGAATTGTTGGAATATTTATTTATTGGCCTATTTTTTTTTTTTTTTTTTGTATCTTTCTTGAGCTCCCAAACGTATCCAACAAGGAAACACCAGTCAAATAGTAATATATTATAACAATTTAAAATTATATTAAAGTTTTGGGTTAATTTAACAATTAGCCAAATAATTAACCAAGGAGTAAAAAAAAATAAAGATTTTTGGAGCGTGTACCGAAAGCAAACTCCAAAATATTCCAAAGCCCCGTACACAAAAAGACTACAAGCCCACCTTTTTATTTTTCCATAAACATTTTATTTCTAGAAACAAACTAAAACACAAAATTTTAGTTATAAATAATTCGACCTATTTATAAATTTTATTATTTTCTCCCTCAAACTTTTTAATTAAAACTTTTAATTTTTTAAAATAGAAATATTTCATATTTATAAATTCATAAAACCTCGAAAAGGAAAAACTTCTCTAATTCTGCCAAATATGTTAATAAAAAATTAGTTTTTTTTTTAAGTGGGATTTAAAAAATGTCGCATGTTTACTTTTTCTTTATTTTATTAAATATATTTATATGATTATCTTTTTTATTTTACTTGTGCAAATACTAAAGTCAATAATAATCTTTAATTTAATATTCGTACCTTTTTTTAATTTCAAATCTAATATTCAGAACCCATAAATAAAAATAAATTTTATAACAAATTCACGTTTATAAAAAAATCAAATTAAGATTAATTACATTGAAATAGAAAACTTGATCATCTTAATTTTACGTTGTGTAGTGGAAAACATTATAACTTACATTTCACGGTTTATTGATTTATGCTTATTACTATAATTTGCTCTTGAATAGTTTTAGATTAGAAAATTTTAATGATTCCCCATAATTCTTCATTAATAAGAGGTATATTGAAAAGTTGAGGTATTATGTGATGTCAAATATTTATATTACAAGTATGTTGTATTTGCAAAGTTGGAGAATTTTTTTTCTTTTTTTGAAATTTACAATTTTATAGACGTGGAATATCTCCGTGTTTAAAAGTTGAGGAAGGTTGAGGATCAAACTGATAGAATTTGTAAATGTGAAGAGTTATATTTATCGAAATATTTAGAATTAGGATCAATTTGGTAGAATATGTAAATATAGAGGACTAAATGTGTTATTATACCAATTAGAAAAAGTTTTTTTTTGTTGTCAATTTAATGATGGGTGACCAAAATAGGAACGAATACAAAGTTTAGTGTCTAAATTGAAAATTTTTAAAGTTGAGTGACCAAAACAGGAACGCAAGCATAGTTAGGTGACCATTTGTATAGTTTACCCTTATTTTTATATTTAATATTGGGTTAGTATATCATTTGGCAATTGAGTTTGGTTTCAATGTTTGTTTTGATACCCAAATCAAATGGTATTATGTGGCTTTATGAATGTTAGACATGTGTACTTTAATAATTTAAAAAAAAAACATAACACTTAATTGGGACAACAAAAAAAATCAAGTATCAAATTAAATATTGAAACCAAACTGATGTACTTAACTATGACAAAAAAAAAAAATCAAGAATTAAATGAAGACTAAAAATTCTCATGTGCCAAACTCTCATACCAAATAATAGGATTGTTGTTGTCATCCCTCTCCCCCATGTTGTTATTCTACCATAAACAATTGATACAGTTTACTTCAGGATTGTCGGACTACGATATTATTAGTTTCGGCAATAAAAATTATTCTCACATTTGTCCTTTTGAAAAAAAAAACCAATCCCCACCTAAATAAAGATGTGAATTATATTCTTATAAAAAATTGAACAAATCGAAAATAAATTTTCATAAAAAATACCATAACTTACACAAATTATTTAAATACAATTCTAATAAGTTATCATCCGGTGAAAATCGTCTTCACGAGTCTTCCTTAGACAGACGTTGTACTTATTTTTGATAAAATTAAAAATAACAATAACGACAACGAAACAAAAAATTCCAGCACGTCACAACAGTTAACCCAAAGGGCCGAAGCAGCTCTGGTCTAATTATTGGTTAATTAATGTATGATGATTTCTCTTACATGAATTATTATTTCATATATCACATTAATCAATGTCACTACAAGTACACTCCATTGGCTATCCTTTTTAAGCTTTTGGTACAATTCCCTATTCCTATAAAACCGGTCCCCAATCACTATTACATAATTTTCTTCTACTATAGCTTATTATTTTCTAAATTTATTATTTTTATTTTCAAAAAAAAACTAATTTTTTTGAATAATTACATTATAAGCTTTGATCATGTTTATTCTTTTTTGATAGGATAACTAGAATTACTTATAATTCTCCTTCAACCTATAAAAGAAGGATAATGTGCTTTAACGCACTCGAACCTATATTCTTCTACATTGATAACAATACTCATACTAATCGAGCTAAGACTCAATCGATTCAAACCCAATTTTTTAAGCTTAAAAATTATTTGAAATGATAATATTGTTGTATGTTGAAGTTAAAAATCAGAATTTAAGCTTTGAATTATTCATTTTCTCTCCAAATTTGTATATAAAACTAATTCCAACTTTTAGTATTAATAAACAAGTATGGAATTTTATGGCATATAGATTATCGTTGAAATATTACGGAAAAAAAAAAAAACTTGACATATGAGTGAGAAATATTACAAGTAAAATAGAATATTTTGTAATTAATTATTTTATAAACTTAATGGTCTTTTTTTTATAATAAAAAAAATGTTGCATATTTGAGTTTGATATTTTTTATTTAAATGTGATACATGCAATTAACAAAAGTTATATTTTTTGATATTTAAAAATAAAAGTGTTAACTTGTTAATATTTAATTCGGGTTTTAGAGTTGATTTGATAAAAATTCATGATTAACTAATAATATTAGCAATTAATTTTCATCAAATCTACCCTAAAACCCGAATTAAATTACATCTATTTTAATATATTTCACAAATTAAACAATTTCAAAGTTAACACAAAAGTTATTCCATTAACAAAATCTTGAAAAAGTTCAAATGTAATGATATTAGCAATTAACACTGTTATCTTTATGTATCAAAATATATAACTTTTGTCTAATGTGGTACATGAGCTATCGATATGTGTTAAACTCAAGTATCAATATGTGTCAATTGACACTTGTACTTTCATGAAATGTTCAATGTGACACTTGTATTTTAGAAATGTCTGATGTAGTATCTAAACTATCAATATGCGTTTTATTATAGTACCTAGTGCTAACATCATCAGTGAATTGCTAAACCAACCAATAAAAATTCGACATGGAGATTTTTTTTTCAAATTATCAAATCCACATGGATAATATAGTATTACGTTAAAAACTAAAATAAATAAATAAATGAACATATGATTAATAAAAAAGGAAGTAAATACTAAACTTGCATGGAAGTATCTGTACTTTCTAGGATAATAAAAAATATTATTTGAAAATCAGTTGAAAATTATTTCAAATGGAAATTTTTTTAAAGAAGATGGTAATTTACTTAAATGGAGAAAATAAAGTTTTTGTTTATGTAAATTTAGTATTTTTTTATTAACCATATGTTTAGTTATTTATTTTTTAATTTAATTTTTTATTGTTTTATTTAGTTTTTCACATAATGTTGTATTATCCATTTTGTCGAATTTTCATTACCTAGTTTAGTAATTCGCTAATGGTATTAATACCAAGTACCATAATAAAATGAATATTGATAGTTTATGTGCCATAATAGACATTTTTAAAATGCAAATATCATATTGAGCGTTTTATGAAAGTATATGTAATAAATGTGACATTATCCCTATAAAATTTTAAGAGATATGGCTTTTTTTTTTTAATTATAATAATATTTTAATCTATTTTACATTTAATTTGTGATATTAAATTCAACTAAATAAATAAACGGTCCAATTAAAATGATCTCAAATCTTATAACGTGATTGAAGATATTTTTGGCTAAAACGCCAAACTCACGGCACAATCTAAGGCACGTGCTTCGTCATCATCTACAGGGAAATCTCAGCCGTTGGATCAACCACGTGGAACATTGGCGGTGCCCCGAAAAAGAACAAAAAGAAAAAAAAAAAGTAAAGGAAAGGCGGGTCCCAAAAAGGCAAAGCCCGTAGCCAAATAACACGTGTCAGACTGATAAACGTGGCAAAAGATTCCAATGGTTGCGCGCCACAAACGGGAACAGTGTGGCTAAACGTGAGCTTGAATTTGAGCGACTTAAGTGGAGCTAAGTTCGAGTTTTATAATATTCCATTTGAATGGTTTGTAAGTTTAATTCATATTTGTATTAAAAAATTATATTTTGCTTAATATTTTTAAAATTATATCCTTAATCAAATTGATTAATTAAATCATCGGTTCGTTAGTTTGATTGATTTAATTAAAAATTAATTTTATTAGTTCAATCGTTGGTTCGACCGATTTATGGTTCAACTTGTCCAATATATTTTTTTAACATGTGCCTTGGCTGGTTCCCGATCCAACTAGTCCAATCAGCTAGTTCGATCTGATTCAAATATCACTGATTTTTACTCTTATTATGTAGAAAGAGTTAGAAGTATGAAAAAGTTTAAGCTTGAATACAAATGAACTTAATCAAACTCGAGTTCATGTTTGAGTATGAATATTGATAAATAAACATAATAAAACTCGAGATCAAATAGCTTCATTATGCCTCGAGCCGATCTCAACCAATCAAGTTTACTACTGGAGATTTAGTTTGTATCGAATATAAAGTTAAAAATAATTTATTAAAAAAAGAAGAAGAAAAAGTGAGGAAGTCAACATTGATTTATGGGGTTATATAATCTTTGGTTTGGATTTTGCAAGACAAATCTTGTTTCTACTAAATTCTTGTCTCTTCCTTTAATAAACAAAATAATATATATATATATATATATGGGAAACTTGATTCATATACATACCTACTTAATTATTTAGTATTTGTTTATGTTTGTGATAATGATTTTTTATTATTTAAAATTAAGTTGATTAATACATTGTTTATATTATACTAACCTAAATTATACCATATCTTAACTGAAAGATACAAGTGGATTAGAGTATTATTTTGGGCATTTGAGGATGAATTTCATGCAATAATAAACTAATTATATGCTACTTTTTAAGAAAATTTTATGGTAAAAGGTTGATCAGTTCACATTAATTTTGTGTTCCATCTTAACCAATTCTTCATCCCTATTTACTTTTTTTCACAATTAAATTAAATTTAAAATATATATAATTTTATCTCACCATTTTTTATGTCTATTTTAACATCAGTATATATATATATATATATATATATAAAATGTAACTAGGTTTTTTACTCGTGTGATGCACAAGTTGGTTTGGTCTATTAACATTGTAAGTAATTTTTAAATTATTTTTTTAAAAAATTCCTTAAAAATTTAAAGGAAATTTAATATTTAAAACTTAAATAATAATTAAAAATAGTAAGAAAACATATTTAAAACTTAAATAAAACTGAGATTCAGTTTAAATATAACTAAAAAAAAGCATTTTGGAACTAAAATAACTATTCCAACTGAAAGTTACCTTCTTTTATATTATATATATTCTAAAATCAGCTATTCGAATTGTAAAATCTAATTCGACTCAAACTCGAATTACTTATTCGAGTTGACTCGAAAAAAATCAAATAACTAGATTGGATTAATTCAAAATTCAAAGTTTTAAAAAAAATCAAATCAAGTTTTGTCCACCTCTAATCAATTACACTCTCATCTACATGAGATCAAATGAAGACAGAATCTAATAATGCTTCTTAATATGATGTGTGTTGTATAGAGAGATGTTGATTAGCCTAAGTGGTCCACTTAGTCAAGTTGACCCGATTAAATTTGAGTCGAGCTTAGATAAATAATTTTATTTATAGATTAATTCAGTTTTGTCCAAATTTAAATAGACGATTTTTAATTTTTTTTTGTTTATAAAACTATTAATATATATTATTATTTTATAAGTGTAATATAGACTTTTTTGGATAAGGTAGTTCGAGCCTAGTAATTTTCTTTAAAAATCAAGTCTCAGCTCAACTTATGAATACTTCTATTTGTACATATATATCCACACTTTTATACTTGAAATCTTTGCATGGATTGGAATTACGAGTTAATTAAACATCAACATAGTTAGAAAATAGTTAAAAAAATCATTATTTTGCACAATAATAAATATTAATTTAAAGGTTTGTTTTCTTTTTATACAAAATCTATAAAATACGATTTGAGCTTAATGTACCATGATCTGTAAACCCAAAGATAAATTTAGGGGGTTGTCAATGGCCCCACCCCAAAAAAATTTTGAAAATTTCGTTAAAGTTTAAATTTTTTTTATTTTGATATTATAATTAGTGTTAAAAAAAAAAGTAAATTTGTGTTGCCCTTCAAAGTTTTTTTAATTTGATTTCTTTTATAATTTTTTATGATAAATGTAGTAATATTTTTAGTTTAATTTGGTAAATTAATACAAAGCAGTATCTAAATATTAATTTGGTAAAAGTAAAATTTAGTAATTGCAATATCTAGGTATAAATGGTATCTAAATATTAATTAGGTAAAAATAAAGTTAAATAATTATAATATCTAATACAAATTGAGTATTTAATTTATTTTATTTTTCCTAAATTTTAGTAATCAAGATTATCTCGAAATTAAAAATACTTAAAAGAGGCTGAGCGTGATGCATTTGAACATATATTTATCTCAGTCCCCTTATTAACAATTTTGGCTTTGCCGTGTGTAAACCCTTAATTATATATGTTATACATCCACCATTAGGAGATAACCCTTCAAATCTACACCTCACGAGGGTCTCACTTACTCATTAGACAAACCCCTCCACACATTCGTATGCTTAGCATTCATATGAGTACATCTGGACTCCACTTATTAACTGTCACTGTCGGTGTCAACTACGACATCCCATTTGAAGTGATTGAAAAGATGTTCAATCGTCACCCTACCTAGACCTATGGTAGCAGACCACTTGGTCACCTCCCCCAAACTCACTAATAAGGGCATAACACGTGGTGTCTCGAGATTGCAGGTAAAGGTATATAAGCCCTTAGCTTTGACTAAAAAGGGGATCCATCTACGCTCTCTCTATCTTCTCTTTTTCCCTCTTTTTCTTCAACTCCTAACTCCACCTAAAACACGATCTTAGCCTAAATACTCCCACCGTGTCTCTTCGCCTTGTATCCGATGAGGTGAACCGCCCAATTACACCGCCATGTTTAATCGCAGCATCAACAATATCATTTCAACTAAAACCTCGTCTGATTTTTATATAATTTTTTTTCACTCACATCACGTATGAGCCATAATCTAATATAATCCAAGTTTGTTAGATCCAACTATCAAATTCCAGACTCACCAAATTACACTCCCCATAATCATTTTCTTTATCTAAAACATGAAATTACACTCAAATTCTTTTATCATTTGACTTAACAAACATGGTTAAACACATATTTCCTAAAAGAAAAGATGGTATGTGAAAAGAAAGAAGGTAAAATTAATGGTTTACCCAAAAAGGATAGGAATCGAATTATTGAGGCATGCAAAGGTAAGTTGAGCTTACACGCTAATTATGTCAGCGTGCGGTGGGATCGAATTCATGGCTTTACATCACACGTGCATTATATTTTATATATTAGCACACCAATCCCTAAAAATCTTAAAGCCAAAAGCAAAAGAGAATTCTCATCATCTTCTTCCTCCCTTCTTTAATCTTTATTGCCCTTTTTCTTCTTGGGATTTTCGCAGGCAAGATCTAAAGTTCGTGCCATTATCACCCGCTTTAATCAGTGAAGATTGAGGGCAGTTATGCAAAATTTTTATGCCCTGCCATTTCACATTTAAGCTTATTAGTTTAGGTTATTTATAATCATCCATGGTATATTTAAGAGGTGTGTTTAGATTGAGTTGGATTAGGTTATGAGTCATTTTTTTTTAATTATGAAATCTATCCATAAAATTGAGGAGTTTGTATTTTTATTTTAGATTGTTAGGATTTCATTTTTGTATTTTAGAAAAATTGAAAAGTTCATGGTTGTTTGTATTGAAACTAAGTTTTCAGTTTTGATAAAGTATAGAGATAAATTCATGATTAAATCTAAAAAAAAAATATTAGACTCAATTTATATGAGCTTAGCAAACAACGTGTATTAGCAAATTTTCGGATCTATACTAGGACGAAGTTAGAAATTTCTTTCGGGATACCAAATTTAAGTTTTAAATTTTAAAAGAGTTAAAATGAACGTAAAAATTTATAACTTTTAAAAGATTAAATTATAATTTTTAAATATTTAAAGAAATCAAGATTAATTTTAATTTTAAATAAAAATTTAAAATACAAATTTATCATTAAAGTGATTTAAATATAAACAATCCAATTTCCCTCCTCTTACCAAAATTAAAAATATATATATTTATTTTGTATAAAGAAGAAATGACCTTTGATTATTTATTTTTTTGGAAGAATGACGTTTGATGTTAAAGGTAAGAATAAAAATAAATTTTATTATAATGTAGTTATTTCAATAATACAACGTAGTCCCTACATACACCTATCCATTTTGATTATATGACAAATTAGGTCCCTTTCACTTTATCAATTAATTATTAAACTAAATACACTACTATTATATGTAACACGCTGTCCATTTAATAGTATTTTTCGTTTTTCAGTGTTTTGACATCCCCATAGAAATACATACACGTACCCAAAAGAATGTCAGTTTATTTTATGGAAATTATTAAATATACTTACTTTCACATCATACGATTTTGAGTTCTTTATTACAATACAAAAATCCTGAATTATTACAATCCACAGACGAATATATTCAAATAGAATTTGTATATAATGAGACTTAAAATCAAAATAAAATATACCCACATATATACATAAGATAAAACTCAAATTTAGATGCTCATCAATATATACAATCAAAAGCTATAAGGTTTAAATGCTATATTGACCCTCAAATTATATGGATTTTCACACTTGGGTATTCAAAGTATTTTTTAGCAAAATTCAAGTGGTTCTAAACTATTAATTTCGACTCACCATAAGGATGCGACATGTGACATTTCTTTATTGGACATCATACATCTTTTGGATAAAATTAGACGAATTTGATATTTTAATTATCACTTATGACTAAAAAACATTTAGGTATCTAAGTGAAAAAAGCAGTATAATTTAGGAACCAATTTTGTAGTTAAACCAAGATATATATATATATATATATATATATTTATTTATACTTTATACAACCAAGGCCACCAAAAGGGGTGCTTTTTTACGAATTACAACCATAAGAATCTTCACGTGGAGAAGGAACTGCGTTCACACTTGTGGACCGGTTAACCCAGTCAAATTCTACGTATGTAATGAAAGATAGTCGACATGCATTGAATGAAAACCGGCACTGTAGAATCTCCGTACAATAATTTTGACTTACAATTGCCGGTAATGATAATAATATGTCATCCATTATTTATATTGTTTGCCATTTTCCCCCTACACTCTCTTCCCTTTCTTCTAAACCTAAAACTCTTCTCTTTCACCTGCCCTTATAAAATCAGATCAAAAACTGACTAAACAAAGCTTCTCTTAGTTCTTTTTTTGTTGAACCTATATGCATACATTCATGGAGAGAAAAGAGGCTTTAAAAATGGAAGACTATGTAATGAGAAACTCAATCAACTCAAACTCATCGTTTTGTGATTACACAGGCAATGGTTTCCCATTACAAAGTGTATTTGATTCATGTAGTGAAGAAGATAATAATAAGTTTTCATTAGGGTTTATGGAGTTCTTGGGTGTTCAAGACTTTACCTGTCCTTTATTTGATGTGGCTCAACAAGTTCCAGTTTCGACCAAGATGGAGTCACCTGAGCAGGGTTTTAATCTGCCTGCTACACCTAACTCTTCCTCGGTTTCATCAGCTTCGAGTGAAGCCGTCAATGATGAACCTGTTAAAGTAGAAGACGACCAAGAAGAAGAAGAAGACCAACAAAAAAACAAGAAACAGTGAGTATACTTTCTTTCTGTTCTTTTTTAAGTTTAACCCCCTTTTCTCACAAGACAAAGATGAGTTTTTTATGTTTATGATGGGGTTTTGGGTGTGTAGGTTGAAAGTGAAGAAGACAAACCAGAAGAGACAGAGAGAGCCAAGATTCGCGTTCATGACAAAGAGCGAGGTTGATCATCTGGAAGATGGGTACAGATGGAGAAAGTACGGCCAAAAAGCTGTTAAAAACAGCCCTTTTCCTAGGTACTTACTTCAATGTTTCTTTTCACACTTTAACCCATTTTTGTCCCCTTATTCTCTTTTTCACCAATTTCAGACAACAAATTTGGCTGATGGGTTAAGTTTTTTTATTTCCCCAGGAGCTATTATCGTTGCACCAGCACCTCATGTAATGTGAAAAAGAGAGTGGAGAGATCTTTCACCGACCCAAGCATTGTGGTCACCACTTACGAAGGCCAACACACTCACCCCAGCCCGCTCATGCCTCGGCCGAATCTCGTCGGTTCTACTATAAATTCCGGCATCTCCGCCGGAGCCGCAGCAGCTTTCAGTGTGCCAATGCAAAGGAATACTCAGTCTCGCTACTACTACCAGCAGCAGCATCAACATCCATTTGCCAATAGCTTGTCTTCTTTGAACTTTGGTCATAATGGTCCCTCCATTGACTCGAGTTTTCTTCACGAGACGCGTCTTTGCACCTCGGGGCAGTCTTTGCTTAAAGACCATGGCCTTCTTCAAGACATTATACCTTCTCATATGCTGAAAGAAGAGTAGATCATTAGAACACTCAATTACTTTTATATGTAATTCTATCACACTGACTAGGGGTGAAAAGCAACGTAGATGAAATGATTAGTTCACTGGTATGGATATTATTGTAACTCGGTTTTTACTTTTTGAAATGATTAGTTTTTTTTTTTTTGGGGGAAATTCTGGGTATAGGTTGAGATTATATATACACCAAGGAAATTTGGGTCTTTCTTCTTTAATCCTTCTGACCCTTCGTTTTCTCCTGTATCTCTTGTTCTTGTTGTTGAAGGAATGTGCATTGGTTCCCATTGAAAGTACTGCAATCGAGATTTTGAGGGCTAGGGTTCTTAAGTGAACAATTAATGAAGAACAGATTAGGCCTACAAATGTAAAATTTTGGTTAGCATAAATAACTTCACTGTTGTTGCATTTATATCATAGGTTTGGTTCATTGAATTGAATGGTAAAAGGGTGGAGATTCAGTGTATTGTGTGTTACAGGGAAATGAAACTATGAAAGCCGTTTATATGATGAACATACATACAGTATGGGGGCATGATTCTTTTATTCTGAATATCATGGAGCTTATCGATTTCGATATCAAACATCGCTATCCACAGTGTTCCTTTGTGGTTGGATGTTTGCTGGCCATGTGAATTTGTCACTGTTAAGAATATACTGTTTGCGAAGATTAATCACTGATTTAAAAAAGAAAAAAAATTGGTGATGAATGTGAAAGTGAAAGATCAAATACCTTACATGTAGCATAAAGAATAACCTGGAGACTGTGTGAGATAAGCCATTACGTGATTCCTAGGGCCTACCCGCGTCCCCCTCAAATAATGACCAATTTTTATCCCTAGATATGAAAACTAGCCGTACCAACAAAAGCAACAAAGAAGTTAATATGTCAGGTTCTGAAGAAACCTACATTTTTGAATGCTCTTAAAGTATTCTTCATCTTGGCTCTGTCTTATGGCTAAGCTAAGACTCGAGGTTGCCCCAATGTGCAGTCTAACAAATAACCCTTTAGGTAATTCCTATGTAACAAGAACCTAAGGATCATGAAGGAATCTTATCCTGTCAGCCAGTTGAATTTTCACATTTTTACCAGAAGATGCTCATGTTGAAAAACACTCACCTATGATGGGTTTAGGCTGTAAAACTGAAAACATCAAGAAACTGCTTTGCATACCTGGAAATTCCCATATACATTTAGTACAATGAACATTTTAAAGCTGCAATAAAAGAACATGAAGCAAGAGATGTAACATTCAAATTCAAGTATGTAACAAAAACAGTAAGAAGTGTTTCACTAACAGGATTGTAATTACATGAGCAGTTCCGGCCCTGCAAGTTATCCTACCAACATTTAACCACTTCAAAGTAGGAAACAAGGGATGAAAGCAAGGAGATTGAAAATAAATAGTGACTATTAACAAAACTTATGTAGCCTAATAACAACTAGAAGATGTCCCAGAAAAAAAAAATCACCAGGGAAGAAATGAAAGCAGAATCCTTCCACCTGAGTGAGTCTAATAAATGAAAAACAATGAACAACGCATACAGACATCATCTTGAAGCCAAATTTCATTACAAAGGAGCTCAATAATAGCTAATCAAACTACAAATTAGGAGAGAAGGTTGAGGAGAGTGAGTGTTCTAAAGTTCCTGCATGTGCCTGATAAACATATGTTTCTTACTATCATCACAATTGCACATGTGCCTGATCTATATATGCTTCTTACTAGCATGAAAGGGGAAGGAAAATAGGCAACCGATAACATATGCAACATGCAAATCCACTAAAAAAGAGTAATTAAGATCTTGGTATCTGATAAAGTTAACCATAAGTTGATCAACAAACAGCACTTGTTTCTGTCTTGATTTGTGAATGGTCCGGTCCCTAGAGAATCACAATATACTGAATTTATGCAAATCATAACTTCATCTAGACATGTCAATAAAAAACAGAGTATGACATGAAGTTTCATCAGATGCCAAAACACATGAAAGAGATTCTTTGAGTCAATTAAAACATCCATCTCAGTACATCAGTTACATTTACAACGTCTCCGAACTGAAGAAAAGAAAATTGCAATGCATAAAATGAAATAATAAATATATGTTAAAAAAAAAGTACGAAGTCCGTCCAAGATCAATGTAAACAAAGGTTGTTGGACTTAAACTTTCAGTTTGGTGAGACATGTCTGAACCTGTTGGACTGATTTTGCAGCTTTTGCTCCCTGGCAACAGTTTCTGAGCTCAAATACCGTGAATTCCTCCAGTTTATTTTCCACTGCAATAGAGTTTAATATATGCATCGCTCAAATCATTTTGAAGGAAATTTTACAAGGTGCAAGATGCAACAACGATATGTAAAAGCAGGAAACTTGCTTTGCTTAACAACTGACACACAATTATGAGAGTAATTCTGTTGAGGGGGCGACTCCTTCGGTAGAAGTCTTCAAAGTGCTGTCTGGAGCAAACCCCCAACAATGGTAGGTATTGCCACTGTATCGGCATTTTGTCTCTCTCCTCTGCTGAAAGCCTAGCACAATTGATACTATAATTGCTCTTGATGGGGATGGAGACAAAACCCCGGCACAGGGACAATACTTACCATTGTTGGGAGACCGTCCAGCTAGCTCCCCAGTGGATGACACTTCGAATACATCCCCAAAAGAGTCGGTCCCTCAACAACTTCCATTGGTTATACTCAATTGGAGTTGAATATAACAGAGACAAGGGATCAAAAGATGATAATTTCATCTTCAAATTTATAAACAGTAGCCTGGATACACTGAATTTCTGCTGGCCTAAAATTTGAGATCATGGTGGTATACATATCAACGTTTTCTACATAAGAAATTTGCAAGATTGCTTCCTTCAATATGCTCTGACTTAACAAAGAAGAGTGTAGGGACTTTTATATATGGCTAAATGTAGTTACCTGGAGAAGCTCTTCGAATAGAATGGTGAAACCCCGCTCTTTCGACCGGATTTGGAACCGTTGGACCAAAACGCGTCGTTTATTAGCTGCTCTGTTGCCGGAAGTGGTGCTGGTGGTGGCCAGCGGGGTATATTAGGATTGTGATTATCGGGAAACAAAAGGAGTTGAATTTAACGGTTGGTAATTGTTAAACGGTCCTTCACGATCCCTCTATCTATCCATCTATGGCGAGGATTGCTTCAAAAACCCTAGAAAACGAAATGGTGAACTGAATAGGGAAAAAAAAAAAAAACAGTTGGAAATTTGGGCGCTTGAATTTTCTTTTTTCGGTACCTCAGATTACCGCCAGAAGTTAAAAAATTAAAAATGTATCAGTAAAAAGGACAATTTTTTAGGCTTAATATACTATTTAGGACTTGAGTTTGGATAAAATGTTCATGTTGATACCTAAACCAAATTGCATCATGTGACTCGATGATATTTTACTATCTGCTCTATTAAAAAAAGATAGGTACTTAATTGAGACAAAAAAAATTCAAGTAGCAAATTGTAAAAAAAAAATTAGGTACCAAAGTAAAACTCAAGCACCCAATTGGGATAGAGCAACTTAGGTACTAAATTAAATTTTATAGCCAAACTATGGTACAAATAGTATATTGACATTTTTTTAGTTGAATTTTAAATTGTGCGCATATATTGAATTGAAACCTAAAGTTCTGTATAAAGAGTATATTTCATTAAGTGTATAAAGATTTGTATAAACAATTGTGTATAAAAGAATGTTGAGCCTCTAAATTACAAGTTAACAAAAAGGTCGTCTAATTCAATAACTCATCCTCGGCAAAAAGGCATCCACCATCCTGGCTATGATTCAATGCAATTTCATTATCAACCATAAGCTCTAGTTGATCAATCCAGCTGTAATCTACTTCTTTTATGGACTCATTTTGTGCTACTTGTGCATTATTATTTGCTTTGGCTTTGGTATCACTCTTGTCACGAGTTACATCACCGGTAGTCATATTCATTGCATCACTTGTCAATAGAGCTTCTGGGTGAAAATGGGTGTTCATCGTAGTTGTTTCAGTTTCACTACCAACATATCTATTAAAGATGTCGGAGTTAGACACATTAAAACCTCCACAATTCAGTGGAGTATCATTAAGCTCCAATCCATAAGCCAGTTATAATATGTTGAAAGGCAATGCAACTTCTAGATAAAAACTAAATTTATCATTTAAGAGATGTTTTCTTTGGAAGATTTTATAATATATATAAAATAAAGAAATATGATATTCTTTAGAAGATTAGATATTATACACGAACATTTTAATTATTAGATATTTGTAAAATTAATGGTAAGGATGTTGACATGTATCAACAATCTAACGACCACTAAACTCTATAAATAAGGGTAGGAGCTTTCATTCATGTGATGATGAAAAAGAGAGAAGTGTATGTCATATTGTAATTGTATTATGTATTAATAAAAGTGTTCTCTTCTCTTGTAATTGTAAGTCTCGATTAAGCCTTAAGTTTTTAAACACTTAGTGCATTTGGGTTAGCTTTTATATATGGTCGTCTTTACAGCCTGAATGATATATGGTCAGCTCTGCCACCTGAATGATATATGGTTGGTCCTGCCATTTGAGTATTATAGTGCTCTAAAAGGTTAGAAAGTAAAAGGTTAACTAACTTCAGAGAGTTGGTGTAACATTACTTGTAGATCCTAGATCCTTTGTAGTGGGTGCGTTGGGCTCATTGAGTTTCTAACAAGTGGTATCAGAATAAGCGGTCTAGGATCGTCACTAGTGGAGGAAGCTTTGATAAACGTTAGGCGCTTACATTGGTTGGTGTGGCATAAAGCCACTAAGGGGAGGCTCTACTGATGCACAGTCAGGGACTGTGAAGCTTATTGATCTGAGACCAAGTTTACTTGACGACGGGAGTCAATCACCATGGCAAATCTTATGGGCATGAGTAGCGGAATCAATAAGCTCAATAACCACAACTATGACTATTGGCAGACTTGCATAAAGTCCTACCTACAAGGTCAGGATTTGTGGGAAATAGTCGCTAGCACTGACACAACTTCTCTACCAAAGGAAAATGCTAATGTAACACCTCTAACTCGTATTCGTTGTCAGATTAGGGTTACAAAGCATTACCATATAAATGGAACATTTAAAGATAAATTCATTCATTATCATAAACATATCATAAGTCAATTATACATACACATTTCGTCCCTATATCGAGCCCTCGAGGCCCTAAAATTACATTAAAAATGATTCGGGACTAAATTATAAACATTAGGAAAGTCTGAGAAAAAGTTACAAAAATTTGCAAAACAGGGGTTACATAGCCGTGTGACTCACATGGCTGAGACACACGTCTATGTCTCAGGCCGTGTAACAATCAAACTAGGGACACACAGTCGTGCCCTCACCCGTGTAACTCTCTAAGTACGATCACACGGCCATATCACACGCCCGTGTGCTAGGCCGTGTAACTAACTGACTTGTACCTTAAGCACTCAATAGATGTCACATGGCCGTGTTGACCTAAAATGAACCTTAATCAACAAGTTTACCTTTTCAAGCTTACTTGGACTCTAAATAAACCATTTACCAACCAAAAAGCCTATTCAAAGTGACATTAATCAAGCTAAAAACATGCCAAAACAACATCATAGGTGCCTAACCAATGTATCCTAATTGATACCACAAGTATATTCAATTGTACATCAAAATAAAATATCAACCACAAAATAAAATATCAACCACAACTTATCAATTCATCAAATCTAACACATAATCAATGTACCTATCATAGGCACCTCAAACACAGCATTGCATTAACACATATCATTCATTTTTGCATTGGAACATCTTACCTCATTCACATGTATCATAAATTATCAATTTTTACACATAAGATCATACTTAACATTTTACATAACCCAAAACATTAGTAATGACATACAAGCCTATTACATGTAACAGCCCGATTTTTGACCCTATTCGGAATAGTGGTTTCGGGACCACAAATTTGAGTCAAAAAATATTTTAATATTATTTTCTGTGTCTATTTTGTGTGAACTTGCATGTGTGAAATTTTCATGAATTAATTTTGTTGTTTGAGTGCTCGATTAAATAAAAGGGCTAAATCGAGTAAAAAAAATTGAAGGTTAAATGTGAAAGTGCCTAATTGTTGTTGTCTTTATAATATGAAGCATTTATAATGCAATTAAACCATAATTATATGTATTGGATGGTTGTAACCTTATGATATAATGGTTTCATAATTATAATAAAGGTTAAATATGTAAGTTAAATAATATGTTAATATATGTTATAATATAAAATAAAATACAAAAGCCATGCATCATTTTTTTTTAAGTGCCGAAACTTCAAATAAAAAGAAAGAAAAAGACTTTGAGACATTCAACCATTTGAAAGCTAAATCAAGGTATGTTTTATTTTTGGTTTTTGATAATTTTTACATTTTTGAGATCGTTGCTTTGAACAGTACCCAACCCATGCTTCAATTTCTGATTTTGATGAATATTTTGAGTTATGCCATTGTCGAATAATTGTGTTTTGTGATGTTTGATGATGAATTATTGAATATATGTTTTGGGTTAGAATGTTTTGTATTGGAAATTTTGATGAATTTGAGTAATTAGGGCTAAATTGCAAAAAAAATAAATTGAGGGACTAAAATGTGAAATAAATGAATTGTGTAGGCTTGTATGGGCATAATGAAGATTCGGCCAAAGCTTGATATGTGTAACTTTTGTATGTTTTGTGTTTTAAGCATATTGGACTAAATTGTAAAAAGTATGAAATGTCAGGGGTAAAATAGTAATTTGCCCATTTATGTGTTTTTGGACTAAATTGAATGAAATTATATTGAATTAGTTTAATACATTTAGATCAAGAACCAAAGAAATCAAATTTGGATCGGAGGAAAACTAAAATCGTCGATTAATCGTCCCGTTCCAATTACCGTTGTCCGAGGTAAGTTTATAAGCAAATAAACATAGTTATTTTTTTAAAATGAAAATAAGTTACATGTGCTGAATTGATATATTGGAGAATGTATAAATGATAGCCAAATATGTGTACACTTGGGAACTATGTTTACGATTCGATTCGACCAAGATTCGACGTCCGAAAAGCCCTGTACGAACCTTAGGAATAGCTAGGATACATATGTCATGACATAGGATTTCCAATATGTGTTCTCGTGTAAGACCACGTCTGGGACGTTTGCATCGATATATGATTTCGAGTAAGACCATGTCTGGGACATCGGCATCGTAATTGTGATTCGTGTAAGACCATGTCTAGGACAGTGGCATCGACATGTGATTACATGTAAGACCACGTCTGGGACGTTGGCATTGTACGATATGTGTTATAATCCGAGTATCCTTTTTAATTCTGAATGGTTTAACTGGTAAGGATAAGTTACGAATGAATGTGGAAACAAGTTAAAGTGAACAGGTATGTGACAATTTATTACCTTTTCGGAAAGAAGGTAAGTTGATTATTTGATATGTGATACAAGTTATAAATGACATTAATGGTAGTGATTGTGTAAATGAAAATCTATATGTGGATTAATGTATAAGTATGTGATATTAATGTTTGATTTTTGAGCTTATATTCGGCCTAATGTTACATGAGGAATAAATTGAAATGTGAAATTCATATTGATATTAAAGGATTTATGTGCATTCGATTAGTAGGTATTTGAAATGTGAACCTTGAACGTGTTTATAGGGAAGTATATATATTCGGCAAAATAAGGTCTATATGATATTAAACATGTTAATGAATCAATGTGTGTTTGGAAATGTTATAATTTATGTATAGATAAATATTTGGTAATTAAATTTCATAAGTATGGCTTGGTTATGCCTTAATAAATTATCAATGCCATTGAGATAATATTTGAATTAAGAATTGAGCTATGAATGAAGTGAATGAAACAATATGTTTAAGTATATGATTGGTCATATTCATTTTAATGATATATATATATATATATGTATGATATGGAAATGTGAATTTCATACTTGTGCCAAAGTTTTTATGTGCATTTGTCTATGTGATAATTGAATGTGAAATTATGACTAAGGAAATGTGAATTGTATAAATGTATTATGATAGTATGTATTCGGCCAAGTGAAATTTTTATTGATATTGAGTATGAAAGATGATTTTGGATAAAGAACGAATGCATGTTTGGACAAAACTTAATTCATGTTTAGTTATATGTGGATATTTGAATTTACAAGTATGGCTTGGTTATGTCTTATTAAATTATTATTGTTATTGAGTTAATATTTGCTTAGGACTTACTAAGCTAAGATAGCTTACTGTGTGTGTATTTTTACTTCTATTTATAGATTTTGGAGACTAGTTGCAGGCTTGGGGATCGTCAGCGAAGTCTATCACACTATCGACTGCTTTCGGTACTTTTAAAAGTTGAATTAAAAACCTATGGCATGTATAGGCTATGCTACTTTTTGAATATGGTTGAAGTTGTATATATATGTATAAGCCATGCGAAAATGACTTGTCCATTTTGTTAATCTTGGAATTTATGCTTTGGCTTGATGATTATGTTTGGTTGTGGTTTTGGTATATATAAGTATGGTTATGTTTGATATTTTACTCATGAGTTTATTGATTCAAATATGTCTTGTATTTGGTTTTATTGATAAATGGGATTTTGTGCATATATGGCTAAAACTTTGGTTTTATAATGATAGGTATAAAATTTGATTCATAGTGTACTTTCATTGAATAGTCGAATATAAAATGACTTAATATGGTCTTGTAATTTGGAAAAAGTATAATTCCTATATGTATTTTAAAGCATATGAATTTAACTTGTTTATATTTAGCAATTGTATTTGGGTTTTGACCATTTGAATAGTAAATTTGGATGCTTTGTTGTGTGTTTTCAAATTATGTTAGTTTATTAATAATTATTGCCGCGTAAGAGATATATGTTTAAGACATGATATTTATATATAATGGATGTGTTAGCTTATTAAAATTCTTTCATTAAGTAAAGAAATGGATAAGAATTATGTTGGTAAATTATTCACGATTTAGTATTTATTTATACATATTTACATATAAGTATATGAAGTGATGGGTTGATTTATATATAATTGTATGTGCTTAGTTGAATATGCATTTGTTGAATTGGTCTGAATATGAAGTTTGTTACATTGCAAATACATAGTTGTAATGTTCTTAATGTGGTATGAAAATTTTGGATAATGTTTGGAATTAGTTCTATGTAAGAATATACTCTTGTAAAGGGATTTAGTAAGTTAAAAGTGGACATTGAAATATGCATTACTATATTCGGCTGAGGTTTTGTAAAGTGACTAAATGAATAGTACTTTAAGTTATAAGGAATTAAGTTTGTTATTTTCTAAATGGTGCCAAATGGAACTTGCCAAAAAATGAGATGTGTTTGAATATCTTTATTTATTATGTATTATATATGTGTTTATAGATTGTAGTATTATATTATATTTATGGTATGAACAAATGCAATGTGATAAAATGATATGTTCGGTGCTTATTGCTTATGAATTATAAATTTGATTATGTGTTTAGAAAGTACCATAATATTATTTGCAAAGAGATTAATTTAGTTTTATTTATATTAATAATTTTCTGTTTTAAGAGTTTCAATAAAATTATGCATATGATTATTCGGAAGTTATGTTTCGCCTGGTAATACCTCGTAACCCCTTTTCGGCGATGGATACGGGTTAGGGGTGTTACATTACATGCCATATAATCCGAAAATGAATGTTCTAAAACTACCAAAATTTATGGATAGTGTAACTTGAGTGTCGGTTTGATCGTCCAACCTTCCTAGTATCTACAAGAACAACAAATAACACAAGTATGCTTAATGAAGCTTAGTAAGTTTGACGTATTAAAACAATAAATCTTATCGAAGTAATTACAACAAATCAAATAATAATACAACCATAAATGTTCCCTACCATTCACAATCTCAACCGGTAAATCATAAAAGTTCAATTCAATACTCAAATATATGACAATTCCATCAAAATCACTAAACGGTATGCCTTACTGAGATTTTCAACTCAATGAACGACTTACAGATAAGAGTACATTAACAATCCCATTAAACACGCCAGATGCTCATAAGAGCTAGTCCATCCGAAACACATTATATGCTTATAAGAGCTAATCCATCCAAAGCACACCAATGCTCATAAGATCTAATCCATCTGAAACACACCAATGCTCAGAAGAGCTAATCTATCCGAAACACACCAATGCTCATAAGAGCTAGTCCAATCGAAACACACCAAAACAGATAGTATAACATGAGTGTTGGCAAGAAATGCTGAACCTCAATTTACTCGAGAAACATATATATATCACTCTGCAACCGTCTCTACTCCAATCCCCCATATCACACCATATCTCGACTATACTCTATCCTGCGTTCAATCTAAACCAAGTATAGAATTTCAACAATTTTCCTCCAATAACTTACAGCATTTATAATCAAATATAAACTATCACATTACATATTATCATTAAACATTCCATAAAGATGTTAAGTTATAAATTGTACGAACTTACCTGGACTGAATTGTAGTAGTTATAGAAGTTTAAGGACCATTCCGTAACTTTTTCTTTTCCACAAGTACCGACTGGATCTTGATATGCAGAGAATTAAGCTTGGACGATTTCAAGCTATACTTCATGGCTATTCAGTTATCAAGAAGAAAAAAACTGAAGAAGAAAGCTAATTCATTCCATTTTGTTTATTTTAATTTCAACTTAATTTCAAATTTGCCATCAAAACATGTAATATTTAACAATTTTCATCCATAATGCCGTCTAATGTTAATGCTAGAGAATATTTATTATATTGGTCCTTTTTAATTGAATAATTAAGCTATATAATCACTTAAATGCTATAATTACTATATTTTGCGTATTTTTCAATTTAGTCATTTTTCTTTAATTAACTATTTAAACGATAAAATTTCTTTGCCGCCAAAATTTAATACAACTCTAATGAATCCATAAATATTCTAGAAATACTATTTATGAATTGGCATGATAAAAATTTGTTGTCTCAAAACTACTATTCTGTCATTATTGAAAATCCAACTGTTACAGTTAAAGCCTTTAGAAAATGGAACATCAAGGTTGGAAAGACTTTATTTGTATTGAAGACCACAATCGAGGAGGACTTGTTGGAGCATATTCATGATGATAAGACATCGAAGGCAGCTTGAGAGACTTTGGCAAAATTTTTTTTGAAAAAGAATGAAGCACGCATACAGTTCTTAAAAAATGAGCTCGCAAGTATCTCATAAGGGAGCTTAACAATTTCTCAGTATTTCATTAAGGTGAAATCTATTTGTCGTGAGATATCTCAACATGTACCAGAGGAGAAGGTGAGTGAGGCAAGGATGAAGAGAATTATCATCCATGGCCTAAGACCTGAGTATAATAGGTTTATGACTGCTGTAAGAGGATGGCCTACTTAACTATCCTTTGTGGAGCTGGAAAATTTGTTGGCTAATCAGGAGGCATTAGCCAAACAGATGAGTGGAGTAACCATAAAAGACGAAGATGAGACATTATTCACCAACAATAAGAAGGGTACGTCTCGAAAACAAAGAGTGGATAAGGAAAGGTTGACATAAACAGGTAAGCTTGATCCAAAAGAGAGAAGTAACACTTTAGGGGGAGCTTGACATGGAAGAGAACATTATAGCCAACAAAACGGGAAGAACGATAGAAGACAAAGTGGTAAATGTTTCAATTGTGGCAAGAAGGGTCATTTTGCTCATGAGTGCATATTCCTTAAGAGGCAGACTTTCAAAGGAAATAAGGCCACCACAAGAGAGGAAAAGAAAGAGGTCATGCTGGAAACATCCATCAGTAATGAAGAATGGGATGCATAAGTTGGATTTTCTATTGAAGTGGATCAAGACGAGTTGAAAGAAGACATGGAGGAATTAGCTCTTGCAGAAACCATGGAGTCAAAAATAGACTATAATGAGAATTGGATCGTTGATTTTGGGTGCTCCAATCATATGATTAGTGACGAGATGAAACTGCAAGACATGACTGAGTACAAAGGAAGGAGAGTGGTGTTAACAGCCAACAATTCAAAGTTGTCTATTTCTCATATTGGGAAGACAACACTTCTAAGGTATAGCTATCTTTGAAAATCCACTAACAAATCTTCAGTAGTAACCATTTAAACCAAGGAAACTACGAACTTCAAATACGTTTCTCGATGCTTTCCACTGCAATATAGCCTCAATCTTTTTCGGAACAACGCAAATCCCGTCCGTAGAAATGACATGCCCCAAAAAGGCAAATTCTGGTAGCCAAAACTCTCATTTATTAAGTTTCCCGTAAAGTTGTTTCTCTCGCAAAATTTGTAGAACAATTCTAAGATGTTCGTGATTATCCTCCGATTTTGAATAAATTAAAATATCATTGATGAATACCACCACAAATTGATCCAGGTAAGGTTGAAAAATACGATTCATGAGATCCATAAATATTGTCGGTGCATTTGTTAAATTGAAATGCATTACCAAAAATTCGTAATGGTCATAACGTGTACAAAATGCCGTTTTCGATACATCACTATCTTTTACTTTCAACTAATAGTAATCAGATCGTAAATCAATTTTAGAAAAAATCGTAGCTCCTTTTAATTGATCGAATAAATTATCAATATGAGGTAGAAGGTACCGATTTTTAATCGTCAACTTGTTCAACTACCGATAATCTATACAGAGTCACATCAAACCGTCTTTCTTTTTAACAAACAATACTGGAGCTCCCCACGGTGATATACTAGGACGTACAAAGTCGCGGTCCAGTAAATCATGTAATACCCATACCCGTACTCATTGCCGGAATAGGGTACGAGGCATTACCGGAGTTTATGAATTAATTTTTTTTAAATAAAACTCAATATAATCCCTTTTACAGATATCTAACTTTCCCTGCAATATTAAATTGAGACCAATCCACATCAACCAATCCAATTCAACATATTTTCAAGATAGATTCATGCATTTTTATAAAATAACCTCATCACATACCAAAACCAAGATTTGTTAGCCATACCATTGGCTAACCTTATATTCATTTCACAGAATCATTTACTTTATCAGCTTATACATGCCATTGATTCCCAAAATAAAGTTTCTTTATATACCAAAATCCTGAAGTTGATAGTGTGATGTGTCTTCGACCAAATTCGACCTCCGAGCTCTTAACACTACAAAACAGGGGAAAAGGAAACAGGGTAAACACTTTGTGCTTAGTAAGCTCATGTAACAAGAATTATACTTACCTAATATTTTCAGTACAATACAATAAGCATTATATATATCCATTCAATGCATTATTACCCTAACATGCACAAACTCAACATTCAAGTTAGTACAATAATTTCCATGTATCAATAATATATATCATGATTGATGAGCTCATCAATACCATGATTTCCATTCCCTTGTTATTTTTCCATATTTATCCCATTGAATTACTCGGAATTTCGATGGATTTTTCAGAGGTACACTTTGAGTGCACAAATCCGGGTCAATCAATTCATTTCATTTGCGCACATTTCCATTTCAGAGAGCACACTCCCGCGACCTCAACCTTGCAGCGGGATTACTAGTTCAGGCTAAATCCACTGCAATATAAACTCAAAGAGTATTGTTAGGATTACCAATCCAGGCTAAATCCCCTGCAACGACAATTACTCTAATGAGCTTGGATCTGAATTACCAGTCCAGGCTAAATTCAGACCCTAATTTGGATTACCCGTCCGGGCTAAATCCATTTTACACATATTCTTCGGGAGGGCTATATCAGGATAGGATCACTCGTCCGGGCTAGATCCTTTTTACCGTCAATTCCTTTTCAGAGATCCATCGAATTTTCCTTCAATTCAACCGGGATTTCTTCCCCTTTTATTAAATATGTCAATGTTTCATCAACTTTCATATAATGAACATTCAAATCATATTTATATCAAAAACATACATTTCAAGCATTTAAAAATATAATTCAAGTTACACGAACTTACCTTGATACTTGTTTGTATACAAAAATCTACTAATCTCGAACTTTTTTCTTTCTTCGATCTAGCTTCGTATTTGAATCTTCTGGATCTAAATAAATAAATTTAATTATCAATTTAATACATTTCATGTTCGTATGCAACAATTTCTATAATTTCATTATTATTATTTATAGCTTATTCAAAGTTGTCTATTTGAGTCATAGTCACTAAATTATTTATAAATCGAGCTACAGAACTCCAAATTAGGATCCGATAATTTTTCCTGAAACTAGACTCATATATATTCTTACCATAAAATTTTCAGAATTTTTGGTTTAGCCAATAAGTACAGTTTATTCTTTAAAGTCACCCCTATTCTGCTGTCTGACAGTTCTGACCCTTCTTCACTAAAAATTAATTATCTCTTCATACAGGATTCAAATGGTGTTCTTGTTTGTTTTTATTAAAAATAGACTCATTCAGAATTCTATACATATAAATTTAAGCCCCTAATTATTTTTCTTCAATTTTTTATGAGTTTTCAAAATCAAAACAAGGGAATCCAAATTCATTCTAACCTTGTCTCACAAAATTCATTATATCTCATGATTTACAGGTTCATTACTTACAACGTTTCTTCTATGAGAAACTAGGCTCAATAAGCTTTAATTTCACATTTTTTTAATCTTCTAATTCAATTTGTAAAATTTATGGTGATTTTTCAAAATTAGTCTACTGCTGCTGTCCAATATTGTTTTAGTGCAAGTTGCTTATTACCATTTTTCCCCTAAGCTTTTAATAAATAATAACTTCGTCCCTACTCAATTAGCCTCTCAATTGAGCTAATTTTTCTCAATTAACACTTTATTCTATCACCTTAAACTAGTTTACAACTTTTAGGAATCCGAATTTCAGCAATAGACTTTAATTCCAAACATTTTCACAATTAGGTCCTAAAAATCAATTTCTATTGAAATTACTTAATAAAATCATCTCATAAACAAATTAAAGCTTCAATTTCATTCTATTTTATCATAGACTTACAAAACTCAACCATGGTGACTTTCAATTTCATCCATGAAATCAAAAACTAATGAATTTAATAGTAGAACCTAGTTGTAGAAGTCTCAGAAACACAAAACTTACAAGAAAAAGGCAAGGATTAACTCACTTGGTGCAAAAATTATGGAATACCAGCTTAGAGAACCCTCCTATGGCGTTTTTAGCTGCTGGAATTGAAGAGAAATGAAGAGAAATCTAGATATTTACTATTTAGTCCTAGCTTTATTTAGTTAATTTTGCAATATTCAAATTTTGCCTTTAATTTATCAATTTTTCTGCTGATTTCATGCCCTTGCCGTCCAGCCCAAATAAATTTTGGGTCTAATTTCCTTTTAAATCCTCTCTCATTAGACACTTAAGCTATTTAATCATCCCATCCACTTTTACACCTTTTTTAATTTAGTCCTTTTCATTTAATTAACTATCCAAACATTAAAATTTCCTAACAAAATTTTAATACCACATTACTAACATTTCATAAATATTTATAAAATTATTTTTGACTCGGTTTTATGATATAGAGGTCTCGATACCTTATTTTTACCCAATTTCTTCAATAATTTCTTTTTCTAACTAACCACTAAATCGATAAAATTTTTCTATCAATATTTTCATACGACTTTCCTATCATATCAATTTTCATGCAAAAATATTGAAATAAATTTCTCTTTAAGTCGGATTTGTGGTTACGAAACCACTATTCCGATAACCTTGAATTTAGGCCATTACAAATCATGCAATTGAATTTTCAATTCTTTTAGTTCAGTCGGTGTTATACGGTAAGGGGATATTCTCATTGGAGCTGTATTAGGAAACACTTCAATTGTGAACTCAAACTCCAGATTAAGTGGTAATCCAATAATTCTTCAGGAAATACATCAAGAAATTCACAAACAATTCGAATATTTTCGATTTTACCATCTCTAGCCTTTGAGTTGATAACATAAGCTAAAAAGGCTTCGCAACCTTACTTCAATAAATTGTTAGCTCTAATCGACGAGATAATCTGAGTCGAACCACTCATTTTAATACCATTCACTTCTATAATCTCACTATTTGAGCCCTGAATTGAAAACTTCTTTTTTCGACAATTAAGAATCACTTTGTACTCGGTTAATCAATCCATACCCAAAATTAAATCAAAATCACCAAAGGACATGATTAATAAATCTACCAAAAACGTCAAAATTTGAATTTTTGACGGACATCGTTTACACACTTAATCAACTAACACCATTTGACCCAACGGGCTTCATACAAACATAGCTACTTTTGACATCTCAGGTTTCATACTCCCAGACTTGACCAAATCAGTATTAGCATATGAATGAGAGGAACCAAGGTTTATCAAGGTATAAATAGGTGTAGAGAATAATAGAAGAATACTTGCTATGACATCGATAGCATCCCCCTCATCTCGTGTCCATACAACATAAGCACGAGCCGGCGCTTTAGCCTCTGGTTGATGAGCAACTATTTCACCCCCTTTCTTGATCCACCCCTCGAAACCAAACCACCCCAGCTAAAACCTTGACCCTTAACTGTTGATGCAGCTTTGTGTGTAACATCAGGTTTATCATTTTCGTTCTTCGGACATTCACGAGTTAAGTGTTTTAGTGATCCACATCGAAAACACCTTTTAGTCAATTTCCAGTATTTTCCGCAGTGTTTCTTCCCACAATGTTCACAACTTAGCGCTTCAGAGGTTCTATCCGGCCCTTTTACACTGCCAACATAAATGGTGCGTTGGTGATCTCACATTCTGTTTGTTGTAGCTAATCTTGCAACTGTCTTTCTATGCTCACGAGATTCATTGGTTCATTTTGGTATTGAATGTGAACTAGGAGCCTTGAATCGTTTTCCTGTTACACGAGAAGGTTAAGATTTCTTGCTTAATCCCAAATATTGTTCTACCATTTTTGTCCGTTCGGACAAATCAACAAACTCATTAATTTTCAATGCAACTAACTGTGTCATGATCTCATCTCGCATTCCGTATAGAAAGCGTTTACAAGTTTCTTCTTCAGTTGGAACAAGCTCCACAGCATACTTGCTAAGTCGCATATATTCCCATTCTTAATCCACTACAGAGAGATCTCCTTATTTTAACAAAAGAAATTCTTATTTTTTATCCTCTAAATATAGTTCCCCAATGTACTTCTTCTAAAACTCTGATTGAAAGAACTTCCAATCTATAGTTTCAGCAAAAATGTGTCGCGAAACAATTTGCCACCATGTATAGGCTTCATATTATTTTTTATCTTTAAATAAAAGAATTTAAAAGTATAAATCTAAGGATTGAAGACATGTTAGAAAATAATAATATTACTATTATCCACCTAATTTCATTATTAAATAAATTTTAAAACATAAAATATTTTCTTTTACCTACGTGTAATAATATCTAATTGCTTTTATAATTCTCAAAAAGACAAAGATTGAATTTTTGATCCAAGCAAACTCGGGTCTTGAAAAGGCCAACTTGATTAAAAAAATTAGGGTAAATGATAAAAATAGTCACTCAATTATTAGCATACTTCTATGTTGATTACTTAAGTTTAAAATTTTCTATTTTAGTCACTCTTCTAGTAAATCATTAACAATGACTTTTTTATTGGCATAATAATAAATTTAGTCCTTTAATATTTACAAATTCTATTAATTTAGTCATAAATCTAAAAAATTCAACAAATTTAAGTATATTCAAATTTTCCAACATGAAGCACCAAAAAAAAAAAAAAAGAGGTGAAAAACGTACAAATTATATTAAACTCATAATCGAAAATTAACAATTCTATCAATTTCAAGAACAAATAGTAGATCTGCAAGAATGTCTTCAAATACTTGCATGTCAGTGCTCATTGTCATGGCTATTATTGCTATGTGATCCGCAACATGATTTCTCTCCCTAAAAATATATTTTATCCTCCAATGTTATCTACCTTTAAGTCTCGTATGAATCCTTTGTAACAAAGCTGAAAAAGGATTTGCCAAAAATGAACATTTTGTATGACTTTGACTATCTCTAGGTTGTTTGTGTGGATCACAATCTTTTCGTATCTTTTTTCTTGAATAAGGAACAAATTATCTAGAATACCCAAAAACTCAATATAAGAAATAGAGCAAACCCCTAAATATTCATTAAATCCAAAGATCCAATCCTCTCCTTGCTTATACATCGCCCCTCCAGTAGCGGTAACCCCCGCAGCCATCTTGACAGTTTCATAAGCACCACAATAGTGAGTTTGTTGAGTTTGAGGGGTGGTGGAAGATTCTAAAAAAACAAAAGATTGAATTTTTATCCAGACAAACTGGGGTCTTGAAAAGCCCAACGCAATAAAAAATATGGAGAATTGGGCTCAAAGGCCTGTAATAAAATTATATGTAAATAAAGCATTATTAAATTTGGACCCTTAAAAATGTGAACCAAAGTTGTAGGTCTGTAAGTAAATAAATCAAATACTAGGGACCAATTAGTAAATCTAGAAAGTTCTACTCCTATCTTTGCAGTCAAGCAAGCGAGTAGTGATATTTTCGAAAATATTAAAAAAATTAAATATAAATAACCCAGAATCAAAATACCCTAGCCTCCCTCTTTTACCCAAACCTGATTTCCACTTCTAGGGTTTCATATTTCCCCTCTTTTTTTAATAGAGGAGCTCTTAATCAACCGACCCAATCAAATTCATAAATTTTAGAGTTTTGAATGGGTACGGAGAGAAAAAGGAAGGTGAGCTTGTTTGATGTTGTGGACGAGCCATCGGCTAAGATCGCGAAATCGAACGGTTTAGGTTTAACGGGGATGAACGCCAACAGCTCGATCAACAAGTGGAATGGACGGCCTTATTCTCAAAGGTATTACGATATTTTGGAGAAGAGGAAAACCCTCCCCGTTTGGCAACAAAAAGAAGAGTTTTTGCAAGTATTGAGGGCGAATCAAACCCTTATCTTGGTCGGTGAAACCGGTAGCGGTAAAACTACTCAGGTTAGTACTTTTTTCAGCTGTGTATTTTTGAAAAATTGAAATTTGATTTACTATCTATGAACAATTGTTGTGGGCTTTCTGTTTTTGAGGAAAAAGGATTAGGTAGTTACATTTTAGGGTTTTTTTTTTGTGTTATGCAGATTCCTCAGTTTGTATTAGACGCCGTTGATATAGAAACTCCGGATAAACGTAGGAAAATGATGATTGCTTGTACCCAGCCTCGAAGAGTGGCTGCCATGTCTGTTTCGCGTCGTGTTGCTGAAGAAATGGATGTGACTATTGGAGAGGAGGTGGGTTATAGTATTCGTTTCGAGGATTGCAGTAGTGCAAGGACTGTTTTGAAGTAAGCTTTGACTTTACTGATTTTTATTTGGTATTAATGGTATAGAAATGGATATGAATAGGAGAGGTTTAAGGTTATTTTGTTTTTGTTGTATGACAGGTATTTAACAGATGGTATGCTTCTAAGGGAAGCGATGACAGATCCTCTTTTAGAAAGATATAAAGTGATTATTCTCGATGAAGCTCATGAAAGAACTTTGGCTACAGATGTGCTGTTTGGGCTTCTGAAAGAAGTTTTAAAGAATCGACCTGACCTTAAGCTTGTTGTTATGAGTGCTACACTAGAGGCTGAAAAGTTTCAGGGTTATTTTAATGGTGCACCACTTATGAAGGTTCCAGGTAGGCTTCACCCTGTGGAGATATTCTACACTCAGGAACCTGAAAGGGATTACTTGGAGGCTGCAATACGGACTGTTGTGCAGATACACATGTGTGAACCTCCTGGTGATATACTTGTTTTCCTAACTGGAGAGGAGGAGATCGAAGATGCCTGTCGCAAAATAACGAAAGAAGTAGGAAACATGGGGGATCAAGTAGGTCCTGTTAAAGTAGTGCCTCTATATTCAACTCTTCCACCAGCAATGCAGCAGAAGATTTTTGAGCCTGCTCCACCTCCCGTGAAGGAGGGTGGCCCTCCTGGAAGGAAGATTGTGGTGTCTACAAACATTGCCGAAACTTCCTTGACTATTGATGGCATTGTTTATGTTATTGACCCTGGGTTTTCTAAACAAAAAGTTTATAACCCACGAGTGCGTGTTGAGTCCTTATTGGTATCTCCTATATCAAAGGCAAGTGCACATCAAAGATCTGGACGTGCTGGAAGAACACAACCTGGGAAATGCTTCAGGCTCTACACTGAGAAGAGTTTTAATAATGATCTGCAGCCGCAGACCTATCCTGAAATATTACGTTCAAACCTTGCAAATACAGTTCTCACCTTGAAGAAACTGGGAATTGATGATCTGGTACATTTTGATTTTATGGACCCACCTGCTCCGGAGACATTGATGCGTGCATTGGAAGTGTTGAATTACTTGGGAGCATTGGATGATGAGGGTAACTTAACAAAGTTGGGTGAGATCATGAGTGAATTCCCCTTGGATCCTCAAATGTCGAAGATGCTCGTAGTTAGTTCTGAGTTCAACTGTTCAAATGAGATTCTTTCAGTTGCTGCCATGCTTTCAGGTACTTCTATTTGTTTTCTAGCATGTTTTGTGTTTCTGTTGAGTCAGGTCTTAGGAAGATGTCCTGGGGCTATATCTTGTTTGATATCGTCCCTATCTGAAAGAGTGTTTGCACTTCGGCTAGTGCACAACACTAGGTGTTTAACTGTTTACATGCATATGCTTGTATGCATTGATACAGTTAAGCTGGAATGTGTCTTAGGTTGTCATCAGCAACTGTCTTGTCTGGGTTCCATGCCCCTGTTGGCATGCACCATAGGATTTCTAAGCAAGTGCTGATGCAGATAGTTTCAGTTTCTCAGTATTCTCTCATGAAGCAAATGGTGTCGCCTTGCCTGTATGCCTCTGCTGACCTACCATGGGCCTCTTCTGTGATAACTCAATTCTTTCTTTAGTACCCAATTGCTTTGTACGGCCTAGGGAGGCACAAAAAGCTGCAGATGAAGCAAAAGCTCGGTTTGGGCATATCGATGGTGATCATCTCACGCTTTTGAACGTGTACCATGCTTACAAACAAAACAGTAAGTACTTCATCCTTGTCCCCCCAAAAACAACCCAGATTTATTTTCTGATGGCAATAACCTAAGAGTATTATAATATATGAAAACTGCAGACGAGGATCAATCTTGGTGCTATGAGAATTTCATCAACCATAGAGCGCTGAAGGCTGCTGATAATGTTAGACAACAGCTCGTGCGCATTATGTCCAGGTTTAATCTCAAGCTGTGCAGCACTGATTTCAACAGTCGTGACTACTATGTCAACATTAGAAAGGCCATGCTTGCCGGGTATTTCATGCAGGTAGCTCATCTGGAGCGCACGGGGCACTACTTGACAGTTAAAGACAACCAGGTCCATATAAATAGTTCTCTGTTTCTGGATCAGGCTTTCTTTCTTGGTGAAGTTTTTTTCTCATTTTGGAGGTGCATGCGTGGAATGTAACTGTGCATTGTATTATTTATTTTACAGGTGGTGCACTTGCATCCATCAAATTGCCTGGATCACAAGCCAGAGTGGGTCATCTACAACGAGTATGTCCTGACAAGCCGGAATTTTATTCGTACTGTGACAGATATTCGCGGTGAATGGTTAGTCTCTCCTTTCTTTTGGTTGACATACTTGTGTGGGTTCATGATACATGAATTGAGAAACCTCGAGGTTAGTTTTGTCCAATAGCTCGTTAATTTACATATGCACTCTTTTGATTGGATACAGGTTAGTTGATATAGCACCACATTATTATGATCTCGAAAACTTCCCACAGTGTGAGGCAAAGCGAGTCCTTGAAAAGCTTTACAGAAAAAAGGAGAAGGATCGGGAGGAGAGTCGAAACAGGAGATGAAGTGCTACGACCATACAAGTTGTTTTGACATGAATTTTTCTTCAACGGTTCTATTTGGGAGTTATTACGTAGTATGTTAGTTGATAAATTGGAAGAAACAGAAATTTCTTGTAACATCATGAGGAACTTCTTCCCCTAGCTATCTTGTATTTTGTACTAGCACTCCAAATTTGTTCTTTTAACCTTCTATTTTATCATTTAAGGAACACTTGAAATGATCTTTGAAGAAAGAAGAAACGAGCATGATTTTGGATCTTTTTAGTACTCATTACCCTTGTGATAAATTTTCTCCTGCTGATTCCTGATCTGTGAAGGAAAACCTGATTCAATCAATTCCCAAATATGAGCTTCAATTACCCTGTATCTAAATTGATTCAAAATTTGAACAGTTTCAAGTTTAAATAAGAAGTTATTTGTATCTGGAAATATTATTCAAGCCTGAAGTGAATAAAATATGAAATAATTCGAGTTCGTGAGGACTTAATTTGAAGAACTTAAGCTGTGAATGCAAAATGAAAGGGGGATGATTCTGAAGAATTTGATTGGATTTAAATTGATATAAGTCAAAGTCCCTAACCCAAGACTGGTTATGGATTTTTAGGCCTATTTATTGTTGTACTACTTTTTTCTATGTGCATTACGAAGATTAACACAAATAGAATGAAGAGGACTCGGCCATCTATATTGAGTGCATTTATGGAATTGGATTATGGGCATGGGAGTAAGGATCTTCCCCCAAGATGTGGTTTAAAAGTTGATCCAAGGAAAATCTTTGATTCCCTTAGTTGGGAGTACTTCCCAAAGATGTTTATTGAATGGATTTGAGGCTGTGTTTCACATTCAAAGTTCTCAATTGCTTTGAATGGAATGGAAATGGATGATTAGTTGGGTATATCTCTGCAGGGAAAGAAGCTACCTATTCATTATTGGCATGAATGATTTATCAACCCTCTTGAACAAAGCTGGAAGATACAATTTTTTTTTATTTTCACCCGAAATATAAAACAGTGCAATTTACTCATATCTTCTTTGCAGACGATCTTTTGATCTTTACAAAGGGTTCTACTTCCTCGGTGTTGAAAGACAATGAAAGCTCAGCAAGGGGGGCTAGAGTAAGTTGGAAAGGAAGGATTTGGGGTTGAAGATCTGATTTTATGGAGTAGTGCTTGCATGCTTAGAAATTTTTGGTTAGTTTTGGTGCAAAGTGCAAACTGGTTCACTATGGGTGGCTTGGTTAGAAGCGTATGAGCTAAACAGTGTTAGTTTTTGGGAAGCAGAGCCAACTCAAGGACATAGCTGGAGTTGGAAGAAGCTTCTCAAACTGAGAGACCTGATGCTACAAGTTGGTGTGCCTCAGGGTAATTACAGGGCATGAAACAAAAGCAATCTAAGGTGCCCTGGCACAAGGTTGTATGGGGAGGACCATCCATTCCTAGGCATCTCTCTTGTTTCATGGTTGGCAGTAATACTTCCAACAAGTTTAGCTTGCCTGCAAATTATGCAACACAGAATGAGAATACGGATCATATTTTTGCCTGCTGTTCTTATGCAAGACAAGTATGTGTAATTTTCAAGCTTGTATTTGATGCATAATAGATCCAGAAGAATATAATCCTTCGGCTATGGAAATCTCTAGACATTTACCAAATTTGCTTGCTGCGTGTAAAAACCAAACAACCAAAACTTCTTCAGCTGCAATATTTTTAGGTTGTCTGAATAGCCAATAACATTCATTTTAACATACCGGTATTTCTCTTTTAGAGATAACTTGAAGATTTAGTGCATCTGAAGAAAAGATGACATTATTAAAAGGTACAATTACGAATCCTAAAAAATCTAGTCTTTATGAACCATAAAATAAACATCGAAGACTTTGTCAAGAGAGAGAACACGGGTCAAAACAATCCCACCATACCGAAAAACGTTATGCATTCCTCCAGTCTTTTTGGGTACATAATAGGATCAAAAGAATAAATGATAATAAAGAAACACAATAACTCCCTGCCCACTTGTCTCTCACATCTGCACCTTATAATCGCAGACCATGAACCATAATCATTTTCACCATGAAAACATCCATCTCTAAATCATTCTATAATGTGCTTCGCCTCATTATGGCAAAAAAAATTCTCAAGATATACATATATTCCAAGTCATTGATTATAAATTATAACCAATAGATTTTAAAACATGCTTGAAGTGTAATGTAACAACCAATTTGCAACTATATGCAACGAGCCAGTGTTGAAAACATTCTTGATGTTTCATGTCACAATGGGGTTCTTGCGAAATTGAAGAACAAGGAATCAAGAACCCTTTATTCTATTCATCATTCTCATTTGTCGAGCCATGTGATTTCGGCCATCGTAATCTGTATACCAATTCTTCACGAATCAAGACATCATCTATAAAAAAGCAGATGCCACGTCGAAACGGCTATACTAGTCAAACAGTCAGGCTAAAGATTTGCAGCTAAGAAGCATTATTTTATTAATGAGTGTTGAGGTATTTCAATTCATTTGACTTCCACCGGAGATTCAATCTGACTAAGAGCCTTCTGCTTTGCGATATTCCTCCTTTGTTTCATCTCCTTCGATGGTCTAAATTCTATTACACCATCCGTTTCCCTGTTCCACCGTGTATCTTTCTAAACGCTGCATAAACTGCAGGATAATCAGTTTTCAATTTTAAAATACCTTCTGTGGCGAATTCGGGAGGTTCCAAACCGGAGTACAAATAAAAGGCTCTAAGAAATGCACCCCAAAGAACAATATCGAACTTCAAAATCATCCCCTTGATCAATGTCTCAGCCTTAACCAGCTGACCTGCTTTCCCATATATCTCCATCATACAGGCATAATGTTCCAACCCTGGTTGTATGCCGTACTTGCAGTCCATTGAGTTGAAGTGTCTTTCACCTTCTCTGACCAATCCACTACCCCTGCATGCTAATAAAACGTTAAACATTGTAACCTTATTCGGGTTGATACCAATGCTAATCATCCTATCAAATTCCTGCAACGCTCTTCTTCCAAGTCCTTGTCTTGCGTAACCTCCTATCAAGGAATTCCATGATACCAAACTCTTCCCCTGCATGGACTCGAATACACAAAATGCAGCATCGATGTTCCTACATTTTGCATACATATCGACTAGGGAAGCAGACAATACTAAATCCTGCGGTATCCCAAACTTTAGGATACATGAATGGACTTGTAGGCCGGTAATAAGATATGAACATCCAGCACATGCATCCAAGACATTTGAAAAAGTAAACTGATTAGGCCTCGTATCAGATCTTAACATCAAAACAAACAGCTTCAACGCCTCCCGAAACCTCTCGTTTTGCACATATCCGTTGATCATCACAGTCCAAGAAACCACATTCTTCTGGTTCATCTTATTAAACATAGACCTAGCTTTATTAACCCACTTATTCCTAATGTACCCATCAATCAAAGAAGTCCAAGAAACAATATCCCTCTCTGGCATCTTATCAAATACCCTACGAGCCTGCTTAAAATACCCTACTTCCATATACCCTGAAACCAGAGCATTCCAACAAGCAACATTCTTTACCAAAATCTCATCAAACACTCTTCCCAGTCCCTCTACATCCCCCATTCGCGAGTACCATTTCATCAACACAGGCCCCACAAACATGCTCATATTAAGCCCTAAACAAACAACAAGTGCATGAACTTGCGGTACCAATACGTTGAACTTTGTTTCAGAAACCGCACTGACTAAAGTCGAGATGGTGGACTCTTTCGGTTTAAAACCAACTCTACCCATCTCTAGAAAGCCTTTATAGACTACCTCTGGGTTTTGGCTCTTGTTTAAGCTCGATAAAAATGTGCTCCAAGAAGCGGGGGTTTTAAGCGACACTTCATCGAACAGTTCCTGGGCATGTTCAGTCTGACCATTTCCAAGATTAGGCGTCATCATTGAGTTCCATGAGAAGATGTTTCCGGCGATTGGGGTTTGGTGAAAGAGCTTTTGGGGTTCGCTAAAGCGGGTTTTTTGGAGGCAATTATTGATATCATTGTCGAGATTGATCGTCGGAAGTGTAGAAAGATGACGGGGATTTTTCCGAGGGAGGATTGGGGTTCTTATGCGCATGGCGGGCAATTACTTAGCCGACGCAAGTGGAAGATTAGCCGTTCGCTTACTTTTAGTATATTAATATTATTGGCAAAAATCATTTACTTAATATAATTTGTCATAACGGAAAACTATTAAAATTACACTTTAAAATTTTAATTTATTGTGTAATATTATATATAAATTTTGATTTTATGTAATTTTTTACAGAAAATTTTTATATGATTTAATTTTCATAAATTAAAAATATTATCGAATCAACATCATTTTACATTGATATATTACATTTATAAAAAATTATATTAATCAAATATGAAAATAAATAAATAAATTTATTTCTTTAAATGTATTTAGTTGAATCAAAGTCAAATTTTTATATATATATTGAATTACAATTCAAATTTCATGTCTATAATTGCACAAACTTAAAATTTATGTATCAAATTACATAGAAATAAACTTCATGTGTATATTTGATATTTATCTCATCATGTTTTTTTTTTTTTTGAATTGTCATAATTATTTTAAAATATTATAATTCTTTTGAAAGATTAAATATTATAAATTTTAATACATTAGTGATTATACAATTTTAATATATTAAAGTATCTATAACTAGAGGTGCTCATGGGTCAGGCTGGGTTCAGGCCGGGCTTAACTAAAAATTTAGGCCCATTTATTAGGCCCGACTCGGCTCAAAAAATGGGCCTAAAATTTTGCCCAAGCCCGATTTGGATAAATATGCTCCCATATTAATTTTTTATATTATTTTTAAATATATATAATACATGAAAAATACTAAAAACATCAAAATAAATATTTCCCAACAAATTGAAAATAAAATTTAAAAAATATGTAGACTTAAATAATACTAAGATAGATGCAATTTAACAAGTAAATACCTCTAAAATAATAACAAAATTAACAAATGCCTTTAAAATAATAACAAAATTAACAATAAAATAAGTTTTATACAATATCCAAATAATAACAACAAAATAGTAGCAACATAACAGTAAAATGATAGCAAAATAGGGAGAAAACAACAAGAAAATAACATTAAAAAAAAAGAGTAGATTTTTTTGTCCTTTAATGAATTTAGGCTGGGCCGGGTCAGGCTGGGCCCGAGCAAAAATGCCTTACTTGAGGCCCGGCCCTTTTTTAAACGGACCTTTTTTTTTGTCCAAGCCGATTTTTCGAGCCTATATTTTTGCCCAAACCCTTTCACATTTGGGGCGGGCCTTCGGGCAGGGCCAGGTAGCCCGACCCATGAGCAAGTTTGTCTATAACCTATATATATATATTTAAGGTCGAAAATACCCTCTTACATTGCCACATGTCTTGGTCATTTTTTTTGCATGTAATAAAAAATGGTCAAATATCATTTTTGGTCCCTATTCTATGCCTAAAATTAAGATTTAATCTTTATACTTGAAATTCTACAATAATTTAGTCTCTTTTTTTTATAATATTTAGTTTAAATAGTCAATATTCTTGACTACTGTTATTAACCTTTTTATGTAGATTTTTTTTTTAAAAAAAATACTATTCTAACATAAAAATTATTTTGACATGATTAGTTGGAATATGTTTTTTTAAATCCTTATCAACTATCAAAATTATTAACGGTGTTAATTATTCGGACTAACTAATGACATTATTTTTCCTCCTTTTTAGTCATTATAAGATAATAATAAAACCGTAATTTTAATTTTTCTACTATACTCACATTTGATATTTAATATTTATATTTTAATTTAATATAATTGGGTCGTTTGCTTTACATTGGCATTAATTAATCTAAATAATTTATATTTTTATATGTGATAGTTATCTTATTTTGTTACTATCATATCCTTTAAATATTGACAAAATCTAAGAATAAAAAAGTTATTTATAGTTCAAAGGTTAAAATTAATTTTTTACAACTATATTTGAACGTTTTAACAAAAAAGAAAAAAGAAAAAAAAGAGACCATGAGCATGGCAAAGTGGCATGACACCATATTTTATTTTTACAAATTATATCATTATGGTTGAATTTCAATTTTAGTCACTATATTACGCTCAAATTTAAATTAATCTTTATACTTCAACTTCTTAACATAATTTGATACATCAACTTTTACAATGATAATGGTTAGCCCAAACACTTTATTTCGATTAAAATGATGATGCAATTTTTGTGAGTTGTTAACACCGTTAAAATTTATATGCTAAATTCATGTCCATTACAATGTCTTTTTTACAAAAAAATTCAAAATATAACTCCAACAAAATTTAACAGAAAAATTTAATGGTATTAACAATTTGACTTGAATTTTTAAATTTGAAAAAAAATAAAGAGAATAAATTCTTAAAAGTAAAAGCGTGAATACTAAGCTCTCTTTTCCCTTTCTTCTACAGTTTAGTTTTTTTTTCATAAAATAATTTTTGACATCATGAATCTACGAACGAAAATTCAAACAGTTTCTTTATCTGATCTCCTACATTAACCGTTAGATTGACTTGGAGCTAAAGTATGCTTTTCTACTCGTCAATGGGTATTGATCCACCATATTGATTGTTGAATTGTCGCTTAGAGCTCAATGGCAGAATCTTTTTAAAAAAAATTAATAGCTCATTGACTTAAATAATTTTTTTAAATAGTTTAATGATTTAAATGAAAACTTTAGAATAGTTTAGTGACCATATTGTAACTTTTTAAATTAAGTGATAAAAATGAAAACTTACCCATAATTTAATGACTAATGATATAGGTTACCCTAATATTTAATGATTAATATTAAATCTTCCATTTAACTTATATTTAAGAGAATAATTTTTTCAACTTAATGTCAAATAAATTAAAATAAAAGACGCAAAAATTATAACATATTAAAAACACCGAAATCAATCAAATATAATTTAATATAACACTCTACAACTTTACGTGTAGTACATTGTCAAACAAATTTAACTATTATAATTTGGTTAAGATTAAAATTTCACAATTAAAAATAAAACATAAAATCTAAAATTAACCAATTTAAAAATAAAATTGACTCAAATATATTGATAATATTGTTTTATCTTGAGTTTATTCATCTTTTTATTTTACACTTCAAAACCTCATATAGTTCTTTATAAACAAAATTTAATTCTTATATTATTCGAAATTTTAAATTTCAGTCCTATAGCCCATTAACTAAAATAACATAGTCATTATTTTAATATTATGAGGAAATAACATATTGACATGATATTATACATGGGATAATATGTTTGTCGCATAAGATTTTAGAATTAAAAATACAGTTGCAAGATTTATTGGATCGAGGTTTTATACATCCTAGTATGTCGCCTTGGGGAGCTCCAGTGCTGTTTGTCAAAAAGAAAGACGAGTTGATACGGCTTTGCATTGATTATCGGTAGTTAAATAAGCTGGCAATCAAAAATTGTTACCCCTTGTCATGTATTGACGATCTGTTTGACTAGTTGAAGGGTGCATTTGTCTTTCCTAAGATTGACTTGAGATCGGGATATTACCGACTAAAAGTAAAGGATAGTGAAGTATCGAAAACAGCGTTTCGCATGCGATATGGTAATTATGAATTTTTGGTGATGCCTTTCGGACTAAAAAACACTCTTACGGCATTCATAATCTCATAAATCGCATATTCCAGCCTTATCTGGATCAGTTCGTAGTGGCATTCATTGATGATATCCTGATACTTAACATCGAAAGCTGAGCACGATAAATATCTCAAAATTGTTTTACAAGTTTTGCGGGAAAAGCAACTTTTCGGGAAACTCAGTAAATGTGAATTCTGATTATCCAAGGTTTTTGTACAGGCCAATTTGGCCCACTTACCCACTTACCCACTTACCCAACTTCAAACCCCTTTACAAACTAACCAATCAGACCCATTACAATCATTAAATAACCCCAACCCATTTAAACCAACACATACCCAGAGCCCAATAACCCAACCAGCCCACTAAGCAAATAACCCAATAGCCCAACACCAAACTCAAATCAGAAACAAAAAATAACCTAACCCCAAACCCTAGCCCCCTAGTATTCGGCGCCCAATTGCCTCCCCACGTCAGCCACCATACCACCGACGTCTGCCATGGCCACCCACCCTGCGGCACCGTTCAACTACTCCTGCAAAACCAGAAAGAAGATAAGACAGAAATATTAAATAAATTTTACTAAGGCTATAAAAGCCTTAAGGAAAACAGATGTAAAGGAGGAGGGGAGACAAAGTTTTTTTGAAAATTCATGAAATAGATGATATTAAACAACAATAATAGTCCCAAAAACAGGCAAAAAATAGCAAGCATTCGGAGAAGAAAACAAAAGCAAACAAAAAAGGTTACTTTGTTTATTTTTCTTCTTTTTCTTTCCGATTTTCGCATCTATACACATATTTCTTTATTCTTTTTTTACTAATATAAACATAATATATATTTTTAAAAAAAATTTTTAAAAAAACAAAAATTACCTTTTGAATTTCCGGGCACCGCGTGCGTGTGGTGCATGCAACGACAGACGGCGGCCGATGATCGGCCGGTGACCAGCCCCCTGGCCGGAGTCCCACCGGAAATCGCCCATGCCTTCACTCTCTCTTTTTTTTTTTTTTTCAGCTCAAAGAATGATTTTTTTCTGATTTTGTGGGTATTTATACTAAGTGAAAACGGCGCCGTTTTGATTCAAAGACCCAGGGCACAAAACGACGTCGTTTTGCCCTGGGTCAATCCGATTCGACCCGACCCTTTGAAGGGATCCGCGTGTTTTTGCGGAAGGGTCTAATTGCACTTTTGACCCTTCCGCATTTTTATTATTTTGCAATCAAGCTTATCGTTATTTTAATTTGGCCCCGAATTTTTGTACGATTTTCAATTCAGTCCCGTTCAATACGGTGCGTTTTAGAAGGCTTGGACAAATTTCTCTTTTGGTCCCCCCAGGTCACGCGCGCATTACAATTCGGCCCCGCGCCTTATTTTATTGCTAATTTTGCCCCAAAATTCGATTCTTTTATTTGATTTAGTCCTTCTTGTTAGTTTATTGTTTTATTTTCAGCTTTTTACTTTCATTTTCTGATATTTACTATTATTAATTATAGTTTTTATACATTTATTTTATTTACTGTATTTACTATACATAATAATGTATATATTTCATATACATATAAGTAGATATATTTCAAACATTTATATGTATATATGTATGTGGCTTCATTATTAGTTTTTTATGAGTATAGATTGTATAAATATTTTAATAGTTTATTATACATATATATATACGTTTTTTCATATATTATATACTTGTGTTCTTAATATTATATTTTATGTATTATTATGCATATTTTAGTATATATTTATACTTGTGAAATGTTATCAATGGTTTTTTTTTTATTATTTATTAGTTTCGAAGTATATGTATTGTATTTATATTTCGATACTACGTTATATATATTTTTGTATTATGTATACATATTTTAAATATCATATATTAAATATTTCTAGTGATATTACCATATACGTATGTATTTTTTTATCGCATAAACATTTCTACTTATTACTTCTAATGTATATATATGTTTTTTATAAATAGTATGATCTTTATATATCCTTACATTTATTATTATACTTATTATTTTATTCTAACATTATTATGTATTTATTTTAAATATATGTATATGTTGGTGTAGTATTGTTAATGTATATAATTTTTATATTATCAATTATCTATAATATGTCTTGTATATGTTCATTCTTATATATTATGTATATATATATATCATGTATATATATTTTTTTAATATCATGTATACGCTATTTATTCCTACTATTACGTATATATTTTAATATGTACATATATATAACACTATTAATATTTTTAATATTATATTTTTAAATCACTTTACACATTATCATATAACATATATATATAATTCATTGTTTTACTTCGTGTTTAATGTTATTATTATCATGCATAATATCAAATACATCGTGAATATCTTTTGTTATTATTTCATCATTCGCTTCATATATCTCAGAAATCGCATTTTCTTACAATGTTGTTCTAATATTCTTATTCATGATTTAAATCAATTTCAATAATCAAGGCAATGTACCGATTTAACATTAAGTCATCGAGTTCATCGCTATGTTGGGTGAACGTCAATTGACTCGTGTTAAAACGACATATCCTTCTCAAAAATCAAAAAAATACTAAAACTTCTCGTCTTTTTAGTCGGATCATGACTGACTGTTACATTGAACTTGCATTTTTGAAAACCAAGACAACACGTGTTTTAAAAGATACCAATTTTGGGCGTCGCGAGGGTGCTAAACCTTCCTCGCACGTAACCGACTCCCGAACCCTAATTTTTCTTTGGCCTTAAACGTAGACCTAAACTCAATTTTTTTTTTCTAGTTTAAAAAAAAAATAAATCTAATAGGTGTCCGATCACACCTAGAAAAAAAGATCGGTGGCGACTCCCTGTTTATTTCAAAAATCAAACGTCAGTTTTCAAGTTTTCTATAGATCGCCACAATTAGTGACCGAAACCAAAAATTTTTACGTCGCTACAGCTGGCGACTCCACTGGGGAGAACCTTTTTTGAGAGTCGTGTCTAGAATTAAACTCGTGTTGTCAAGATTTTCAAAGTTCCTTGTTCAAATTAACATTTAGTCGTGATCCTCAAATTTTCGTTTTCAAAAAGTCATGCATTCGCATTATGTTGCAAATATTTCTTCTAACTTGTTATTTGGTTGTTTTTCAATTTTCAACTTTTATGGTTTTAATTTTGGTTTAGTTTCTTTAAGTAAAACGTAAAGGTTTATGAGTTTTTCCCCACACACCGTGCACTTGCATTTTCGCATAACATGAGCTCTCTACCCAGGCTCCGTCCGTTTAAGTGAAAGTAAACGCTACGCCTTCGTGAGTTAACTCGTCCCTCCGTACAGGCTAGTGAATTCGGGTTACATATGACTTATGTTTTCGTGAGTTAACTTGTCCCTCCGCATAGGCATAAGTAAATGTAATCCTTCGAATTGAACTCGTGAGCCTGTGATGGGTTATGACCGAGGCTTCGTACTAATCTTAGCAGATGGTAAAACGAGCAATTCAAGTACCTGTCTAGAACCGAGACTACATATAATAAACCATACGAGCTATCCAATTAGAGCCATGCCGAACCTCTGTCCGCTTATAGTCACCAAAATAAGTACACGGGGAAAATGCCTTTTGCCTTGTTTATGCAAAAGAATTGGATTGGGTAGTTTAATTTGTTTCTCAAATTATTTTTGTTGTGTTTACTAACCAAGTTTGTTTGTTTTTATTTTTATTTTCATCATGCATCATAGGCATCATATTAGGAAGGTGTTGATTAAAGGTTGGTTGCCAAAAAACGGGTTTCTGATGGAGGAGTCAATTACACAAATAACCGAGAAGAATACCGTGGTTCGGGACTGGTCTCTAAAAACTCAGAGAGAAAAGGGGGATAGTCTAGTGGAAGGGTGTGTTGCCAATTTGCCCGAACATATAACTGTGAATGTTCACCAAAATAACCTTGAGGATTTGGTTCGAATTTGGAATCAGTGGGATTCAAACACTAGGGGCATTTTCACTGAGAGGTATGAAGATATAGCTCACCTGATCACCATCCGTGTAGACGAACAGCTGATTCAAGCCATGGTTCGATTCTGGGACCCAGCTTATCAGTGCTTCACCTTCAATCAAGAAGACATGACTCCAACCATAGAAGAGTATGCTGCTTTACTCCGCATCGACGATGTACAATTCGACAAAATATATGTGAAGGAGCCTAAGCCGATGACCTTCAAGAAAAAGTTAGTGAGACTGACAGACATGACTGATGCATGGGCTGAGAAACAGATAAAAAAGAAGAATGAAACCATTTGCATTCCATGGTCTTCCCTACAAGATTTGGCTCTGAACCATCCCGACATGCTGAAAAGGGTGAATCTATTCGCCTTGGCTATTTACGGTTTAGTTATTTTCCCGAAAGTTCTCGGACATCTTGAAGTTGCAGTAGTAGATTTCTTCAAAAGTCTAAAACAAGGAATCAACCCTATCCCGACTATCCTAGCCGAGACCTTCAGATCCCTAAACAGTTGCAGGAAAATGGGGAAATGGTGCTTCATCGGATGCGCACAGTTACTAAATGTCTGGATTTTGAGTCACTTCTGGAAAGTAGAGCGTACCCCGTTCCATATGTTTTCTAAGACATTCTCCCTGTTGGAAGCTTATCTCAAGAAAGAATGGCCAAAAGAAGTCACTGAGGAACAGTGGGTCTTAGTTTTTCAGAACCTTCGTGCCGAGGATATAACGTGGAGAGCTCCGTGGATTCGCCCTTCAGTTCTGCTATACAGGGTTGGAGATCAAGACTGGATACCACTACTCGAATTATGGGGAGGAGTTGGATATGCCCCGCTATTAGTCCAAAGGCAATTTTCTTCACGACAATTCATACCCGCCACTGGAGGGCTAGCGCAGTCCGAATTTGCTTTTACGGGTGAAGGATACACTACAACAAAATTGACTTTTAGCGGCGTTTTTTTAGGCTTTTAGCGGCGCTTCTAAGCGCCACTAAAACTACTCGCGGCGTTTTTGCAAGCGCCGCAAAAAACGCCGCTAAAGGTCAGGACCTTTAGCGGCGCTTTTCCCACAAACGCCGCTAAAGGTCATAAAAATTAAAAAAAAAAATATTATAAAATATTGTAAAAGTCCTAAAAAATATAAAAAAATTAAAATTCATTATCAAAATATTGAGAAGAAGAATAATCTATGATATAAATACATCCCGCCAAACAAAATACCGCACTTATACACCAGAAATCTAACAAAATACAAATAGAACAAAATAAGGATGTATGAAAGACATTAATGATATATAAAATCATTGTTTCTAATGCATATGTAGAAATCAAGCCATGGTGTGCACCAAGGATCCGGCTCTCGTAATAGCACCGTGCCTTGATCAAAATAATCTGCGTTTGAAAAGATGATCTTTTCCAATTAGCTGGTCAACTTTGAAAAACAAACAGGTTCAAAAGAAGTCATGTGTCAATTAAACTTGCCACCCTTGATATTGCTATAGGAATTAATGCATGGAGAGTGATGAAGATGGGATTGGGGATTCCTCAAGGTCATGTGCATAAACTTAAGCAACGAGTGGGAAAAGAGTGAAATGAGAGATTTTAGACTAAATCCAAAGCATTAATTTCTATTAAATGAAAACAAACAAACAAATATAATTGTTAAAGAAACATTAATTTCTCTTAAATCCAGTAAAATCTTAAAGGATTTAGAAATGAATGAAATATAAGGGGAAAAAAGAGGAAAAGCTAAAATTCACTCATCGGTTAGTAGTGATATGGAAGACAAAAAGGATAAAACTCCACATACCAAACGAAGATCATAAAACTACTAAGAATTTAATGCCAGAAAATGAAACAATGTACAATTTAGAATTATACTTTTGAATCATCTTTTGCATCAAGTGATTTATATGAATTATGATTACCACATCCACAATGTTTGGAATGGAAACGGATTCTAAACATATCAATGTTGGATAGGATTAGATGATACCTTCTCCGAAAAGCAAAGTGCGAGATAGACCAAATAGTTTGATTGAAAGAGATGTCCACCGGTATGTCATTCACGCAGCATTTCACTATTTTAACTCAAATCAAATTCCAAAATAACCGAAATGAGCTCAAGATGATTTTAAGCTATATTTGCTGCTTACGTACATATACTAATATGCAATAAATACCATTTAACTGCATGGGAACAACGACAAAGATGCAAATGAAAATTTAATATCGCATAATAGCACAAATAGAAGTTGCCAAGTGTCCAACAAAGATATGACTTATGTGGTTTTATTCACTATCGCTTAAGCGCCTAGTCGTTTGCTACCCTAATTTTCGTTATCTACATTACGAGAACGTCTTTTAAATTTTTACACGTGATGTAAAGTTATAAAGGGTGCTACCTTAATCGATTAGCATTGGGATGCGCTTTGATGCTATGTCCAATAAAAGCGAAGTTAAGGAAAGAAATAAATCGGATGAAAAACACAATCCTTTAATTAAATAATATTTAAATAATTATTATATTTATAATAATATTTAAATAAATTAATCAAATTATATAATTTAAAAATTGTGTATAAAAAGTTGAAAACCGTATAAAATGAAATGTTAATTTTGTTCCATGAAACAATAAAAATAAAAATAATACACGTAATGCATATATTCAAAAATGAAATACATGAGAAAAACTTCAAAACAAAAATTAATGAAAAAAAATCATAATATTTAGTCATGTATAATACGCAGGTTTATTACTTGAAAATGAAAAAGCATAATACATGTAAGTTCTCACTTCATATATCATCAAACTATAGATGGTTAAGAATGTCATGTCAAATCAAGAAGGAAAAACTAATATATTAAGAACTAAAACTCTACAAAATTAAGCTTAGTTAAAAGTAGACATGGTTGATAGCAGAAGATGATGTAACATAAGTCACAAACTATACAATGCTTTTAACTTTGTCATAAATATTAGCACAAAAGAAAAAAGGGAAATGCAAAGTAACAACTTCCTATTTACATTCAAATTTAAAGACCCATACGATAGAGTCTAAAATAGCAAGCATACCCAACTCTCTTTCTGAAAGGTTTTAAACAATTCATTTTCTTCTACTTGAACCCCACACCTTTGTCCAAAATAGGGACTGGAATAACATTTAGCCCATACACAAGAATTGATCTAAATTCATGCTAATAACGTCATCAAGAGATCAAGGGTGCCAATTTCAAAGTGAATAAAAGTTCCAACATACCACTTTGCCATTGTTCTCGCCATGAAATGGTTCACTTCCTCAAAGCTAAAGTTTCTTGTCTCATACTCTCTTCCCGCCAATATTATCAAGACCGATCAAACGAACAAATCCAACATTTAAATTTATTTCATTGGTATTATCGTAAGAAAGGCATTGTGTACTAATGAGTTTGATAACAACATTAGCCTTTGCTATCACAAATTTGATTGAATTTTCATCCATCGGATCGTATTTCATTGGCACTATCTAATAAAAATGTAAATATCAAATTAAAACCAAATAAAACACAATAAGCACTTAAATATGAATTCAAAGAAAGAAGGGGAAAACGCAATTCCATAAGGTATGCAACTTTGTCCCTAAATCTCCCATCAACTTGAGATGACGAGGGTTATCCTCGGAACCTCTGAAGGTAACTAACACCGAGATCCCATTTTAGCTAAAATAAAAAGAAAAAATCACACAAATAAACCTTAAAACAACAACAATAATAGCAGCAAGCTCTGTCAGAATGTACACATTAAGGCAAAATAATGTACAATTATAACTACGAGATTAAGTTTAAATTACCCAGCTTATTGTACAAGATAACAACCAAGGAATCCAAAGATGGCGCGAAAAACAAGAGCTATAATGCCACCTGCGAGGAAGGGAAAATCATTTGACATTTAAAGAGAAAACTTTTAAAGATAAAAGTTCAAATCCCAAAAAAAGGACCTGACGGAAGATCGGCCATCGGTGCCCTTGCGAAGGAGGTGCCCATGCCCTTGTAGGAAGCCAGTGTAGATCCGTATCGCGGATGATCACCTCCATAGTCTGAAAAGGAAAATCGATAGTAAATGATTTATAACACTTCGATAAAAGGTAAAAGAAAAAAAACCCATCAATTTGTTGCAAATGTTAAACACCATTAGAAAGAAGAAGAAAAGATAAATTGGAGAAAATAAAAAGAGGGAATGGAAATGTTACAGTGATCGGAGAGAGGGTAAATAGACTTGATAGAAGAGATTGAAGCAGTTGGCCTCAGAGATTGGAATAGTTAAAACAATTGAAGACTCAGGGATGGAATGAAGACTCGGCGAAAGCGATGGTCGTGGCGATGGCGATGGCGTTTACCATCTGGACGCTTGCACTTATGCTTCTCGAAATCAAAGACTGAATAAGGATTAAGAAGAGTTCTGCAGAGAAAAATCTAGGGTTCCAAATTTGGGCGTTTAAGAATCGAGGTTGAGGTAGAAAAAATGGCAATGGGCATGGAGTTAAAAGTTCTGAATGAGCAAAAGAGTAGCTAAATTTTATTTGGGGGATTTAGGATGAGAAGAAGAGGGAGTAACGAGCGGGTAAGGAAAAGTCCTTTTTTGAGTGAGCGGGATTTTGATTTTTTAGGTAAAAAAATGGCTTTTTATGGCGTTCTTAAAAAAAAAGCCACTACAGCTTAATTTTTTGAGGCGTTTATCTTAAAAACGCCACTATAGCTTATTTTTTATGCCATTATTGCTTAATTTTAATTTTTTTTTCATATTTAACATATTTTTTCTATTTTTTTTCAAAATTTTTGTGTTGAGATTATCATTTTTTGGAATTTTTTTTAATTTTGAATATTGAATTTTTTAACTGAAATATGGAATAAAATATTAAATATTAAAATTTTAAGTTCTTTATTTTTTAATTTTTTATTTTAAATTTTAAATTTTAAATTTTTTTTGAATATTTTTATAATTTTTAAACTATCATATAAAATACAAAAGGAAACTTTAATAGAAATAAAATTTTGAATATTATATATGTTTAAACATATATAATTACTATCATTTGAGTGATCATGACTAAAATTTTAAATTTTGAAAAGTATAAAAGATAAAATTGATCGATTTGAAAAATACAGGGACTAAAACTAATTAAATTAAAATATAATGACTAAATTTTAAGTTTAAATTTCACTTAAATAAATTAAGTGTAGAGGAATTAATTTGAATTGAATTATTTTTAATATAGCAAAATATTTTTAGATTAAATCTTAAACCATTTAATATATATATAAAGTTTATCTATTATCTCTTAAATAATTTAAACTATAATCATAAGTTTAATATATTCAAATTAATATTATCTCTTTTACAATTATATAAGAATTTGTTTAATATATAAATTAAAAAATACTAATTAATCTAAACCTAAACCTCTTAACCCCTATCCCATAAACACTAAACCCGTAACCATTAACCCCAAACCCTTACACCTTAAACTCTAATCCTAACCCTTAACCCCTAAATCATAATCCCTAAACCCATAATTCATCATAAACCTTCAAATACTAGTTAACTCCTAAAGTTTAAACCCTAAATCATATATCTTAAACCATAGTTAACTTATAAACCTTAAACCCTAAACCATAAACATTAAACTATAATGATAATTAATTCAATATTTTAAATTCAATACTATCTCTTTTACGATTCTATAAGAAAATATTTAATATATTGTATAACCATAATTTTTTATAATTATTATTTTAGGGGTTATAGATTAGTGTTTATGATTTTTTTTAAGGGTTATATGACTTTTAGCGGCGTTTTATCAAAAGCGCCGCTAATGCTTTGGTCTTTAGCGGCGTTTTACCAAAAGCGCCGCTAATGCTCTGGTCTTTCGCGGCGTTTTACCAAAAGCGCCGCTAATGCTCTGGTCTTTCGCTGCGTTTTACCAAAAGCCCCGCTAATGCTTTGGTTTTTAGCTGCATTTTACCAAAAGCGCCGCTAATGCTCTGGTTTTTCGCGGCATTTTACCAAAAGCGCCGCTAATGCTCTAGTTTTTAGCGGCGTTTTACCAAAAACGCCTCTAATGCTCTGATTTTTAGCGGCATTTTTGGTAAAACGCCGCTATTGCTCTGTGTTTTAAAATTTTTGCGGCATTTTTTTGATAAAACGCCGCTAAAAACGCCGCTAAAGCCCTATTTTCTTGTAGTGATATATGAAGAGGGTCCGAGACACTGCAAAATCTTGGAAGAAAGTTCACTCAATGGAATTGGCCCTATATGCTGATACCCTAACCCAGGATTACGACCTATGGAGGAAGCAACGGGTAAATAGTCAAAGAAATCTCGCAAAAAACTATACTTTTTGAACCCTTTCTCTGAGGAAGTGCCATCTGAGCTAGAGATAGCAAGACAAGAATTTGAACGAGAAAAGGCCAAAATGTCTCGGGATCTTAGTGCCCTTTAAGAAGAAGATTATCAATTGAAGATCGACGTTCAGATTTAAAGATCCAGAACCGAGAAAGTGCAAAAAGAGGTGAGAGTCGTAAGGAACGACTTGAGGGACCTTCACCTAGAAAATAAGAAGTTAAGAGGCACAATAAAGAACGATGGGTTGGGTAAGTCGACAACAGAGTGGAAGGAAGAAATTAGCAATATCAAGGTAGGAATGGAATTTTGGAAGGAAAAGCAAAGAAAGAGGAGGAAAAGGGTCACACACGCAATAGAGTTAAGAAGGAAGAACGCCGAGTATGAAATGGTGATCGCAGAATTTGCGAATAGTCATCGATCATCAAGAATTAAAAAGGAAAGCACGAGATCTAGAAAATATGCCGCAATCTTGTCAACAACAATTAGATAACCTCTGAAGGCTCTAGAAGAAAAGAATGATCGATCACGATAGGGACATTCACGCGCGTATGAAGGAACTCTCCAAGAAAAAGAAATGCAACTCGACTTCTTGATCAATGAAATTCGCAAAGCGGCTATGCAAGTTATTCAATTATCAGATGAAACCGAAGTTCTCAGTTGCCAATTCCCTCCGAGCCAAAGATCGAGTATATCAGAGTTTTTAAAGCAAGTGAAGAAACAAGGCAATGTGGCTAGGAAATTTGTGTAACTGTTGGAAAAATGAAAACTTTTTGTAATGTACTCTTTTGATAAATGAAATGCCTAAATATGGGGCTATCTTGAAATCAACACCAAATTCTTGCATATTTACTCATAACTAACATTTATGCATCGTTTATTCTTTGGACATTCATCCATTCGTATACTCATTCATTCATTCATCGCATATACATATCACCATAATCATCCACCAAAACTAAAGAACCGTATAATCCGCAGTTGCAAGACTTCAAATCTGGAACCACGCCATTCCTATAAAACATGCCGACAAGCTAGAGTAATGGAGGCTGAATTCAATGAGAGAATTGAAAGGATGGAAAGGATTCAAAAGGAATTACAAGAGCAACTGGCCAAATCGCAACAAGAAACGAGAGACTTAATGGTGAGATCTCGAGAGGAATCACTCGAGCAAAGAGATCAGATGGCCAAAATGATGGAGATGATGACAACTTTGGTCAAAGGAAAAGGACCCATGCAGAACCCCGATGTTATGGAACCTTAGTCAAGAATTCACCACGATCAAGATCCACTCTATCCCCCGGGATTCACTCCACCGCCCGAATATACAACACAAAGAGGGTATACTCAAGGGGAACCCACCGGCTTGGAACATCGACCTATACCACCTGCTCCACCCGCTAATTTGGGGCAAGGAATATTCACGTCGAACCCAGGGGCTAGTCCTGCTGATCCGCTAGTGCCAGATCTGGATGACCCAGCAGAGGTAGCCAAGTTGAAATTGGATAACCATGACGCAAAATATAGGAGTCTAGAGGAAAGACTCAAAGCAATAGAAGGCACCGAAGTCTTCTCCGCACTAGGTGCCAGGGAACTCAGTCTGGTACCTGATCTCATTTTGCCTCTGAAGTTCAAGGTGCCTGATTTTGAGAAGTATGATGGGACAAGGTGCCCAAAAGCACATCTCATCATGTTCTGTCGAAAAATGACTGGTTACGTGAACGAGGATAAGCTACTTATACATTGTTTTCAAGATAGTCTAACACGGTCAGCTCTTCGGTGGTACAACCAACTCAGTAGAGAAAAGATTCGATCCTGGAAAGACTTGGCGTCAGCATTTTGCGAGCAGTACAAGCATGTGTCAGATATGGTGCCAGACTGGATGACCTTGCAAATGATGGAGAAAAAGCCATCAGAAACCTTCAGACAGTATGCGCAGAGATGGAGAGACGTCTCAGCCCAAGTGGAACACCCACTAACAAAAACGGAGATAACTGTTCTCTTTATCAACACCTTAAAGGCGCCGTTTTATGACAAACTAGTAGGAAGTGCCACGAAGGATTTTGCGGATATTGTAATATCCGGTGAGCTTATAGAGAATGCCGTCAAGAGCGGTAGAATGGAAGGTGCAGAAGGTTCAAAAAGGGCAGCACCTATGAAGAAGAAAGAACCAGAAGCCCACATGGTGGGAATGGGAAACCGTTATACCTCTAATCCATATCCAAACCAACCCCGACTTCGAAATTATCCACCTCCAAATTTCTATTATACCCCTCAAACCCCTTACTACCAAACACCATCTCCTTCCTACCCTGTATACGCCATGAACAACCAAAGACCCGTCACCACTTTCCCACAGAACACGATAGCCACTCAAAGCCAACCTAGAAATGAACCAAGATCAACAAGACCCAATCCCGAGAGACTGCAATTTACTCCTATTCCTGTGTCATATGGGGAATTGTACCCAAAACTTTTGGAGAAACAACTGATTTCTCCCCATTACATGGCACCCCTTAAGCCTCCATACCCAAAATGGTATGATCCAAACGCTAGTTGTGCATACCATGCGGGGAACCAGAGGCATTCTACTGAGAACTATCTTGCTTTCAAAAGGAGAGTTCAAGGGCTCATTGACGCGGGCATTTTGCGATTTGATGGTACTGGCGGTACGGCCGGAAATCCATTCCCAAACCACACCGAAGGTAATGTGAGCACAGTAGGAGAGGAGGATGAACGACAAAGTAGAAGATGGGTTTCTGAAATAAGAACACCTCTGCAGAGAATCTGGGAGGTACTAGTTAAAAAAGGGTTACTCTATCATTTTAACAGAGTATCCGAAGGAAAAGATGCAAAAGGTCACAGTTTTTGTGAGTTTCATGGCTTTGAAGGGCACGACATTCAGTCTTGCGATGAGTTCAGAAGATTACTGCAAAATATGATGGATAACAAGGAGACTGGGATCTTTTATAAAAGCGAGGAAGCCGATAGAGGAGAAATATGTGCTTTTGACAATCAATCGTCAGGTTTCCCGTATAGCTCCGACCGACCGTTAATAATTTATTATGACGCGAAGAAGGAGCCGGTAAAACCAAAAGTGATAATTGAAGTACCATCTCCTTTCCCTTATAAGGACAATAAAACAGTACCGTGGAGGTATGATGTCAACATCGTCACACCTGAAGGTGAAAAATCTGAAGCCACAACTGGAGGTGTTGGGGAAGTAGGCCATTTTACTCGCAGTGGGTGTTGTTATTCCAAAAAAGTTGAACCGGTAAAGAAAAACTTGAAGCAAAAAGGAAAAGCAGTGATGCACGAAGTCGAAGTTGAGCAAGAAATTCCACCCGTGCAAGAAATCAAAAAGCCTGTGAATGAGGAAGAAGCTCAGGAATTCTTGAAATTTATTAAGCACAGTGAGTATAGTGTGGTGGAACAATTGAGTAAGCAACTAGCACGAATCTCAGTCTTATCTCTACTGCTAAATTTAGAGCCACACCGGAATGCTTTATTGAAAGTGTTAAACCAAGCTTATGTAGCAAACAACATATCTGTTGAGAAGCTGGATAGGTGGGTAAACAATCTGAATGCGGACAATTTCATCTCTTTTAGTGATGATGAGATACCGCCTAACGGTGAGGCTCGAAAGAAAAAGTCTTGCATATTACGACTCGTTGCAAAGGCTACATAATACCAAACGTGCTCATCGATAATGGGTCAGCGCTAAATGTTATGCCATTGGCCACGCTTTCCAGAATACTGATGGATTGGTCCTACTTAAGGCCCTGTCATTCCACTGTAAGGGCATTGGACGGGAAAAGGCGAGAAGTTATGGGAAAGATTGAGATCCCTCTAGAGGTGGGCCCTTATATTTATGATGTCGAGTTCCAAGTCATGGACATTATACCCTCTTATAACTGCCTTTTGGGAAGACCCTGGATCCATTCTGCTGGAGCAGTCCCATCATCCCTCCATCAAAAGGTGAAATTTATCATGGACGGCTGTTTAGTCACTATCGAAGGAGAAGAAGATATTGTTGCGTCTATCTCTGCCGATGCACCGTACTTGGAAGTGAACAAAGACGCATTGGAATGTTCCTTCCGATCCCTTGAATTTGTCAATGCCACTTTTTTTGTTGAGGGAAACAAGATTCCAGTGCCAAAACTATTGAGAAATACTAGAATAGGTGTCAAATTGACCGTGGGTAGAGGAGCTCGAGCAAGAAGAGGTTTAGGCAGACATCTGCAAGGAATAGTCAGGGCTTTAAAGCCAGTGCACCACAAGGCCCGATACGGTTTGGGGTTCCAGCCTGATATGCGTCAGAGAAGAAGATAATAGAAGAAAGATCAGGAAAGAAGGATTGCAAGAACTTTCGTAGAGAACTGAAATGGGAACCAATAGAGTACCCTCCTTTGTCAAAAACATTTACATCTCATGGGAATGATGTACCACGGACAAGATGGTCCACGAAACACGCTGTGGTCAATTGAAAAGGGTCTTCAAAATGTCAGTATAAATGTTATTGACAAAGGGGCTGATGCGAGTAAAGACGTTTCAAGGATACGCCCTTGTCCCCCTAGTTTCATGTTGAACAATTGGACTGCTGAGGAGCTTCTTGTAGTTTATAAGTCTTCAGAGTAATGCTAAATATTAACCTTCTATTTTGTCCTTAGATATAATCGAATTCTTTTGTAAGAGTATGCATTCGCTCTTTATCATTCAAATGAATATCAATGAAGATGCATTTTGTCACGATTTTTTTCGCATTATCGCTAATTTCATAATCATTTTCTCATTTCATAGCCTATACTCACATTTACCTCATTGCCATGACATGACATTTCTTTTGTTGGTTTCGATACTTGGATGCCCCTCTATAGCTTCCTTTTCCATTCAACTTTCAGGTGCTCAGATATCGACGACATGAATAAGCCCGTTACGAATCTTGAAATTAATTTTGAGAAGGCTGTTTGTTTAGGAGAATTTGAAGCCGAAGAAAATGCTGAAGATTACGTCTCGTCTCCTAAATTGTTAAGAATAGTGAAACAAGAGGATAAACAGATTTTGCCTCATGAAGAATCTGTGGAAACAATAAATTTGGGCAATGAAGAAAGAAAACAAGAAGTGAAGATTGGGACTTCTATTTCAGAGAGTACCAGGCATAATCTGATCGCTTTACTCCGCGAATACAAAGATGTTTTTACATGGTCATACCAGGACATGCCAGGGCTAGATGAAGATTTAGTGGTCCACAAGCTCCCATTAAAGCCAGAATGCAAGCCCATCCAGCAAAAATTAAGACAGATGAGACCCGAAATGCTGTTGAAAATAAAAGAGGAAGTCAAAAGCAATTTGATCTTTGGATTCCTACAAGCCTCCAAATATCCGAATGGGTGGCTAACATAGTCCTAGTACCAAAGAAAGATGGCAAAATCACGAATGTGCATGGATTACCGTGTGACTGAATCGAGCAAGCCCAAAAGATAATTTTCCTTTGCACATATTGATACGTTGGTGGACAACACACAAGAAAACATTCATTGTTTTCTTTCATGGATGGATTCTCGGGGTATAATCAGATCAAGATGGCCCCTTAGGATATGGAGAAAACTACCTTCATAACAATGTGGGGAACATTCTGCTACAAGGTAATACCATTCGGGTTAAAGAATGCTGGGGCAACATATCAGAGGGCTATGGTGACGTTATTCCATGACATGATGCATAAAGAAATAGAGGTCTCACGTCGACGACATGATTGCTAAATCCCGGGGAAGAAGAGCATGTAGTGAACTTGAAGAAGTTGTTCAACAGGCTGAGAAAGTTTCAGCTAAAACTTAATCCAGCCAAATGTACGTTTGGGGCTACCTCAGGGAAGTTGCTAGGCTTCATTGTCAGTGAAAGAGGTATCGAGGTCGATCCGGATAAAATAAGAGCCATCCAAGAGTTACCACCTCCACGCATCAAAAAAGAAGTTAGAGGATTTTTAGGAGAGATTAAACTACATCGCCCGATTTATCGCTCAACTTACCAACCAATGCGATCCAATCTTTCGGCTTCTTCGAAAACATAACCCGGGAGAATGGAATGAGGAATGCCAGGTGGCCTTTGATAAGATAAAGCAATATTTGTCTAGTCCTCCAGTGCTAGTACCGCCAACTCCGGGGAGACCATTGATATTGTATTTGAACGCGTTCGAAAATTCGATGGGTTGCGTATTGGGGCAACACGACGAGTCAGGAAAGAAAGAAAAGGCGGTCTACTACCTCAGCAAAAAGTTCACCGAATATGAGGCAAGGTATTCGTCCATTGAAAAGTTTTGTTGCGCTCTGGTTTGGGTAGCTCGGAGACTTAGACAATACATGTTGTACCACACGACATGGTTGATTTCAAAGCTAGACCCGATAAAATACATGATGGAATCGCCGGCACTATCAGGAAGAATGGCACGATGGCAGATTCTCCTCTCGGAATATGACATTGCCTATGTAAGTCAGAAGTCGATAAAAGGAAGCGCAATAGCCGACTTTCTAGCAACTCGAACGACGGAAGGATATGAGCCTTTAAGATTTGATTTCCCAGACGAAGACTTAATGTGCATCACGCAAATGGAATCGAGTCATCAAAAGAAAAGACATGAAAGATGTGTTTTGATGGTGCGTCCGAATGCTTTAGGGCATGGAATCGGAGCAATCTTGATATCACCAGAGGGGAATCATTATCCATTCACTGCAAGACTAAACTTTTTCTGTACCAACAATATCGCAGAATATGAGGCCTGTATCATGGGGCTTCGTGCAGCTATTGAATGAAACATCAAAATCTTAGAGGTGTATGGGGACTCAAATTTCAGTGGTTTATCAAATCCACGGAGATTGGGAAGTGAGGACTCGAAATTGATTAAGTACAGTGATTTAGTGGCTGAACTAATCAAGGAATTTAAGGAAATAACTTTCCATTACTTCCCACGAGAAGAAAACCAATTGGTGATGCCACAGCCACTTTGGCTTCAATGTTCAAAGCAAGTAGAAGCGAGAAATAATGCCCTCAAAATGAGCATATACGAGGTCCCCACACTTTGTTGTAGCATTGAAAAAGAAGCGGACAGGCGTCCATGGTTCCATGATATCTTAGAATATATCAAGAATCAAAGCTATCCCGAACAAGCGAATGAGAAACGACAAAAGAACAATCGGAAGAATGGCGGTGGATTTGTTCTTGATGGGGATATATCTGTATAAAAGAGGAAAGGATCGAGATGCTCCCGAGATGTGTGGATGATGTTAAAGCTAGGAAAATACTTGCAGAGGTCCATGAGGGAATTTGCGGAACACATGCCAATAGATTCAATATGGCCAGAAAGATCATGAGACTCGGTTATTATTGGCTGACAATGGAAAGTGACTGCATCAATTTTGCGAGAAAAATGTCACAAATGTCAAATCTCTGGCGATAAAATTCATGTAGCCTCTTCTCCTCTTCATGTCATGACCTCTCCGTGGCCTTTTTGCTATGTGGGGCATGGACGTTATAGGGCCAATTTCTCCAAAGGCATCAAATGGACATCGATTCATCTTTGTGGTCATCGATTACTTCACAAAATGGATAGAAGCCGCTTCGTTTGCCAACGTGACAAGGACTGCAGTTTGCAGGTTTTTGAAAAAGGAGATCATTTGCCGGTATGGCTTGCCTGAAAGAATCATTTCAGATAATGCCACGAATCTGAACAATAAGATGATGAAATAAGTGTGCGAGCAATTCCAAATAAAGCATCATAACTCCTCGCCCTATCACCCAAAGATGAACGGGGCTGTTGAAGCAGCCAATAAAAATATTAAGAGAATCATTGGAAAAATGACCGAGACGTATAAAGATTGGCACGAGAAGCTTCCATTTGCTTTATTTGTATATCGCACATCTATACGAACATCTATGGGAGCAACCCCTTTCTCTCTGGTCTATGGAATGGAAGCTGTGCTACCTATCGAGGTTGAGATCCCTTCTCTGCGAATCTTAATGGAATCAAAGCTAGAAGAAGCAGAATGGGTACAAGCTCGATATGATCAGCTGAACCTCATCGAAGAAAAGCGTCTCAAGGCAATTTATCACAGGCAGATGTACCAAAAGAGAATGATCGCAGCCCATGACAAGAAGGTACAACCAAGAGAATTCCATAAAGGAGAACTCGTGCTGAGGAAAATTCTCCCAATACAAAAAGACCTGCGAGGAAAATGGGCACCAAATTGGGAAGGACCATACGTCGTAAATAAGGCATTCTCAGGAGGAGCTTTGATCCTTACTGAGATGGATGGCAAGGAGCTACCGAATCCAGTGAACTCAGATGCGGTAAAGAAGTACTATGCTTGAAAAAAGAAAGTCAAGATGAAAACCTGAAAAGGGCATCTTAAAAAAAAAAAGAATCAGAGCGAAAACTCGAAAAGCGCTTTGACTAAACACAAAAGATTAGGATGAAAACCCGAGAGGGCGTCCTAATGAAGCAAACACTCGGCTTACAAAGCAAGGCGTTTTAAACTGTACGACAAACAATGAGGCTACAGTATTTGAAGCATCTCTGAAAGCTCGAAATCTTCTACGCAAGGAGCCAGGCTCGAAAAGATTCTTGATTAAGGAACGTGGAAGAGTTCATGTGTTGAATATCTAGAGCATTTGTATCCGTTGAATACGATCCTTTCTTTCTTTTTGACACTTTTTACTATTCTTGATTAACTTTCTTTGTTTGTTACCTTTGAAATAAGTGGATGTAAAATACCCTTTTTATCCTTATATGATCATTTTCATGCATCTCATTATGTGTTTATTTACATGATAAATAGTGAAATGACATACTCAAAACAAAAGAAATGTTAAGTGTTACCTGGATGAAAATTTGATAAACACAAGAGCCTCAAAGCAAGAAAAAAGTTTAACCAGGGGCAAAAGAGCGATATCTGAGAAACGTCGATTACTCGTGAAGCTTGAATACGGGTACGAGGCCTGAAGAGAAAGTCGAGAATCAAAGCAAGGAACGCAGACCCTCAACAATCGCGGCAAGAAGGATATACGGCAAACATGCCTAAAGCGCATAGCATAATCATGTAGGCATAAAGGCATTTAAGACAAACATGTGCATATCATGATGACATCATGCATGGCATATACAGGTACTCCAGCAGAGCAAGAAATCTGGAATGAGAGTCGCATTGAATCAAGTGAAAAGACACCTGAGTTCTACCGAGAGACAGGTTTTGGTATTTTGATGTTTTCTTTTCAAGGAAAATCAACTCATATTGCGAGAAATGAGTTGAGCCTTAGGACACGCTGAGATATTTTCAATTTCGGTTTTCAATTTATGTTTCAAAAATCAACTCATATTGCGAGAGGTGAGTTGAGCCTCAAGACACGTTGAGGTAATTTCAATTTATGTTTTTCAAAAATCAACTCATATTGCGAGAGGTGAGTTGAGCCTCAAAACACGTTGAGGTAATTTCAATTTATGTTCCAAAATTAACTCATAATGCGAGAGGTGAGTTGAGCCTCAAGACACGTTGAGGTAATTTCAATTTATGATTCAAAGAATCAACTCATATTGCGAGAGGTGAGTTGAACCTTTAAACTCCTGTTCTTCAAAAATCAATTCATATTGCGAGAAGTGAGTTGAGCCTCAGGGCACGCTGAGGTATTTTCAATTTTTGTGTTTTAATTTCAACTCATATTGCGAGAAATGAGTTGAGCCTCAAGGCAAGTTGAGGTATTTTAAATTTTCGTCTTCAATTTATGTTTTTCAAATCATCAACTCATATTGCGAGAGGTGAGTTGAGCCTTTTAATTTCTGCTTTTAATTTCTATGTTTCAAAAATCAACCCATATTGCGAGAAATGAGTTGAGCCTCAGTTCACATGCTGAGGTATTTTTAATTTTTGTTTTTAATGTCTGTTTTTAAAGAGTCAACTCATATTGCGAGAGGTGAGTCAAGCCTCAGGTCACGCTAAGGTAATTTTAATTTCTGTTTTTCAAAAAAATCAACTCATATTGCGAGAGATGAGTTGAGCCTCGGGGCACGCTGAGGTATTTTCAAGTTTTATTTTCAAAATCTGCTATTAGGTTTCAAAAATCAACTCATATTGCGAGAGGTGAGTTAAACCTCGGGTCACGTGTCGAGGTGTTTTCAAAATTTGTTTCTCAAATTTAGTTTTTAAAATTCAATTCATATTGCGAGAAATGAGTTGAGCTCAAGATCACATGCGGAATAAAGAATACAGATTGAAGCTGATAGAAGGCACCAGATTTGGATCCCCTGAAGTTGTAGTAGAGTAGGTCAAAGTTGCAAGTCTTGTTCCCCTGGAGTTGCAGTGGAACTGATCGAGGATATCAAATCTTGCCTCGCTAGAGTTACAGAAGAGAAGATCACGAATCTCATCACACTGAAGTGATAAAAGAGCAGATTGAAGCTATAGATCTTATCTTTATGAAGCTACATGGAAGCAGATCAAAGCCACAAATCACATATCTTTGAAGTCACATTAGAGTAGATTGAAACCACAAGGCATATATCAGAAGAGGCAGTGGATTGAACCAGAGCTACATGACGCGATAGAAAGGAAAGAGACTACCTGAGCAAAAAGAGCACCAATGAAATCAAGACTCAGCAAGACGAGGCAAAATTGGCCTTTCTTTGTATCTTTGCTCTATTCCCGTTACACGATAATGAGCAAAGAGGGGCAGCTGTATAGGCCAATTTGGCCCACTTACCCACTTACCCAACTTCAAACCCCTTTACAAACTAACCCATCAGACCCATTACAATCATTAAATAACCCCAACCTATTTAAACCAACCCATACCCAGAGCCCAATAACCCAACCAGCCCACTAAGCAAATAACCCAATAGCCCAACACCAAACTCAAATCAGAAACAAAAAATAACCTAACCCCAAACCCTAGCCCCCTAGTATTCGGCGCCCAATTGCCTCCCCACGTCAGCCACCATACCACCGACGTCTGCCATGGCCACCCATCCTGTGGCACCGTTCAACTACTCCTGCAAAACCAGAAAGAAGATAAGACAGAAATATTAAATAAATTTTACTAAGGCTATAAAAGCCTTAAGGAAAACAGATGTAAAGGAGGAGGGGAGAGAAAGTTTTTTTGAAAATTCATGAAATAGACGATATTAAACAACAATAATAGTCCCAAAAACAGGCAAAAAATAGCAAGCATTCGGAGAAGAAAACAAAAGCAAACAAAAAAGGTTACTTTGTTTATTTTTCTTCTTTTTCTTTCCGATTTTCGCATCTATACACATATTTCTTTATTTTTTTTTTACTAATATAAACATAATATATATTTTTAAAAAAATTTTTAAAAAAAAACAAAAAATTACCTTTTGAATTTCCGGGCACCGCGTGCGATGGCCGGCGCCGGCGACAGACGGCGGCCGATGATCGGCCGGTGACCGGCCCCCTGGCCGGAGTCCCACCGGAAATCGCCCCATGCCCTCACTCTCTCCTTTTTTTTTTCTTTTCAGCTCAAAGAATGATTTTTTTCTGATTTTGTGGGTATTTATACTAAGTGAAAACGGCGCCGTTTTGATTCAAAGACCCAGGGCACAAAACGACGTCGTTTTGCCCTGGGTCAATCCGATTCGACCCGACCCTTTGAAGGGATCCGCGTGTTTTTGCGGAAGGGTCTAATTGCACTTTTGACCTTCCGCATTTTTATTATTTTGCAATTAAGCTTATCGTTATTTTAATTTGGCCCCGAATTTTTGTACGATTTTCAATTCAGTCCCGTTCAATACGGTGCGTTTTAGAAGGCTTGGACAAATTTCTCTTTTGGTCCCCCCAGGTCACGCGCGCATTACAATTCGGCCCCGCGCCTACTATTACGTATATATTTTAATATGTACATATATATAACACTATTAATATTTTTAATATTATATTTTTCGTCACTTTACACATTATCATATAACATATATATATAATTCATTGTTTTACTTCGTGTTTAATGTTATTATTATCATGCATAATATCAAATACATCGTGAATATCTTTTGTTATTATTTCATCATTCGCTTCATATATCTGTAAATCGCATTTTCTTACAATGTTGTTCTAATATTCTTATTCATGATTTAAATCAATTTCAATAATCAAGGCAATGTACCGATTTAACATTAAGTCATCGAGTTCATCGCTATGTTGGGTGAACGTTAATTGACTCGTGTTAAAACGACATATCCTTCTCAAAAATAAAAAAAATACTAAAACTTCTCGTCTTTTTAGTCGGATCATGACTGACTGCTACATTGAACTTGCATTTTTGAAAACCAAGACAACACGTGTTTTAAAAGATACCAATTTTGGGCGTCGCGAGGGTGCTAAACCTTCCTCGCGCGTAACCGACTCCCGAACCCTAATTTTTCTTTGGCCTTAAACGTAGACCTAAACTCAGTTTTTTTTTTCTCGTTTAAAAAAAAAATAAATCTAATAGGTGTCCGATCACACCTAGAAAAAAAGATCGGTGGCGACTCCCTGTTTATTTCAAAAATCAAACGTCAGTTTTTAAGTTTTCTATAGATCGCCACAATTAGTGACCGAAACCAAAAATTTTTACGTCGCTACAGTTTTATTTTTGGGGCATGTTATTTCAAGTGAGGGAATCTGAGTTGATCCAAAAAAGGTCGAAGTTATCCTCTAGTGGAAAGCATCGAAAAATGTGTTAGACATATGGAGTTTCCTTAATTTAGCTGGTTATTATCGAAGATTCGAAATTAGTTTTCCAACATAGCTACGCCAATGACGAAGTTGCTACAAAAGAACGTGCCATTTGTGTGGAACGATCAGTGTCAGGAGAGTTTTGAAATGCTAAAAGTGATGTTGATCGAAGCACTGATTCTGACTTTACCTGAATTGGGAAAAGACTTTATGGTTTATAGTGATGCTTCACTGAATAGTTTGGGATGTGTGTTAATTAAGTTATTTAAAAAATATATATAAACATACCAATATTTAAATTTGAAATTTCCGTAACAATCAAGGATTAAAGCTTAAATTTCTGATCGCACTTAGTTTTCAAAATGACCCAAAATAAAGTTGTCTAAATGATGCAATCAAAAATCGAAAACCTTAATCTTTAACTTTTTTTTAATATTTAAACAAGCAACTATTAATTTTTTAGAAATAAAATTCAAAACCAAAATTTGTAAAACCAAACTTAAAATAAAATTCTTTAAACACATATCATGATCAACATGAATTTGTGTAAAGCACCCAAAAATTGAATATATACTCATATAAGAAAGATAACAACTTCAATAAATATCCATTAAACCAGTTTGACAGAATATTATAATTGAATTCATAAAAAAAATATCAATAATCTTAACATAAATACACAAAAAACTTAAAATCATAATTTTTTTTTATGGATTCAAAAACATCCTATTCATGCTTTATTCCATAAACCATACTGCTTCTGTTCCAAAAGCATATAAATTTTCTTAGTTGTATTGTTGCCAGTGCAGGAGGACGTGGGTTGTTAAGTATTTTGAAACGTATTATCCTTTTATTTAAGGGTTGGAGAGGGACTATGGATAGTTCTAGGCATTGTATAAAAAAGAACAGATATGATAAGAACCTTGTCGTAACCTTTTTGTTGTAAAAACGGTAGTCGACTTGGATTTTGAAAATGAAAACGAAAAACTGGAGTCGCCACCAATCTTTTTTGATGAGGTGTGATCGGACCACCTTAAATTGATCATTTTAATAAAATTTAAAGTTTACTAAAAAGGAAAAATTTGGTCCGCGATAATCGAAAAATGAGTTCGGAGTCGATTACGCATACGAGGAAGGGTTAGCACCTCTCGTCGCCCAAAATTGGTACCTAGTTGATTAATTAGTGTCTTAGTGTCGAAAATTTAAACTTGAAAGAATTTAAAACACGATCCTTCTTGGCTCTAATGCAAATTTGAAAACGATCGAATAAATTAAAATGGATGTTAAAGGCTCGCTCATCTCGAAGTAATAAAACGTCATGCCCAGTAGTCAATTAGGACATGACACCTCGAACTTTGAGATAGAACTCGCCTCTTATTTAAAATTGATGTATTTTAACTTCCTTTTTTCTTTTAAAAGGATGTTCGGTTCGTTAGGGTAAACGAGAAAAATCGAAACCCAGTAAGTTAGGGCACGTTTCCTCAAATTTCTGAACACCGAACATTGTCTTTGTTTGTAAAAGATCTTATTTCGAGGTATCAGAATGTCATACCCGATAAGTTAGGGCATCACGCTTCCTATTCCCGAGAATAAGTATTTTTGAGACTCGTGTTGCGATTTAAAAGAATATTCCGTATTTAGGTTAAATGAGAAAAGTCGAAACCCAGTAAGTTAGGGCACGATTGTTTCGAATTACCAAATACGGAATATTCACTCTTATGAAAGAATTATAATTGGGTTAAAAAAACTAGATTCGTGATGGAACGAGATAATAAAGAATGCATAACAAATAAAAATTAATAACCATAACAAGATAAACATAAACGCGAATGTGAATAATAATGATGGTAAGAGGAAAGATAAATGATGAAATATTAATAGCAGGGGTAACGGCATATAACTAAAATAAATGTGCTAAATATATGTATTAAATTAGTTAATATAAAAAAAATAATAACGTATAGGTAAATATAAAAGAGGGAAATATAATAACAATAATAGTAAAAACACAATAGTAATAATAGTAAAAAGTGTATCAATATAATAATATGATGGTAATAAAGATACAATAATATATATTAGATAACAAATAATAATAATAGTGACAATAATATAGAAATATGAAAAGCAAATATATTAAATATTAAATTAAAGTAATAAAAATATGATATATGTATATATATATAGCTAATAGATATAGAAGGACATACGCGTATACATTAGAAATGATAATAAAAGAAGAAAAGGGAACAATTAATAATATCATATAAATATATGTTTTTTTTATAAAATCAAAATAAAAAATAATATTAAAAGCGTATACATAATATACACATATTATATAAAATAAAGTATACATGTAGTATATTAAAACATATGTATGATACACATAATATACATGATGAAATATAATATGATATTTACAATATATACATAAAAACATAAAAAATGACATACATGATATAATATGAATATATGCGCATGTGACGAAAATACACACTACTATATAATAATAATAATAATAAATATAGTAATACAAAAGCAAGTATAAAAATATTAATTTAAGGTGATAATAGAAGAACAATACTATATATAAAAATACATATATACATATATATACATAAAAATATACTCTAATATATAATGATAATAGTAATAATGATAATATTTAAAATACGATAAGCAAATGTGAAAGCAAAGTAATTAAAATAGTATTATATAAGAATATACATACGTATATATGTACTAAAACAAAAAGGAAAGGAAAAACAACGGTAAAAGTAATAATAATATCTATAATAACAATATAAAGTTAATGATATAATAAAGCAAGGAGAACAGGCAAATTAGTACAAAAAGAAAATATAATCATAGTAATAATAGTTGTATTAACAACAGTTAATATAACAATAATAAAAATAAAGTAAAAATAATATGAAAAAAAAATCAAATTAAATCTAAAAGGGACCAAATCCGAAATAAAAATGAAGTTTTGGGGCCAATTTAAAGATTGATAAAGAAGAAAAGACTAAATCAAGCGCGCGAGCAAAGGAGAGGGACCAGATCGAGCAATAAACCCTCCCTCCCAAAACACGCAGCATCGCGAAGGACCAGATTGTAATCGCAATAAAATTGTGTGGCAGAAATTAAAAATAAAAAAAAAACCACATTGGGAATCCATGAAAAAGCGGAAGGGCCAAAAGTGAAATTTGCCCTTCCGCTTAAAAACACGCGGACCTTCGGGCAGATGGGTCGGGTCGCGGGTCGGCCCCCCAAAACGACGCCGTTTTGGGCGTTAGGGGGGCCTGATGAAACGGTACCGTTTGGTAACCCCTATTTAAGCCCCAAAATTTTTTATTTCTTTCATTTTAACCCTCATTCAAAAAAAAAACAAAAATTTACTCTCAACTCTCTCTCCCCTCTCTCAAGGCCTCCGGAGCCAGGCCAGGTCTCAGGTCGTCGGACCGCCGCAAGACCACCACCGGCCGCCGTCGCCGGCCACTCGCACGCGGTGGCCGGAGTTCGAAAAGGTATAATTTTTTTACCCCTTTTTTTTATTTTATTTTTATATATTTATATTTAATACATACATTGTTTTAAATAGGTGAAAATTGTATGGATAACAGATTCAAAAAGAAAATGAAAAAAAAGAGAAGAAATGGGGATGAACCTTCGATTTGGTCTCCAACCTGTTTTGCTGCGATTTTTAGTTTATTTCTCTGTTCTTGCTTGCGTTTTTTAGACTCTAAAATTGTTTTTCCTCTTTTATTTCTACTGAAAAAAAGAAAAAATCCTCCTCTTTACATTTTGATCTGGCTATATATAGCCGAATATGATGTTCTCTATGCTTGCTTCTGTCTTTTCCTTTTAATGCATTGCAGGTGCAATCTTGGGGCTATGGATGTGGCACAGTGGTGGTTGCTCACAGGCTAGGGGCGGCGGAGGTGACGGGGCAGAGGAGTCAGAGGGCTGGTCCATAGGGGCGGCGGCTAGGGTAGATAGTTTAGGGTTTCTCTTTTTTTTTCTTTAGTTTTTGGGCTTCTGTTTTGTTGGTTTTTTTTTTAGTGGGCTAGTTGGGTTTTGGGCTAGGGATTTAGTGGTTTATTGGGTTTGTATTTTTTAATTTGGGCTGTACAAACCTATAATAAAATTAAAGTTAAAAACAAATCAAAATTAAATATAATACAAATATACAATTTGTATCAAACTCAACTGTATACTAAAAATAAATAACAAAATGTATAGTTTTATAACGAAATCCAATCACCATCACAATCGACTGAATGCCACTGTTTTTCTTTTAATTAACGGAACTTGAGTTGATTTCTCTTTAAGTTGATTCTTAAAGTCATAGCAATCTGTAACATATTAATAAAGAATCTCTAAAATTGAATTCAAGAATTATCATTCAATTATATATATATATTCAAAACAATCGAAAATCACTTAGTTTTAAAATTGGAAATCAAAACCCTACAACTTTTATCATAAATCTCAATTAACCAAAATGCCAAATCAAAATATCAAATCCGTGAATTTTCATGAATGAATCATGCCAAAAAGAACAAAAATTTAATAAGATCTCAATGATTCGACATGATATGGCTCAGAAATCTCGTGATTTTGAAATCTCGTGGTTGTGATCTTGAATCCGTTGATATCTTGGGGTCTTGAAATCTCATGGTTTTGATCTTCCAAGTTAATGTACAAGTATTTTAGAGAATAGTGACTCTCTTTTCTAAAAATGAGATGTATATGTAATTTGAGACAATAACCTTAAGATTAACAAATTTGACCCATACTTTATTTAATAACTTTTAATTTAAGCTAACGTAATAACATATAATTATTCTTATTATATATGTGATCTCCATTTTTCGCAATAGGTTGTTGTTCACGATAGAATTCCAATGAATTGCAATGACATACATTAAACTTCTACTGATATCCCACCTATTAAAGTTGATTTCAGTTTCTTCTATTTGGTTCCAACAAATGAGCTTTAATGGCTTCTTTATTAGCCTTCAATTGCTTAGCTTCGAACTTGTTGAGAAACTCGTGGGATTTGAATTGCGAAAATGATATAAAAAATCTACTTGCTTGAGGGTTCACATCGATATAGAATAGTTGTTTTGTATCACCAAAAAATAATTCGATCCACCCAATTTTTCAATGACATGTTTCAAGCTTTCAGACAACAATGGTGGTGGATAAGAGACAATGGGTCTCTTGTTCTTGATATTTTCTTCCATGAATGGGCATTTCCTTCTCAATCTACCATTATTGTTAAAACTCTTTTCTTGCATGAAGGTTCCACACCCAAAACCATGACTTTTCTTTTCAAAATTCTTGATTTTGAAATTTCTTTCTTTCAATTTCTCTTGATCAACTCTTATAATCTCTAACAAATAATCAAAAACACTCCATTTGGGATTGAAGTTTATATTCTTAAAATCTTCAGGCCTAAGGAAATCCATCATCTTTTTTCTCGGAATTATTATGCTACAAGTATAAAGAAAAAAATGATATTGAACCGTAAGATTCTTATACAAAACTTAATAAATCAAGATTTGTCATGTAAAATCATCAAGAACAAAATAAAATGTGGAAGCATATTTGAATCCATTGATTCCTTGAAATATTTGATCTTATGGTTTTGATCCTCTAAATTAGCACATAAGCAATTCAGAGAAAGTGACTTTCTCTTTTCTAAAGATGGGATATTGAAAAAGTTATATATGTATAATTTGGAAACTATAACCCTAATATATAACTTTTGCATATTAACTCTAATTTCTAATCAGCTCATCATCAATTAGAAATTAGTTACTAGAATATCTACACATATTTGACTCATACCTTATTTAATAACTAAAGCCCAATAAACCTTAATCAAATTATATCACTTTTAATTTGCGCTAATATTTTATGATAGTAAATAATAACATGTAATTACTATTATTATATATGTAATATCCATATTTTCTAAAAAAAAATATGAAAATTAAAGAAGAGAATTAAGTTTACTGAAAAAAAATATGAAATTAATAATCCAAGAGAGGGTTTGCCAAATTAAGTATAAACAGAGAGAATATAAGCTTTTTTTACTTGCAAGTAAAGTTACCCAAACAATATCTTTGAAAGATATATCACCAATGGGTAATTAAGCCCCCCTCTCTCTAAGTCTTTTGAAAGAGCATATTGAATTTTTATATTTAATTATGTATTATTTATTTTTTTAATAATATAATAGTACATTTTTTATTACAAATCTCATTTCATCGTATTGACATGAAATTTTGTTTGAAAGGAAAATTTTAAAGAAAAATGTACGTTTTATATTAATAAGAATATTTAACAATGTTAATTATTTATATTCGATCAAATTATATTAAATTAAAGTGTGTGTATATATTAAAACTATGATTAGATATCAAGGTAATAATAAAGTTATATTTATAAATTATAACCTTTTCTTTTTCCAAATAAAAAATTCCATTATAGATAATGATACAAATAAGGGCAACCCCGTAAAAAAGCCCAAATCCAAATCAAGAAGGATGGAATTTATAAAATTAATATTTTATATAATATAATTATATAAAATTAACAATTAGAAAAAAAAAATTGTTATTAAACGTATAATGAGTGTTTTTTTTATTATAAAATATAATTAGTATGATTCCCTCGCTTCGAGTTGGATTGAATATTTGTTTGTGTGAAATTATAGAGTGCAATTTTGAAGATTAAAATATATTTTAATCTACTTTTAGTTTCAAAAATTTAAACTCTCTACTTTTTAGGTTTAAAAATTTAGGTCAAATTGTTACCACGATTAAAATTATTCTATTAAATTTATTGATGTGACATTTTAAAATTAAAAAAAATACTTGGTAATCGTGTGAAAATAATATTAATATTGATTTTTTTCTTGAAAACATTTATTAGAACTCGTCATGATAAAATAATTTTTTGTTGGAATATTGTTCCTAAGAAAAATTAAGGTAAATATTTTGATTGAAATAATTAAAAATATTAAATATTTAAAACATTATAAAAGAAAAAGATCAAATTATGTCAAAAATAAATTATATAAATTAAATCTCAAGTTTCAGCCTACTATAAAGTCGAAACTAAAATTTAACCTTTATCTTAATGTAAAAAAAAAAAAACAAAAAAACAGTAAGGCAAGCCTAAAAAAAATAGAAAGATATGTATCTGTATCTAAAATCTTGGGGCATTCAAATTAAAAATTAATGTTTGCTGAAATTCAGGCATAATAGAAATATCAAAATTAAAATTTAATCATTATTTTTAAAATTGGAAAAAAAAATACCAATGCAAACTTAAAAAAAAAAAAAAAGGAAATGGCGCGTTAGTCTTTTAAGATTTTTAAAGTATTTAAATTATATATAATCCTATAATGTTTTAACCAAAAAATTTACAATATTAATTATTTAGACTAATTAATAATATTATAAAAATATACAAACTAATTTATATTAAAAATTAAAGTATAGAGATTAAATATCAAATTTAAACATATTAAAGGGATTAAAATTAAAATTTAACCAATAGAATGGAAAAGAAAAGAAAACCATGGTTTGGGAATTGGGATGCCACTTGTAAGTTTGGACCTTCCTTTATATATAGTTATATAGAGATACATATTAATATTTTTTAAAGAATAAAGTTTTTAAAAATCAAATAAATGGTGAGGGACCTACATATTAATTTTGCATGTTTATGTTGTTTCTAATGTTCCTAGATTTTCTTTATTTTTCTTTAAAAAATAAACAAAAGTGGATCTTTTCTTAAATTTTATTTACAAATAAAAATTATATATTTATATAAATATATACATATTATAAATACCCGGTAGGAAAAAAAAATACTAACAAATTTTTAGGCCATCACTAAACTATTAATAAATTTATGTTTTGATTATTTAATTTCAAAAAGATATAAAATGGTCATTGAATTAATCGAAAGTTTTCATTTAAATTACTGAATTATTCAAAAGTTTTTGTTTAAGTCACTGGGCTCTTAAGTTTATAAGTGACAATTCGACGATTAGTACGGTGGATTAATATTTATCAGCGAGTAGAAGAACACACACTTTAAATCCAAGTCGATCTGACAGTTAGTGTCGAAGATTGAAAAAGAAAGTTGTTGGGATTTTAATTTGTAAATTCATGATGTTCAAAGTTGTCCCATGAAAAAAACTGAACTGTAGAAAAGAAATGAAATAAGAGCTTTCGATTGGTGCTGGTGGTGTGGATAAAGAAGGCCATACAATAGTGATTTTAACAATCCAACGATTTAAATGAAAACTTTTGAATAATTTAATTATCATTTTGTAACTTTTAAAAGTTAAATGATCAAAATGTAACTTTAGTAAAAATTTAGTGACCTTAAATGCAATTTGCATTTTTTAAGTTTTATTATTTTGAGAATTTAATAACCAACAAAATAAAAGTTCTAGCACCACAAAACTAACAAGGGCAGCTTACATTGTTCCTCGCTGAAGTTATTTTATTGTCAATCCTTCCCCAAATCAGCACCGATCGGAAATGGCTTCAATTGCTGGAATCCGGTTAACCAAAAACCTAATTATCTCTTCTCCGCAAACCCTAACAAAACCCCTTCAAATCCCACAATTCTTATCCCTAAATCAACGCATACGGTTCCCTTCTGGAAGAACCCACCAGAAAACAGCCGTAAAAGCGTCGAGCTCGAGCTCCAGCCCAAGCGCACCCGCCGGCTCGTCGTCTACCGGACTGTACTCTTCAAAGCAATTCGAGCTTACCGCTCAAAACGTGGACCTTGTTCTTGATGACGTGAGGCCTTACTTGATTGCCGATGGCGGAAACGTCGACGTTTTGTCCGTTGAAGATGGCATCATCTCGCTTAAACTCCAAGGTCACCTTTTTTTTTTTTTTTTTTTTTCGTTTTCATGATTTATTACTATTTATGTGCTTATGGTTATGGCTGGTAGAAATTGTTTTAGTGAGTCGAGACTTATCTGCCATTGATTTTTATTTCAGGAGCATGTGAGAGTTGCCCTAGTTCAACAACAACCATGAAAATGGGGATCGAAAGGGTTTTGAAAGAAAAATTTGGGGATGCAGTCAAGGATATTCGACAAGTATACGATGATGAACAAAAGGAAACTACTGTTGAGGTGGGTTTTCTACTTAAACATGAAATTTGTGAAAAAGAAACAATTTTTTTTTCTCAGATAAATTGAAATTTGATTGGGATTGGTGACTTGCACAGGCAGTGAATCGTCATCTTGATATATTGAGACCAGCTATTAAGAATTATGGTGGGAGTGTGGAAGTATTGTCTATTGAGGAAGGGGAATGTGTTGTGAGTTATACAGGGCCTGAAACTATTGGATCAGGGATCAAAGCTGCAATTAAGGAGAAATTCCCAGATATTACCAATGTTGTATTAACTGGCTAGCTTTTTCATTTTCATATCAGAAGCTGAAAGTTTTGATCTTTTGTTTATTTTTTTCTTTTTCACTGGTAATACCTGTTTCTTTTAGATAATAGATAGACAAAGGACATGGGGATGGTGATTAAATGTTGTATCTGTATGCAAAGATTCATCCTTTTTTTCATGGTCATATATGTAAAATCTTATACAGGTATTCAATAATTTCATATGGAAATCGAAATTGCTGTTAATATTTACTATACAGGTGAAGTAAAACTTATGCATGTTTCTGCTTCGGAAATTTGCAAGCTAATCCAAATCCAGCCTATCGAATTTGGTGAATTTGAGAACTGAGAAGGTTTTGTTAGGGATTCGAAAAATCTTGTAAGTATCATTTGTTCGGAGCTGGTTAATCTAACCAACATATATGGTATTAATCCTGGTTGGAGTTGTCTCTTGATTCTGATGAGAGCTCGAGTATTTGAGATTACTTGAAGAGGGGACAAATTCAATAGAGTAGAAGTGTCTCGTTGGGATGGACTTTGTGGGACATATTTATCAAAGAAATGAGAGCATCTGCACTTGACCGGGTTTGAGTCCGTGCCCTAAAACATATAGGGCATTTATAGGCAGTTATAGCTCAATTGCCCTACGTGTTGTAGTATGCGAGCTCAAAGCCTCAAACCCTACCAAGCACATATGTTTTCATTTCTTTGGCATGTGGTTGTGTGTCACGTATGGAAGTGCTCTCACTCTATTGAACTTGTCGGTTCAAGCATTCAGGCTTTTCCTAAGACTAGAAGACAAAATTTTGATTGGAGACAATAACAAGTCATTAAGAGATTCATTGTGAGACACTTCAAAACTTCTCCAAAAAAAGCCTACCTCTCCAAAACCAAGTATGAAACATAAATAAACATGGCTACTCAACAGAGAATTGTTAGTTTGTATGAACTCAATTTGGTTGCTCGCCATATATTATAGATCTCACACCTTCAACTTTCACCGAGTCTCAGAGCAATGAAACTACAAAGGCATAAAAGGGATTTAACAATATAACTGAATAATAACAATGGTAGCATCAATTTCTATGACAAATTTTGGGATGTTAGCATCCACCGTGATCCTAAGAACTATATTCAGTCCCAACTTTCTCATAAAAACAATATTAAGATAGAGAGCAAAAATGATTAAATTTAAACTACTGTCATTTAAATATTTAACAGAAATTTTAACTCTAATTTCAAACAAGTGTCAACTACTTTTTTTTTCTTAAATTGTTGTTTTTAAAAGTGTTATAACTAGAGTACAATTAAAGTACAATACAAATATATATTAAAATAATACAAATGAATTAATAATTAATACAATCCCAACTAAACTCGATAATCTAGACTAACTTCACTAAATCGATTTAAAAATCCATATATGTAAGTACATCACAGACTTTAAACCTTGATACTCAATACCCGAAATCCATTACCAATTGTTTCAATACCTAGTAAAAGAAATCATCATATGTGGATTTGTACAAAAATCATATAAAATTGTTAGAAGTCAGGGTCCACAGGGACAGGCCTCTAGCTGTTGTAAACCTTTTTTTCTAGTTTCTTCTTCTATATTTCCACCACCACCATCCCATCCCTTATTCTCCATTTTCTCTCCCTCTCAAAAACCAAAGCTCAAACCCTCAGGCTTCTTCAAGGTAAGCAAAAATCACCTCATCTCTTCATCTTCTTTACCTTTTCAATCTATTGCTTGTGATTTTCACCAGGTAAGAAGATCTCATAATTAAACAAACCCATATTCATTTTTGTTTGTCAAAAACAGATGCCATGTTATATTACATGTTCCTATGCTTCATTTCAGAGAAAAAGCACAGCATATGTTTGGTTAAAAACACACACTTAAGACCCTTATTTGGGCTGTCGGCAATCCCTTTTTTTTTTTTAACAAGTATCAACTTTCTGCTATACTGCAGGTTGATTGATTTCCAGGTTACAAAGCTATCATCATCATCATCATGGACATATTCTTCAATAAACCTAATACCATCATGGTTATTGACAGCATATGCTTCAAAAGAGCAATCTCCACCATGGATGTTGTTGAACAATACTTACCAAGCTTCTTTACAACAGTGGCTTGTTGACCTCTCTCTTGGTGCTATCCGACCTGAGCTTATTTTTAACAATCCCCCCCCCCCACCCAAAAAAAAAAAAAAAAAACTATCCTTTTTTTATTTCACCATGGTTTCCTCTTCTTGACCTTGTAAGGCCTTTTCTTGACCTTGTAAGATCCCTACCATCACCTACTACACTCATCACCACTATCTTAAATCATTCTTATCAGAATTTTCCTTAAAAGAACTAAACAATTAGTATCCACTGTTCTCACCTAACTCATCGTCTCCTTCCCCGTCTATCCCTCCTGAGCTACCATGTCACAATAAAAAACTAGAATATTTTATACCTTACAAAAATGGCAATGGCATCATGCAGTCAAAGGAGCTTCATGGGTTTTAGTTTTACTTCCATTTTACTGAAATGATTGTTGGGCTATAAGCAGTCATTTCAGAAAAAAAAAAAAAAACCATTGAATTCTAGTTTGTATTCTTATGTATGTGCCTGCAGGAAAAAAAATATTGAAACTCATGCAGGAGCTGTCAGACTGTTTGACATTTTGTTTATCATTAAATGAGATTTTTTTTTGATTTTTCACCATTGAAAGGTCACTAATATTCTTCTTTTTCTTTCTTTTCCCTATCAGATCAAAATTTTTTTAAAAAAATGGAGGGGCCAATGCCTCGTTATTGTTCTCTGCAAGAATATACAGTGATAAATTATATATGTGTATATTATAACCAAAATGTATAATTGATGATGTTGTCGTGTCGTGTGACCTTTTACCAACACATGAATTTATTGTTGGTAAAAAAGAAGAGCCAAGTGGGTGAGTGGGGTGGCAATGGTTTTTAATTTCAACGCGTTTTGTCGCATATACTTTTATGATTGGGGTTTCTCTTTGGTGTACATCAATGACCTTCCCTATTGCATTGTCTGAATTTTCATCTCTTAAATCTGCTAAAAACAACTATGAAAAAAAGAGTAGGCCTACTCATCCGTACTGGGGAGGGGGGGGGGGAATGGAGGAAATAGAATAGGGGACTCATTTATATATATATAAACCAAGTATGTTATTGATTGATCGAGGGGGATGAAATTCGATGTTCAATTCTGGATTCGAAACTTGCTTATCATTTAAAAATTTGGTTGGCTCAACTTCAAGTTTAGTTGAGTTACTAGGAGTCTCGGATTTAAAAAAAAGCATATTTAGAGCCTCATATATATGTATGTATATATACATGTATGTATGTTTCAAGATTGATCGTTTATTTCTTTAACGAATATTTATCATTGTTATCGGCAATAAATATCTAATTTCGACCAAATATATATGTATAAGTACAAATTGTCATGGAATGCCAATGGATATTGTTTGGTGTATATATGCTTAAAAGTGTGTATTGCTTAAGCAATTCAATGGTGAATTGGGGAGTTAGCAAATTTAACCTTGCCTCAATTAGGATGCTTTGTCTTATTACTTGCTTTGCTCTATAATGAATGTGTACTTTTTAAAAATGTCACTTCTAGGTACATTGAATTCATCTATACATTTTGGTCTGTCTTAATTTAAACATAATTTAAAAAAAAATTAACATATAGTATAAAATAATTTTATCTTTGCAATAGTTAAATATATAACAGATTTTTTAAATAATTTTATCCTTTTAATAATTACATATATAATCGTAAATTAGTAATTTCATACAATAGCAGAAGGATAGGATAAGTAATTATTATAATTGCTTCATATTCACAAGAACTTTTTTTTATCTCGCCCCATATCCACTTTTAAAGAAAAACATGATACTCAAAATGAATTGATTTACAACTCATCGAGCGATTTGAACTTTGTCACCTTAAAGAGCCAATGAGAGTTAAATTTGAGGTTAAAATATTTCTTAAATTCCTGTATTCTTCTAAAAATTAAAATTTAATCTTCATGCTTTCATTTCCAAGAATTCACTCTATCTATTTTTCAAATTTTAAAATTTAGGTTTAACTGTTTACACTATTAATTTTTTTTGTTAAATTTAACATGTGGGCCTGAATTTAAAAATATAATCTTGAAAAATAAAAATACATAGATTAAATTTCAAAATTTTAAAAAATATAAGAACTTATAACATATTATACCCTTAAATTTATATGTTTTCAACTTGATCATAGGTTGTATGAGAGCCCACTTTTACAAGTACATTTCAAAGGATGATGTAGGGGAAAAGGGGTAATGGGCAATGGGCAAATACAACACCTTAGAAGAAAAAAGAGGGAAATCTATTATAATATTATTATCCCCAAAAGAGATATTGGAATGCCACCACAAATTGTCTCCATGGGTTCATTGCATGGCCTTTGATTTCTTCCCATAAATGGTTGAATTTAGATAAAGATGAATCATTATAGGGCATTGGATACAATGACTTTTGTGAAGTGTGAAGCACATTTGAGCTCATCTTTTCAAAAATAAAGAGAAAAAGCCATTTCAATCTTTTAGGTAACATCCTAACATGGGGCACATTTGATTGCCAGATTCTGTCAATATTTATGCTTAGCATATAATCTCTTCACCTTTTTCTTCCTATAGTAGTATGGGTTAATTTCATTGGATAATTTGAATATAACAAGATAAAGAAAAATAGATATTGTCAATAGAATTTAGAAGGATTATTGTTACATAGTCCGATGATATGATCGTGTGACAAATTTTGATTAATTGTACTTTTGACCCACACAGTCATAGTGAGTTACACGGTTTGTTCGCACAGTTGTGTGACTCCAGTTCCACATAGCTTCAACCTTTCACATGGTCAGAGAACACGGCCGTGTGACTCCTGTTTACAAAATTTTCTCATCTTTTTGTATTTGCTTCAAATTGATCCCTGATTGATACTGGGTTAATCTAAAGCTTTCGTAAGCTCGACTTAAACTCAAATTTGGTTGTATTGCATGTTATATTCGATCATATTTGACAAATTGATATGGAGCTAAAATTTTGAGTTTTGAATTGCATGTAAATATTTCATAATTGTGGCGACTTGACCAGGTAAGGGGTGTTACATTTAGTATAACATTGTTAGATTTAAGTTATTTAAGTAGAAAGTATATACATCTTTACAATTTGATTTACATATTTTTTTAATGGCAACTCAAATCTAAAGTAAAAAAATATTTAAAATATCAAAATTGAATTTGATCCATATTTTAAATGGACTTAGTTTTTTTGTTTAATCTAATTTTTTAAGTTTGATATTTTTGTCTAGATGTTATGTAGGGGTGAAGCTAAATTTTAATTTCCTAGGGGGCCAGAATTGAGTTGTACAATTTAATGAGAATTAAAATGTAATTTTACAATTTTAATAACTTATATTTTTATAATTTTTAAAAAATTAAATCAATATTTTATCATTTGAAAGTTCAAAATACAATTGATGAAACTTGAATTTCCCATATTTGGGAGTGGAGCCCCTACCACCACACCAGCTGTCATGTAATGGCCAAACTTGATCGATACTGATACTTTATAGACTTAATTAAAACATTTTGAAATTCCAACAATAATCTACCGTAAAATTAACTCAAATTATTATCATTATTTTGCCTGGTGGAGTGAAAAAAGAAAAGTAGAAAATGACATCCTTTCAATCATATTTGCTAAGATGATGAAAAAAGTGAAAAAAAAGTTTGAGTAGGCCCTATTGTCAATGGCCTAACTATTGTTTGCCCTACATACCAGTAAAAGCTTTGGGCAAACAGCGAAACTACCAGATACCATATGAAGTTTCTTTGTGTCAACGACAAAAGCAGACCCCCCATCCGACATTTCACAGTGTGAGCTACACGTGGGTTTTTCTAGATCTCCATGTTTATTGACCCTATTATACACAAATTTTGGGTGGCTGTTTTTTTTTTTTTAAGACCTGTCGGCCCAAATAATTAATTTGGGCTCTTTTGCTTGTCTTACAGGTTGTTATTATCAAAGGGGGCATCCTCATAGTATTTAATCCTATTGGTACATTTTTGTTTTGGTCATGGGAGGCCCATAAACATCATCTTCATCATGTCTGTGTTACATAACAAAAATCTTTGGACAATACATACAGACTTTTCGTAGTGATCCTTTGCAACTGCCAAGTCTCAGTTACCGTCTCTTATTTGAAATGATTCAAGCATATCATAGTGTTACTCCACTTAAGCCTATAGCATCATGTTCTTTTTCAATTGATCAGATGTTCAAAAGGTTTCTTAACCTTTCTTTTAGTTTTCTTTGTCCGTTCTTTCTTATTCTCATATTTTTTCTCTGTTATTATATTGATTTGTTTCTGAGAATCAAACATGACCACTTACCACAAACCCGTCAATAACAACTTTGACACATAATACCTTAAGATAGAGGACAACAAATGTATAAGGCCTGGAGCATAAGATGCAACCCAAGCAACTTACAATCCTCACTTTTCTCCCATTCAATCCTAAGGCTCTCTCTATTCTCCTTCTCATCACCACTCTGATCATCTTATTCGACGATTCTTCATCTTTATATCAATAGTATAAATACTGAATAAGGAGTTAGATGGTAGCATATCTCTTCAATCCTCCTAATAACTTAAATGCAACACAACAGATTAGTCAAAATGTAGATCCTAATTCTACCAAATGCCACACGCCTGCACTTAAATATGTAGACACAATGTATATTTAGCAATCCCTATTTGTCATTATCAATATAGTATTTTAACAACATAGTTATCATTATCATCATAATGCAAATAGAATATAATTAACCATCCAACCTAAAGCTAGAGTGACCCAAAATAATTGTCAAACTTGCAAGTTAATATTTGATACATTGACAATGTATTTTTTTATTCCACAAGTAGTCTTCAAAAATTGTCATGCGTCTTTTTTTTTAATATTTATTTTTTTAAAATATATTCATACTTAGTTAGAGACTAAAATAAATCTAAAAATGACCTATATATAAAGAGACTTAAACCCTAAAATAATACAATAAAAAACACTCAAACTTGAATCATCAAAACTACCCTACTTTTTGTTTGTTAATCCACATAACACCTTCACATTTTGATCACATTGTTATTATTTTTGTCAGACAAACATCACAAATGTATCAACTTTGTTCATTGAATTAGCTCTTTCAATTATTGTTTATGGAATATTATTAAGATATGAGTCATCTCATGATTATGGGGCAGGCAAAAATCAAACACACCTACTAATTCAATTGACAGTTAATAAATAAGGCGTGTAGGTCCATTACCAACCTTTTGCTTTGCTTTGCATGTACTAGTAGTGGAGTGGTTAACATCCAAAACTTTTTATGCCCTTTTTTATTAGTTTCTATTTACTAATAATCTCACCATTGTCATCATCATCCAGAAATGCTGCAAAATCCCCTTAAAAGCTGATGAATTAATCAAAATGCTTGTATCAGCTGCTAATTTTTTATTATAAAGTTTTTATATAAAAAATATATATATTATAAGCAACAAAAACCGCAGCTCTCCTTTTCTTCTAAATGCCAGTCACATTTAAAAAATGAAGAAGTTTAAGATCAATTCTTGTTAGGGATTTCCATATATATTTATACTATAATTAAGTTGATGTCACGAGTTAATCAAATACTAATTCAGTTGGTAATTACTAAAATTATATTGTTTAACAAAATAAATTATTATATTGTAACGAGAATATTTTTTTATCTTTTTATATAAAATCAATAAAAACCTTAAATCTTATATAAATTTTTCTATAAATATAGTTTTGATTGAAAGAATGAACATTAAAGAGTCTTGGTATGTATTTTTCTACATTTATTAAAAAATAAAAGACATAAATACCTTTAAAATAATATTTGTTGCTTTATAAAATAAATGTGTTTTTGATAAATTCACAACTAAATTAAAACCTGATCAATGGATGACACCAACTGAATCAAAATCATTAATATATATATATACATGCCATAATTTTATGATACAATCTAGAACAACCTATAGCTCCTCCCTAACCCATAATAAGAGTATAATGTGCTTCAACACACTCGAACTCATATTCTTCTGTATTGACAATAATGCCCATGCTAATCGAACTAAAACTCAATTGGCGATTAGTTGAGCTTTTTAAATTCTAAGAAACTAATCAATAAACTAACAACAATTGGGATTAGTTGAGCTTTTTAAAATTTAAGAAACTAATCAATAAACTAACATTTTTTTATAATTTTTATAAGGGATAAAAACATAAATTTTATATAAAAAAACAAGATTGAATTATAATTTTTTTAAAAAAAGAAACCATAAAAGATATAATTATTAATTATATTATATAAATTAGTCACGGATAAGGGGACATGAGATACTAATTATGAGGAGGAAAAGTTCTCATGCATATTTAATAACATTTTTTATATTTTATTTATTTTTCACTTAAAAAAACCCCAAACCACCTTTTCCTAATCTATGTGCTAAGGGAGGGCTTTCTTTCTTTTGGTATAATTATATAGATAATTTATTAATTATTAAAATTTTTATGAGTGAAATTAATTAGATACGTGACATATTTTTTCAAAATATTAAAAGCTCATGTGATGACTTGATGGTTAAGGGTATTCACCATCCCAGGTGTAGCTTGCATCCGAGTCGCGCTAGCCGCATTGATTGTACGGGCTTTACCCTGTTTTTGTAACTCACCAAAAATTTATTAGTATGCTTTAAATGAAAGTTAATTAGAAGTTGTTACTATTTATACTTTATTGTGATTGATATTTACTTTTGAGCTAAAGATAAATTTATCTTGAATTTTATCAATTTATTTTTGTTTGATTTGAATTTTCCATTAATATATTCAATTTTAATTTAAATTTAAACAGAATTTTAACATTTTAAAAAAATAAATTAACCAATATAATATTAACAATTAAAACAATTATTTATAAAATTAAACTTATATTTTTTCTTTTTAATATTTTTAATTTTCAAGTATTTATTTCTTTAAAATAAAAATTCCACCTTATAAATTTATTAAATTTTAATATTTTATAAATTAGGTTATTTTTAATTTTTAAAATAATGTTTTTTGTTAAACTTTATTTTCAAATTACCAAAACCTATATTAGGTGGTAAAATTAATTAAAAACCAAAATTGTTAGTAAAATTCAATCTATAAAATATAATGAAGGAAATTACATTTTAACCCTTAATATATGAAAATCAAACTATTTATCAATTGTGCCTTTGATCTATCAAAATTTTAATTACATTGCAATATATAAGAATTAGTAATTATATGAACAACAAAGTTGAATGCACATGATGCATATGATAATGTCTCCCTCTTTTGGGGCTATTCTTCTCTTTTTGTCAAAATTAAAAAATAATAAAAAGAAAAAAAAACCCTCAAAATTATTTGACATAAAAAAAATATTGATTGATAGCATAAGATTTAAGAAATTTCCAAATGATTCTCATTAAGTATAAAAACTAAATTAATATTCCAATGTGTTGTATGCTAAGGACCGACCAATATTAAAAAAATAAAATAAATTAATTGCATGTTTATGATTTTATAATATATAGTACCCATCACTCTAAATAGTGTATTAAAGCTAATAAAATATTTCTATCTCCTTTTTATCAATCACTTTAAAGGGTTCCTACAATGCCACGTGGCCACTGTGGAAGATTATTGGACCCACCTTCTTGTCCCAAACAATTTGAAAGAATCAAAGGGTGACGTGGAATTTTATTTTATTTTTAATCCATTGTCTGGTTTACATGTTCTACGTTAGCTGGCTGGCCGGCCTTCCCACCATTGTATTAGGGTTCGTGTTTTGAAGGAATGCTACCACAATTTATGGCCTTTCACGATTTGCTGATCATAGCAAAATCTTGAATTTCATAAATGAAGTTATTAAGAATGTATGATGATCCATTTCAATTATCCATATATTTATATGAATAGTATATATTTGAAAAAGTGCATCAATGATTATTATTATCTGGTTTGTTAGTAGTATAAAAAATTAAACACTAATAGGTGTCGAGTGTAATGATAAGGGACGTCGTACTTTTAAAAGAACATTAAAAATAACATTATTAAGAAGGATAATTACAAACTTAAGAAGATTAACCTAAAAATAATTAAGATATAGCCATCTTGACATTCTAATATCCCAGGATTCGATTCGGGTTGGACTGATATTCAAACAAAATCATTATAACAATGATGATTTCAAAATTCAAACTTAATTGAAATATACATATATCAAATAATTAAATTAGTGGGGGAATTAGATATGAGTTGGGGTTAGCTCTATATTGTTTCAAATATGATATATATCTAAATTGCTAAATATAGTAAATGTTTTTTTATGAACAAACTATAGGTTGGGGACGAATTTGTTGCTGCAATGCAGGCCATACATTAGTGAAGGAGCGTTGGGCAAATTTCGCCTTCATTACCCTAATAATGAGAAAAATTAAAGAATATAATGGTGGAATTAGGGCATGGTTGGCCAACATAGACAATTAACTCACAAATATAATTACAGGTATGTAGATGCATGGGTCTACTGGCATATAAGCTGGTGCCCCGAAATCAACACCCAATTTGATTACTAATTTATATCATAATTCATAATGAATGACGAATATTCATGAGCATGTAGCTTTCATTTGATTGACCTCCATCATCCTAATTAAATCATGACAATTACGCCAAACTAGAAATTACAATGAGTTGGTATCCTCTCCTGACTAGTGGGCTAATCGTATTATCATCATGAAAATGAAGGATTTTTGTTTCACTAATTTGGTTGGATTGATATGTTTTTTTTTTAAATTATTTGTGATAAATCAATTCGATTTTATGGATTTCGAATATTCTTTTGGTAAATTTTTTTTGAAAATATATAAATTTTTATTATTTTAAACATAAAATATTTTATTATCTCATTAAAAATACTTACAAAATTAAATAAAAATAAAATTTAATTTGAGATTTGGATTGGATTTCGATTTCTTAAATTTTTTTCTCAAAACCCAAGTAATTCTATATTTCTCACAGATGTTAAATAATTACGTTATACATATTTATTTAATCCTATGTATCATATATTATAAAGTTTAAGATATAAAATTGATATGGACAATTTATTTAATTGACACGTAGATAATATTATTTTAACAATATTTAAAATCTTTAAATAAATTTTGAAAGAGTTTGATAAATTTTGAAAATTTTACCTAGAAATTTTAGGTAATAAATTTTAAAATATATAAAATTCTCATAAAAATAGATAATATTAAAATAAACAGAAATATTATTTAATTATTATAAGGATGAATATTATTTATCTTAATATATTAGTTGATGTGGACAACTTATTTAATTGACATGTGGATAATTATTATTTTAATAATTTTAAATAAATCAAATTTAAAATTTAAGTAAAATTTGAAATTGTTATTTTTAGTTTTTTAAAAAATATTATAATTTAATTTAAATTTTTATTATTTCATTAAATTTAAAAATTATTATAAATATTTATTATTTAATTTAAATTTAAATTTAAAATAACTAGATATATAAATTTTTAATTTTTAAAAATTTTAAAAAAATCTATATTTTAATGAAGCTCATACCATATTTTATTTTTTGTAACTTTCTAAAATATTCAACTTTGATTTCATTATAAATTACGGTAATGTATTTTTTTATAATATAATATTTAAAAATATTATATTGGTCTTAGAATACATTATTTTATAATATTTTTTAACATAAATATTTAAAAAAAAATTATATTTAATACATACAACTAATACGTATATTGTATGGGAATGGTATTATATATTGCAAAGGCCTAGGCCCCAGTTGATATGGAAGCTTAATTTTTTGTCGCTTGACATACTTATCGTGATGACACGTGACAATTGTGTTATTTACCTCCATTTTTGTTATTTTAAAAAATAGAACATAATTTTAAAATTACAACATTATTTGAATAATATCAATAGTTTAAAATTTTAAATATTTAAAATACTTAAATTACACATTTTACTATGTAAGGATTTTATAAAATTGATAAAATTTTAACAATTAAAAATTTCATATTAATGGATCAAAATTTAATTTTATAAAACTATTAAATATTTAATTTTTTTAAATAATATTATTTCAAAGAGATAAATTATTTATAAATTTAAAATAATTAATTTTATTATTATTTAAAATTAAGTACGTCTAGATATCACTAACAAAAATTGTAATTTAAGTATAAAATTAAAATCATGTAAAAAAAGTATAAAATTAAAACCAAATCTTAGTTAACACATATCTTCATCATTAAACGATTATTTCCTTAAATTAACGGTTATATATAGATTATTTATTTTAATCACAAGCATTGTATTAACTTATTTAAATGAATAAACTTGCTCCTATTTTTTTAAAATTAAAATAATAATTTTAAAAATAAATAAATAAAATTTACGTTCATTTAATTAGAAGTAAAATGACTTAAGGCAATAAACTAAATAGAGGTTTTGTTATTAATGTTATTAAGTGGATGTTCAACCTTTCACATTTCATCTCTCTTAACCTTCCACCTTTCATTTTCTTGTAACCCGTTTTCTATTTATGTATTAGAATATGAGGAGTTTAATCTCCCTATATATATAGAGAAGTAGCTACTTATAAATATGATGAAAAATATAGAATGCAATAGAAATCCTCATATTTTCGTATCCATCTTTTATCTATTATTTTTGTTTATAGTACTTTATCAGCACGAGTGCTTAAATTAATCCAAGAGCCTTGCGGTTTTCGTTAGTTTGGATCAAGCTATATCATCAATGACGAACCTTGCAAAACTTGAATTTGTGGCTCTTGATATTACTAGAAAGAACTATTTATCTTAGATGTTAAATGTTGAAATACACTTAGATGCAAAAGGCCTTGGTGAAACTATTAATGAAGGAAATGAAGCATCTAGTCAAGATAAGACCAACGATATTATATTTCTTCGCCATCACTTCCATGAGGGACTAAAGATTGAATATTTGACTGTTAAAGACCTGCTTATCCTTTGGAATAGTCTAAAAGAAATATATGACAACCAAAAAACCATAATACTTTCTAAAGCTCGCTATGATTGTTTGCATTTAAGATTACAATATTTTAAATATGTAAGTGAATATAACTCGAATATGTTTATAATCACTTCTCAATTGAAATTAGGTGGAGAGAACATAACTGATGAGGAAATGTTAGAAAAAATATACTCCACATTTCACGTAAATAATGTTGTCCTGCAGACACAATATTATGAAAAAGGTTTTAAGAAATATTCTGAGTTAATATATTGTCTTCTTGTGGTTGAGCAAAATAATGAACTATTAATGAAAAATCATGAGTCACGTCCATTCCTTGAAGCGAATGTGACATCATATAACGTAAAGGATAAAGACCACACTAGCAGTCGTGGTCGAGGATGTGGACATGACCAAGGTGGTCATTTCAGGAATACCCACCAGAAGTAGGATTATAAGGATGGAAATAATTATAAAAATACAACTGGGAAAGTGGAAAGTTTGTGTTATCGTTATAGAGGTAAAAATCATTGGTCCCGTACCTGTCGTACGCCAAAGCATCTTGTGGAACTATATCAATAATAATTGAAGGATAAAGGGAAGAAAATAGAGACAAATTTTGTTTGTGAGAATGACAAAGATGATTATAGCATCGTTGGTACAACTTATTTGGAAGTTGTTGATTTCTTTACCACCCCTAAAGGGAATAATTGATCTTTTAATTTTATTATTATAGTTTTAAAGAATAAATTTTATGAAAGTTTGTTATGTTATTAACATCATGGTTATTCTATTATGTTTTATGTTTTAAACTATTTATGAAAATTTTATATATTTTGGAAATCTATGTGACAAGTATTTGTTTTCTTTGAAGAATATGAATACGTCTCAAATTAAATTAGCGATTAATGGTGAAGACTTATGCTTAGCAGATAATGCAACTAGTCATACAATACTTAAGAATAAGAAATATTTTTCTCATTTGACAATGCAAAAAGCTAGTGTGAGTACTATATCTGGTAGTACCAAAATCATAGAAGGCTTCGGAAGAGCAAATATATTATTTCCTAGAAGAACTAAGTTTCAAATTAATGATGTGTTATACTCTCTTTAGTCTCAAAGAAATTTATTGAGTTTTAAAGATATTCACCATAATGGATATCATATTGAGACAATAAGTGAAGGGAATGATGAATATCTTCAAATTACGAGTATAATCCAAGGAAATAAAAATATTTTGGAGAAATTGTTCGCACTCTCCTCTGGTTTGTACTACATGAGAATTAGTACAATTAAAGCACATGCTATAATAAATTAGAAGTTTACTGATGACTCTATTATTTGACATGACTCGTTAGGTCATCCAGGTTCAATTATGATGCAAAAAATTATTGACAGTTCATGTGGACATTCATTAAAGAGCCAGCAGATTGTTCAAGCTAATAATTTTTCATGTGATGCTTGCTCTTAAGGCAAATTAATCATCCAGCCATCACCAGTCAAAATAAATTATGAATCTATCACTTTTCTAGAACGGATATAATGAGATATATGTGGACCAATACACCCTCCGTGTGGACCATTTAGAAATTTTATGGTTTTACTCGATGGTTTGACTAGATGGTCGCATGTATCCTTGTTATCAACTCACAACCTGACATTTGCAACGTTACTTGCTCAGTTGATCAAATTACGAGCATATTTTCCAGATTTCTCTATCAAGACAATTCATCTTGACAATGCTGGTGAATTTATTTCCAAGCTTTTAATGATTTCTGCATGTCTATTGGAATAAATGTTGAACATCCTGTTGCACATATTCATACACAAAACGGTTTTGTTGAATCATTAATCAAAAGTCTTCAATTGATTGCAAGACCATTACTTATGAAGTCAAAACTTCTAATTTCTGCTTGGGGACATGCCATACTACATGCAACATCATTAATTCGAGCCAGGCCAACAAGTTATCATAAGTTCTCCCTGTTACAAATGGTTTTTGGTCAGGAGCCAAATATTTCCCATCTGAGAATTTTTGGATGTGCTATATATGTTTCGATTGCTCTACCACAACGCTCTAAGATGGGTCCTCAAAGGAGGTTAGGAATATATGTTGGATATGAATCCCCATCAATAATTAAATATATCGAGCCACCAATAGGGAATTTATTTACGGCTCGATTTGCTGATTTTCATTTTAATAAGTTAATTTTTCCAACGTTAGGGGTAGAACATAAACAGCTAGAAAAAGAAATAGATTGGAATAAATTATCATTGTTTCATTTTGATAATCTAATGCAACAATGTGAACTGGAGGTTCAAAGGATAATTCATTTACAAAGTTTAGCAAATCAATTGACAGACGCATTTACTGATCCAAAAAGAGTGACAAAATCACATATACCATCTGTAAATGCTCCAATCAAAATTGATGTCCTTTAAGGACAAAGTCTAGTTGCTAGTGAGTCTAAAACACATTCGAAGCGTGGTTGACTAATCGATTCCAGAGATAAGAATCCTTGAAAAAGAAAAGGAGCAAAAATAAATGATGGTCAGATCGAGGAAGCAATGACTTTAAAAGGATCTTCAGAAGAGATTTTAGACATGACTGAAGTTCAAGAAAAATCTCAAGTACCTGATAATGAAGAGATCTCAACAAATTATGTCATGTCAAGAATTAAGTGGAATCGAAATCAAATCGACGTTGATGACATGTTTGCATGCAATGTAACACTAGATATTTTCAATGACAATGTGGATCATAAACCAATGTCAATTAAAGAATATAGACAAAGAGATGATTGGCCAAAATGGAAGAAGCAATTGAGGTAGAGTTAAAATCTCTTACGAAGGGAGATGTATTCAGACATGTAGTTTGTACATCTGAAGGTGTAAAACCTGTGGGATATAAATGGATTTTTGAGTGAAAGAGAAATGAAAAAAGAGAAATTGTGAGATATAAAGTGCGTTTGGTTGCATAAGGATTTTCACAAAGACCTGATATTGATTATGAAGAGACATACTCTCTTGTGATGGATGCAACTACTTTTAGGTTCTTGATTAGTCTGGCAATAAGAGAAGGTCTTGATTTACGCCTAACGTACGTAGTTACAACCTATTTATATGGTCCACTTGATAATAACATTTACATGAAACTCCCAGAAGGTTTTAAACTACCAGAAGTAGCTAATTCATGTTCTCGAGAACATTACTTAATCAAATTAAATAGATCCCTTTTATGAATTGAAACAATATGGGCGTATGTGATATAATCACCTTAGTGAGTACTTATTGAGGGAAGACTATAATAATGACCCCATTTCCCTATGCATTTTATAAAGAGGTTTGGATCAAGATTTGTTATAATTGCTGTGTCTGTTGATGATTTAAAAATCATTAGGATTCCTGAAGAGATTTTAGTGACAATAGAGTGCTTAAAGAAAGAATTTGAAATGAAAGACATTGGAAAGACAAAATTTTGTCTAGGGTTACAAATTGAGCATCTAAAGAATGAAATCCTTGTACATCAAACAACATATATAGAAAAAGTGCAGATGCAGAATTTGTTAAACATGTTTTTCCTTATCTTCAAGGTACAAGAGATATGAGTTTATTTTCTCTAACTTACCCAAAACAGAATTTGTTGGTTTTGCAGATGCAGGGTACTTATCTGATCCTCACAATGCTCAATCACAAATTGGTTCACATATGGTGGTACTGCAATTTCTTAGTGTTCTATGAAATAAACAATTGCTGCTACTTTTTCTAATCATGCTGAGATTTTGGCAATCCATGAGGCTAGTCATGAATGTGTGTGGCTAAGGTCTGTAATTCATCACATATGAAAATATTGTAGTTTATGCTCTGAAAAAGAAGCTCCAACAGTCTTATATGAAGATAATACAGGTTGCATTGCACAACTTAAGGAATGATATATTAAGGGTGATAGAACAAAACATATATCACCAAAATTTTTCTTCACTCATGATCTACAAAAGAATGGAGATATAAATGTTCAACAGATTCATTCAAGTGAGAATTTGACAGATCTTTTAATTAAGGCGCTCCCTACTGCTACATTTGAAAAGTTAATTTTCAACATTGGATTGCGTCGTTTCAAAGATCTTAAGTGATTCTTACATGAGGGGGAGTAAATTCGCACAACATTTTCTTTTGAGGTTGTGACATACTCTGTATCAAAGGATTATGTACTCTTTTTTCCTTCACTAGGTTTTTGTCCCATAGGGTTTTTCCTAGAAAGGTTTTGAATGAGGCATATCCTTTATACAATGATCATTCAAGGGGGAGTGTTATGAATGCTATTAAGTGGATGTTCAACCTTTCACCTTTCATCTCCCTTAACCTTCCATATTTCATATTCTTTAACCTTTAACATTTCATCTTCCTTAAACTGTTCATCTTCTTATAAACACTTTCCTATTTATGTATTAGAATATGAAGAATCTAATCTCCCTATATATATAAAAAAGTATGCTACTTGTAAATATGATGAAAAATATAGAATGCAATAGAAATCCTTATATTCTCATAACCATATTTTTGTTTATAATAGGTTTATAGCACGGAAAAGAAAAGTAGTTAAATTATATATGTGAACTATTATTTTTTCAAACTTAAATATCAATAAAAAATATTTAACTTTCATATTCAAGTTTTTTTTAAATTTTTTTAATAATTGATTTTTATATCCATCATTCTTTGAGAAAGAAAAATCTAATATAAAGTAAACAAAAAAAAATTGAGAACTACATAATTAATTATGGATTTATATTTGATGTATTGAATTTAAAAACTTAAAAAAATATTTTTTTGAACATTGATCTTATTATAGGTTCTTATTCTCTCCTCAACTATTAAATAGAAAGATAATGCGTTTCAACGCACTCGAACTCACGTCCTTTTGCACTGACAACAATGTCGATGCCAATTAAATTAAGACTTAATCAACAAAAAAAAATGTTAAAAAGATAAAAGATCATGATTAAATACATATCTAACTATATATCTAGAAGAAAGTGAATGATTGAAATTTTCATTAAATTCTAACATGTAAAGTTTAAGTAAAAATCAAATAAATAAATTTGAGAGCGCACATTTGTCGTTCACAATTTGAAGTACTATTTACCCCCCAATAAATTAAATATCATATTAATTAAACCTATAGTCAAGCAGTCAATTATTAGAGCAAAGAATGAAAATTTTAGGCTTAAAGAAGTAAGTATCCTAAATATGGTTTAAAACTGGTTTTTAAGCCTTTGTCATTTTCATTACCAAAAAAGGCTATTAGTTCCATCTGTTTTTTTTTTTTTTTAATTGTCACGGTTGGTGAGATTGAGAATAAGAGATGATGACATGATCCACCAATACAAAAAATTCCTTCCCCCATTGGTTCCTTTTCGAAGATAAGTGTTTACAGACCAGATATGGCAATGGCTGTCATGCATACACATGTCCAAAACTGGGCGTGTCTGTATCTCAATGCAACTAAAACATTGTTTGGTCAAATGATTGTGACATAAAACCAATTAAATTTTGTAGACTCAATTTAAATTAGTGGATGGAAAGATAGAATTAAATGAAGGAAAAGATGTTGGTATTGTGTAATAAGTTTCCTAGGTTTACCTAATTTTAATTAGGTCAATGTAACATAGCATACCAGCATTTGGTGTTTTATGGACAAAATTAATGAAAGGAAGTGTCTTTAAATATAAGATAAATGTATATATTTGATTCAAGTGTATACATAAATTATATGTATATAGTCAACTATATCACTGTTTCAGTCTCCTCCGATTTAGACCCTAAACAACGTCTTCGTATGAATTTAGTATATTTGGTCGGTCCAATGTTGTGTTTTCTCTTTTTAATCTAGCTAAATAAGGGCAATTTTTGGCCATTGGTGGATGAAGCTTGAATAGGTCAAGCCGGCAATCCCCCAAGCGTAAAGAGTAGGCAGCTTTCTTGTAATCACCCCAAGTAAATGGTTTGTAAAGGCTAGGGTTTTCGGGTGAGACCAGCTCACGGAGGGGACCGATTGTCGCGTTAACAGGCGGTGCGGCGAAGTACATGATCGACATCCTTGAATTCCTCGACGATGAGTTCGCTAATGCTCTATGTCTCACGCTCGTAAATCTACCATTTGTTAGAACCTGTAAGGCATCGCCAATGATGACATAGAATTGAGTAGGGTCAGGTGGGACAGGGACCCAAAACCCATCATGCAAACAGATTTCAAGCCCCGCAACATCGTTGGATCGTAGTATGGTGAGGATCTGAGGGTCAGAATGTTCTCCGAAACCAATCCGATGATTATCGTCTTTGTATGAACATGGCTCTCGGTTCTTTACTGTAGGATAATGATTGAACCTTAAGACCGAGTCACTTTGGGTGTCTGTGATTAACCTACTGAGCACGTACTTGTCTGGGAACCAAAGTCCTTCCGCCATTAGCTCAAGGATCTCGCTTGCTAATTCCCTCACTGATTCTACATAATCGTTTGCAGCGCAACTGTTATATAAAACAAGAAATCAATGAGGCTATAGCTAGTTATAATTGAACTCTTCCATGCATGCATGAAGTTACTGGTATTGAAGAAAAGAAAAAGAAAACAATTACAAGCTGAGATTAATGTTGGGAATAAAATCTAACTCATTTGTTGAGGGGAGTTGGGTTTCAGACCCTCAACGGTGATGAAATTATTTCCAAGGTATCTATATTCGATTTTAACTCAGATTTTTGCCTCTCGACTCTGAGAAGAGCCCAAAGAAATTCATGCAACTTATCTGGAGCACTTAGGGTCCACTCAGAAAATGTTTTATCATTTTGACCTCAATGAAGTTTGAACTCAAGTCCTTAAAGGAGTCTTAAAGGGTAATAACACTATCATTTGACTAGGTGGACCCCAAGCACTCCCGATAAACTCTACTTAGAGTCGGAATACAAAATCCCAAGGAACAAACACTTTGAGTACTTCCACTATTTAAAATTTGAATCTTCTGCTTAGAAAATAATATTTTAAAAATTTCTCTCAATAAAAAAATCGATTCTCCCTCAACATCATTGGGTCATGCTAAGTCTTTCCCCTTTAAGTTCATGGGGGAAAATGGGATAGGGGCCGTTTAAAGGGTAGGGACCATAAGGTATTATAAAGAAGCATTGCATGGCATGTTGAAGATCATAAATTATATATAATACATAAGCAATAAAAGGCTCTCCCTAGATGGTTTCTAATTACCTCTAAATTTATTTTGAGTTATATTTGTTATGATTGACAGCATATTTCGTATTTTGTGAATGAAAAAAATTTTCGTTTAAATATTTAAAGTTTTTTATTAATAATAGTTTTTATTTAATTAATTTTTTTAATAAAGATGATATTTTTTTTAATAATAAAAGGGAAGGTGTCCCTTTCTAGGATACCAAAGCATTAATTATAAACAATCTTCTGCAAAACCAATAAATTCTCATTTCTAATTCAAAGCTAGTGTTGTACATTTTTCATTTGGATTTTTCTATATTAAATATATCATTCTCATTTATTAGTATTAAGCGAAATAATAAAATAAAGCAAAAGGTAACCATAAACCCCGCCATCATGTATCACACTAAAGAAACAAAAAACCAGACACCTTGTCTGTCTCTAAACCACTACCATTAATAGCTTTTATAATGTGAATAAGATCATAATCATATACATACCTGAAGTTTTGAGGGTTATTAGAGATAGATTTGGATCTTTCAACAATGGAGAAAGGGTTGGTATGAAGAAGAAGGTACTCAAGTTCACCCTTATCACCATTAAGACCGATGTTCTTTAAACCATAACCAAATGGAGTTGCAGGCCCTGCACGTTGCTTATCACCTGCTTCCTTGTCAAAGAAACGAACCCCTTCGTCTTCAAGTCTCGATATTGTATCACTAGGTACGCCATGGTTGATGACCTTGAAGAAACCATAGTCTTCACAAGCTTTGACGATTAGCTCCGACACGGTGGACCTATCGAGGGAAAGATCAACGACGGGAATCCCTACTGCTTTGGTTTTTTTGGTTCTCATTGAAGTTGCCGATGACAGCACAACCATTTGTGTGTTTATTTTTTACCTAAAAATGAAAATTTTAATGAAGTAGTCTAAGCTTCGACGACCCTAGGAGAGTTAGAAGAGGTGTAATCATGGCTCATGAGTTTGCCCTACTATTTATACTTGCAAAGATAAAAGAAAGAGAAAAGGCTATGATATTTTTTATAATAACTAAAAAGATTGATTATAAAATTGTATCGTTAATTTAGGAAGGCGTGGACTTTCAACACAAGGAAATAGTTAAAAAAGAAAAAGAAAAGGTATAATGTAAATAAGGTTTAATTTCAGATTTGGTCTTTAAACTATACAAGTTTTTATTTAAGTATATAAAGTTTTTCGTTGATAAAAATGGTACTGAAACTATTAATTTTGTCCATTTTTTACCCCCAAAAGTATACTATGTCCGATAAAAATGTGTCACGTGCAAGGGCAACACCAGCAGGACTAGTAAGGACCCAACTCCCCTTAAAATGGAATTTTTCACCTTTGATCCTTTAAAATTTATAAAATTTTAAGTTAGTACATAGTAAAATTATCCTTTGGCCATCCAAAATTGATAAAATTTTGATTTAAGTTATTAAAATGGTAAAATTACATTTTAGTTCTAATAAAAATATGCAATTTAATTTTGGGCATTTGGAAAAATTTTGTAGCTTCATCCCTGGTCATATCTCATGCTCTTAATCGATTGATATCATGTTTTAAGATAAAATGAGATGAAATTGATAATTTAAGTATAATTTTTAACTAAAAAAAATGTTTAAGTACCTAAGTGAGAAAATTAATATAACTTGATGGCTAATTTTACATTTAATCCTATATAAATAAATGATGGGTGGGAAGTTTTGAGATATATAAAATAATAATGAAGGGTAAGAAAGTTGATTTAGTGCACGTGTAGGAGGGTGCGCGTAGCGAAAACTAGGGAAGAGTGGGGTCGGAAGCTGAAAGGTGAGGAGGGGCTTATGGGAAAAAACATTAGGTTGGGGGAAGAGGCGAACAAGGTTGGGGGGCCAACCCTGCCTGCTAGCGGCTGTTTGTCCCCTCTAACTCCCTTTTTCCCCCTTTTTAAAACCCTTTTGAAAAGGGAAGGTAAAAGAATTCGGATTCGACTGGTTTTGACTCAATTCGGTTGGTTAAGATTTATTACCTTTTTAAAATTGGGTTTTAAATGGATCGGGTAAATTTAATTTTTTAATTGATTGAATCATATCAGAGTTGAGTTTAGAAAAAATCTGCTTACTTCACTTCAGATAATTACTAAAATACATGATAATAAAATCTATATTAATATTTACTCTAACATAATTATACCCATAAGATAATATATGTTATCATTAAAAATAATTAAAATTTATTCTTTATTTTAATAAAAATATAAAATATAAAAACCGTAGTATATTGTTTATTGAGTCTTAACTCAATTGGTATTGATATTGTTGTCAATGTAAGAGGATGTAGGTTTGAGTATGCTGAAGTACATTATCCTTCTATTTTATAGGTTGAAGAGGGGCTTTGAGAAGTTTTAAGTATTGTCTAACAAAAAGTATAGATATTTTGATTTTCAAGTTAAATTTGAGCCAAATAAAATAAGGGTTAAATTTTCGATTGCCACCTTTAGTTTTTAACTTTATTACTTTAACCCTATAATTTTGTTCCTATAAATATTCATTTTAATTTGATAATATTAGAATTAATTATTATTATTTACCATATATTTTAAATTCAAATTATTCTAATTAAATACTTAAAGTATGAGTATCGCATTAATAATATGTTTTTATTAATTTAATATGAGCTTGAGTATTAAATTATCAGCTCATATTTAACACGAAGCATATTTAAATAATTTGATTGTTGATATATTTGCATTTGCCTTGTTATTATAGGATTGTCAAAATGTTGCATCTTAATTTCAATATTTGTTACGATGTTAGAATTTTAGTTTGGCAAATTGTGTAGTCTTAAGTGATCCTATTGCTTCAAATCCGTTTAAGTCAGCCTTACTCTCAAAAATGAGAATTTGCAAAAGAAATTCTCTAGGGTACCAAAATAAAATGGAAGCAAACTCAGAAGACAAAGAAGCTCGAATCGAATAAAAAAGCCATAAGAAAGCAACGTGTAACAGCCCAATTTCAGTGAAATCGGAATAGTGGCTTCGAGATAGAGCTGATCATGGGCTGGGTGGCCCGGCCCCGCCCAAAGGCCCGCCCAAAAAATGGGAGGGTTTGGGTAAAAATATAGGCCCGAAAAATGGGCTTGGGCAAAAAAATGAGGCCCGTTTAGAAAACGGGCTGGGCCTCGGGTAAGATTTTTTGGTCTGACCCCAGCCCGGCCCGAATTATATATTAATATATTTTTTATTTTATTTTTAATCATTTTAAATTTTTAATATAACCATTTTTTATTATATTGTAAATTTGTGTATTATTTTAAGAATTGTTTTAGTATAATTTTTATTTGTTTTAATATTTGTTTTTATGTTTTTAAATATATTTGATTTATTATATTTTAAAATTTTTTTATTTAATGAAATAAGCAAAAAAAATTTAATATGGGCTGGGCCGGGCTCGGGCTTAGCAATTTTATTTCGGGCCGGGCTTGGACAAATTTTTAGGCTCATATTTCGGGCCGGGCCCAGGCCTAGTAAACGGGTCTAAAATTTTGTCTGGGCCCGGCCTGGCCCATGATCACCTCTACTTCGGGACCACAGATCCGAGTCTGAAAAATGATATTATTTAAATTTCATAAAATGATAGGTATTATGATAGGAATATTTCATGAAAATTTATATCGAAAAATTTCATCAATTATGTGTCTAATTGCAAAAAGGACTAAATTGAATAAAATGTCAAAGTTGAATTTTAGTAGTTATAAGGATTAAATAGTTATAGAATTAAAAGTGAGAAGTCCTTTTATGGCAATTAGACCATTGATGAAAAACATGTAGATATTTTTGGTGAGTCATCCATGGAAAAATTGAAAAAGGTTAAGGACAAAATTGGATATAATAAAAGATTAAATAGAATTAAAATCATTTTATACCATCTTCTTCTACATAAAATACATGGAAACCCTAGGAGAGAGAGAAAATTTCTCAAGCTTAAATTGGTAAGTTTTATGTCTCGTTTTTAGTTTTTTTATATTTTTGAGATCGGGAAAGCTTAATTTCTTTGTTTGGGTGATTAAATTGAAAGAAAACCAAAGTTTAGAAAATTACCCTTAGATGAATATGCTGTAAATTGAAAGTTTTTGATAGAAAATGAAAGATTATTGATAGATAAACCACTTTTACAAAGTGATTTTTAGTGAAAGCATGTGTAGGGACTAAATTGCAAAGTAGTGAAATTCTCGAAAAAATTCTAAAATTTATGAAATACATGTGCTGTAAAAGTTATATTGGAATTTTGAATAATCTTGGAATAAGGAGTAAATTGCATGAATTTCAATTTCCAAGCCTAGGGACGAAATTGGAATTAATTAAAAGTTTAAGGGTAAAATGGTAATTTTGCCTAAAATGTGAAATGGGCTTGATTGAATGTAAAAATCATAGAATTGATGATTAAATTTATTTATATAGATCCTGAGGTGTCGAACAAAGAAAAAGATCGAGGGAAAGAAAAAGTTTCGGATTAGTAGATACGATCGATTGTCAAGGTAAGTTCGTATAACTAAATTAAGCATGTAAATATGTTGAATTGATTGTTAAATTATGTGCATCATTATTTTTAATTGGTATGTACATGTAATAAACCAATGTTGATTAAATGATGAAATATTACATGAATCCGTTTGAATATTGATTTCCGATTGGACAAGTAATTACAGTGTTTATGAGACCCTGCATAAGTTGCAGTAAAGGTTGTTTCGGAAGGATAATCCTTTGATCTCATCATGAAAAGGAATGTGACCCGAAAGGGTGGTATTGAAAAGGAAATGTATACTTTGTGTATACCACTTGAAAAGGAAAGGTATATTTTATGTATACCATTTGAAAAGGAAGGTACACTATATGTGTACAATTGAAAAGGTTATATACACTTTGTGTGTAGAAATTGAAAAGGATATGTACACTTCGTGTGTACCATTTGAAAAGGGAATGTGCACCTTGGGTGTACAATTAGAAAAGGAAAGGTCCATCGGAAATTCAAAAATTCAACGGAAATGTATTAACAAGTGAAACAAGAAAAAATGATATGATGAGCTCATCTATGCGTAATAATATTTTTGTCCTAACCAATTTGGTTGAATGATGGTGTATAGGCCAAATTTGCTAGTCTACTAAATTAATGGATAAATTGATTTATGTATGATTTACTTGTTATATATGAATGGTAAGTGTAGTTGGTTATATGAACTTACTAAGCATATAATGCTTACTAGGTTTATTTTTCCTGTTTTATAGTGCTCGAAGCTCATGAAGGTTGGATTGGGTCGGAGCTATCATCACACTATCAACTTCTTAATTTTGGTATAAACGATAAACTCATTTTGATATAATGACATGTATAGGCTAATGAGGCCAAATGATGAAGTAACATGTATGTTTACAACCTAGCCATTGGAATGGCTAGTAATATGTATTTTGAGGTAATATGGTATGTTCATGTTCAACAAGATACAAATCACCTTTCATAAAACATGATTTACAAATCAATGTAAAGGTAAGCTTCATGGTATGGTTAAGAGTTGGAAGTGTTAGATTGAATGATGGAAATTGATTAAATTGGTTGGTATATGTATGTAAGTTTTCATGCAGGAAAACGATTTTGGGTGAGAAATAGGGCTAGGAAATGGCCTTATTTCGTCCACACGGGTAAGACACACGGGCGTGTGTCTAGCCGTGTGTGACACATGGACAGCCCACGGGCGTGCGAAATGACCGTGTGTCCCCTACATCTTTATATATGAATTCAGGATAGCATATGGGCAAAAGACATGGCCGTGTGTTTGGTTGTGTGAAGGACACGAGTTTTAAGCATGGTCGTGTGTCAAAATCGTGTAAAAATGGCTTAAAAATGGAGAAAAATCAGTGTACCACACGGCCTAGCCACATGGGCGTGTGCCCATGTAACGCCCCGTACCCGAGACCGTCTCCGGAGTCGAACACGAGGTGTTAACAGACTTAATTCATTACTTTAAACAGCTCAAACAATTTATTTTTAAAATTTTCAGTCAAGCTAGCAATCTGCGTCACAGTCGCTTAAAAATTCATATCTCGAGTTCCAAAACTCAAAATCCAATTCCGTAAATTTTCCCTGAAACTAGACTCATATATCTATTTGTTAATTTTTTTATAGAATTTTTGGTCAAGCAAATTAGTACAGTTTATTAGTTAAAGTCTCCCCTGTTTCAGAGTTCAACTGCTCTGACCTCTGTGTATTACGAATCAGATATCTCCCTGTACAGAGTTCAATGACTATGCCGTTTATTTCTAATAAAACTAGACTCAATAAGGAATCTGTACATATAAATCATGACTTCTAATTATCTTTGAAAAATTTATGGTGAATTTCCAAATTTAGAATAAGGGATCCAGAAATTGCTCTGGCACTGTTTCACAAAAATTTAAACATCTCATAAAATATAACTCATATACCTGTTTTGTTCCATCCATATGAAAATAGACTCATCAAGCTTCAATTCCATAACTTATTCATTATTTAATTCCATTTCTACTATTTTTAGTGATTTTTCAAATTCACGTCACTACTACTATCTGAATCTATTTTATGGTAAATTTTACCCATTTCATGGTTCCCATGGATTAGCTAGCAATTTAGCATACATAACACCAAATATGATCATGATTAGCCATTCCAATGGCTAATCATTACCAAGCATTTCCATACCACTCAATAACCATATCATAAGACCATATATACAAAATGATTATAATGCTATACATGCCATACTCAAAATATACAAGCCATTATGCCAAGATGGTATACGGATAGTGTGAGAGTGCCTCCGACCGTTTTCGATTTCCGAGCTGGCTTGTCAACACTACAAGGAATGAAAAGGAGGGAGTAAGCACAAATGCTTAGTAAGTTCACATGCAAATAGCAAGTAACACAACTATATAAGCAAACATAAACATCATTTGCATGATCATCACCGAGACATTCATATCACATTTTCATTTATCATCTTACCATATTGTTGTTATATCGAGTTTTTAACCCGAGGGTTAAGTACATACCTGTTCAAAGTATCCATTTCACAACACTTACCAATACGTCCCTTTCATCTCGAGTATTCCTCCATTTGAGTAGAATTTTACTCGTTGAACACATCGGAATATAATTCGGATACATGGAAAGTTTGCACATAAGTGCCACATATGTAGCCAAGCTATCATGTAACCCGCCCATAAGTGAACTCGGACTCAACTCAACGAGCTCGGATGCCTAGTTACATCTCTCAAACTCGGACTCAACTCAACGAGTTCGGACATTCGCATCCATAAGTGAACTCGGACTCAACTCAACGAGTTCGGATGCCCAAATATCCCAGTGACATGTCACTTGTATCCTAATCCATTCCTAAGGTTCAACAGGACCTTTTTCCCAATCATGTGTCTCAACCATCTTCTACGGAATGCCGATACCGATACTCGATAGTATTTCACATTTTCCAAGTATATCACATAATTTGACATATTATCAAACAATTATCACGAGTATAATATTTCATAATAATTATCATATCATTTAAATAACATAAAAACATTTAAAATAATAACTATGATACCAACATTTACATATGAACTTACCTCGTATGTGAAAATGGCTACTTTTACCATTTCGTCCACAACTTGGTTTTTTCCCCATTTTAGCCCGAATTTTAGTTTTCCTTGCTCTATCATTTAAAATATAGTCTAATTAGGGCTCACATTATTCAAATTAACCCAAAATCATATTTTGGCAAAATTACAGTTTTGCCCCTAAACTTTTGCATATTTACACTTTTGCCCCAAAGCTCGTAAATTAAACTTCAGCATATTTTCTTATGTTTTATGACATTCTGAACATTTTTCCCTTCTATGACAACATCAAATTCTCACTCTAACACATAGTTATGAACAATAACAATTTTTACCGATTAAGCCGTTTTACTCATTTTTGCTTAAAATCGCTTAGCAAAAGTTGTTTAACATAATTTCAGCCTTCATATTCTACCATAAAACATCAAAATAAACACATTTCACCTATGGGTATTTTTCCAAATATGAACCCTAGCTTAAATTATTGCTAGAATAAGCTTAATCAAGTTACCGGGATTCCAAAAACGTAAAGAACTTGAAAAACAAGGCTAGAACGGACTTACAATCGAGCTTGGAAGCTTGAAAAACCCTATCCATGGTTTCTCCTTGCTATATTCGGCCATGGGGTTGAAGATGAGCAAAATTGGCTTTTAATTTTGTATTTTAATTCATTTTACCCCTAAATGACCAAAATGCCCTTACTACTAAACTTTTCAAAAATTTCAACCATGTCCAATTTTTTGCCATAGACTTAGAAATTGGTAAAATTTCTATTTTAGACCTCCTAATTAATATTTCAAAACAATTTCATACTAGAAACTTCTAGAATGCAAGTTTTACAAATTATTCGATTTAGTCCCTAATTTCGATTTAAGCACTTTATGCATAAAATTTCTTCACGAAATTTTCACACAATAATGCAATCATATCATAGACCTCAAAATAATCATAAAATAATTATTTCTATCTTGGATTTTGTGGTCACGAAACCACTATTTCGACTAGGCCCAAAATCAGGATATTACAGCCCAGGCCGTGTGCCCCTTTGATACTTAAGAAATTGCAAGTTAGAATTCCACATGGGCTGGCCACACTGCCATTGTAACACCCCTACCCGTATCCATTGTCGGAATAGGTACTAGGCATTACCGGAGTTTACTGATAATTCTGAGTCATTTATTATTCATATTTTAAAAATAATCATAACGTCTCTTTATTGGGCCTTCGAAGTCCCAAACATACATTAAAAACCAATCGAAATTAAATCGGGATCATAAAAAAATTCGTAAAATTTTAAATTTTATTTTTATCTAAGTACTTACCATTTCAATGCTTCTTGTAATTAAACATGTTACCATTCAATCAATAGCTTGTCCTTTGTCTAAGTGTCAAGCCACATCATTGTTAGTATACTTGCATATATTTCATATAATTCAACATTGATATACTTATTTTGTCGACATGTCACACTTGAGTTTAATAATTGTCTTTACTTACATAATTTCCTTGTATCAACATATCAAAGATAATCATATATGTACATGTCATGAAACATATTATTCTACTACCGTTTCTTTATAAGTATATATCAATCATTTCATTATTTTAATATTTCACGCTTCATCATTTCCATATATTTTAAGTATATTTATTCCGGTAAAGTTTATATCAAACTTAACATAAATTATATTCCATGTACTTATTCTTATTTTGTTTATCTATCTTCATAATTATTTCATACAACTATTTTGTACATATACTTCCATATGACCAGTTCTTGTAAACATTTCACACAACCATTTTATGTAACCATTCGTCATCTAATACATATTACCTGAATATCAATTGTTTAATAGATATCATAGCGTCTCCCATCCACGGTCTTATTTATCTTTGACATGATGCCATAGTGTCTTTCAACTATGGTCTTACTCATTTTCTGTTATGTTGCCATGGTATCTTTCAACCATGGTCTTATCCTTTTCATGTCACGTTGCCATGGTATCTTTCAACCATGGTCTTACACATTTCATATTAGGTTGCCATGGTATCTTTCAACCATGGTCTTACACATTTCATTTCAGGGTTGCCATGGTATCTTTCAACCAGGGTCTACACATTTCATATCAGAGAGCACACTCCCGCGAACCTCATCCTTACAGTGGGATTACGGTCCGAAAGCAATCCCTGTAATATAAACTCATAGAGTATTGTCGGGATTACCATCCGGCTAAATCCTCGCAACGACAATTACTCTATTGAGCTTGGATCCAATTACAGTCCAGCTAAATTCGACCTAATTCGGATTACTGTCCGGGCTAAATCCATTTTCCACATATTCTTCGGGAGGGCTATATCGGGATAGGATCACCCGTCCGCTAGATCCTTTTTACCGCCAATTCCTTTTCGTAGATCCATCGAATTTTCCTTTCATTCAACCGGGATTTCTTCCCCTTTATATCAAATATATCAATGTTTCATCAATTTTCATATAATGAACATTCAAATCATATTCACATCAATAACATACATTTCAAGTATTTAAGAATATAATTCAAGTTACATGAACTTACCTCATTGATTGTTCGTGTTTATGATTATATTATTCTGATATATTTTCTTTTCCATGATCAAGTCTCGTATTTGTGTCGTCCGGATCTTTATAAATAAATTTGATCATCATTTTCATTCATTTCATATTCTAACGCATTTAATTAATGCTCTAAGCAAAATTACCAATTTTGCCCCTAAACTTTTAATTAATGACGATTTCATCCTTAGGGTTAGGAAAATAAAATTATTGCAATTTAATCCTTATTTGCAGCATTTATTCTCATACATATTGATAAAAATCCATGAATTCTATAAAATATCAGAATTTTTCCATAATTCCAACACTTTTCAATTTAATCCCTAAAACATGTTTTCCCCCTATCTTGAACTAAATTAATAATTTCATTCAATTTTGTAATTTAAATAATAAAATTAGTCCATTTCATGCAATTTGGTCATTTTTGACATTTTTACTAAATTGCCCATAAAGTTTTACTTTTTATTCAATTTAGTCCTTAAGCCTAAAACATGCAAATTAGCCATGCTTGTTGAATATTCATATATATTTTCCTCCTCCTCCTCTCCATTCCACATCCTTAATTTATATAACATGCAACAAGTAACATTATCAATAATTTTACTATTTACTTATATGTACATTTAAAACTGTCCATTTGCGTCATAGTCACTAAATTATTTATATCTTGAGCTACAGAACTAAAAATTAAAATATGTAAATTTTATCTGAAACTATACTCACATATATTTTTACCATAAAATTTTCAGAATTTTTGGTTTAGCCAATTAGTACAGTTTATTCATTAAAGTCACCCCTGTTCTGCTATCTAACAGTTCTGACCCTTCTTCACTAAAAATTTATTATCTCCTTGTACATAATTCAAATGATGTTATAGTTTGTTTCTATTAAAACTAGACTCATTAAGGATTCTATACATATAAATTTAAGCCTCTAATTATTTTTATTCATTTTTTTATGATTTTTCAAAGTCTGAACAGGGGAACCCGAATTCATTCTGACCTTGTCTCACAAAATTCATTATATCTCAAAATTTACAAATCCATTGCTTACACTGTTTCTTCTATGAAAAACTAGACTCAATAAGATTTAATTCCATATTTTGTTCATCTTCTAATTCAGTTTATACAATTTATGGTGATTTTTCAAACTTAGACTACTGCTACTGTCCATAACTGTTTTAGTGCAATATATTAATTACCATGTTATAACACCCTTATTTTCTTTTTCTACACCATTTCTCATCACTTTCTCTTATTTTCTCTTCACTAACATATCAAGAACATAGGACCTTTTGTAAGAAAACTCTACTATAACATTATTTCCATGCTTTATCAACAATAACAAACTTAAAAACATATTGAAATCTTGATGTACTTACCTTATTCTCTTGATACCAATCTTTAACTTGATTTTCTCTCTCCTCCAGCTTCTATTTCTTGAATCCAACTTGATATTCTAACTCCCCATGCTCTCCTTAACATTTTTCTCTCTTGGTAGCTATGGAAATTCATTTGATTTTTGGGTGAAAATGGTGAATTTTTGGTGGAAGGACTATATTGTAAAGAAAAGAAAACTTTCTTTCTTTTCTTCTCTTCTAACGTTTGCATGCATGGAAAGATGATGAAAATTCTTCATCTTTCCTTCCTTTTATACTAAATAAATAATAATAATAAAATAATAATAAAATATCTAATTAAAATATTAATAAAATAATATTTAAATAATTATAAAATTATAAAATATCACCAACATCATCATTACTTTCTAGATTTCTCTCTCTTCCAATTGACCATTTTGCCCTTGTGATATTTGAAAATTTCATTCTTGAGTCATCACTTAATTTGGTAAAATTGCAATTTAGTCCCTCATAATTCTTCACCTATTCAATTTGGTCCTAATTCATCAATTTTCCTTGGTTTCTAGATTATTCCACCCTTAAAATATTTACACATTTAGTCCTTCAAATCTTTCGTATTTACACTTTAATCCCTAAAATTTTGAGTATTTACTCTTAGGTCACAAAACTTTTCACACTTTTACAATTTAGTCCTTTCTTGAATCAATGTGTCATAATATACTTCCCAGTGACATAACTCAAATTTCCTCTTATTGTCACTTTATTTCTTTGTTTTACTAAATTAAGGATAATATCTTTTCGTAAAAATTTTCGGGGTATTACAGCCATGGGATCCCCACGGGGGCTGGCCACACGGCCATGTCCCAGGCCACACGGGCGTGTGCCCCTATTTTCAAGGTAAAATTTCTAAAGTTGCCGGTTTAGTCCCGAACCATTTCCAAAGCATGTATTGGGCCCCATAGGCCCATATTAGGGACTTTACCATAAAATTTGAAAAGTTTTAATCTATAATGCAAATTTTTTTGACTCGGTTTTATACGAATGCTAGTGGATAAGTCCAGTAATGCCTCATAACCCTGTTCTTGTAACGGATACGGGTTAGGGGTGTTACACAACGCACACAAAATGTTTGAGTAAATGCTTTCTAATATATTCAATAACTACGAATGAGATGATTACAAATGAGGGGAAGACCTCTATTTATAGTTAAGCTCTTTCAAATCCAACAGTATTGTTTAAATTACATCGACGATCAAGATTAAAACCTTTCTACAATATGAGAGTTTTAGGAGATTTAAACTCTATACAATCATATTCCTTGAGATTTACAATATTCACTATAGTAACTTTAGTTTTACTAGAGTATTCGATTGAGCCACTGAGGCTTTAAGCAGATAGATTTCTTCATGTGTTTGACAAATCGAACCAATTCAAGTAAATTAAATGAGCCCATTTAATTAATTAACTTTCATAGAACATTTTGTATACATTCGTCACGGACTTAAATTTACCGAATTTTTATACGTGAGCAACCTTTTTTTGTTTTTAATGTTGATGAGATGTGACTTCGCTATTTGATGTTTTTTTTGAAGATTTTTTAATGCTTTAATATTATAGTGTGATTTCATGTGTCTTCATACTTTCACGCATGTATCTTCGTAGCCGTTGTATCTCAATATTTTATTGTTCTTTTCTTAGGTTTCAACGTAATTATATTGCCATACCATCCTTCCATTGCCACTTTCTTATTTTGTTGAGTTTTAAGCAATTCATTACAAAGTCAGTATACACATAAAAAAGAAATAACTGTTAGCTCAGTTGGTATCGATATTATTATTAGTATAGGAGGATATAGATTTGACTGTATTGCAGCATATTACCCTTTTATTTAGGGGTTGATAAGGGACTATGAATAGTTCTAGGTTTTATATAAAAAAAAATCTTAAATATACATGCATTTATTATTATTTTTGAAATATAGTTAAATTTCATGATGTTGATACGAGTGCATTTGACATGTTATTTATCTAGAGCTATCAAGTTTGCACGAATTTAATCGCGATATTATGCATATTCGTTAAATATTTCTGATTTGTTTTCAAATAAGGTAACATTTCAATATAAAAAAATTAACAAGATCGTTATCAAAATTACTGAAAGATGGTCTTGTTGATTGTTTTTAATGATGGAATATCCTTTTCAAACTCGAGTAAATAAAAATGTCTTTTTATCATAAATAAAAGTGTCAAATTCGACAAAATTTCAAGTTTTAATTTAATTCACTTCATTAAATAAATTTGTATTCATTTTAATTTTAAAGAATCACAGTTAAAACACATGGAATTTAGTTTATCATTTAAGGTTTTAAGGTAAAATATGTTTCATTTGGAATTTAGTTTTTTTATTTTTACAATATCTAAAAAAGAGAAAAAGGTAACTCTGAGTTCCTTTTGGACTCAAACAAATTTAAGTTTATCGTTTAGGGATTTAAGGCAAAATTTGGGTTTTAAAATTTATAAAAAAAATTAAATTAATTTTAGGATATTTTAGTAATAAAATAGGTAAATTTAAAGTAAAAGAAAAGCCATATTAAATAATGAATAAAAAAAACCTTCATTATTTAAAATAAAAAAGATATTTAATTTACTAAAGTTTAAACCATTGCATGCGTATCTCGGAGAGATAATTAGCATTTGAAAACACCCTTTTAAGTGCTTTAAAATCATTTCATATATTTATCTCTAAAAAGATACTTTACGTATAATTCTATATCTCTTCCCAAATAAGATATATAGATTGAATTTTAGCTCAGTTGGTATTGATAGTATTGTTAATATAGGAAGACCTGAGTTCGAGTGTATTAAAAAAATATTTTTTTATTTAAGCATTGGAAAAATGTTATGAGTAGTTTTAAGCATTATATCAAAAAACAAAAGCAAAAAATCGTGATGCTATACTGAGTAAAAATATATATATATACATCATTAGTGCATAATCTAATTAAAGTATATGATAGAATAATTTTAAAAATTGAATAACTTTATGTTGATGATATACTAATCAGCATCCAACATCTACCATTAAAAAAAGAAGAAGAAAATTTCTCTTTTTGCATAATTTTCAGTGAAGAAAATTTAATGGTTTTATATATATATATATATATATATATGTATGTATATTATGTGTTACACATCAATGTATAACAAGCTTTTTGATTCTTGAAAATTTTAAAAGCATTGTTTTTAGGATAATTAATGATGTTGTTTGCTTATTTAAAGCATTTGCTTAAATAGTAAAACATGGCTTAAAAAGGTTGAACTTGGGTTGCAAAATTTCAAATTTGTATTTATGATTATTTATTTAAAAGATTATGTACATGTTGATTAGTAATAAATAAATAAATATATATTTTAGATATAAAATATTAAAATATAAATGTCAATAGAATTAAACAAACTTTCTTCATAAACAAACTTGTTTATATAAAAAAAATTATGATTTCCACTTTCATAGTCGTTGCAACAAAAAATACATTGATTATTAATCATTTGATCCCTTTTAAACATATTCAAGCCGTGTTACCCTCATTCTCACTCTTAATATTGTATAAAGAAAATTACATAAACTACTATAATAAAATAATAAATATATAATAACCGCACAATAAATAAACTTTAAATGATTAAACGAATCTTAAATAATTTATTAAACGAGTTTAATCATATATAAATAAAATTTGTTTATATTAAATAATTTATTTAATAAATTAATCTTAAAATCTTATTCATATTCGTTTCTTCCTAATAAAAACACAGAAAGGCATTCAAGTTTGTATGTATTGTGTAATGTGTCATTTCTTTCAATGAAGAATTTGTTAGCTTCTTCCTATAAAACCCCTAGTGGGCTTTGATTAGGCCCATTTGCCAAAAGTTGTGGACGGGCTATCAGAAATGAGTACAAGATTCACACAGTAACTTCTAAAAGTTTCCCCACAAATTAATTCAATTCATTCATATCATCATTTTTAAAAGAAGAAAATTAATAAGTATTGATTTAAAATTTTCACACATTCAATTCGATACGGTTCAACTCAAATTACGTCATAGATTTTAAACTTACCATTTCTAAATAGAAGTAATTACGGGCTAAGCTTGAGTTAAAAAAATTTCAATTCTAGGCTCGACATATTTCACCGTTTTCAAGTAATAAAAAAAATATAAAAGAAATTTTATATTGATGTTTATATATTTTATAATTAAATTTTAATTTAAAATTTTATTTTTTTAAATAGTAAAATGGGCCATTTGAACGGATTAAACCGAGCATGAATTTAAATTTTTTTTAAAATTCAACCTCAATCTTATTTAATCCATGAATACCTTTAACTTTGAATGAAGTTTTTTTTTTTAAACAACAGGGCAGTGTTTTTTAAAAAAAATGGATATGAAACAATTCTGATGATTGTTTGCCTTTGATTTCACCTTGATATTTTAAAATTAGTGAGATTATATATATTGCAATTATTAGCGATAACTAACAAATAAAGGTCGAGATGTAGAATAATTATGAATGCATTCAATAATCATGGAGGTGATAGTGTCACGGAGCTAGAACATCCTTCGCTAATACGTTTACAAATTTTAATATCCCAACAAAGTGAGATAGAGGGTGAAGACAAAACATACCAACGATGAAGCCCGTCCTGCTTTAAATTCACTGACTATGGTTTCGTTTGTTAAAAAAATAAAAATAAAAGCAGCTAAAATTCTAAGGACAAAGTATAATTTGTATATAGTCATCGCAAGGCTTGTTACATGCTGTAAAAATAGGATGTCGGTAATGACAATATATCGCAAAGAAAAGATAAATAAAAATAAAAAATACACAAATTTTTATGTGGAAACCCTTTCGAGAAAAAAAGCTCTGGTAGAATAGAAGAAAATTTACTATGTCGAATTTGGAATGATTACAAGAGGAGTAGACTATGTCTATTTATAGGCTTGTAAAACTATATTCTAATAGGAGTGTAGTAAGATTGAAAGACCTTATTCTAATCAATATTAAATAGATGGAGTTTAATAAGATTTAAAAAATATTATTCTAAAATAAAATAAAAAAAGTGTAGTTCTATATGAATTATACTTTTATTTTATTTTACCATTATATTTTATTTAAATAAAGATTTGGATCGCTTAATTCTAACAGACTAGACATGCCAAGATTGATCCAATCTTCTTACTTTATTCAGCTTTTTTCCCTGATCTTCACCATTTTGAAGTTCTTTCATGTAAACATTATTACAACAATAACACGCACAATAAATATAAATGAACAGTTTTGCCGAAATATTTAGAGACCCATCTAGATTTAGAAACTCAGTTGATCCTTCATGAAAAAAAACATATGTTGGTATTAAATATATGCTTGTTGTCGTCAAGGATTGATGAGCCAAGTGTCTCCTTCAACATAGAAAGTTCCTAAAAATGGCTCAGCTTCTTCATCTGTAAGAATTCGTGCCCATGGCACTCTTCCTGTTAAGTTGGCTCCAGGTCCACTGCACTTGCATTCTCCATAATAAACCCTACTGCAACCACAACCGCAAGCACAAAAATTTCAGCACTGTCACTTTAGTATGTATATTATTATTTGATCATAGCATTTGTACTCACGCATCACGTTTAGGGTTTCCCCAGTCGCTCCACCCTTGGGGACGAACCACTTTGTCCATGAACGTGTAAGAGAAGACAACCCTTGAATAATCACCCCATGCTCTACCTAGGTAAACCAGGCCAGTGCCATTGCCTGTTACCACGCTATCTTTAAATGAAAAACCACTGGCCATTGACGCACTGGATCGCTTTTGTGCCGTGAGAGAGGCTACTTTCTTGGCTATGGAGTTCAAATAGCAGTTCTGCAATGCACACAACAGTAGTTTTACATTAAGGAACATGTATGAACATGGTGGAAGCGTAGCTTATGGACCGACCTCGTAAAAGGACCTGCCGTAGCCGAAAATGAAATCGACGGAGCCTTGGATAAAGCAATTGTTGAAGTAATGGAGACCCTTGTGGTCGTAAAGTGTGTCTTGGTCCCCATAGAAACTGCAGTTGTAAAATGCAGCTTTGGTCCCTGATATGCGTACTGCTACTGCTTGACCCCCTTTGGATCCAATCATATGTGGGACTGTGTTCTGTATATTATTAAACAACATCAGGTCCAATAATGAAGTTAATTTTTACTAATTTATCTTTCACTTTATAGCTAGTGGCATATACCTCAAACTTGATGTTAATGGCCACAAAATAATTTGCATCCACAGCAACTGTTGCACTTTGAAATGTCTTCAATGGCCTCCCGTCTTTACTGGAACTCGACGCCGTGTCGTTCCCGGTTATGGTTGGTGGGTTATTTGCATCGCCTTGAAATGTAATGAAGGGCATTGTTCTAGGGATAATGATCTTTTCCCTGCAAAATTTGAAAACTTCGTCACAACTAGTAACAACATCTTACATGTATGCATAAATGTATATTTATGTATGTACCTATAAATGCCTGGTTTGATGACCAAAATGACTCTCCTGGTGTTACGTAAAGGGATGCTGTTAAGTGCTTCATTAATAGTTTTGAAATCGCCACTTCCATCTCGACTAACATTGATCATCACCTTGTTCTTCTCCGCAATCACGAGGTTATCGTCAAGAACCGACATAACAAGGGATCGATCCGCCGCCAGTCGTTTACTTCTGTGATTTCGGACATTCCAACCGAGCCATTTCTCGAACTCTGTTTCACTGCCTGGATTACTTGAAGCACTAGTTGTTGAAGAATAATTACAGATAACAAGAACCAATACAATGAGTGAGATGTAGGTGTATGAAGATGAAGCCATAACACAATGTGCATGGGCTAATCACTCAAAAATCACCAGTAAATATATATATGAGTTCACAGTTATATAAGATTGGGAATTTGTTGTTCAAGTATATAACTTTAATTTTGCCCAAGAAAAGATCAAAAAGGGACCACAAAAGATCAAATTCTGGGGAGTATATGAATTTGGTAATATTCTTGAACCTAAATCCTATCCTCTTCCATAATGGTGGGGAAGGTGAAGGGTATAGAGAATGCGGGCATAGCTGTAACCCAATACTTCCAATTTATACATTTTTGCAGGTATTTTTTTTTTTAATTTATGTTACTCCTGTTGGAGATATATATATATATATATATATATATATATATATTAAAATTTTCCGTTCTTTAAAATTACATCCCTTTTATTTACATGAATATTGAATTCCAATATTTGAAAGAATTCAAGAAAAATATAAAGTCCTAACAAGATTATAATGTATGAATCATGTGAATTTATGAATAAGGGACATTTGAACTATGGATGGAGTACAGAAACTGGGCCTAGTCTAGTTTAGTGGTGTCCAGGAAAATGCCATGATTTTGCAGAGTATGAAGTAACCATCCCATGTTGCAACTGTTAGGCAAAGGTCAAAAAGACAAAATAACATGCCACTTGTCTCTTCAAGTGTCCCAAATGCATATGTGAATTAACATATGCTCTTACTTCATGTTGTCAGCTCTGGTTTTATTTATTTATTTATTATATATTTATGATTTGTAATTTTCTTTTTTACGATATCGACTCTAAAAGTCGAGTATGTACTATCAATTTTGATGACTTGTGTTGGGTAGAAATGAACGGTACTGAATATGTTCATCGCATAATTCTTTGATATGGCTTTGAGTGGGAGATTGGAAAATTTTAAGGAAAAAACAATTCGAAAAAGTTATTTTATGGACTTTTTTTATTGTATCATTTTAATTGAATCTCGAATCTCGAATCTTAAATTTGAACTCTAACTCAAATCTTAAATCTTAAAATAAAATTCAAGGTTTGAGTTTGAGTTCAAATTTAGGATTTAAGATTAGGGTTTAGGATTTCATGTTTAGAGTTTGGGATTCCGTGTGGAATTCAAGATTTAAGATTCGATGTTCATGTTTCAGAGTTCAAGATAAGAAAATTTTTCAAGATTATATGTCAATGATATGGAAAAATTGCTGAAATTTTATTAAATAATTGAAAAGAGATCATAAATTATGTGATGGGAAGAATTTACATATCAAGTCCCTGAATATTTTAGGTCATCACATTTCAGTTTGGTGCTGACAGTCAGGCGGCACCATTAGAACACTGTAACGATTGTCTATTTTCATAATTAATCTATTTCTCATACCTTTTTAGTAATTAATAATTATTTTTATATTATTGGGTAAAAAAGGCCCTAAAAATATTTTTAAAAAATTCAATTTAGCTTATGATCGAAAAGCACAATCAATTGGGTTATTAATCAAAAGTTGGCAATCAATTAAACCCCTATAAAAATCAACATTCATTGCTTGGCACCCCGTACAAGCCTAATCACCTAAATCCTGAAGTCACCAAACACTATCTCTCAAACCCTTTACTCAACACTCCATACAAGTCCGAACACCTACATCCTTAAAGCAACCAAACACTAAATTCATTGTCTTTCAAACTCCTTAGGTACCCCATTTTAACTCCAATCACTATCACACTTTAATCCCCCATTTCCTTATTACCAAAATCAAATCCGAACCTTCGTAACAACAAATTTATTTATATTTTTTATAAATTATTTACCATTTTAATAATTTTAATATAATTTATATGAAGTTCTATAATTTATGTCTATTTAAAATTTCTATAATTTATAAATTTTTATAGTATTCATATAATATTATATAATTTTCATATATATTAATAATTTTTTAATATTTTTATAATTCTCTAAATCTAATTGAATATTTTATTTTGGAATAATTTTTTTATAATTTTATAATTTTTTAAAATCTAATTAATTAATAAGGCGTAATTCTCCAGTTTAAATTTTCTTGTTCTTTAAAAAGAACGTAAAAATACTGAAAATGAATCCGAAGCTCATTTTACTTTGGAACCTCGAGATCAGGCTTTAATTCAACCTCAGTAAAGCCCATTCTAGAGGCCCATTTAGAATTTTTAGGGGCTAATTAATGGCCAATAGCTTGAATTTCTTTTTAGTTTTTTTTATACAATATTAGGTGTAGGGATGGGGATGGGATCATACGACTTGTACTCGTATTAAATAGATGTCTGATAAAAAATTTAACAACCATTTTATATAAGTGAAGACTTCTTTTTAATTCTTATAAACATTTTGAAAGAAATTTTGATTAATTAGGAATGACAAAATTCAAATATGCTCTGTAAACTTCATATTGATATGTTCTAAATTTTGATTATTAGGGATTTTTCTTTCGGTCCTCATTCTTTATTTTTCGATCGGGTTTGCTTTTTGGCCTCATTCTTTTGCATCCCTTTCTCACTCATTTCTCCTTTTTTTCTTCTTCTTTTTTTTTTTTTTTTTTGTCTTTCCTTTTCTTTCCATTTGTCACTTTCTCCCACCTCCAGTGCCGTGTCTTCACCTTTCACCAACCACCCTCCTTTTTTTTTTTTTTTGGCATGGGAGGGATTTGCTGCTTGAAATAATAATTTTCTTGGGACTTTGACCCTTGATTCCTCCTTAGAAGGCTTTTTTGAGTCATTGAGGACTCGTGTTTTTTCGAGTCATTCGCGACTTAGCATTCTCGAGTTCGTAGTAACTCAATTTTTCGAATTTGAACCAACTCCTAAAGCTGATCATGGGCTGGGCGGCCCGGCCCGGCCCGAAGGACCGCCCGAAAAATGGGAGGGTTTGGGTAAAAATATAGGCCCAAAAAATGGGTTTGGGCAAAAAAACGAGGCCAGTTTAGAAAACGAGCCGGGCCTCGGGTAAGAGTTTTTTAGCTCGGGCCCAGCTCGAATTATATATTAATATATTTTTTATTTTATTTTTAATCATTTTAAATTTTTAATATAACCATTTTTTATTATATTGTAAATTTGTGTATTGTTTTAAGAATTATTTTAGTATCATTTTTATTTGTTTTAATATTTGTTTTTATGTTTATAAATATATTTGATTTATTATATTTTTAAATTTTTTTATTTAATGAAATAAGCAAAAAAAAAATTAATATAGGCCGGACTCAGGCTTAGCAATTTTATTTCGAGCCGGACTTGGACAAATTTTTAGGCCCATATTTCGGGCCAGACCGGGCCCGGGCCTAATAGACGAGCCTAAAATTTTGTCTGAGCCCGGCCAGGACTCAACCCGGCCTGGCCCATGATCACCTCTACCAACTCCTTTTTTTCTACATTTGATTTGAAGATTTAATGTTTTATGAGGTTTTACAGGTTTTTTAAGGGATAATATCATCAATGTCAGATCCTACGCACCAATCCGTATTTTGTTTTGGTAGCAGAGTAGGGGTGAGCATTTGTAGCGACGTAAAAATTTGGTTTCGGTCACTAATTATGGCGATTTATTGAGAGCTTGAAAATTTGAAGTTTGAAATTTTCATTTTTAAAATAAACAGGGAGTCGCCACCGATCCTTTTTCCTAGGTGTGATCGGACACCTATTAGATTTCTTTTTAAAACGAAAAGAAGGCTGAATTTAGGGTCTACGTTAAAAGCCAGAGAAAAATTAGGGTTCGAGAGTCAATTACGCGCGAGGAAGGTATTAGCACCCTCGCGACGCCCAAAAATTGGTATCTCATAAACACGTGTTGTCTTAATTTTCAAAAATACGAGTTCAATGTAAAATTTAATCGTAATCCGATTAAAAATACGAGAAATTTTGGTTTATTCCGGTTTTTGAGAAGGGTATATCGCTTTAACACGAGTCAATTGACGTTCACCCAACATAGCGATGAACTCGATGACTTAATGTTAAATCGGTACATTGCCTTGATTATTGAAATTAATTAGCAAAACAAGAATATGATTTTCGAAATAATGCAAAGCAAATTGATATGAAATAAAAATAAATAAATGAAAGAGCTAGGTATATATTGAAACAAATAATCAATGTAACAATAATATTAAAATGATAAAGATATATATGATATTAAACATAACACATGAAATGGAAATAATGAATGTATATACATAATAATGATATTAAGAGTATATACGTAATATATATACAAATATATAAATAGCGATAGTATTGGAAAACATGCTATATAATATTCGAAGTATATACAAAATATAGATGAAAATACAATGTCAAAAGTTATATACATACATAATAATATTAAAATAAATGACAAATAATAATAATGAAAATAATAGATATAATAGTAAATATAATAATATGTGAAAATGATATTATGTATAAAAATATATATGTGTAGAATAAAATATATATACTAATAATAAATATAATAAGAGTAAATAAATGTAATAATAATATATACAAGGGTAATATGGTATTTAATACATACGTAATGTGTATAAAAAACAATATACATAAAATATAAAATATATATATAACACAACATGTACTATGATGATAATAATGATAATAATAATAAGGATAATAATAATAACAATAATAGTAAAAATACAAAAGAAAATATGACATAATAATAAGGTAAGGAAAATAAAGTAGTAAATAATAATATATTTAAAATAATAAATATAATATTAAAAATAATAATATTAAAAATAATGCCATATAAGAAGTAAATATATATATATATATATATATATATGTAATAAAAATATACACTAATATTCAATAATAAAAGTACATATAATAATAGTAATAATATCAAGAATAGTATAAATAATATGTACCTAGCAATAATAATAATCAGTAGCAATAATGTAGTAATAATAATAGCAAAATTAATATTACAAATAATATTTAAAACAAAAAGGACGAAATTGAGACCAAAACAGAATTCTTGGGGTTAGAAATAAAATAAGCCCAGGGGCCGAATTGCAACGCGTGCGTGAACAGGAGGGACCAAAGGCGCAATATCCCCAAGCATCTAAAACGCTGCGTATGCGTGGGGACCATATTGAAAACTGTTGAAAATTATCGGGCCCGATTGCAAAACACCATAAACCTAATTGTAAAACCATAAGAAAGCGGAGGGGCCGAAAGCGCAATTAGCCCCTCTGCTTAGAAACACGCGGATCTTTGTGGGTTAGGGTCGGGTTGACCCGATCCAAGGCGAAACGACACCGTTTCAGCCCTAAATTTCAATGCCCAAAACGACAGCATTTTTGTGGGCTATAAATAGCCTTTAAGTCTGAAAAAAAATCATTTGGAGCCAAAACCAGAAAAAAAAAAAGGAGAGGGAAGGGGGCTGAGCGATTTCCAAATGAGGAAGGGGCACACGGTCCGTCACGGACCTTCACTTGTGCGTACGCTGCCACCGGTAAGTTTTCCAATTTTTTCCTTTTTTTTTTTATTTTTTTATTGCCTTTTTTACTATTTATATTATATTTATATACATAAAAAGTGGATTTGTATGTTTGTATGTATAAACAGAAAGAAACAGAAAGAAAAGAAATCGATGGTCACCTTTTCACTATTTTGATTCTGTTTTTGATGTTTAAATTCCTCGATTTGCTGCTTTTGAACCTAAGATTGTTATTTCTGATCTTTGTATGGAAAAACAAAAAAAATCCAACCTCTTTTTTATTCTCTCCTTCGGGTTTTTATAACCCTTATACAAATATTTGTTATTTACTTGCGTGTGCCTGTTTGATTGCAGGGTATGGTGGCCGGTGGGGCGGTGGAGCAGGCTTTTGGCAGTGGGGTCGGTGGAGGCAGGTGGGAGTGGTTGCGGTGCAAGTGGGGGTAGTTGGTTAGGGTTTCAGAAGCTGAAACCCTAGGTCAGGATTTGAGGTTTTTGGGCTTCTTTTAGTGGGCTGGTAATATTAGGTTAGTGGGTTAGTGGATTAGTGAGGGTAATTGGGTTGTATTGGCTTATGGGTAGTTAGGTTATTGGGCTCTGGGTATGGGTTGGTTTAAATGGGTTGGGGTTATTTGATGATTGTAATGGGTCTGATAGGTTAGTTTTTAAAGGGGTTTGAAGTTGGGCCAATTTAGCTGGGTTTATAAAATTGTAAATGAGTTCTCTGTAATAGTAGCTAAAATTGGCCTGTACAGCTGCCCCTCTTTGCTCATTGTCGTGTAACGGGAATAGAGCAAAGACACAAAGAAAGGCCAATTTTGCCCTGTCTTGCGAGTCTTGATTTCATTGGTGCTCTTCTTGTTCAGATAGTCTTCTTTCAGTCCACTGCATCTTGTAGCTTTAGATTCAATCCACTACATCTTCTGACATATGCCTTGTAGCTTCAATCTACTCCAAATGTAACATCAAGGATATGAGATTTGTGGCTTCAGTCTGCTTTCCTATCGCTTCAGTGGGATGAGATTTGAGATCTTCTCTTCTATAACTCTAGCAAGGCAAGATCTGATATCCTCGATTGGCTCCACTGCAACTTCAGGATACAAAATCTGACGTCTTCAATCAGCTTCAATCTTTATTCTTTATTCGACATATGATCCTGAGCTCAACTCATTTCTCGCAATATGAATTGACTCTGTAAAACTAAACATTAAAAACAGAAATTAAAAGGCTCAACTCACCTCTCGAAATATGAGTCGATTTTTGAAAAATAGAAATTAAAAGGCTCAACTCATTTCTCGCAATATGAGTCAGAAATTAAAAGGCTCAACTCACCTCTCGCAATATGAGTCGATTTTTAAAATACAGAAATTAAAAGCCTTAACTCACTTCTCGCAATATGAGTCGATTTTTTAAAATACAAAAATTAAAAGGCTTAACTCACTTCTCGCAATATGAGTCGATTTTTTTGAAAAATAGAATTTGCAAAACAGATTTTGAAAATACCTCGGCATGTGACCCGAGGCTCAACTCACCTCTCATAATATGAGTTGAACCTTTAAAGACAGATATTAAAAACAAAAATTAAAAATAGCTCACCACGTGAGCCGAGGCTCAACTCACTTCTCGCAATATGAGTTGATTTTTTTGAAAAACATAAACTAACAACAGAAATTGAAAAACCTCAGCGTGCCCCGAGGCTCAACTCACCTCTCGCAATATGAGTTGATTTTGGAAAAGTAAAAATTAAAACAGAATTTGAACAATTTGAAAATACCTCGGCATGTGACCCAAGGCTCAACTCACTTCTCGCAATATGAGTTGATTTTTGAAAAATAGAATTTGAAAATACCTCGACGTGCCCCGAGGCTCAACTCACCTCTCGTAATATGAGTTGATTTTTGAAAAATAGAATTTGAAAATACCTCGACGTGCCCCGAGGCTCAACTCACCTCTCGTAATATGAGTTGATTTTTGAAAACAGAAGTGAAAACATCAAAATACCAAAACCTGTTATCTGGCGGAACTCAGGAGTCTTTTCCTTTGATTCAGTACAGCTATCATCACGTCCTCTTACTCTACTGGATTACCTGTATATGCCATGCATGATGTTATCATGATATGCACATGTTTGTCTTAATGTTTTTATGCCTACATGATCATGTAATGTGCCTTAGGCATATTTGTCATATGTCTTTTTTCGTCACGAGTTTTCATGATTTACGTACATTACTTTGATTCTCGACTTTTTCCTCAGGTCTCGTACCCGTCCTCAAACTTCACGAGTAATCGACCTTTCTCAGATATCACTCTTTTTCCCCGGTTGAATTTTGTCCTTGTTTTAAGGCTCTTGTACTTATCAAATTTTCATCCAGGTAATGCTTAACATTTCTTTTGTTTAGAGTATGTCATTTCACTATTTATCATGTAAATAAACACATAATGAGATGCATGAAAATGGTCAGGTAGGGACAAAAAAAAAGATATCTCATATTCCTTTATTTCAAATGTGGCAAACAAAGAGAGTTAACCAATGATAGTAACAAATGTGCAAAAGAAAGAAGAGATCGTATTCAACGGATACAAATGCTTTAGATATTCGACACATGAACTCTTCCACGTTCCTCAATTAAGAATCTTTTAGAGTTTGGCTCATTGCGTAGAAGATTTCGAGCTTTCAGAGATGCTTCAAATACTGTAGTCTCACTGTTTGTCGTACAGTTTAAAACGCCTTGCCTTGTAAGCCGAATGTTTGCTTCATTAGAATGCCCTCTCGGGTTTTCATCCTAATCTTTTGTGTTTAATCAAAGCGCCCTTTTCGGGTTTTCACTCTGATCCCCTTTTTTTTGTTTCTTTTTTTTTTAAGATGCCCTTTTCGGGTTTTAATCTTGACTTTCTTTTTTTCAAGCATAGTACTTCTTCACCGCATCTGAGTTCACTGGATTCGGTAGCTCCTTGCCATCCATCTCGGTAAGGGTCAAAGCTCCTCCTGAGAATGCCTTCTTTACGACGTATGGTCCTTCCCAATTTGGTGTCCATTTTCCTCGCAGGTCCTTTTGTATTGGGAGAATTTTCCTCAGCACGAGTTCTCTTTCATGGAATTCTCTTGGTCGTACCTTCTTGTCATGGGCTGCGATCATTCTTTTTTGGTACATCTGCCCGTGACAAATTACCTTGAGACGCTTTTCTTCGATGAGGTTCAGCTGATCATATCGAGCTTGTACCCATTTTGCTTCTTCTAGCTTTAATTCCATTAAGACTCGCAGAGAAGGGATCTCAACCTCGATAGGTAGCACATCTTCCATTCCATAGACCAGAGAAAAAGGAGTTGCTCCTGTAGATGTTCGCACAGATGTGCGATATGCAAACAAAGCAAATGGAAGCTTCTCGTGCCAATCTTTATATGTCTCAGTCATTTTCCCAATGATCCTTTTAATATTTTTATTGGCTGCTTCAACAGCCCCGTTCATCTTTGAGCGATAGGGCGAGGAGTTATGATGCTTTATTTGGAATTGCTCGCACACTTCTTTCATCATCTTATTGTTCAGATTCGTGGCATTATCTGAAATGATTCTTTCAGGTAAGCCATACCGGTAAATGATTTCCTTTTTCAAAAACCTGCAAAATGCAGTCCTCGTCACATTACCAAACGAAGCGGCTTCTATCCATTTTGTGAAGTAATTGATGACCACAAAAATGAATCGATGACCATTTGATGCTTTTGGAGAAATTGGTCCTATAACATCCATGCCCCACATAGAAAAAGGCCACGGAGATGTCATGACATGAAGAGGAGAAGGGGCTACATGAATTTTATCGCCATAGATTTGACATTTGTGGCATTTTCTGGCAAAATTGATGCAGTCACTTTCCATTGTCAGCCAATAATAACCGAGTCTCATGATCTTTCTGGCCATATTGAAACCATTGGCATGTGTTCCGCAGATTCCCTCGTGGACCTCTTCAGGTATTTTCCTCGCTTCAACATCATCCACACATCTCAAGAGCATATGATCTTTTCCTCTTTTGTATAGGATATCCCCATCAAGAACAAATCCCGTTGCCATCCTTCTGATTGTCCTTTTGTCTTTCTCATTCGATTGTTCGGGGTAGTTTTGATTCTTGATATATTCCAAGATATCATGGAACCATGGCCGTCCGTCTGCTTCTTTCTCAATGCTACAACAGTATACAGGGACCTCGTATATGCTCATTTTGAGGGGCATTATTTCTGCTTCTTTACTTGTTTTGAACATTGAAGCCAAAGTGGCCAGGGCATCAGCCAATTGATTTTCTTCTCGGGGGAAGTAATGAAAAGTTATTTCTCTAAATTCTTTGATCAATTCAGCCACTAAATCGCTGTACTTAATCAATTTTGGGTCCCTCACTTCCCAATCTCCACGGATTTGATAAACCACTAGGGCTGAGTCCCCGTACACCTCTAAGATTTCGATGTTTCGTTCAATAGCTGCACGAAGCCCCATGATACAGGCCTCATATTCTGCGATATTATTGGTACAGAAGAAGTTCAATCTTGCAGTGAACGGATAATGATTCCCATCTGGTGATATCAGGATTGCTCCGATTCTATGCTGTAAAGCATTCGACGCACCATCAAAGCACATCTTCCATGTCTTCTCTTTTGATGGCTCAGATTCCATTTCTGTGATGCACATTAAGTCTTCGTCTGGGAAATCGAATCTTAAAGGCTCGTATTCCTCTGTCGTTCGAGTCGCTAGGAAATCGGCTATTGCGCTCCCTTTTATCGACTTCTGACTTACATAAGCAATGTCATATTCCGAAATGAGGATCTGCCATCGTGCCATTCTTCCTGATAGTGCCGGAGATTTCATCATGTATTTTATCGGGTCAAGCTTTGAAATCAACCATGTTGTATGGTACAACATGTATTGTCTGAGTCTCCGAGCTACCCAAACCAGAGCGCAACAGTATTTTTCAATGGACGAATACTTTGCCTCATATTCAGTGAACTTTTTGCTGAGGTAGTAAATCGCCTTTTCTTTCTTTCCTGACTCGTCGTGTTGCCCCAGTACACAACCTATTAAATTTTTGAACACAGTCAAATACAAAATCAATGGTCTTCCCGGAGTTGGCGGAACTAACACTGGAGGACTAGACAAATATTGCTTTATCTTATCAAAGGCCACCTGGCATTCTTCATTCCATTCTCCCGGGTTATGTTTTCGAAGAAGCCGAAAGATTGGATCGCATTGGTTGGTAAGTTGAGCGATAAATCGGGCGATGTAGTTTAATCTCCCTAAAAATCCTCTAACTTCTTTTTGCGTGCGTAGAGGTGGTAACTCTTGAGTGGCCTTTATTTTATCTGGATCAACCTCGATACCTCTTTCACTGACAATGAAGCCTAGCAACTTCCCTGAGGTAGCCCCAAACGTACATTTGGCTGGATTGAGCTTTAAGTGGAACTTTCTTAGCCTGTCGAACAACTTCTTGAGATTCACTACATGCTCTTCTTCCCCTCGGGATTTAGCAATCATATCGTCGACGTAGACCTCTATTTCTTTATACATCATGTCATGGAATAACGTTACCATAGCCCTCTGATATGTTGGCCCAGCATTCTTTAACCCGAATGGCATCACCTTGTAGCAGAACGTTCCCCACATTATTATGAAGGTAGTTTTCTCTATATCCTCAGGGGCCATCCTGATCTGATTATACCCTGAGAATCCATCCATGAAAGAGAACAATGAATGTTTTGCTGTGTTGTCCACCAACGTATCAATATGTGGCAAGGGAAAATTATTTTTTGGGCTTGCTCAATTCAGGTCACGGTAATCCATGCACATTCGTACTTTGCCATCTTTCTTTGGTACCGAGACTATGTTAGCCACCCATTCTGGATATTTGGAGGCTTGTAGGAAGCCAGCATCAAATTACTTCTTGACTTCCTCTTTTATTTTCAACAGCATTTCGGGTCTCATCCGTCTTAATTTTTGCTGGATAGGCTTGCATTCTGGCTTTAATGGGAGCTTGTGGACCACTAAATCTTCATCTAGCCCTGGCATATCCTGGTATGACCATGCGAAAACATCTTTGTACTCGCGGAGCAAAGCGATCAAATTATGCCTAGTGCTCTCTGAAATAGAAGTCCCAATCTTCACTTCTTGTTTCCTTTCTTCAGTGCCTAAGTTTATTGTTTCCACAGATTCTTCATGAGGCAAAATCTGTTTATCCTCTTGTTCCACCATTCTTAACAATTCAGGAGACGAGACGTAATCTTCAGCATTTTCTTCAGCTTCAAATTCCCCTAAGTAAACAGCCTTCTCAAAATTAATTTCAAGATTCGTAACGGGTTTGTTCATGTCGTCGATATCTGAGCACCTGAAAGTCGAATGGAAAAGGAAACTATAGAGGGGCATCCAAGTATTGAAACCAACAAAAGAAATGTCATGTCACGGCAATGAGGCAAACTTGAGTATAGGCTATGAAATGAGAAAATGATTATGAAATTAGCGATAATGCGAAAAAAAAAGGTGACAAAATGCATCTTCATTGATATTCATTTGAATGATAAAGAGCGAATGTACGCTCTTACAAAAGAATTCCATTATATCTAAGGACACAATAGAAGGTTAATGTTTAGCATTACTCTGAAGATTTATAAACTAAAAGAAGCTCCTCGACAGTCCAATTGTTCAACATGAAACCAGGGGGACAAGGGCGTATCCTTGAGACGTCATTACTCGCATCAGCCCCTTTGTCAATAACATTTATACTGACATTTTGAAGACCCTTTTCAATTAACCACAGCATGTTTCGTGGACCATCTTGTCCAGGGTACATCATTCCCGCAGATGTAAATGTTTTAGACAAAGGAGGGTACTCTATTGGTTCCCATTCTGGTTCTCGGCCCAAAGTTCTTACAATCCTTCTTTCCTGATCCTTCTTCCACTGTCTTCTTCTTTGATGCATGTCAGGCTGGAACCCCAAACCGTATCGGGCCTTGTGGTGCACTGGCTTTAAAGCCCTGACTATTCCTTGCAGATATCTACCTAAACCTCTTCTTGCTCGAGCTCCCCTTCCTACGGTCAATTTGACACCCATTCTAGTATTTCTCGACAGTTTTGGCACCGGAATTTTGTTTCCCTCAACAACAAAAGTGGCATTGACAAATTCAAAGGATCGAAAGGAACATTCCAGTGCGTTTTTGTTCACTTCCAAGTACAGTGCATCGGCAGAGACAGATGCGACAATATCTTCTTAAGCCCTCGATCGTGACCAAACAAATTGTCCCATGATAAATTTCACCTTTTGATGGAGGGATGATGGGACTGCTCCAGCAGAATGGATCCATGGTCTTCCCAAAAGGCAGTTATAAGAGGGTGTAATGTCCATGACCTGGAACTCGATATCATAAATGTAAGGGCCCACTTCCAAAGAGATTTCAATCTTTCCCATGACTTCACGTCTCATCCCGTCGAATGCCCTTACCGTGGAATGACAAGGCCTTAAGTAGGACAAATCCATCGGTATTCTGGAAAGCGTGGCCAATGGCATAACATTTAACGCCGACCCATTATCGATGAGCACGTTCGGTATTATGTAGCCCTTGCAGCGAGTCGTGATATGCAACGCTTTCACCGAGCCTCTACCATTTGGCGGTATCTCATCATCACTAAAAGAGATGAAATTATCCGCATTCAGATTGTTTACCCACCTATCAAGCTTCTCAACAGATATGTTGTTGGCTACATAAGCTTGATTTAACACCTTCAATAAAGCATTACGATGTGGCTCAATTTAACAAAGAGAGATAAACCGAGATTCGTCTTTGGTCGCTTACTCAATTGTTCCACCACACTATACTCACTGTGCTTGATAAATTTCAAGAATTCCTGAGCTTCCTCCTCATTCACAGGCTTTTTAGTTTCTTGCACGGGTGGAATTTCTTGCTCGACTTCGACTTCGTGCATCACTGCTTTCCTTTTTTGCTTCAAGTCACTACTTTTCTTTAGCGGTTCAACTTCTTTGGAATAACACCGCCCATTGCGGGTAAAATGGCCTACCTCTCCAACATCTCCAGTTATGGCTTCAGACTTTTCACTTTCAGGTGTGACGATGTTGACATCGTATCTCCACAGTACTGTTTTATTGTCCTTATAAGGGAAAGGAGATGGTACTTCGATTATGACTTTTGGTTTCACCGGCTCCTTCTTCGCGTCATAATAAATTATTAACGGTCGGTCTGCGCTATACGGGAAACCTGGTGATTGATTGTCAGAAGCACATATTTCTCATCTATCGGCTTCCTCGCTTTTATAAAAGATCCCAATCTCCTTGTTATCCATCATACTTTGCAGTAATCTTCTGAACTCATCGTAAGACTGAATGTCGTGCCCTTCAATGCCATGAAACTCACAAAAACTGTGACCTTTTGCATCTTTTCCTTCGGATACTCCGTTAAAATGACAGAGCAACCCTTTTTCAACTAGTACCTCCCAGATTCTCTCCAGAGGTGTTCTTATTTCAGAAACCCATCTTCTACTTTGTTGTTTATCCTCCTCTCCTACTGCACTCACATTCCTTTCGGTGTGGTTTGGGAAAGGATTTCCGGCTGTACCGCCAGTACCATCAAATCGCAAAATGCCCGCATCGATAAGCCCTTGAACTCTCCTTTTGAAGGCAAGACAGTTCTCAGTAGAGTGCCCCTGGTTCCCGGCATGGTATGCACAACTAGCATTTGGATCGTACCATTTCGGGTATGGAGGTTTAAGGGGTGCCATGTAATGGGGAGATATCAATTGTTTCTCCAAGAGTTTTGGGTACAATTCCCCATACGACACAGGGATAGGAGTAAATTGTGGCTTCTCGGGGTTGGGCTTTGTTGATCTTGGTTCGTTTCTGGGTTGGTTTTGAACGGGTACAGTGTTTTGTGAAAAAGTGGTGACGGGTCTTTGGTTGTTCATGGCATATACAGGGGTAGGAAGGAGGTGGTGTTTGGTAGTAAGGGGTTTAAGGGGGATAATAGAAATTTGGAGGTGGATAATTTCGAGGTCGGGGTTGGTTTGGATATGGATTAGAGGCATAACAATTTCTCATTCCCACCATGTGGGCTTCTGGTTCTTTCTTCTTCATAGGCGCTGCCCTTTTTGAACCTTCTGAACCTTCCATTCTATTGCTCTTGACGGCATTCTCTATGAGCTCACCAGATATTACAATATCCGCAAACTCCTTCGTGGTACTTCCCACTAGTTTGTCATAAAACGACGCCTTTAAGGTGTTGATAAAGAGAACGGTTATCTCCGTTTTTGTTAGTGGGGGTTCCACTTGGGCCGAGACGTCTCTCAATCTCTGCGCATACTGTTTGAAGGTCTCTGACGGCTTTTTCTCCATCATCTGCTAAGTCATCCGGTCTGGCACCATATCTGACACATACTTGTACTGCTCGCAGAATGCTGACGCCAAGTCCTTTCAGGATCGAATCTTTTCTCTACTGAGTTGGTTGTACCGCCGAAGAGCTGACCCCGTTAGACTATCTTGAAAGCAATGTATAAGTAGCTTATCCTAGTTCACGTAACCGGTCATTTTTCGACAAAACATGATAAGATGTGCTTTTGGGCACCTTGTCCCATCATACTTCTCAAAATCAGGCACCTTGAACTTCGGAGGCAAAATTAGATCAGGTACCAGATTGAGTTCCTTGGCACTTAGTGCGGAGAAGACTTCGGTGCCTTCTATTGCTTTGAGTCTTTCCTCTAGACTCCTATATTTTGCGTCATGGTTATCCAATTTCAACTTGGCTACCTCTGCTGGGTCATCCAGATCTGGAACTAGTGGATCAGCAGGACTAGCCCCTGGGTTCGACGCGAATATTCCTTGCCCCAAATTAGCGGGTGGAGCAGGTGGTATAGGTCGATGTTCCAAGTCGGTGGGTTCCCCTTGAGTATACCCTCTTTGTGTTGTATATGCGGGCGGTGGAGTGAATCCCGGGGGATAGAGTGGATCCTGATCGTGGTGAATTCTTAACTGAGGTTCCATAACATCGGGGTTCTGCATAGGTCCTTTTCCTTTGACCAAAGTTGTCATCATCTCCATCATTTTGGCCATCTGATCTCTTTGCTCGAGTGATTCCTCTCGAGATCTCACCATTAAGTCTCTCGTTTCTTATTGCGATTTGGCCAGTTACTCTTGTAATTCCTTTTGAATCCTTTCCATCCTTTCAATTCTCTCATTGAATTCAGCCTCCATTACTCTAGCTTGTCAGCGCGTTTTATAGGAGTGGCGTGGTTCCAGATTTGAAGTCTTGCAACTGCGGATTATACGGTTCTTTAGTTTTGGTGGATGATTATGGTGATATGTACATGCGATGAATGGATAAATGAATATACGAATGGATGAATGTCCAAAGAATAAATGATACATAAATGTTAGTTATGAGTAAATATGCAAGAATTTGGTGTTGATTTCAAGATAGCCCCATATTTAGGCATTTCATTTATCAAAAGAGTACATTACAAAAAGTTTTCATTTTTCCAACAGTTACACAAATTTCCTCGCCACATTGCCTTATTTCTTTACTTGCTCTAAAAACTCTGATATACTCGATCTTTGGCTCGGAGGGAATTGGCAACTGAGAACTTCAGCTTCATCTGATAATTGAACAACTTGCATAGCCGCTTTGCGAATTTCATTAATCAAGAAGTCGAGTTGCATTTCTTTTTCTTGGAGAGTTCCTTCATACGCGTGAATATCCCTATCGTACTGATCATTCTTTTCTTCTAGAGCCTTCAGGAGGTTATCCAATTGTTGTTGACGAGATTGCAGCATATTTTCTAGATCTCGTGCTTTCCTTTTTAATTCTTGATGTTCAGACTGACTATTCGCAAATTCTACAGTCACCATTTCATACTCGGCGTTCTTCCTTCTTAACTCTATTGCAGTATGCAGTGACCTTTTCTTTTCCCTCTTTTTTTTGCTTTTCCTTCCAAAATTCCATTCCTCCCTTGATATTGCTAATTTCTTCCTTCCACTCTGCTGTCGACTTTGCCTAACCCACTTCGTTTCTTTATTGTGCCTCTTAACTTCTTATTTTCTATGTGAAGGTCTCTCAAGTCATTCCTTACGACCTCTCACCTCTTTTTTGCACTTTCTCGATTCTGGATCTTTCAATCTGAACATCGATCTTCAATTGATAATTTTCTTCTTGAAGGGCACTAAGATCCCGAGACATTTTGGCCTTTTCTCGTTCAAATTCCTTCCTTGCCATCTCTAGCTCAGACGGCGTTTCCTCCGAGAAGGGATTCCGGACAGTATAGTTTGTTGACGAGATTTGCTGACTATTTACCCGTTACTTCCTCCATAGGTCGTAATCTTGGGTTAGGGTATCAGCATATAGGGCCAATTCCATTAGGTGAACTTTCTTTCAAGATTTTGCAATGTCTCGAACTCTCTTCATATATCCTTCACCCGTAAAAGCAAACTCGGACTGCGCTAGTCCTCCGGTGGGAGGGATGAATTGTCGTGAAGAAAATTGCCTTTGGACTAATAGTGGGGCATATCCAACTCCTCCCCATAATCCGAGTAAAGGTACCCAATCTTGGCTTCCACATTTGTATAGCAGGATTGAATGACGGATCCATGGTGCTCTCCATGTTATATCCTCGGCGCGAAGGTTCTTAAAAACTGAGACCCAATGTTGCTCAGTGACTTTTTTTGGCCATTCTTTATTAAGATAAGCTTCCAACGGAGAGAATGTTTTAGAAAACATATGGAACGGAGTGCGCTCTACTTTCCAGTACTGACTCAAAATCCAAACATTGAGCAACTGCGCGCATCCAATAAATCGTCCTTCCCCTTTTCTTCGACAACTACTCAGGGATCTGAAGGTCTCGGCTAGGATGGTCAGGACAGGGTTAATTCCTTGTTTTAGCCTTTCGAAGAAATCTACTACTGCAACTTCAAGATGTCCGAGAAATTTCGGGAAAATAACCAAACCGTAAATAGCCAAGGCCAATAGATTCATCCTTTTCAGCATGTCGGGATGGTTCAGAACCAAATCTCGTAGGGAAGACCATGGAATGCAAATGGTTTCATTCTTCTTTTTTATCTGTTTTTCGGCCCTTGTATCGGTCATGTCTGTTAACCTCATTAACTTTTTCTTGAAGGTCATCGGCTTAGGCTCATTCACATATATTTTGCCAAATTATACATTGTCGATGCGGAGTAAAGCAGCATACTCTTCTATGGTTGGAGTCATGTCTTCTTGATTGAAGGTGAAGCACTGATAAGCTGGGTCCCAGAATCGAACCATGGCTTGAATCAACTGTTCGTCTACACGGATAGTGATCAGGTAAGCTATATCTCCATACCTCTCAGTGAAAACGCCCTTAGTGTCTGAATCCTACTGATTCCAAATTCGAACCAAATCCTCAAGGTTATTTTGGCGAACATTCACAGATATATGTTCGGGCAAATTGGCAACACACCCTTCCACTAGACTATCCCCCTTTTCTCTTTGAGTTTTTAGAGACCAGTCCCGAACCACGGCATTCTTCTCGGTTATTTGTGTAATTGACTCCTCCATCAGAAACCCGTCTTTTGGCAACTAACCTTTAATCAACACCTTCCTAATATGATGCCTATGATGCATGATGAAAATAAAAATAAAAACAAACAAACTTGGTTAGTAAACACAACAAATATAATTTGAGAAACAAATTAAACTACCCAATCCAATTCTTTTACATAAACAGTGTAAAGGCAAACGGCAATTTTCCCGTGTACTTATTTTGGTGACTATAAGTGGACAGAGGTTCGGCATGGCTCTAATTGGATAGCTCGTATGGTTCATTACATGCGGTTTTGGTTCTAGATAGGTACTCGAATTGCTTGTACTATCATCTGCTAAGATTAGTACGGAGCCTCGGTCATAGCCCATCACAGGCTCACGAGTTCAATTCGAGGGATTACATTTACTTATGCCTATGCAGAGGGACAAGTTAACTCATGAAAGCATAAGTCATATGTAACCCGAAAGTATTCACTAGCTTTGTCATGAGGAGGGCGAGTTAACTCACGAAGGCGTAGCGTTTACTTTCATTTAAACGGACGGAGCCCGGGTATAGAGCTCATGTTATGCAAAATGCAAGTGCACGGTGTGTGGGGGAGAAACTTGCAAACCTTTATGTTTTATTTAAAAACTAAACTAAAAATAAAACCATAAAAATTTAAAACTGAAAAACAAAAGGACAAAAACGAGTTAGAAAAATATTTACAACATAATGCGAATGCATGACCCTTTTTTAAAAACGAAAATTTGAGGATCACGACTAAATGTTAATTTGAACAAGGAACTTTGAAGATTTTGACAACACACGTTTAATTCAACTCGACTCTCGAAAAGGCCTATCCCCAGCGGAGTCGCCAGCTGTAGCGACGTAAAAATTTGGTTTCGGTCACTAATTATGGCGATTTATTGAGAGCTTGAAAATTTGAAGTTTGAAATTTTGATTTTTAAAATAAACAGGGAGTCGCCACCGATCCTTTTTCCTAGGTGTGATCGGACACCTATTAGATTTCTTTTTAAAACGAAAAGAAGGCTGAATTTAGGGTCTACGTTAAAAGCCAGAGAAAAATTAGGGTTCGGGAGTCAATTACGCGCGAGGAAGGTATTAGCACCCTCGCGACGCCCAAAAATTGGTATCTCATAAACACGTGTTGTCTTAATTTTCAAAAATACGAGTTCAATGTAAAATTTAATCGTAATCTGATTAAAAATACGAGAAATTTTGGTTTATTCCGGTTTTTGAGAAGGGTATATCGCTTTAACACGAGTCAATTGACGTTCACCCAACATAGCGATGAACTCGATGACTTAATGTTAAATCGGTACATTGCCTTGATTATTGAAATTAATTAGCAAAACAAGAATATGATTTTCGAAATAATGCAAAGCAAATTGATATGAAATAAAAATAAATAAATGAAAGAGCTAGGTATATATTGAAACAAATAATCAATGTAACAATAATATTAAAATGATAAAGATATATATGATATTAAACATAACACATGAAATGGAAATAATGAATGTATATACATAATAATGATATTAAGAGTATATACGTAATATATATACAAATATATAAATAGCGATAGTATTGGAAAACATGCTATATAATATTCGAAGTATATACAAAATATAGATGAAAATACAATGTCAAAAGGTATATACATACATAATAATATTAAAATAAATGACAAATAATAATAATGAAAATAATAGATATAATAGTAAATATAATAATATGTGAAAATGATATTATGTATAAAAATATATATGTGTAGAATAAAATATATATACTAATAATAAATATAATAAGAGTAAATAAATGTAATAATAATATATACAAGGGTAATATGGTATTTAATACATACGTAATGTGTATAAAAAACAATATACATAATATATAAAATATATATATAACACAACATGTACTATGATGATAATAATGATAATAATAATAAGGATAATAATAATAACAATAATAGTAAAAATACAAAAGAAAATATGACATAATAATAAGGTAAGGAAAATAAAGTAGTAAATAATAATATATTTAAAATAATAAATATAATATTAAAAATAATAATATTAAAAATAATGCCATATAAGAAGTAAATATATATATATATATATATATATATATATGTAATAAAAATATACACTAATATTCAATAATAAAAGTACATATAATAATAGTAATAATATCAAGAATAGTATAAATAATATGTACCTAGCAATAATAATAATCAGTAGCAATAATGTAGTAATAATAATAGCAAAATTAATATTACAAATAATATTTAAAACAAAAAGGACGAAATTGAGACCAAAACAGAATTCTTGGGGTGAAATTAGAAATAAAATAAGCCCAGGGGCCAAATTGCAACGCGTGCGTGAACAGGAGGGACCAAAGGCGCAATATCCCCAAGCATCTAAAACGCTGCGTATGCTTGGGGACCATATTGAAAACTGTTGAAAATTATCGGGCCTGATTGCAAAACACCATAAACCTAATTGTAAAACCATAAGAAAGCGGAGGGGCCGAAAGCGTAATTAGCCCCTCTGCTTAGAAACATGTGGATCTTTGTGGGTTAGGGTCGGGTCGACCCGATCCAAGGCGAAACGACACCGTTTCAGCCCTAAATTTCAATGCCCAAAACGACAGTGTTTTTGTGGGCTATAAATAGCCTTTAAGTCTGAAAAAAAATCATTTGGAGCCAAAACCAGAAAAAAAAAAAAAAAGAGAGGAGAGAAGGGCCGAGCGATTTCCGCGAGGAAGGGGGCACTGGTCGTCACACACGACCTTCACAGGTAGACTTGCACAACCCACCGTACCTGATGGCCGAAAAGGGTAAGTTTTCCAATTTTTTCCTTTTTTTTATTTTTTTATTGCCTTTTTTACTATTTATATTATATTTATATACATAAAAAGTGGATTTGTATGTTTGTATGTATAAACAGAAAGAAACAGAAAGAAAAGAAATCCATGGTCACCTTTTCACTATTTTGATTCTGTTTTTGATGTTTAAATTCCTCGATTTGCTGCTTTTGAACCTAAGATTGTTATTTCTGATCTTTGTATGGAAAAACAAAAAAAATCCAACCTCTTTTTTATTCTCTCCTTCGGGTTTTTATAACCCTTATACAAATATTTGTTATTTACTTGCGTGTGCCTGTTTGATTGCAGGGTATGATGGCCGGTGGAGCGGTGGAGCAGGCTTTTGGCAGTGGGGTCGGTGGAGGCAGGTGGGAGTGGTTGCGGCGCAAGTGGGGGGTAGTTGGTTAGGGTTTCAGAAGCTGAAACCCTAGGTCAGGATTTGAGGTTTTTGGGCTTCTTTTAGTAGGCTGGTAATATTAGGTTAGTGGGTTAGTGGGTTACTGAGGGTAATTGGGTTGTATTGGCTTATGGGTAGTTATGTTATTGGGCTCTGGGTATGGGTTGGTTTAAATGGGTTGGGGTTATTTAATGATTGTAATGGGTCTGATGGTTTAGTTTGTAAAGGGGTTTGAAATTGGGCCAATTTAGCTGGGTTTATAAAATTGTAAATGAGTTCTTTGTAATAGTAGCTAAAATTGGCCTGTACAGCATTCGATCGAATCGAATCGAATCGAATAAAAAATTTTCGAGTTAATCGAGTTTTCGAATCTTATTTTATCATCCTAACTTTATTTGAAATTTTCTCGAATCGAGTCGAGTGAGATGGAATTCGAAATCGAATCGAATCGAATATATTTGTTCGAGTTAAATTTTATAAAATAATTTTGGGTCCTTGTAACTCATCATCACCCATCGTGATAAAATTTTTCCACCTTAATCAAAATTTTTATTAACTTTCATCACCTCATAATTTATTTTTAATCTTTTATATACGGGTTAGCTTCTTTGTTTGCTTAGTTGTTTCAATTATCTTCGATTCTTGTCACTATGTATTTTGGAATTAAAAATATATTAAATGTAAAATGTGATTTTTAATAAAAGTTATTTTAAAGATAAAATGTGAAATTGATACCAATATAGAATTTTAACATGAATATTTAATGGCATAATTAATAATTCAATTTTAATATAAATATTCAATACGACTAAACAATTCAATCATATAAATAATATAAAATGTAAAATTTAATTTAATAATATAAGTAATAGATATAAATAAAATTATTACTATTTATGTTTAGTGATTTTTTTTTTGGATAATTTTGATTTTTTATTTGAGAGTAAAAGGTGAGAAGTAAAAGTTTAGGGAGAAAATAAAATGTTTTGAGGAATGAAAGTTTGAGGGGAAATAAATAGGGGGAGTAAAATTTTGGAGGGAAAATATTAAAAAAAAATTGGGGGGTGGATTTGGGGTAGATGGGAGGTGGGATGGGAAGGAAGTAAAAATTTTAGGGGAAAGAGGGAGGGAGTAAAAATTTTAGGGGAAAATAAAAAGTTTTGAGGGTTTTTGGGAGTAAAATTTAAAAAAAAAAAATAAATGAGAGAGTAAAATTTTGGTGGGAAATGGATTTTGGGTAGATTGGGGGGCTGGGATGGAAGGGGAGTAAAAGTTTTGGGGGGAAAGTGAGAAGGAGTAAAAGTTTTGAGGGAAAAGTAAAAAGGTTTGGGAGTTTGGGGTAAAAATGTAAAAATTATAGTTTGATATTCGAATTATTCGAGTTATTCGAATTCGAAAACTCAACTCGATTCGAACTCGAAATTCGAAAAAAAAATTCAAGTTGACTCGAATAACTCGATTAACTCGAATAACTCGATTCGTTTGACTCGAAATTCAAATTTTTTTTCGATTTTTTCGAGTCGAATCGAGTTTTGCTCACCCTTATAGCAGAGTGTCCAATGGTGTGACTTTATACACGTGACTTTCACATTTTTATTAGTGTTATTTTTCAGAGTTTAATTTTTTTTGGTATAATTTGACTTTCAGTCAAACGTTCATGTTTATTTTTATATGTACTTCTTTGGATTTAATTTCTAATGTATTGTAATATTTATACTTTTTTTTTATTGTAATGATTTATGTAGGAATGAAATTTCTATTTGGAAAAAAAAAATAAGAAAATCATATTAGGTCCTGAATATGACTAGCTAGGAAAATGTCATTCAATTGGTTAATGTGTCAAGTTAGTAGTTCGTTAGTTGATTAACGAAATTTTTAACGGCAGTAATCAATTGAACAATTATCTTAATTAAGGTAATTATATTAACAAAAAGTATTGTAAAGTGACCAAAATAGAAACGATACTATTTTAAGGTGACTTCCGATGCAGTTTACCCAAATTTGTTACTAATCTCATATTCTATGTAAGTTATGAATTTTTTAATTTGATCAATTTTAGTTATTATACTTTTTGAATAAGTCCGTTTTAGTTTCTTTAATTTTCCAATTTAGAAGTTTCAGTCCAACCCAAACAGTAATAGTTAAATCTGTTTGGTTAAATTCTATTTTTAATCTTGCGCTATGTGTAATGTTGTAGATGGAATCCATGTTCTCCAACCAGATTATGCTTAGTCCTAAACTTTTTGAATTTCTCTGTATGCATACGTCAACCATTAAATACATTAAATGTATTTTTTATGAGTAATATGTGAAAATAATAAGCTGATATGATATTACGCATGCAATAATATATTTGTTGCATCAGATTTTAGAAATAGTAAAATTTAATGAATTTAACCATTATTGCTTGATCAGGACTGAAATTTTAAAATTTAAAATCCTAGAGTCATCATTAAGAAGGTTTTACCTAAATGTTACTTCAGCCCGAACAGTAGGGGTGTTCAAACGGTTAACCAAACCACACTAGTATTAATTGAATTAACCAAACTTTTTAATCTTTTAACCATTAATCGAACTGAAATTTAAAAAAAAAAACCTTAACCGAACCAAAATATTTCGGTTAATTCGGTCGGTTAACTAAATTAACCAATATTTATCTGTTTTTTTTTGTTAAAACAAATATAAAATATAAAAAAAAATTGATTATATTCATTTGACCGAATTATCTGAATTAATCGAATTAGTAATAGTCTAATTATTTATTAAGTTCGGTTAATTCTATTAATTATCCAATTTTAAATTAAATTAACTGTTAATTAAAATTCCAAAAACCTTTAACCAATCTCCGATTGAACTAGATCGATTCATTCGATTAATTCGATTTTAACCGAAGTTTGAACACTCTTACAAATTAATGTCCGTAAAAAAAAATGAGCAAATTGATGTAATGGGAATTTAACCAAAACTAAACTGTTGTAATGATAAAGTAGAGAATATTATTATTTGTCGTGATGATGCCAAACATTTTCTTTTTTGATTGTTGAGTGAAATATTTACATTCCAAAAGTTGTGAATTTCCTCAAGAAAAAGAGTCCATTAAAGAACAGAATCTCCAAAAGAAACCCTTTCATTTTTTTACTTTGGTTTATTCATATATATGATTAGTCTGATTAGATCACATTATCCTCATCATCATAAAGCTGCTGTTGTAAGAACCAAATATTCTCTTCACACCACTCACTCTCCATCCAGTAATCTCCACCACCAAGCCAACCATTGCCATTGGTCTGCTCATCTATACCCCATGTCTCTGCTACAGTTGAACCGTATGTGACTGGGGTTTCCGACGAAGACTCAGGTAGGAGACTCTGGTCGACCTGGACCGACTCAGTTTCGTTTCCATAGGTGAGTTGACCAGAGGGTGACTCGTGTTTAGCACGGCTGATCTGTTCTATTAAACGAGGGATATACTCGTAGCGCAAGGCGTCCCTGAATTTGCGGCTGTTAACGTCGCATTCAAGCTTCTTTGCCTGTTTCTGGACTTTGGTTCTCCAGTAGTTCTTTATTTCATTGTCTGTCCTTCCAGGCAAGTGTTCGGCAATCTTCGACCACCTTAAACAGGGTTCCATGCTCAAAATTAGACAAATTCACAAAAACCCCGCCATATATATATATATATTGAATTCACTAATAATAATAATAATAATAAACCTGTTGCCCCAAATAGAATGGAGTTGAATAATCAATAATTGTTCTTCAAGGGTGATGCTGCCTCGTCTAACAGCAGGTCTCAAGTAATTCAGCCATCTCAATCTGCAACTTTTCCCTGTTCTTCTTAACCCTGTAACATAGTTACAATTTATACAAGTAAAAAAACTCCAAAAAGATGCATAAATAAATGGCGGGAGAAACTATGGAATACCTGAGAAACGAGCGACGGAATTCCAGTGACCTTCACCGTGCAGAGTGACATAAGCCTTGAGTATGGAGTCTTCTTCTTCAGTCCACTGACCTTTCCTTACGTCCATCTCTTCTTCAATTTGGTGACCACTTTCAGATATGGAGAAGAAACCTCTCTCGTAAACTTCCATTGATTTTGGGAGAAGAAAGGGTTGGAATCTAAGAGACAAAGAGACAGAAAGAGGGTTTTATTGTTATTTCTATTTCTGGAGGGGGATTTTGATAAGTGTTGTTGTAGACAATGAAGCTGAGCTTATGGTGATATTAGATAAGTGGAGGTGATATATAGAGCGGGGGGGTACAGATGGATATAAGTCAGATTTTGAGTGTTAATATCGTGAATGAAAAAGTAATTACCGAAAATATTTAATTAAGTTTTAATGTAATTATCGGATATCAGATAATTATATCTAAATATTATATGTACATACATAAAAAAGAGTAAAAATAGGATATAAACACTTAATAAGAAGCTCGATTTGTCTTAAATAAAATTTCAAATTTTAATATTGTGAAAAAAGAAAACAGTCTAGGAAGAGTTTTATTTCTATTTAAAATATTTATATGAATCAACACTAAATTTAATTAAAATTAAATGTGATTATCAAATACCCAACCATCATAATAAAATGTTACTACTAAGGGTGAGTTTAGATGGACAGCGAGTGCAGTGCGTTTGGTTTATTTTTCTGTTTCATGTTATAATATTATTACAATATCTAATTTCACAGTCACTGCTATTTTTACATTAACAGTAGGTAAACCGCCCATCCAAATCCACCCTAAAGTGATAATCAAAATAAATAATGAAGTGATTTAGTTAAAAGCATAAAATTGATATTTTATTGAACCCATGTGGTGCATGTTTGTGTTTGGACTTTTCTGTACCTATCCCACACGCAAAATTGGACAAAACATTTTAATATACAGTAATTAATAAAAATATAAACAATATTCTTATTCTAGAGTCATACTTTGACCATAGAAACTTTAACAAAAAGAAATACTCATTTTTAATGTATAATAAAATAAGTAAACCCATTGATCTATAATCTGTAATCTATGATATATAGAGGTATAGGTTTGGAAAAAAAATTCATTATATTATTAAATTTATATTAAAATAATTATAATATTTAATTTAAAATTATTACTAAAAAATTTAAAATAAAATTAAAGTTGTGATAATTATACATTTAAAAAAATTATAATTAAAATTATTAATTAAAAAATTGTGCTAATTTTAAAATAAAAAGATGTACTAAATTTATTGGCGTAAAATAGAGTTATTATTTGAATATAATTCTAAGGTCGTATTTGGTAGGTTTGATGTAAAAGAGGAGTGTTATGTTAAATAACATATTTCAAAATGAATGATAAAAGTGATAGGTTGCTGAAAATTGTGATATATGTCACTCTTCTTACCATGTGTATTCTATGAGTTAAAACACAAGTGTTATTTGTTAATGTACCATAATACTTTTAGCATTTTTATTTCTATATAATTTAAAGTAAAATATAATAAAATATTACTATTTAAAAATATTTATATTAAAATATAATAAAATAAAAATATTATAATATTTAATTTTATATTAATATTAATACAATAAAATAAAAGTACTACTACTAAAACAATATATTAATATTATTACTTTCTAAAAAATAAAATATATAATTTTACATCAATGTTAATATATTAATATAAATTTAAATTTAAATTTATATATTTTATAATTAAATCTAAATAAAAATATTTTTAAAAATCATTTAATTTAAATTTGGGCTGAGTCAGGTTGACCTGCAGACAAAAAATGATGGGTTGGGCTGACCTGATCAGAGTCCACCCGACTCATAATTAGTTGTGCTTGTAATATGTGATTGTTGTATAAAGATAAAATTTAAACACAAATAATTGAAGTTAAACAAAAGGTTAATATCACTTTGACATCGGTAAAACCTATCATCCAACTTTAAGCAAAAACCCCAAATGAGCATAAAGATTTTATCTCAAACCCTATTATAAAATTGTTGGCTTCGCCGGTATTATACAAGTTTAATGTGTAATATATATTTATAGCGTGGAGTGTGTTTTGGTATCTATATTTTTAAAATGATTGTAAAGGTTTATGTACATTAGAAAAACAATTAGCAAATTGGTATTTTTGTAAAATCTGGAAAAAATGTTAATTTTATAATATGAACTTAATTGAATGATGTGCATTAACGGTGTGTTTGATAAATTATTGAAAAATTTCATTTAATTTCATTGAATATTTAATTTTTTAATTATGTTTGATAACCATATTTATTAACTTTTTATTTAAAATTTTCAATAAAAAAGTATTGAGTATGATAAGTAAATAGATTATCTTTACCATTCAAAATAAAATAAAAAATACCATATTAATAAGATTAAAATTATGAAATAATGAATTTACAAAAATCAAGATTTACTACTATTTAAACAAAATAATTACATTTTGTGTTTAATTTTTATTATTATATCAAATGGTTTTATACTATAAATTCAATGCTTACAAAATTCAGTATTTAATATTTTAGCACTTAATTTTTCAGTTTATTAAACACGCCTTAAGTTAAAATTTTAACGTGAATTTTTAAGTGACATAGCATATCTACTTGACCTGTTTTAGCTTTAAAAAAAAAATTGTTGCAATAGTTAAATGCAAGGTTAAAATTTGCTCAAGTCCCTATACTCTTTGCATATTTGTAATTTAGTTCTCATGCTTTTATTCTATGTACTTTTCATACTTCAAAATTTAGGTCCAATTGTTAATTTCGACTAAATTCTTCTGTTAAATTCACTAGTGTGATATTTTGAAATTAAAAGAAAAAAACCTCACTTGATAAACATGTAACAAAAAACGATGTTCGTAATGAACTTGAATTTAATAAAAGAATTTTAATAGTGTTGACAATTGGACTTGAATTTTTAAATAAAAAAGTTGAAGGAATAAATTTTTTAAAATAAAAATAGGAGAATTAAATTCTAAATGCACAAAGAGTAAAAGAATTAGGAGCATATTTTTACCTAAATGCAATAACTTGTGGTTTATTAAGCTATAATAGATCCATTGAACATGTCATGTTGTATTTTTTAACTAATGCCACACTATCTAATTAAATCCAACGAATAGAACTAACAAGATTTTCTTTTATTAGAAAGATAACAATTTTACTTGTTTTTATAAGATACATAGATTTTTAGGCTCATTTTAAAAGTCTAAAACCACTTAGCATTATCATTGAGGAAAAGCTTTCATATCATATTTTATTTGAATATCATCCTGACTTGAATAAGATATCTTCATCTCATGATTTTATTTGAATATCACCCCCATCTCACCTTGTCATGTGTGTGTTACTCTCATATGATATTCTTGATTCCTTTGAGTTAAATCTATTCATTCAATACAATCTTATTTTATCTCATTGTCACCATTGTGTCTTCTTAATGATTAATATGATCACTGTCAACAAATGACTGTGATACATTACTCGTTCGAGAACAAACAACCCGTAACCACATTCTATATTTATCAATTCACACAATGCCAATGAGAGGATATCATTAATTCTTTAATTGAAATATGAATTCCATGTTGCTAGTAAAACCATGCCATACACAAGTCATGTGCCCAACATACTGGCCATGGACTCGATCATCTTTAGAGCATAAGCCTCCACTTATATCAAAGCACATGAGTTGCATACGCATGGTTAGTGACTAACTTAGGATTTAGGTAAATCACACTATGAACATCACAAGTGAATTAATACACAAACGGATTCAAAATTAATTCATCTTGTGTCCAGTCCAATGTATCATTCTACCAATGAATACATCTATGTCTCTAACCGTGGAGCCAACTGCTCCGATAGCCAAGACTAGCTATCTCTCCAATTTGAATTGTAGACGGCATAATAATCCTTCTCAGTATTTGAATCAAATGCTCACTTCGATTCTTTTACGGGATTATGGACTTATTTAGATTATCTGCTGAAGTAAGTTGTCTTTCTCGCAATGTAAACGTTGCCACTTATATTCAATTTGAACTTAGACAATCAATGACCTAATATTTGCTTGTCACAATTTCGCTATGCATTCAAAATATAAAAGACAGAAATACAAAAGATATAATAGTGAAATGTGGAATTAGCTTTATTTATTTATTCATTGTTCAAATAAATAGAAAACAATTAAATGTTTACTACAATATAGACACATTTCCCAACACTAATTGTTGTTCGAACATGAAGTGAAACAAGAGAAGAAGTCAAAGTTCCTAACAAGTGAGATAGGTGTGGATTTTGACTTGTGTATACCCTTTTTCAGTGATGAAGTGAAATTAAAAGTGGAGAAAGATTGATGCAATTTTTATTTTTTGCAAATGGTGTGATGACAAAAGGGAAAAAATGTTTCTTAGCTTACAATATTGACTTCATTGAAAAAAATCTCATTTCGGTTAGAATGCCTAAACAAGAAAAATCAAAAACTTATAAACTAAGGTGTTCGGATGGTTTATGAAATGCAAGTTAAAAAACTATTATTACCTAAAAATGAACCAAATTCTATTTTTATTTAATTTATAATTAATTTTAATTATCATGATATAAAAATAGATATTTTATATTTAAAATAGAGAAAATAAATTTAAATTTTTATATAAAAAACTATTTTTCAAAAAATACCCAAGAAAAGTTATTGATTAGATTTTTACTTACTTAAAAAATGATTATTTTTAGAAATATTTTTGAAAAAGACTTTAAAACCTTGTAAAAACAAAAATCGAAAGTTATAAAACAAAACTCATTTTGTTGAAATAAATCTAAAAATTGAAAAAAAATTAATATGCAAAAATCGAGAATTGAACTAAACCATATCAAATTATGATGGAGAGTTCGAAAAATTAAAAAAATTGATTGAACTAACCCAATATTGTAACACCTCTCGCCCGATCCGATCATCGGGTCTGAGTTATCGAGTGCTACAGTCGATAACGGAGCATTCACTGACAAGTACTCTGTAAATAAACCAACTAAAACATTTAATATAGTCACAAACTCATTTAAATTTGAGTCTTAAGCGAGCTTATGGAAGCTCTTATATTGACCTGAGTATGAAGTAGGACCAAATTGTAAGCTTTCAAAATTTTTGAACAGGTACCGATACTCCCAAGAGGTATCGATACCATTTTTAACATCGATGTTTGAAGAAAATTAAGTAAAAATCCCAAGTATCGATACATGTCATAAGATATCGATACTCTATGCAAAGTATCAGTACCTGATAACGGTATCAATATCGTTTTGAGGTTCGAAGTTTCAAGAAATGGTGAAAATTTCTAAGTATCGATACTTTCCACCGAGGTATTGATACCTCAAGACAAAAATGGTAAATTTGGTACTTAGAACATGCTTCAATTCAAACCAAAATAAGCCTTATATAACTAATGCATAATCATCAACTTCCTTGCATAAAAACATACCAAAATGCATATCAAACATAGCATAACACCATTACCAATTCAATACATCATAATTACTACCAAATCAATTCAGTTCAACTTATACCATTCATACAATTATCCATTTATTACCATGATTTAACATACCATTTCATACTCAACATGACATTTACGTACCATTCAAACTCATCATCTTACCATACCAATTCACATTCATGTTTATCATTCATATACCAAATGTATAACTTAATACATCACTAAGCATATTCACATATAACATGTATAACCATTAACTAAGGTTCAACCAAACTAATAACTTAAAGATTACACATATTTTAACACCTATGTACATGCTACATAACCGAGTCCAAAACAAATAAAAGGCTATCGAGGCAATAACAGGGTAGTGTGAGCTCTGAGGTGATTCGATCAACAAGTTCCACAAGTTAGAAATCTACAAGGAAAAAGGGAAACAAAGGGTAAACATTTTGAGTGCTTAGTAAGTTCATAATAAATTTTACTTAACTTACCTTGACATCACAACAATTTAAACAATTGTAATACATTGGTATCTAACATGGCATCCTTTGACATCCTTATACTTCTATGTACAATTCCACAATACATCCAAAAAGGTTAGTTCACTTGCATAACTATATCATGATAATAATAATAATAAAATACATATATATATATACAATCATTCCATCTTATATCAAATAATATGAATGTAACACCCCAAACCCGGCTTAGACGCTATAGCCGAATCTGGCGGCGTCACATGTGAGTGTTTTTGGAAAACCTTAGCAAGTTGAAAATCGTTTAGTTTATTATCTTTACTTAAGTCATGAAATCTCTATTCCATTTGTTGGATGAAAACATTTCATTAACGCGGAAGCTAAAACATCATTAATTCATAAAACAATAACTTAACAGTTTAACATCCCAAAATAACCTTGAAAATAGTTTAAGTCCAAATACATATAAATCCCAAAAATAAATGTTTAAAATAAAGCAGATGAAATAAATGTTACTTATAAATCTCTATAAGTCAACTAGTGGTCACCATCGAGCCCTCCATTGCACCGATCCATCTATTGCTGAGGATTACCTGATAGACAAATAAGCAAATGGGTGAGTTTTCACAAACTCAGTGTGTACATCCCCACAAACAGCACGCATACAAATAGATAACAGAATACAGATATCCGGCCTTAGCCATATATATATCACATGCATAACAGATCAGATATCAGAATCAAAAACCATGCCCACCATCTCCGTCCAGCCCAACACACCATGTGGGGATAAAATCGACCCACCTAGCCCTACACACCAAGTATGAGGATATAATCAACCCATCCAGCCCTACACACCAAATGGTACCGTAAAACAGTACATAACAAATATCGCGCAAAGATAGTCACGCATAATAGGCTAATCGCCTTTCAGACTTCCTTCTCTTCATATCAACCCAACCCAATGCAATGCGACATAAATAGTATGGCATACTAATATGCAGATATCAGATCATACGTCATGTCAAAACAGATATACCGAGTCAGACAGATATACATGCTTGAATTTTCATACTTTGCATACAATACAACAATCAAACAGAACATATGGTCCAAGTAACGCTTACCGCCCCTACAGTTAAGTCACAGTCGACTTAGGCAACCCGTGTAACCTTACAGAATATCTCAAACAAATTGGGCTCATATGCCCGCGTGGGCCCAATGACCCAAATAGGCTTTGCCCGTGTGGATCACGCAGCCTGACCCAAAATACCACACGCCCGTGTGGTTCACCCGTGTGACCTACACGCTCGTGCGGCTTGCACGGCCCAAATGGCCGAGCCCGTGCCTCATACACGGCCTCGCCAGCCTCACACGTCCATGCCCATCGCACCTGTGTAGCGCGCGCACGGCCTGGTTCGTCTGCCACACGCCTGTGTCTCGCGACGCAAGCTACCACACGGGCAGACCACACGCCCGTGTGGCGTCGACAGGCTGGTTTTTTAACTTTTGCCTAAACTCGATTTCTGTACAATCAGAGTGCACACCTGGTTCGTTTTCGTTGCCAGTCCAACCACGAACACTCCAAAGCCTAATATTGACAATACCGTGCCCAAAATCAGTTACTCAAATTGATTTACTTAAGACTGAACAAAAGTCGAAACACGAGATCTATTTACCTCGACGAAGAACGGTATTTTCTCGTTTGCTAGAACTCGATTACTGATCTACCGAGCCTTGATTAATCCCTAAACAACAACCAAAGTCACTCTTAACAATCTCTAGCAGAAAACACTTAACTTAATTTAACGCTACTTACCGAATCGACAGAATCGCTTGAACATGCCTAAGCTTATCGAAAAAGAAAAGCAAAACGCAGGAGAAAGGAAAGGAAGTAGAGAATTTTCGGCACAAGGGAAAATTGAGAAAAAGAGAAAAACGACAGAGAAAGCAATTGTTGACAGAAAAGAGGAAAAGAAGAAAACCTTAGGTTTTCCCTTAAGCCTACAGCTCAGAATTTACTAAAGCCCATCGCTTCCTGGAACTTGCAGCAAAAATAATCCCTTCGCTACTATAGAGAATCGAACCCCTCCTCTTAAACATAATCCCTTGCCACTTAACCACTAAACCAGCAGGCCCATTCTATTAAGTCTTTACCAACAACTCCTTAAAAGCCCACTGATCTCAAGTCAGACTTTATTTCAATAAACCTAAATTTAGCCCAAATTATAGCTTGAACTTAGAACCTCCCAAACACACCCCAGAGCATATAATCACTTAACCCAACATATATTTAGGCCAAAATAACACGAATCACAAATTTGGACACTTTCATGCCCAATACTCACAAAATTCGAAAATAAAAAATTTAAGGCGTTACAACTCCACCCTCTTAAAGAAAATTCCTCCTCGAATTTTACCTGATCAGAAAAGGTGAGGATAGATGCAACCCAAACCCACATGCGATGCATCACTATAAACCACAAAATCCTTGCCAGACTCAGGTTGTATCAGAACTGGAGCCTGAGTCAGAACTGTCTTAAACTTCTCAAAGCTCTCCTGTTGAGCGTCAGTCCAAACGAAGGGAACTCCCTTACGCAGCAACTTAGTCAACGGCGCTGCTATCAACGAGAACCCCTGTACGAAACGTCGATAATATCCTACCAGTCCTAGAAAACTGCGGAACTCCGACACATTCTTCGGCTGTTTCCAATCCAATATAACCTTAATCTTATGGGGATCCACTCTAATCCCCTCTGCGGAAACTACATGCCCCAAAACGGTTAGTTTCTTAAGCCAAAACTCATACTTAGAGAACTTTGCATAAAGCTGTTTCTCACGGAGAATCTGTAAAACAACTTTGAGATGCCCATCATGTTCATCCTCAGTCTTAGAATACACCAGAATGTCGTCGATAAACACCATACGAACTGATCCAAGTAGGGCTGAAACACACGGTTTATCAGATCCATAAACGCCGCTGGTGCATTAGTCAACCTAAAAGGCATAACTAGGAACTCATAATGTCCATACCGAGTCCTAAATGCCGTCTTATGCACATCGTCCTCCTTTACTCACAACTGATGATAACCTGACCGCAGATCGATCTTAGAGAACACTGAAGCTCCTCTGAACTGATCGAATAAATCGTTAATCCTCAGAAGTGGGTATTTATTCTTGATCGTCAACTTATTCAACTGGCGATAGTCAATACACATCCTCATCGTATCGTCCTTCTTTTTCACAAATAGAGCATGTGCTCCCCATAGAGACACACTAAGACGAATAAACCCACGATCCAACAGCTCCTGAACTTGAGCCTTCAGTTCTGCCAGCTCATTCGGTGCTATTCGATAAGGAGCGATAAACACCAGAGCTGTACCAGGAATCAACTCTATCCCAAAATCCACCTCACGACTCAGAGGCAATCCTGGTAATTCCTCTGGAAAGACATCTGGATAGTCCTTCACAGCACGGATGTCCTTAACCGAAGAGTCTACAGATTTAGAAACACTGATGTAAGCCAAGTACGCCTCACATCTTCTCCTCACTAGCTTCTCTACTACTAACGAAGATATCACATTACTCAAATAATTCCGTCGTTCCCCAGTTACGATTACCTCATTATCCTCTTCGGTCCTTAGAACCACTATCTTTTCAGCACAATCCAGATTTACACGATGCTTCACCAACCAGTCTATCCCCAGAATTAAGTCGAACTCCCCAAACGGAAGTTCCATCAGATCAGCCAAAAATATTGAACCTTGAACTTCCAAAGGAACGTCCCTGAACAACTTACTAACCCTAATGGACTGCCCCAACGAACTCACCACAGAAATCTCATTAGAAGCGCTCTCATACAAAATCCCCAAGGTCTCCGACACAGAACATGCCACATAAGAGTGCTATGTCTATCAGTGCAACATAAGATACATTAAGAATGAAAAACGTACCTGTGATGACGTCTGGAGCATCTCCATCCTCACGACGACGTGCAACATAAACAAGTGCAGGCTGCCTCGCCTCAGTCAGTCCAGCACCTCTGTCAAGTGCTCTCTAACCTCGACCCATACTATTACCACCCCTAGCCTGTCCTCGGCCCCTAAGTGGTTGTTGTACCCTTCTCGGCGGCTGCGCAGTCTTAGCAATCGGAGCTTGCATCTGATTACCCCTTGGTGGGCAATCCTTAACTTGGTGCTTAGTCGATCCACACCTCAGACAAGCGCTAGTAGATCTCCAACACCCGCTTGGATGACGTCTATTACATAGCTGACAGATCGCCACCCCAGCAGGTGCAACAGTAGGTCCAACTCTCACGGGCCCGTCAGTTTTGGCCTTTTTCTTAGACCTCATCCCAAAACCAGAAGACTCAGAATCCCTTTTAACCTTTCCTTTCTCACGGTTTTGGCGCTCAGAGCGCGTCACCTCCTCTGCTATCTTGGCTTTCTCAACTAAGACTGAGAAATCCCACTCCCTCTGAGAAGCTATCAGAACTCGCAGACTATCACGAAGACCATCCTTAAAATGAACACATCACTCATACTCAGTCGCCACCATGCCTCGTGCATAACGGCTCAGGCTCAGAAAGTCAGCCTTATACTCGGCCACCGAACGGTCCCCCTCAGTAAGATTCAAGAACTCACGCCTCCTAGCGTCTATGTAACTAGCCCCCACATACTTGCTCTGGAAAGCCGTCTTAAACAAATCCCACGTCAGACTGTCAGGCTGAGTGTCATCCCTAATCGTCAGCCACCACTGGTATGCTTCATCGCAAAATAATGAAACAACCCCCTTGAGCTTCTGCTCGGCAATAAAATCCAGATCATCCATAATACGCTCCATGGCCTCCATCTAATACTCGGCCACATTAGGAGCAACTCTAGCAATGCCCCTAAATACCTTAGCCCCATTGGATCAGAGTCGTTCCGTAACCGACCCCCGGTCCCTAGAACCAATATTAGCTCCAAATGATCCTCTCGAGTCGTAGCATGGCACGAGGCGGTCCATCCCCACCGCACGATCCTCGAGACTCAAAGCACCAGCTTCAAAACAGTGACACCGACGTCTCGCTAGAGTCCAGATTAGGGATCGTATCAGATGCGAAGGACTCAGCTCGAATCCCTTTACGGCCTCTAACCCGGCCTCTAGTACCCCTTCAACGAGTACCACGTTTGCTCATCGTAACTATCGAATTAATCTGTATTTTAAAAGTTTTATGCATATCAGTTTACAGTTCTGATAATTATTGACAGATGTTTTATGCAGAACAGTATCAGAGTTTCAGAGTCAGTCTTCGTGAGTACTAAGTCTCACTATAGTTTCAGTTTACATTACCTAAGTGTTTTAGTGAAGTACTACCTACAGTAGTCTCAATATACATGCATAGCATTTTAGACAGATACAGATAAAACTCAATTTAAGCATGCTTCTAAACAATATACATCAGAGTTTCAGAGAACTTACAGGATCGGCGACGGAGACTCGGTGAACCACTTATTTATCAAAAAAATTTTCCAATTATTTTATCACTAATTTCCAAAACCATTCCTTTTTACCACCCCAAACCATAGCCGAGTTTTTGTAAATCCGGCTCTAATACCACTAAATGTAACACCCCAAACCTGGCCTAGACGCTATGGCCGAATCTGGCGGCTTCACATGTGAGTGTTTTTGGAAAACCTTAGCAAGTTGAAAATCGTTCAGTTTATTATCTTTACTTAAGTCATGGAATCTCTATTCCATTTGTTGGATGAAAACATTTCATTAACGCGGAAGCTAAAACATCATTAATTCATAAAACAATAACTTAATAGTTTAACATCCCAAAATAATCTTAAAAATAGTTCAAGTCCAAAGACATATAAATCCCAAAAATAAATGTTTAAAATAAAGCAGATGAAATAAATGTTACTTATAAATCTCTATAAGTCAACCAGTGGTCACCATCGAGCCCTCCATTACACCGATCCATTTACTGCTAAGGATTACCTGACAGATAAATAAACAAAAGGGGTGAGTTTTTGCAAACTCAGTGTGTACATCCTCACAAACAGCACGCATACAAACAGATAACAGAATACAGATATCCGGCCTTAGCCATATAGATATCACATGCATAACAGATCAGATATCAGAATTAGAAACCATGCCCACTAACCCTGCACACTATCTCCGTCCAGGCCAACACACCATGTGGGGATGTACACACTGAGTTTGCGAAAACTCACCCCTTTGTTTATTTGTCTGTCAGGTAATCCTCAGTAGTAGATGGATCGGTACAATGAAGGGCTCGATAGTGACCACTGGTTGACTTATAGAGATTTATAAATAATATTTATTTCATCTGCTTTATTTTAAACATTTATTTTTGGGATTTATATGTCTTTGGGCTTGAACTATTTTTAAGATTATTTTGGGTTGTTAAACTGTTAAGTTATTGTTTTATGAATTAATGATGTTTTAGCTTCCGCGTTAATGAAATGTTTTCATCCAACAAATGGAATAGAGATTTCATGACTTAAGTAAAGATAATAAACTGAACGATTTTCAACTTGCTAAGGTTTTCTAAAAACACTCACATGTGACGCCGCCAGATTCAGCAATAGCGTCTAGGCTAGGTTTAGGGTGTTACAATGTAAGCTATGCTAAATTTGCAAATATATTAATTCATTCCATATCCAATCATTTTAATCCTTTCATTTCTGTATAAATATTGTTTCATTTCTATTCTTGCTCGGAGAACCCTAATAAATTAAACTCGGATACATGATATTGATTTGCTCAAATACGTTGACATATCCGGGCTACTCACATAAGCTTTAGATCAAGGACACATATATAAGCTTTATTGGGTGTTTCTCACACAAGCTTCAGAGAATCCATAACATGTGTTGGATCTCAAGCCACCGATAAAGAATGATTCGATGCTGCTCACACAAACTTCAGAGAATCTGCAACATATGTCGAATCTCAAGCCACCGAAAAAGAATGATTCCATGATGCTCACACAAACTTCAGAGAATGCAACATATGTCAGATCTCAAACCATCGATAAAGAATGGTTTGATGCTGCTCACACAAGCTTTAAAGAATCTGCAACATATGCCCGATCTCAAGCCATCAGTAAAGAATGATTCAATTCTGCCCACACAAGCTTGAGAGAATTCGCAACATATGTCGGCTTTTATGCCATCGGTCATTAAATCCCAGATCAAACACATGATTCCTTTTGAACTCAAAGCCTTACTATTTGTATCCCGATCGTTTACTAAGTTCACACAGGTACTTTTATTGCATTCGTACCATTTCAATCTCTGAAGCCGTATACACGATTTTCATATTTTAACTAGCAATCTGTATACATTTTAAACCTTGTAACCTCATCATGTACATATCATCCCATCATATAATAGTTCCACATCCATTCGATACCACGTATCTATTCATATGTATCATATATTTCATATCTTATAATTTAGTCCATTAGATGCCAAGAACATTATAAGAAATTCAACTACAAAGGAAACAATATTATAATATGTGTAACACCCTAACCTTAGCCTAGATGTTATAGCCAAATCTAGAGAAATTACATTAATTTGTTTAAAAACTTTCGACTCGATCAAACTCAAAATGCATTTCAAAAATATAATATTGGACAAAACTTCACACATGCTTAGGAAAACTTAAACCCGAAAACACTTATTTCAAACACAAATTTAATTCAGTTTCATTTGTTTCAAAATTACTAATTTCGGATAAATCTTTTCAATGCTAATGTATTTTTAAAACAATTTATTTGTTTACAGAAAAACACCTAAGAATTACTTAATTTTTTGTGGAAAACTTTCAGAGTTTTAATTTTGAAAATCGAATTTTAAATTTTAACTCGCGAGGTTTTGCATTATCATGTGTGCAGATATCAACATCAAAAAATTAAACAGAAACCCAAAACAAACCCAAAAATAAATTACAGTCCCCAAATGTCTAAAATAAATAATTATGAAAATCACCAATTTTAATTTAACTGATAAAACCATCCGAGCTCCCTCATGCCATCTGGTTCTAATTTTACAAATTAACTGAAACGTCAAAAATAAAACAAAGGGGTGAGCTATAGAGCTCAGTGTATAACTAAAACTCAAATTGAGATCACACACATTACGATATACAAAATAGAAAATCATAGAAAATTTCATAATTATCAGTCAAACAGAATTGAGTATGCATGATTATGCCAGTGTGGTATTTTTTAGAAAATCATAATGCAGATTTTTCAGAAAACGTCCTACCTAACTCCGTTACACACCAAAACAGAGTTCTCCCCTAAACTCATCCATCCAAAACACATCAATAAAGTCATCCTGTGTTTCCTGGAAACAATGACCTGCCACCCCAGTTTGCCCGACAACGATGGCTTATCAATATGTAGTTAAACTGTCAAATCAAATATATGTGGTCAAGCTAATAAATACGCAGATCATTAAACTGCCAGTACAAAGTCTTCCTCGTTTAAAATTATCGCAAACCCCATGCAATGTGTCATGTCATGCCTGTACAAAACCAAAATGGTGAGCATGTGAGACATGTTGAGGTATAGTAACAGAAACAGATGGCATGGAAGTCCATGTTCTACAAAACAAATTTATTAACCCTTTTAGAAACACATCACTTTTGCCATGAAATCACACACATGGTTACATAATAAATTCAAAAATACAAATTAACAAAATTATACATTATACAAACTTATACAAACATAGGAAACCAAAACATGCCATCAGAACTACTAGTATCATAACATGCAAATATATATTACAAATACCTTAAACACATCAACACAGAAACACATTCACCGATACCTTGTTTTCAGGTTTTAATTAAGTGGCATGGATCCTACGGAGAGGCTAAATACAGTTCAAAAAAACAAAACGAGCCAAAATGAAAATTTTCAAAAAAATAGGCCCACAGGACCGTGTAGCCCGCACGACCCAAAAGGCCAGCCCGTGTGGCCCACATGGCCTCACATGGTTTGGCACACGATCGTGTGGTGTCGATAGTCCCAATTTCGGCTTTTGCTAATCGTTGATTTCTCAGGTTTTTGTTACACACCTTACTGATTTATGAAGCAAACACTACATCAAGAATTTTAGAACCCTAAATTGACAATTCACTTGAATTAATTTGCACGATTTTACCAAACCCAAAACGCTAATTCAAAAACCAATGTCGACAATTGAACTACCCTACAACGAAATCAACCTCTATTAGTGGTGATTAATCACTTACCCTTGGAAGAAATGATAGTTCCTAACAACACTTAGATCGCATGAGGATTTAGTCGTCTGGCAAACTTCACCTATTACAAACACATAATCAATCAAAACCAATACTTAACCATTTAACAATGAATTAGACCACAAAATCAGAACTTTGCATTCCCACTTCATTAACCCATGAAACAATTTTACTTACACCAAAACTTGATACTGCAATAGTGAAATTCCTTGATAGAGATGGTGAACAGATTAACGAATAGAAGTAATTGAAAATTTAAAGGACAATTTCTGGAGAAAGAAAAAGAAAGAATTAATGAAACTAAGAAAAATCCTTTACCAAAATTCAAACGAAAAAAAACAAAATTGAATGAGATAGAAAAAGAGAAAATAAAATAAAAATAATGGAAGAAGTGGGTAGCAACTTGAGAAGAAATTGGAGAACTTTTGGGGAAAAGTAATTAATTAGTTATTAGTGTCACTTCTTTTTTACTTAAAAAAACAACAATATCCCACTACCTAGCTTTTTTGTTTCTGATAACCAATCAGATTATTTAAAGTTTGACTTTGACCCAAAATCATCCATATGACTTGAACAGTGTATGAGAATAAAAATATTTCTATTTGCTCGTACGGAGATTCAAACACAAGACCAAAGGGTAAGCTAAAGCCTTACCACTAAACCAACAGACTCATTCTTGCTAATAGTTGAGTGAAAATATTATTTATGCTAGATGATTTAAGTAGATGGTATGTTGAGCATATGACTTATGTATGACATAACTTTACTAGCAACAATAGAATTCATAACTCAATTAAAGAGTTAATGATATCCTCTCATTGTCATTGTGTGGATTGATAAATATGGAATATAGCCACAGGTTGCTTGTCCTCGAACGAGTAATTTATCGCAGTGATTTGTTGACAGTGGTCATACTAATCATTCAGAAGACAATGATGACAATGAGATACAATAGGATTGTATTGAGTAAACGGATTGAACTCAAAGGAATCAAGGATATCTTATGAGGGTAACACATACATGACAAGGTCATTGGACAGAGCAGTTGGATGAATTACTTTCGTAAAGAGTATACAATAAGGGGTTCTCAATCATGGTACTTCTTATAGACTAACTTCATGATTAAGTAATTGCGAATTATCAGAACTATGCTTTTAGACATAATTGCAATTACTAGAGCCTAATTGCATATGTCCAATTGGTCCTTTCGCTAGCTCAATAAAAACTCGATCAGACTGCGTTTGAATTAGAAGAAAATTCTACAACTTTGAAAACAATTTAATTAAGTTGATTTATTCGATGTGGAATGAAATTGGATGATCATAAGAATTATTTAACGAAATAATTTGATTAAAGAATTTTCTTGAAAATTTAATTTGAAAAATCTAAGTGATTTTTTGGAAAATTAATTTTGATCTAGTAAAATTAAATTAATCAAATTAATTAAAATTAATATGGTATTTTTGGAAATTAATTTTCAAGTGAGACAATTGGCCCAATAGGTAATTGAATTTGAAAATTGGACCTGAAATCGTAAATTAGGCCCAAGAACCCAAAACCGAGACCAAGACCCAAAAACTGATCAAACCGAGCTTGGTATGTGAAATCGGGCCAAACCTGGACTTGTAACAACTCGTTTTTAGTGATATCAAAAATAGTGGTTTCAAGATCACAATTCTAATGAGTAAATTATTATTTTATTATTTATTATAGGTCTACGGGATATTATCAAGGTCGTATGAAAATTTCGTTAAGAAATTTTGAAGTTTAAATGGTTAATTAGGTGAAAAGGACTAAATCGTAAAAAGTGAAAAAGTTGAGTTCTATTAGCTAAAGGGGTTAAATGACTTTGAAAATGAAATTTGATGGACTTTAATGGTAAATAAACCCTTTAAATGAGACAGTGGATGTGCATGGCAAGGTTTTATTTTAATTATGATAGTTATTAAAGGTTAAAATGGTAATTGAACAAATAAAACCTAAATTAAACAAAACAAAATTTCCTTCATCTTCATTATTCATTTTCTCCACCAAAATTTGAAGGAATAAAAGCCATTTCTAGGGCTTGAAGGTTTAGTTAGCTTAGGTGTGTGCATGTGAGTGATCCCGAGCCCCTTTTTTCATGATTTTTATGTTTTTGAGATTATTTTAGCTTAATTTAGCTAGTCTGGGGATTAATTTGCAAAATTTTTAAATTTTTAGGGATTTCTTTAAATTTTTTTGGTTATTTTTTATGTTATTTGATAGATTATGAATCTTTGTTGAAAAATAAACAAGTTTTGTTAAGTGATTTTTGATGAAAATGACAATTAGGGATTACTTTGTTAAAAGTATAAATTCTAAGGTTTTTTTTGTGAAATGATAGTAAAAATGGGTTATTTCAAGGTCCCTTGCACCTATGGTTAACATGAATTTAAGTTAAAATGGTTAAATTGCAAGATATGAACTTAGGACTAAATTATGAAAGGTTAAAATGTTAGGGGAAAATTGGTAATTTTACGTAAATGTGAACTATGGATTAAATTGAATATTAGGAGTACTTGATTGATTGAAATTATCAATTTAGATCAAGATAAACCATGTTCGGACTTAGATTGAAGAAAGCCTAAAGCTTTGGATTAGCTTGGCTCTGTTCCTACGCCCCTAGTCATCGAGGCAAGTTCGTATGAACTGTATTCGGTTTAATATAGTTTAAATTGGATGCTTATTGTGTTATTTTAATGTAAATAAAATGATATACAAATGTATCAATGCTATAACGAATTGACAGATATTAAGTCCCGGTTGAACCTAGGAATTCTTAGGATACAAATGACATGTCATTAGGGATTTCATGTTTCGGGTGCTAGTCTTGAATGTCCTACCGATGGTTGAGGTCCTAAATTTGTTACAGATACTCCACAGCTCGTATGAGCAGTATCGTGTAGCTTACATTCCAACCCATAGCTTGTGTGAGCATGCCCATTTCATAGCTCGTGTGAGCAATGATGTAAAGGAAATGTTACGGTTATATGTAATGGCACACTTCATGTGAGCTTTCTCAAGTATTTGGTGCAATTCTAAATGGTTCAACGGGTAAGAAAAGGGAACTATATGGTAAGTATGTAAATATATTGATTTATGACCTATGAAAAGGAATTATGAGCTAAACGATCTATCTACTTATGGAATTTACATATTTTATGGTTGATTTCATTTTTACCGTGGGCAAATACACTAACTTGTGATGTAGTGATGTTGTATAAGCTTTTACTAAGCTTATGGCATTGGTGATGATTTATGTTTAACCTTTGAATTGTTAAAATGACATGGTAAGTTTAGTTTAAGTTTATACAAGCTTACTAAGTACTCGTTGCTTACGTATTTTCTTTGTTATGTTTTATAGGTCATCGGAAGCTCGATTTGGTTGGAAGCTCATCGGAGACTTATCACACTATCGAGCAAACAATTTGGTAGTTTTTGAATGTTTTGGCCAAGGTTTATAATGACATGTGTAGGATGTTATGTAATGGTGCTTTGTTATGTTTAGATATTGAAAATTATGTTTGGTTGGAGCATTTTAATATTTACCAAATGTTGTCATTTTTTATCACTTGTTTGGTTGGTGCACTTAATGTTTATCAAATGTTGTCATTTTTGGTCACTTGTTAAGGATTGTAAATAAAGCTTTTATGATATGTTTTGAGTGGTTAGAAAATGGTTTTATGTGGTATGTTTAATACTTATATGGACTAGGTTTGTATGCATGGAATATAGTATATGGTTATGTTTAGGTAAAAAAATGTTTGGATGAAAATATTGGTGCCTTTGAATGGCATATTGGTTAGGCGAATTAGGTTGTTTAAAATGACATATTTATGCATGTTTGAATGATGCTTAGGTACCTTGAATGTGCGTTTAAATGGATTGAATGTTTATGCATGGTTAGGTTATGAAATGGCTTGATTTTAGGTAAATTTTGTGTTAGCGCTGTCTGAGACACGGGCGTGTGACTCAGCCGTGTGTCTGGTGACATAGCCATGTGTCATTTGAGAATTTAAAAGGGTACAAGTCAATGAGTTACACGGCCTAACACAAGGCCTGACACATAGGCGTCTGAGGCAACTTAAAGAATTACACGGCTTGGCACACGGGTGTGTGACACGGCCGTCTCAGAGAGTTACACTGGTGAGGACACAGGCTGGGATATGACCATGTGTCCCTTGTTCGAAAGTTACACGGCTTGAGAGGTTCTACACGGTCGTGTGTCCCTTGTTTCCAATTTATGCATGTTTTTCCTAAACTTTCTCTTTTGTTTCAAATTAGTCTCAAATTTCTCCCAAGCTATTTTTAGAGCATTGAGGGTTCGATTTAGGAACGAAATGTATGAGAATTAATGATATATTATATATTTAAATTATTGAATGTTATGATGCTTTAAAGTTTCTAGTTGATCAGTAATACTCTGTAACCCTAATCTGGCGACGAATATAGGTTAGGGGTGTTACAAGACTGGACGGGTCGAGTAGTCACTAGCTCGGGACGAAAATCGACACAAGAACCAACCAGCTTTCGTGAGCGCCATTCAGATTCCGGTGGCCGACAAATGGTCAGCGGTGGTGGGTCTTCAGAGGTTGAGCAGTAGAAGGATTACACTCCTATTGGGACTCTACCAGAGAATTTCATTTTAGATTAACTATTCCAAAAATAATATTATAATAGATTTAATATTAAATTTAATTTATTACTTATATTAATATTAAAGTGATTATTTCAAATTTAATTTAATATTTATCTACAAGATAAATATTCTATTAATTTAATAAGATTTAGTATTAAATTTAATCTGATATTTATATTGATAAATATTATACTAATTTAATGTTAAAGTGGTTAAGTTTAATCATAGTTGGACTCTCTAAACTCTCCCTATATAAAGAGAGCATTGGGTAATTATTTTCAACATACTTGAATTCAAGAGAAAGTTATGGAGAGAAAATTCTCTGAAGAAATTAATTTTAGAAAATTTTTAGAGATATTTTTTATTTATAACTTGGTCCAAAAGTTTAGAGAAATTGTGAAATTACCCCACTAGTAATTTTTGTAAAAAAATTTCTGATTCAAAGCGAGCCCACACTTGACAGATGTGAGCTTGAGGATAGTGGAGAAGACTACTCAGTCAAATCATACATTCTAGACGAATCGAAAAGGTGCAATTTTGACAAATGTTTATTACTTTAGATATCACAACTAAGTTCTAGTTTTGAAAAAAATTTAAAACTCTGTTTTTCCCTAAATTTATTTTTCGCTGCATTTTCCAAACCCGATTTTTTAGCACGCCGACCCATTCTAAGTTTGATGGTTACCTGAGAAGAAAACAAACAAAAAGTGAGCTTACAAGTTCAATGTGTAACACAACCTTAGCAACAGATCAGGTATACATTAATTTACAGATATGTTTTCAAATACAGAATCAGATGTACTTTTACAATCAGATACAGATGCATAATCAAGTACATTTTCAAATGTATAATTAGATCCTACCCCCTTCCGTTACAAACCATCTTCATCCATCCATACACACAAAATAGGGTATTAAATACCTATCCATCCCCACACACCTATAAGTGAGCATATGTTACTTTTCAGAATAGTGCAACCAAGCTACCATATATAATACGCGGTAAACCGCTAGAAAAGATAGATATGGCTGAGCCACCAGAACAAATATATGTGGTTTTAAACCACTATATAAGACAAATTATTACATTGCCATCACTTCCTTCATCAAACATATTCCCATCCCAATGCTCATGCAAATCCTAACATATAACATATGCTCATATTTCATGCATGCTCCTCATATATGACATGCTACCAAAATTGTCAGAGTATAAGCCATATATAAATTTCACATACTACATCCACATTACATACAGTAGCATACTGTCAGATGTTCATGATTTCAAGTCCTATTTATACAATATAGACCCTACAAAGTGGCTAAATATAAATCACACTACAATGTGGGCATAAGCAAAAAATTTTAGAAAATGAGTCCACACGCCCGTGTGGCCCACATGATCCAATTAACCCAGACCATGTGACCCACATGGTTTGGCACATAGCCATGTGGCGTCGACAATCCCCTTTTTAACATTGCGCCATTCACTATTTTTTTGGGTTTTTCATTACACACCTGGTCTGCTTCTGAAGCAAACACCACAACGAGAATTCTAGTACCTAAACCGACATTTTAGAACGTAAGAATTATTAACGAAAACTAAAATTTCGAGTCCCTAACTGGGTCACAAAAACTAACAACCCAATCCTAACACCAAGATTTTTTTATCTTAAACGACAAATCAAACACTTACCCTTGCACAAGCAACAGTCTTGAATCGCAATTAAAACGCTGGAGGAGTTGATGTTTCACAAACTTCACCTAGAAAAACCCCAAACATAACAAAAATGGACATACTTACTATGGCGGCAGATACAGAACATCAACTAAACACGAACTAATGAAAAAAAAATAGACACACTCACTATGGAAGGAAGAAGCCTAACGATAGTTACACAATTATGAACCCGATAAATTCAGTCCAATAAGCACAACACGGGAAAAAGTAAAATGATTTACGCTCCAATAAATGTCGATTTTGCAAAAGAAAATAGTAAAATATGATGTTTTCTTGTTAAGGTACGAACTAACAAAGAAGGGGAAAAACAGAATAGGGAAACGATAGAATGAAAAAAAAAAAAGGGAAACTGGGGAAACGCACGTGAGAAAAAATAGGAGAAGAATATGGGGGAAAATCTTGTGGGAAAAAAAATATTTTTAGTTTGCACACACAAGGATTTGAACACATGACCTCTAAATAAATTAAAGCCTTACCATTGAACCAACAAGCTGATTCTTGTTGTCATTTGCGCGGAAATAAAATATAAGCCAGATGCTTAAAGATAAAAGGTGAGACAAAAATAACTAAAACTTTAAAGGAAAGGGTTCGAACCCATAATCCTTCACACAAAAACACAACACTTAAACACAGAATTAGAATAAATTAATTAACAAATTTTAACAATTCAAAAATACAAATTTTGAGGCGTTATAATTCAAACTCCTTATCTTATCATACCAATTCACATTCATGTTCATCATTCATATACCACATGTATAACTTAATACATCATCAAACATAACCAAACTAATAAGTTAAAGATTGCACATATTTTGACACCTATGTACATGCCACATAACCAAGTTCAAAATAAATAAAAAACTATCGAGTCAATAACTAGATAGTGTGAGCTTTGAGGCAATCCGATTGACATGTTTTGCAAGTTAGAAATCTACAAGGAATAAGGGAAACAATGGGTAAGCATTTTGAGTGCTTAGTAAGTTCATAATAAAATTTATTTAACTTACCTTGACATTACAACAATTTAAACAGTTGTAATACATTAGTATCTTACTTGGCATCCTTTAGCATCCTTATGCTTTCATTTATAGTTCCGCTATAATTGCATAACTATGTAATGATAATCAAATCAAATATACATATACATATATATACAATCATTCCATCATATATCAAATAATATGTAAGCTATGCTAGATTTGCCAATATAACTATTCATTCTATATCCAACCATTTCAATCCTTTCATTTTCGTATAAATACTGTTTCATTTTTGTTTTTGCTCAGAGAACCTTAGCAAATTGAACTCAGAGACATGAGATTGATTTGCTCACATACGTTGACATATATTTAGGCTGCTCACACAAGCTTCAGAGAACATGTTCCGGATCTCAAGCCACTGATAAAAAATGATCTGATGCTGCTCACACAAGCTTCAAAGAATCCGCAACATATGTCGAATCTCAAGTCATCGATAAAGAATGATTCGATACTGCTCACACAAGCTTCAGAGAATCCGCGATATATGTCGGATCTCAAGCCATCGATCATTAAATCCATGATCAAACACCCAATTCATTTTGAACTAAAGGAGTACTATTCGTATCCCAATCATTACTAAGTTCACACACGTGCTTTTATCGCGTCCATACCATTTCAATCTATGCAGCCGTATACACAGTTTTCATATTTCAAATAGCAATTCACATCCATTTTAAATCTTGTAACCTCATCATGTACATATCATCCCATCATATAACAGTTTCGCATCCATTCGATATCACATATTTATTCGTATTTATCATGTATTTCATATCTTTCAATTTAGTCAATTAGATGCCAAAACATTATATACATAAAAAATTTAACTAAAAAAATGTTATAATATCAACATTGTAAAAAGCCATTTTTGCCCGGTCCCAAACCAAACCAAATAAAAATAAAAACAAAAACAAAAAAATTTAACTGTCCAAGTCCAATTACAAAAGAAGCCCAAATGACCAAAAATAAAAGAAAACCCTAATGGCCCAGTGGCCCAAAATACTTAAACATTTTCAGTAAAACAAAAAACCTTAGACCTCTTGGCGCCGTTCCTCAAGCCACATCAGCACGCTCCTCGTTCCGAGCCTGACACGTGTCTGCCACCTTGCACCAAAATGGCAAAGGGTGCATCTTCTCTCCCCTTTTCATTGACTCCCGAGACGACTGCAAATACGAAAAAGCAAGAACAACAAACACACAATGGTAGCAAGAACAGTAGAAAAAGAATAGAAAAATAACATTATAAAACGACTATAAAAAGCCTAAAAAAATAGATTGTAATCACTCTCTTTTTTTTTAAAAAATCGAAAAAAAAGCAATAAAAAAAATTCAAAGGTGATCTCTTTTTTATTTTTCTTTTTTTTTCTTTGAATCTATTGTTATATATACAAAAAATAAAATAAAAAGAAAAGAAAACTCACCTAGTGTTTGTTTTCTGCCGTCGGAAGCCGAAGGGTTCATTGCCTTTTTGGCTTTTATTGGTCAGCTTCTAAAAAACTGACCCTAGATTTGGGCTCAAGGAGCCGAAACAGCCAAAATGGAGGTTTTTTGTGTTTTTCGACCACCGTGGACGGCAGAGCCATCGCCGGCGATCGATGGCCGTCATGGCGGTGGCTCACCGGAACCAAGGCCGACCAAAGAAGGCTGGAGAGAAAAAAAAAGAGAACGAAGAGAATTTTTTTTTTTAAAACTAGTGTGAAATGATTTTTCTTTTTTGGAATTTTTTTACTTATATAGGCTTCCAAGACGCCGCCGTTTTGGGAGTGATCTCAAATGCCCAAAACGACGTCGTTTTGGTGGGACCCATGGCCTAACCTGCTCCACCTCTGAGATTTGCATTTTTTTTAAGAGGGGATATTTTCAATTTTAATCCTTTCGCTTTTTAGATACCCTTCAATTTAGTCCTATTTTCCACTTTTTTTTTCTCTTTTAAATTTATCTACTTAATTTTATTTTTTTTATTTTAGTCCCCTAGAACTGTGCGTTTAGAGGATAATGGGATAATTTTCTAGTTAGTCCCTCCTCCTTTTCGCGCATTTCACTTTGGTTAGTCCCTCCTCCTTTTCGCGCATTTCATATTTGGTCCTTTATTTTGTTTTACTATTTAATTTATTTGTTTTATTATGATTTATACTTGCAATTTTATTTAATTTTTGATTCAGTCCCTTATTTATTTAATCTTAGCCTTTCATGAAATTTATTATTATTATTTACTTATTTATTTATTATTGCAATTTCAGCCTTTCATGCATTTTTTTTATTATACTATTATTTACTTATTTATTTATTATTGTCTTACTTTTTATTTTAAAATTTATGTTGTTCATAGTTGTATATATTTTTTGCTCGTTATTTATATTTGTACATTTTTTGCTTGTTATTTATTTATATTTTTTTACATATATACATATTATTTATATTTACATTCGTTATTAAGCATCTTTCATTTTTATTTTTTACTTGTTTTAAATTACCTTATTTATTTTATTATTATTATGATTTGATTATTAATATTAATATTATTACTATTATAATTACATTAGTATTATTATAGTATTCCCTTATTCATTTATTATATAAATTCTAATATTCTATCCATATAGCCATTTTATATTATCTCATCATCACTACATCATACATTATGTTTAAATATAATTGGCCGTTTTTATATTATATCCCAAATAAGATAAATACACATTTTTTCAAATGTTACATTTGTTATTACTTAATTAAGGAAATTTTAAAATTAAGACAATGTCCCGTATTTGGAGATTCGAGAAGTCGTGCCCTAACTTACGGGGTTCGACTTTCTCCTTGAATCTAAATAACCGGACATCCCTTTTAAAATTAAAATACATGAGATTTAAATAGTAATTAAATAAAGAGCAAGCTTATTTCTGAGGATTCGAGATGTCGTATCCTAACTTACGGGATATGACCATTTTGTTACTTCGAGATAAGAGGGCCTTTTACACACGTTTAGATTTATTCAAGTGATTTAATTTAAAATAACATTATGCAAAGTGGGATCATGTTTTTTTCTTAAATTCTCTTCAAATTTTCAATTCTCGACACTAAGACATCAAGTAATCAACTAGGCACCAATTTTGGGCATCACGAGGGTGCTAATCCTTCCTCGTGCGTAACTGACTCTCGAACCCATTTTCTGAATTTTGTAGACCAAAAATTATTGTGTTAGTAAATCAAACCTTTTATTAAAACGATCAAATTACGAGCTGATCCGATCACACCTCATAAAAAAGGATTGGTGGCGACTTCTTTTATTGTTTGTTTCAAAATAAAAGTTGATTTCAATAAAAAATGGTTTCGATAGCTTGGCGACTTCGCTGGGGACAAAATAAGAGAGTCAAGCCACGAGTTGATTAATTTTGGTATTTTTGTCGAAAATTAATAATTTTGTTTATATTTACAATCCCTTCATTGCATTTCATCCTTCATTTTTGTGGTCTCCATCATCTTGGTATATTTCCACATATTGCATTGCAAGATCGTTCGGTTTTGCCCTTCTTAAGTGGGAGTGAGAAGTTATTCCTTTATGAGGTTTTCACCTCCGTACAGGATAGTGGATCACTTCCGGGATACATCCGTACCTTTGTCTTTGTAAGATCTTTATCTCCGTATAGCCATAGGGAAATGTATTCCCCTGAACCGAACTCAGTCCGTATGAGCCTATAATGTGTGAGGATCGAGGAATCTATTGGTTCAGGTACCCTTACTTTAGAACTGAACCACATATAATGAGTCTTAAGAACCTACCCTAGATAGAACCATACCGAACCTTTAGTGGTCACCCTAGTAGGTGTTCTATTTTTTATTTCTTGCTTTGAATTTTAGATTTGTATGAAATATACTAATTTGTTTCATTTTGTTTTGGCTGTGGTTGCATTGCATTTTCATCTTTAAAAAAGGATGTTGATTCGTATTCAGTTGCTAAAGAGAGAGTTTGTCATGGAAAAGGGGTTTCTTGATAAAACGGAAGTATCCGTTTTATGTAAAGAAACTCGATTTCTAGTAAAATTGTTCTAATGGAATTAAACTAGAATCAACGCCTTTTTGTATGCATCTTTTCCATTCATTAACATTACATTTCATTGCGTGCAATAAGTCTCATGAAATCCAAAAGTGCGTCGAGTTTAGAACTCTAGTACAGAGCTTGATGAATAACAAAGAATTGGAATTCTTTGAAAATATCGAGGGCTTAAAAAGGGAACTAAAAAACTACCAAGAATTTGTCCCTACATCCCCGGGAGTGTTCTGAACAACTGGACTATAGAGGAGATCCCTATAGTTTTTAGGACCATTTTAGAGTAATATTCAAAACACACTTATTGCTCTAGGCCTGGGAGCAATAAGAATCCTTTTGTGAAAAAAAGGCATATGCCAATTTTTTTTATTTCAATAAAATACATCTTTGCGTCTCATTTTGGTAAATATTCTTTTATTCTTTCTATTTCATCCATACTCATACCATACAAATAACTATTCTTAAATTCATTTGTTCTTTGGGTCTTCCTTCATTCCTATAACAGGTCTCTAGATATCAATGATATGAGTGATGCTGCTACTGACTCAGAATCTACTTTTGAGCAAGATATGTGTTTAAAGGAACCTCAAGACTTTGAAGGTGATCGAGATTGTAACCTATCTCCTAATTTGTTAAGGGGAAACGGATTCTATCTCACAAAGAGTCCGTAGAAATTGTGAGCTTAGGAGATGAACGAAAGAAAAAAGAGGTGAAGATCGGAGCTTGCATCACTGTAGAGACAAAGGGAGACCACATTGAGTTACTCCAAGAATTCAAATATGTCTTCGCATGGTCATATCAAGACATGCCTGGTCTAAGTACTAATATCATGGTACACCGATTTCCTATAAGGGAAGAATGCAATCCAATTCAACAAAAAATCCGAAAGATGAGGCCCGACGTCTTGTTAAAAATAAAAAAAGAGGTCAAGAAGCAATTTGACGCTAGTTTCCTATAAGTGGTTAAATACTCGGAGTGGGTAGCTAATATAGTCCCCGTCTCTAAGAAAGATGGGAAAGTACGCATATATGTAGACTATAGGGATTTAAACAAAGCTAGCCCAAAGGACAATTTCCCGTTGCCTCACATTGACACCTTAGTGGAAAACACGATAGGTTATTCACTGTTCTCCTTCATGGATGGCTTCTCTAGACACAACCAGATTAAGATGCATACTCAAGATATGGAAAAGACCACATTCATAACTGCGTGAGGAACATTTTGCTATAAAGTGACGACTATTCAGATTAAAAAATGCGGGAGTGATGTATCAAAGAGCCATGGTAACTTTGTTTCATGATATGATGCACAAAGAAATTGAGGTTTACATCGACGATATGATTGCAAAATCCAGAATAGAAAAGGAGCACATACAAGTCCTGAAGAAATTGTTCTTGAGGTTGAGAAAATTCCAGCTAAAGCTTAATCCAGCAAAATGTACCTTCGAGGCTAGGTCAGGAAAATTGCTAGGATTTGTAGCTAGTGAAAACGGGATCAAAATTGACTCGGATAAAGTCAAAGCTCTACAGGATTTGCCTCTGCCGCGCACTCAAAAGAAGTTCGAGGTTTTCTAGGAAGACTAAATCACATCGCCCGGTTCATTTCACAACTGACCGAGAAATGCAACCCTATATTTCGTCTCCTTAAAAAACACAATCCAGGTGTATGGGATGAGGAATGCCAGATAACCTTTGATAAGGTCAAACATTACCTGTCGAATACCTCAGTGCTGATGCCACCTAGTCTAGATAAGCAATTGATACTGTTGTGGGCACCCAAATTTACCCGGGCCCATTAATACCCAACTAACCTTAAAAAAAAAACCCCAATTAGACCCAAAACCCCAAAACCCAAAAACCCTAGCCCAATACATTAAAAAATCAGAAAAAAGAAAAAACCCTAGCCCCCCTATGTTCAACCGCCGACCCTAGGGTGAACTGCCCTCTGCCACCACCTGCTCCACCGCCATGGTCGCATCACCGCCCACTTGCACCTGCAAAGTAAATGAAAAGACAGATAATGTAAAATAAAGCATGTAATTTGGCTTTAAAAAGCCAAAGCCTAAATCATTTTCGGTTTCTTCTAGGGGCAAACTTCTCTTCTTTGAAAATAAAAAAGCATTCAGCAGTCTTTATAAAAATAAAACAGATTCAAATACCAAAAAATCGAAGCGAGGAATAGCAAGGACCGAATCTAAGGTCTATTTACCTTTCTTTATTTTTTTCGAATTTATTTGCATACACAATCTTCATTTGAATAAAACAACACACATATATTAGATAAATATATAAAAGAGAAAAAAATTACCTCTAGGCGATTCTCACGGTGGCCGGTGCGGCGGACGGCATGGCGGACGGCGACTGGTCCTGCCACGGAGACCTGCTGCAGAGAAAGAAAAGAGGGAGAGGCTTCAGCTTTTTTTTTTTTTTGGAAAGAATGAAAAATGAAAATTTTTAAAAGAAACGTGGCTTTTATAGTATGGTAAAACGGCACCGTTTCGTGCCTAAGGTCTGAATGCCAAAACGGCGTCGTTTTGTTTGACCCGCGTGCGACCCGACTCGACGCCTGAGGATCCGCATGTTTTGCTGCGACTGGGATAATTGCGCGCACGGTCCTTCCTCTTTCTGGGGATGTTTTAATTTGGTCATTTTCGTTTTTATAATTTTGGCCACAGTTTGTTTATCTGTTTCAATTTAACCCTCAAACTTCTTAATACACAAACCAGTGAACGACGTCGTTCTGGAAGTTGAAATATTTCTCCTCAAGGTCCTTGTCCCTTTTTGCGCGTTACATTTGGGCCCCGTATTTTCTTTTTATTTCGATTTGCTCCAAAAACTTCCATTTTAACTTTAATTCTGTCCTTTCCATTGCTTTGGTTATTATTATTATTTTGTTAATATTACTATTAATTACATTTTACATTATATTTTATTTATCTATTCATTTTATTATTAATTCATTAATTTATTTTTATTTGTTGTACTATTATTATCTTTATGAATATATTATTATTATTAATATATTATTATTACAATTATCAGTATTAGTATTATTTTCGTTACCTTTTTGTTCTATATATTTTTATATTACTATTATTATATTTATTATCATTACTATTATTGCTATTATATTTTAATCTATATTTATTTTATCTAATTTTATTTATCTATGTATATTTCTGTTATTATTATATTTTATATATTATACCTATATTTATACTAACGTATGAATATTACTATTTTACTATTGCTATTTTTATATTATTTTCATTGGCATTTTACTTATTATTATTATTATTATTATTATTATTATTATTATTATTATTATTATTATTATTATTATTATTGCTACTATTGTTTTACTATTATCATGAATTTTTATTATCGTAAATTATTATTATTACTACTATTATTTTTGTTAACATGTTATTTTTTTACCATATTATTATTTCCTATTTTTATATGTTATTATTGTTATTATCGTATATTACTAATGTACTATTATTTTCTATTATTATTATTATTACTAATATCACTATTATTATTATTATTATCATTAGTATTATTATATTTTAATACTATTATTAATATTTATATTATTATTATTATTATCGTTTTATTATCATTGTCATTGTTATTTTACCATGTTTTATTTATTTTTATTTATCCGCTTATTTAATTATGTATTCGATCATTTCATTTACCTTATGCTTTTGTTTTATATATATATATATATATATATATATATATATATATATATATATATATATACTAGCCTTGCTTTCATCTTTTATAATTGCTCATATCATTGTTATTGACAATCATCGCACTTATTATTATGTATTAGTACCATAATTTGCTTTTATATGTCACTAAAAAAATCACGTCATATTTTTACTCGATACATTAAAATAATTCTTTCATAAAAGCAATATTCCATATTTAGAGATTCGAGAAAATCGTGCCCTAACATACTGGGTTTCGATTTTTCTCATTTAATCTAAATAACGAAATATTCTTTTAAAAATCGCAATACGAGTTTAAAAAAATGCTTATTCTCGGAGATACGAGGTGTGGTGCCCTAACTTACTAGGTATGACATTTTGTTATCTCGAAATAAGATTTTTCGCAAGCAAAGGCAATATTCGGTGTTTGGAAATTCGAGGAAACGTGCCCTAAATTACTAGGTTTTGATTTTCCTCGTTCCCCTAACTAACCGAATATCCCTTTTTAAAGAAGTTAAAATACACAGATTATTAAGTAAAAGGCACGCTCATTCTCAAAAGCTCGAGATGTCGTGTCCTAACTCACTGGATATGACATTTTATTACTTCAAGACGATAAGGTCTTTAGCATTCGAATGTTTTTTAAAGAAGGACCGTATTTCAAAGTCTTTCAAGTTTTCAATTTTCGACACTAAGACGCTAATTAATCAACTAGGTACCAATTTTGTGCGTATCGATGGTGCTAATCCTTCCTCGTGCGTAACTGACTCCCGAACTCATTTTCTGATTTTTGTAGACCAAAAATTATCGTTTTAGTAAATCTTAACTTTTATTAAAATGATTAATTTAAGGTGATCCGATCACACCTTATCAAAAAAGATTGGTGGCGACTCCCGTTCTTTCATTTTCGTAGATCGCGTTTTTTCAAAAAAATGGTTTCAATAGCTTGGCGACTCCACTGGGGATAAATAAGAGAGTCAAGCCACAAGTTTATTAACTTTTGTCTTTTTGTCGAAAATTGAAAATTTGGTTTTGAAATACGATCCTTTCATTGTGTTTCATCTGTTATTCGCGATGTAATACCTGCTGTGTTGGTTCGAGTCTTTAAATAGTTTTACATATTGCATTGCATGACCGTTGTGGTCACACCCTTGTAAGTGGGAGTGAGAAGCTACTCCTTCGTGAGGTTTTCACCTCCGTGCAGGATAGTGGATCGCTTTCGGGGATACATTTGTACCTATGTCTTCGTGAGATTTTCATCTCCGTGCAGCCATAGGGAAATGTATTCCCTGAACTGAACTCGGTCTGTATGAGCCTATAATGGGTGAAGATCGAAGAATCTGCTAGTTCAGGTACCTTTACTCTAAAACCGAATCCCATATAGTGAGCCTTAAGAACCCACCCTGGGTAGAGCCACTCTGAAACCCTAGTGGTTACCTAAGCAAGTGCCATATTTGTTATTCCTTGTTTGCTTTAAATTGCGTATGAAATACTGACTTACTTTGTTTTACTTTGATTGTATTTGCATGGCACTTTCATCATAAAAGGTGTTGATTCAGATTCGGTTGCTAAGTAGATAGCTTATCATGGAAAAAGGGTTTTTTGATAAAGTAGAGGACAATGCGGCTGTCCGGATATAGGCTGAGACAACACAGCAAGAGAAAGGTGATAGTCTTACCGAGGGGTACGTGTCAGAGTTGTGGGATTTTACTCGGAGCAGCGAAACTCAGAATAATCTCCAAGAGATGAAAGAAATTTGGGGTCAGTGGGATGACGAGATCAAACAACTATTCTATTGTCATTATGGCGATTCGTCTTATCTGCTCGATGTCAAGGTAGACAAACACCTGTTTTGAGCCCTCGCCTAATATTGGAATTCGGCTTACAGTTTCTTCACTTTCGGGAGGGTATATCTGGTACCCACGATAGAAGAGTACACAGTCTTGCTCTGATGCCCAAAGATTCAGGTCGACAGAATTTATTCCAAAGCTGCCAATGGCCCAGCATTCTCAAAAAGGTTGATGAACATCACAGGGATGAGCAAACAGTGGGTTACAGCCCGGATCAAACAAAAAAGAGGTTGTAGGTGCATTCCTTGGAGGAATTTGAAGGATCTAATCTTAGCGCATCCCGATGTGAAGAAGAGGGTAGATGTCTTCGCCTTGAGCATTTATGGACTGGTTATCTTCCTCAAAGCTTTGGGGCATATAGACGAGGCAGTTTTTGATCTTTTTGATAGGCTTAGTAAAGAGACCACACCTGTACCTGTAATTTTGGTTAAAACTTTCAGATCATTGAATGCTTGTCGAAGAGCGGGTGAAGGGAGATTTATTGGATGCGCACAACTCTTGCTATCTTGGTTCCACAACCATTTTTGGAAAGTGAAAAATGTTTCGTATCGTATCTTCTACTCTCCACTGAAAGAGTTAGTGGCTACGCCAAGAAGAGATGATATTACAGAAGAAAATTGGATGATGATTTTTCAGAATTCGCGAGAAGAAGACGTTGAATGGAGAGCCTTGTGGATGGTTCCTGATGAAATATTATATCGATGTGGAGATTTCGATTGGGTTCCCTTGTTAGGAATATGATAAGCCGTCAGGTATGCTCCTCTGCTGGTGTTAAGACAGTACAGATCCAGACAGTTTACACCACCAACATACGGGTTAGCTCAGTGCGAATTCGTATTCACGGTGAATAATTATAAAAAGAGAGTTTGTGAGGTATCGAATACCTGGAACCAGACTCTTAGAATGAAAAAGTTTGCTACCAATCCCATGACTACCTCTGAGTATGACCGGTGGTGGGTTCAGAGGATTAACGACAACATCCCTACGTCAGATCAAGAAAACCCTAGATCAATAGAAGAACACTTGAAAGTAATCCCATCTGAGCTAGAAATCATCAGACAAGATTTCGAGAGAAAGAGCCTGGAACTAGAAAAAAAGATCGAGCAGTTGGAGGAAGAAAAAATGCAGCTGGGGTTAGATGTCGATGTCCAGAAGTTAGAAGCTGAAAGACTCTGAAAAGGAAAGAACAAAGCTGAAGAAGATTTGGACAGTTTGAAAACAGACTACAAAAAGCTGCGAAGGTCAATGAGAACTGCTGGGTTAGGAAAAACGTCTGAGTAGTAGCGGCAGGAAGTTAAAGAAGAGAAAAGTAAAGCCAGCCAATGGGAAGAAAGATTTCGAGATGCTCAAGCTCGAGAAGGTACCCTAAAAGAGAGTTTGGCAGAAAGCCAAAACGAGAAAGAATGATTAAAGATTCGGGCATCAGAATTAGAAAGGTCCTTGTATCAGTATTGTACCCGTAATTCTGTAATCGAGTTGAAAGCCAGTCAAAGCAAAATTGAAGAGTTAAAAGGAAAGATAGAAGAACTTAAAGTAGCGTTGCAAGATCGTGAACTTCAGATTGAATTCCTTGAGGTGAATAATGAGCAATTGAAGGAGCAACTTCATCAATCCTAAGACCAGGTCAGGAACAGGGATTACATCATGGGTGAAGCTTTGACTCAAGTGTGAGAAGTGGCTGATCACTTACAAACGTTAGCAGTACAGGCCAATGTACTGAGTTTAAAATATGTGTCAGATTCGGACCGAGGTCGAGAGCTGGCTTGGCTTCTTAGACAGGTCAAGGCCTTAAGTATCAGGGCCAAGCCTTATATGTAATCTATTTTATGTAAAGAAACTTATTTTCTAGAAATGTTATCCTAATGGAATTGAATTAGAATCAACGCCTTTTTATTGCATTCATTGCATTCATGAATTAGCATTGCATCATATGCACTAAAACTCACAAAAAGCCCTAAAAATCGTGGCAGTTACCCTGGAACATCGTTACGGTACAAGAGGAAAAACAAAAGAAATGGACCAAAGGTTAGAGAGATTGGAACAAATGCAAAAAGAGATGCAGGACCAACTACAAACACGTATGCAAGAACAGCTAGCCAAAATCCAGCAAGATGTAAGGGACCAGATGCTGGAGTCCCAAAAGAGTATGATGGATCAATTAACGTGTTTATTGGCTAGCGGATTAGAAAAAGGGAAAAACCCCATGATCAATGCGGGAAATGATAACGAAGATCCTATCTACCCTCCAGGGTTTGCCCCAGCGGACATTCAGACACAACCTGATATGTACCCAAGAAGGCCATCGGTCACAATTAGACCTCAGCCATTTTAGGCCGGTATTTCGGCACCGATAAATTATCAGTCTGGCTCAGGCTCCAATCCGGAGGATAACCCGACCAACCCTGTTTTCCTCAATCTAGATGAAGTAACAGAAACAGAAAAGACAAGGGTAGAACTCCCGAAAGAACTTGAAGAAAGGTGTAGATGGTTAAAGGAAAAATTTAAAGAAATGGAAAGCACCGACTATCGTGGTGGAATCGATGCTAAGGAATTAAGTTTGGTTTCGGACTTGGTACTCCCTCCCAAGTTCAAAACTCCAGAATTTGAAAAGTACAATAGGACTAGCTGTCCCAAAGCTCACATCACTATGTTCTGCAAACGAATGGCAGGCCATGTCAATAACGATCAACTCTTGATTCACTGCTTTCAAGAAAGTCTGGTTGGGGCCGCTTCTAGATGGTACAACCAACTGAGTCGTACCCAGATCAGTTCATGGAAAGATCTAGCATAAGCTTTCATTAAGCAGTACGGTCATGTGGCAGACATAGCCCCTAATAGAACCACTTTACAGAATATGGAGAAAAAGCATAATGAAAGCTTTAGGCAAATTGCCCAATGATGGAGAGAGGTGGCCACGCAAGTCCAACCCCCTCTACTGGAAAAAGAAACTACTATGCTCTTCATTAATACCCTGAAGGCACTTTTCATTAACCACATGCTGGGTAGCGCGACCAAGAGCTTCTCAGACATAGTAATGTCTGGAGAAATGATAGAAAATGTAATAAGGTGTGGGAAGATAGAGGCTGGAGAAAATGCCAAAAGGTCAGCACCGGGAAAGAAAAAGCACGAGGTAAATAATGTGAGCGCATATTCGAAATTGATCACCGTAAGCCAACCAAGGTCGACAACCACTAGTCAGCAAGGCCCATCCAGACAAGAGCCCAACACAAAGCCAAATAGGGAGAAACTCCAATTTACGCCCATTCCATTGACATACAAAGAGTTATACCAAAGTTTCTTTGATGCACATGTCGTGTCTCCCTTCTATTTAAACCTAATGCAAACCTCATACCCCAAATGGTATGACGTAAATGCCCAATGCGAATATCATGCGGGAGCCACAGGACACTCGATAGAAAACTGCACCACTTTCAAGAAATTGGTTGAGAGACTCATCAACATGGGCATCGTGAAATTTGATGATACATCTAGTACAGAGAATCCATTATCTAATCATGGGGATAAGGGGATAAATGCGATCATCGAGAGTTTGGGGAAAGAAATTAAGATGAATATTGCAGAAGTGAATACCTCGCTGAAAGAAGTGTGGAGGAAAATGGTGGAAAGGGGGTTGATAACACAGAATTCAAGGGTCAGACCCCGAGAAGTAATGAATTATTGCGAGTTCCACAATCAAGAGGATCACGAGATTCAGAAATGCGGCGAATTCAGGGCTTTAGTACAAGGATTGATGGATAATAAGGAGATAGAATTCTTCGAGTATGTCGGGAGCCCAGAAGGAACAGAAGTGTGTGCCTCAGAAGAGGGGTCGACGAAGAATACTTATGGAGTCAACCACCCAGTGGTTATCATATCACGCCCGAGAATTAATGATGTCGGGGCACAAGTTACACCAAAAGTTGTAATCCAGAAGCCCGTTGCTTTCCCTTATAAATATAGCAGAAGGGTACCTTGGAATTATAGCTACAATGTGACAATCCCAGGTGAAGAGAGCCCGGTTAGTGCTTCAAAGAAGAACCAATATATAGGTTTCTACACACGCAGTGGGAGACGCTATGATCCTGCGGGTACAAAAATTGAAACTGTTAAAGAAAAGGCCTCAATAGTTGAGCAAGGGAAGGAGAAGACAATCAGACCTGAATCACCAGTCAATGAGCCGGTGACTAAAGGAGGCTAAAGAATTTTTAAAGTTCTTAAAGCACATCGAATATAGCGTTGTAGAACAGCTAATAAGCATCCGGCTCGTATCTCAGTTCTAGCCTTACTTATGAGTTTGGAGACATATCGAAACTCGTTAATGAAAGTGCTAAACGAGACTTATGTCGCGAATGACATCTCTGTCCACAAACTAGACCGTCTGGTCAACACCATCAGTGCTGACAATTTTATTTTCTTTAACGATGACGAAATACCACCGAGAGGTATAGGGTCCACAAAAGCTCTGCACATTACCACCCATTGCAAGGGATACACATTGCCGGGGGTATTGATTGATAATGGATCGGCACTAAACGTCTTACCCCTATCCACACTAATAGGTTGCCCGTGGATAGTTCCCATATAAAGACACGCCAAAATGTAGTAAGGGCATTTGATGGTACCGAAAGGAAAGCAATGGGAAGGATCGAATTACCTCTTCTAATCGGCCGTAGTACGTACGAGGTAGATTTATTGGTAATGGACATCAATCCCTCTTACAATTGCTTATTGGGAAGGCCATGGATTCACTCAGCGGGGGCAGTACCGTCATCGTTATATCAAAAGCTTAAATTTATAACGGAAGGTCAATTGGTGACTATAAATGCGGAAGAGGATATCATTGCATCCATCACCAGCAATGCACCGTATGTGGGGACAGATGATGAAGCCATAAAATGTTCTTTTCAGTCGTTAGAATTTGTAAATGTGACCTTTGTTGTCGAAGGGAATAAGGTCCCAACGCCCAAAATTTCTAAAACTGCAAGAATGGGCCTACAACTGATGGTTGGGAAAGGAGCTTTTCCAGGGAAAGGGCTTGGAAGAAGCCTACAAGGAAGGGTCAAGGTACCTATGCTCATGGACAAACGAGACAGCTTTGGCTTAGGATTTAAGCCAGATGCAAGATAAAAGAAAAAGGAGCAAGAGAAGAAACAAGAAAGGAGAAGAGTGCGTTTAAGCGGGGAAGAGGTTAAATGGGAGCTAATGACCTTTCCTCACATATCCAGAACATTCGTGTCAGGTGGGACTATTTACGCCGAAAGAAGATCGACAAGGAAAGGGTCCACCGAAGAAATGTTGGAAAACTTAAGCATTAACGCCACATATGAAGAAGGAACTGGAGTAGAGAATTTGTCGGGCATTCGCCCTTATGAGCCGGAAAGTGTTCTTAATAATTGAACTACGGAAGAGATTCCTGTAGTCTTTGGAACTAACACAGAGTAATGCCCAAAACACACTTATTACTCTAGGCCTAGGAGTAATAAGTGTCCTTTTGTGAAATAGGCTTATGTTCAAAATCGTTATTTCAATGAAATGCATCCTTTTGTCTTATTCCGTGCAAATATTCTTTTATTCTTTCATTTATAATCATACCATACATATCATTATTCTTAGATTATTTTGTTCTTTGTATCTTCCTTCGCACCTACAACAGGTCTCCAGATATCAACGAGTGAGCGACATTACTACTAACTCAGAGTCTCCTTTTGAGCGGGATATGTGTCTAGAGGGATCTTAGGACTTTGAAAATAACAGAGACTGTAAGTTATCCCCTGATTTGTTAAGGATGGTAGAACAAGAGGAGAAGCAGATCCTACCTCACAAAGAGTCAGTAGAAGTCTTGAACTTGGGAAATGAACTAGAAAAGAAAGAAGTAAAGATCGGAGCTTGCATAACCCTAGAGACGAAGCAGGACCTTATTGAGTTACTCCAAGAGTTCAAGTATGTCTTTGCATGGTCGTATCAAGATATGCCTGGGCTAAGTACTGACATTGTGGTACACAAGCTCCCCATTAAAGAAGAATGCAAGCCAGTTCAACAAAAGCCTCGAAGGATGTGGCCCGATGTTTTGTTGAAAATAAAAGAGGAGGTCAAGAAGCAATTCGATGCTGGTTTCTTACAAGTAGTTAAGTACTCGGAATGGGTAGCTAATATTGTCTCCGTCCCTAAGAAAGATGGAAAAGTACGTATGTGCGTAGACTACAGGGATTTGAACAAAGCCAGCCCGAAGGATAATTTCCCATTGCCTCATATTGATACCTTAGTGGACAACACGGCAGGTTATTCACTGTTCTCCTTCATGGATGGTTTCTCAGGGTATAATCAGATCAAGATGCATCCTAAAGACATGAATAAAACCACATTTGTGACCATGTGGGGAACCTTTTGCTATAAGGTGATGCCGTTCGGATTGAAAAATATGGGAGTAACATATCAGAGAGCCATGGTAACCCTGTTCCATGATATGATACACAAAAAAATTGAAGTCTATGTCTACGACATGATCGCCAAATCCCGGACAGAAGATGAGCACGTGTAAGTCTTGAGGAAATTATTTCTGAGGTTGAGAAAATTCCAGCTGAAACTCAATCTAGCGAAATGTACCTTTGGGGCTAAGTCAGGAAAACTGTTAGGATTCGTAGTCAGTAAAAAAGGGATTGAGATTGACCCAGACAAAGTCAAAGCCATACAAGAGTTACCTCCACCGCGTACTCAAAAGGAAGTTTGAAGATTCTTAGGATGACTAAATTACATCGCTAGGTTCATTTCACAACTAACTGAGAAATGTGACCCCATATTCCATCTCCTTAAGAAACACAACCCTGGCGTTTGGGACGAGGAATGCCTGAAGACTTTCGACAAGGTTAAGCAATATTTGTCAATGCCCTAGTGTTGACACCACCTAATCCAGATAAGCCATTGATACTATATTTAGCGGTGTTTGAAAATTTTATGAGATGTGTGATTGGCCAACACGATGAGTCAGGAAGGAAAGAAAGAGCGATATATTACCTCAATAAGAAATTCACTGAGTGTGAAACAAGATACTCGCCAATTGAAAAGTTGTGCTGTACCTTAATCTGGACAACCCGAAGACTGAGACAATTCATGTTGTATCACACAACCTGGCTGATTTCTAAAATGGATCCCCTGAAGTACTTGATGGAATCGACTGCTTTGAATAGGAAAATGGCCCGATGGCAAATTCTACTTTTTGAATTTGATATAGTCTATATGAACCAGAAGGCTGTGAAAGGGAGTGCAATAGTAGATTTTCTAGCCAGTAGAGCCCTAGAGGATTACGAACCTCTGAACTTTGATTTCCCAAATGAAGATCTAATGTACGTAGCAACCACTGAAAAAGACTCTCAAGAAGGTCATCCTTGGACTAAACTTTGACGGAGCATCAAATGCTGTGAGTAATGGAATAGGGGCAATCTTGGTATCCCCATATAGAGATCATTATCCCTTCACTAGTAAATTGGATTTTGACTGCACGAACAATATGGCAGAATACGAAGCATGCATCATGGGCATCCATGTAGCCATAGAATGCAAAATTAAAGCACTAGAAGTATATGGAGATTCTGCGCTAGTGATTTATCAACTTAAAGGTGAATGGAGACGAGAAATCCCAAGTTGATCAATTATCGAAGTCTAGTCCTTGAATTAATTAAAGAATTTGATAATATCGCCTTCTACTACCTCCCTCGAGAAGAAAATCAGATGGCTGACGCTCTAGCAACTTTAGCTTCCATGATCATGGTGAACAAACAAGAGGATGTGAAATCGATCCAAATGAGTATTTACGAGGCTCCAGCTCATTGTTACAACCTCAAAAAAGAAACAGAAAATGATGACTACCCTTGGTATCACGATATCTTGCAGTATGTGAAGAATCGTGAGTACCCCGACCAAGCCATTGAGAACGACAAAAGAACGTTGAGAAGGCTGGCCAGTGACTATATCTTGGACGGGGAGATCCTATACAAAAGAAGGAAGGATCAGGTACTGTTAAGATGTGTAGACGCTATTGAGACTAAGAAAATCTTGGAAGAAGTCCATGAGGGCGTCTGTGGGACACACGCTAATGGCTTTACAATGGCCAGGCAAATTATAAGGTTCGATTATTATTGGTCCACCATGGAAGGAGACTGTATTAACTACGCTAAAAGATGTCATACGTGCCAAATCTATGGAGACAAGATTAATGTGTCTCCTTCACCTCTGCATGTCATGACTTCTCCATGGCCTTTCTCGATGTGAGGCATGGATTTGATTGGGCCAATTACGCCAAAAGCTTCAAATGGGCATCGATTCATCTTTGTGGTTATTGACTATTTCACCAAATGGGTAGAAGCTGCTTCATATGCCAATGTTACTAAATCGGTAGTTAGCAAGTTCCTAAAAAAGGAAATCATTTGTCGATATGGAATGCCAAAAACGATCATATCTGACAATGCATTGAATTTGAAAAATAGCACGATAGCGGATGTCTGCAGTTAGTTCAAGATCAGACACCACAACTCGTCACCATACCGTCCGAAGATGAACGGTGCAGTTGAAGCAGCTAATAAAAACATTAAGAAGATTATGGGGAAAATAACTGAGACTTATAAAGAATGGCATGAAAAGCTACCATTCACCCTCTATGCTTATCAAACGTCTGTCAGGACTTCTACCGAGGCAACGCCTTTCTCATTGGTCTATGGAATAGAGGCGGTTTTACCTATCGAGGTCGAAATTCCTTCCCTCAGAGTTTTGTCAGAAGTAAAGTTGGATGAAGCGGAATGGATCCAGTCCCGATACATCAGTTGAATTTGATTGAAGAAAAGAGGCTAAGGGCTATCCTCCATGGTCAGATGTACTAAAAGCGAATGATGCGAGCTTACAACAAAAAGGTTCGTCCTAAAAAATTCCACGGGGGAGACCTAATATTGAAAAAGATCCTGCCCATACAAAAGTATTTCAGAGGGAAATGAATGCCGAATTGGGAAAGACCTTATGTGGTAAAGAAGGCCTTTTCTGGAGGAGCATTGATATTGGCTGAAATGGATGGCAAGACTTTACCTAATCCTATGAATTCAGATTCGGTTAAGAAATACTTCGCCTAAAAAAAAAGGGAGAGGCGAGGGTGAAAACTCGCAAAGAGCACCTTGAAACCAAAGGGATTTTGAATTGAAAACCCGTAAAGGGCGATTCAAATTTTGATCAAAGGTGAGGCATACGACAGTCTTACGATACCTAAATTAATGAGGAGGAGAGATGTTACATCTTGAGGCATCTACAAGGGTACTCTAGATCCCCTAAACACACATTGGGCAAAAAAGGAATCCTCAAGAAGTTCGTACGAAGAAGCTCACGCTGCGATATCTGGGGCACCTATTTTCCTTTTATTCATTTTGTATTCCAGCAATGTTTGTTGTCTGTGATTAATCTATTCGCTTCAAATTTTGTTTCTGACAAATTTCAGTTCTGTCACTGTTATGATCCTTTTCAAGCATTTTGCATTGAAATGATGATTAATAGACTAATGATACTCTCACAAAAGAGGTTCTGTATATTACTCTGAAAGTTTCTAAATAGTACAGGAACCTGAAACAGGGCTATTATTTAGAACTAACCTTAAAGATTGGAAACATTTGAGAAGAAAGAGTTTAAATTGGGATTACCTCTTCGGGTTTTCTGTTCAAAGATCTAAGCTGAACAAGAAGACAGGGTACCATTTCAGTGAAAGAACCTTGATGAACAAAGAGCAATGACAACCTAAACATTAAAAAGGGATTCATGCTCACAACATGCTGCACTCATGCATTTGTAGATCATTCATAATGTATCTAATTAGGAACATTTGATTCATTTCGATCATAGCATCCTAATTTGGCATAAGCATAAATACATGGAACTGCTTCTACAGATCATGTCCCTAGAATCAGTGAATTCACGAGCCTTAACCCCTAAGCAGTAGGGTAACAGGCTAAATTTATAAATCTTAACCCCCTAAGCAGTAGGGAAACAGATCGAAGGCGATGGGCCTTAACCCCCTAAGCAGTAGGGTAACAAGTTGAATTTATAGATCTTAACCCCCTAAGCAGTAGGGAAACAGATCGAAGGCGTTAGGCCTTAAACCCCTAAGTAGTAGGGTAACAGGCTGAATTTACAGATCTTATCACCTTAAGCAGTAGGGAAATAGATCAAAAGCGATGAGCCTAAACCTCTAAGCAGTAGGGTAACAGGTTGAATTTACAAATCTTAAACCCCTAAGCAGTAGGGAAACAGATCAGAGATGATGGGCCTTAAACCCCTAAGCAGTAGGGTAACAGGCTGGAAATTACAAATCTCTTCTCCTTGAAATGGCACTAGAGAGGTTAGCAGCCACAGCAGATCTCCTCAAAGTTTCAGCAGATTAGATTGAGGTCACATGTCTTATCTCCTTGAAGCTGCAGTGGAGCAGACTGAAGATAGCAAATCTTATTTCCCTGAAGTTGCAGTGGAACAGATTGAAGCTATGAATAAATAGATCTTATCTCTTCGAAGTTGCAGTAGAGCAGATCATCACAAACCTTATCCCCCTGAAGTTGCAGTGGAGCACATTGAAGATACTTGAAGAAAAGAAGCGCCAAGAGAAGTCAAGACTCGGCAGTTCCCGATAAATTTAGCCCTTTCTATAGTCTTTGCTCTATTCCCGTTGCAGGACAATGAGCAAAGAGGGGCAGCTGTGGGCACCCAAATTTACCCGGGCCCATTAATACCCAACTAACCCCCCCAAAAAAACCCAATTGACCCAAAACCCAAAAACCCCAAAACCCTAGCCCAATACATTAAAAAATCAGAAAAAAAAACCCTAGCCCCCCTATGTTCAGCCACAGCCCCTAGGGCCAACTGCCCTCTGCCACCACCTGCTCCACCATCACGGTCGCATCACCACCCACTTGCACCTGCAAAGTAAATGAAAAGACAGATAATGTAAAATAAAGCATGTAATTTGGCTTTAAAAAGCCAAAGCCTAAATCATTTTCGATTTCTTCTGGGGGCAATCTTCTCTTCTTTGAAAATAAAAAAGCATTCAGCAGTCTTTATAAAAAAAAACATATTCAAATACCAAAAAATCGAAGCGAGGAATAGCAAGGACCGAATCTAAGGTCTATTTTCCTTTCTTTATTTTTTTTGAATTTATTTGCATACACAATCTTCATTTGAATAAAACAACACACATATATTAGATAAATATATAAAATAAAAAAAAGAGAAAAAAATTACCTCTAGGAGACTGATCCGGCTACGGAGACCTGCTGCAGAGAAAGAAAAGAGGGAGAGGCTTCAGCCTTTTTTTTTTTCTGGAAAGAATGAAAAATGAAAATTTTTAAAAGAAACGTGCCTTTTATAGTAAAGTAAAGCGGCACCGTTTCATGCCTAACGTCTGAACGCCAAAACCGCATCGTTTTGTTTGACCCGCATGCGACCCAACCCGACTTCTGAGGATCCGCGTGTTTTGCTGCGACTGGGATAATTGTGCGCACAGTCCTTCCTCTTTCTGGGGATGTTTTAATATGGTCATTTTCGTTTTTATAATTTTGGCCACAGTTTGTTTATCTATTTCAATTTAACCCTCAAACCTCTTAATACACAAACCAGCGAACGACGTCGTTGTGGAAGTTGAAATATTTCTCCTTAAGGTCCTTGTCCCTTTGTGCGCATTACATTTGGGCCCCGTATTTTCGTTTTATTTCGATTTGCTCCAAAAACTTCCATTTTAACTTCAATTCCGTCCTTTCCATTGTTTTGGTTATTATTATTATTATTATTATTATTATTATTATTATTATTATTATTATTATTTTGTTAATATTACTATTTATTACATTTTACATTATATTTTATTTATCTATTCATTTTATTATTAATTCATTAATTTATTTTTATTTCTTGTTCTATTTTTTTTATTACTATTATTATCTTTATGAATATATTATTATTATTAATATATTATTATTATTACAATTATCAGTATTAGTATTATTTTCGTTACCTTTTTTTTCTATATATTTTTCTATTACTATTATTATATTTATTATCATTACTATTATTGCTATTATATTTTAATCTATATTTATTTTATCTAATTTTATTTATCTATGTATATTTATGTTATTATTATATTTTATATATTATACCTATATTTATATTTACGTATGAATATTACTATTTTACTATTGCTATTTTTATATCATTTTCATTGGCATTTTACTTATTATCATTTATTATTATTATTATTATTGTTGTTGTTGTTGTTGTTGTTGTTGTTACTATTGTTTTACTATTATCATGAATTTTTATTATCATAAATGATTATTATTACTACTATTATTTTTGTTAACATGTTATTTTTTTACCATATTATTATTTCCTATTTTTATATATTATTATTGTTATTATCGTATATTACTAATGTACTATTATTTTCTATTATTATTATTACTAATATCACTATTATTATTATTATCATTAGTATTATTATATTTTAATACTATTATTATTATTTATATTATTATTATTATTATTATTATCGTTTTCGTTATCATTGTCATTGTTATTTTGCCATGTTTTATTTATTTTTATTTATTTGTTTATTTACTTATGTATTCGATCATTTCATTTACCTTATGCTTTTGTTTTATATTTATATATATATATTACTAGCCTTGCTTTCATCTTTTTATAATTGCTCATATCATTGTTATTGACACTGTCAAACTTATTATTATGTATTAGTACCATAATTTGCTTTTGTCACTAAAAAAATCACGTCATATTTTTACTCGATACATTAAAATAATTCTTTCATAAAAGCAATATTCCATATTTAGAGATTCGAGAAAATCGTGCCCTAACTTACTGGGTTTCGATTTTTCTCATTTAATCTAAATAACAGAATATTCTTTTAAAAATCGCAATACGAGTTTAAAAAAATGCTTATTCTCGGAGATACGAGGTGTGATGCCTTAACTTACCGGGTATGTCATTTTGTTATCTCGAAATAAGATTTTTCACAAGCAAAGGCAATATTCGGTGTTTGGAAATTCGAGGAAACGTGCCCTAAATTACTGGGTTTCGATTTTCCTCGTTCCCCTGACTAACCGAATATCCCTTTTAAAAGAAGTTAAAATACACAGATGTTTAAGTAAAAGGCAAGCTCATTCTCAAAAGTTCGAGATGTCGTGTCCTAACTCACTGGATATGACATTTTGTTGCTTCGAGACGAGAAGGTCTTTAGCATTCAAATGTTTTTTAAAGAGGGACCGTATTTCAAAGTCTTTCAAGTTTTCAATTTTCGACACTAAGACGCTAATTAATCAACTAGGTACCAATTTTGGGCGTATCGAGGGTGCTAATCCTTCCTCGTGCGTAACCGACTCCCGAACTCATTTTCTGATTTTCGTAGACCAAAAATTATCGTTTTAGTAAATCTTAACTTTTATTAAAATGATTAATTTAAGGTGATCCGATCACACCTCATCAAAAAAGATTGGTGGCGACTCCCGTTCTTTCATTTTCGTCGATCCCATTTTTTCAAAAAAATGGTTTCGACAACTATACTTGGCAGTATTTGGGAATTCCATGGGATGCGTGCTTGGCCACTATGATGAGTCAGAAAGGAAAGAAAGAGCGATATACTATCTCAGTAAGAAGTTCACTGAATGTGGGACATAATACTCGCTAATTGAGATGTTGTGTTGCGCCTTAATTTAGACAACCCGAAGATTGAGACAGTACATGTTGTACCACACAACTTGGCTCATCTCAAAAATAGACCTTTTAAAGTACATGATGAAGTCGACTGCTCTAAATGGAAGGTTGGCCTGATGGCAAATTCTGCTTTTCGAATTTGATATAGTCTATGTAAATTAGAAGGTAGTAAAATGGAGTGCAATAGCAAATTTTATAGCCAGTAAAGCTCTAGAAGATCCCAAGCTTTTGAACTTTGATTTCCCAAATGAAGATCTAATCTATGTTGCGACTGCTAAAGAAGGTGCTCAAGAAGAACATCTTTGGAAACTAAATTAAAGATGGGGCTTCAAACGTTATGGGTAACAGAATCGGGGCAGTCCTGATATCCCCAAACGGAGATCATTATCCTTTTACTAGTAAATTGAATTTTGATTACACGAACAATATGGTAGAATACGAATCATGCATCATAGGTATCCGTGCAGCCATAGAACGCAAAACCAAAATACTAGAGGTATATAGGGATTCTGCATTAGTTATCCATCAACTCAAGGATGAATGAGAGACAAATAGCTGACGCCTCAGCTACCTTAGCTTCCATGGTCAAAGAGAATAAACAAGAGGCTGTAAAACCTATCCAGATGAGTATTTATGAGGCTCTAACTTATTGTTACAACATCGAGGAAGAAGAAAAGGATGACCACCCTTGGTATCACAATATACTAAGATATGTAAAGAATAGTAAATACCTGGAGCAGGCAACTGAAAATAATAAAAGGATGCTAAGAAGACTGGCCAATAATTATGTCTTAGACGGGGAGATCCTATATAAAAGAAGAAAGGACCAGGTGCTACTAAGATGTGTAAACACTATTGAGGCCAAAAAAAATCTTAGAAGAGGTCCATCAGAGTGTTTGCGAAACACATGCTAATGGTTTTACAATGGCCAAGCAAATCATGAGATTTGGATATTATTGGTCCACCATGGAAGGGGACTGTATCAGTTATGGCAAGGGATGTCATAAGTGCCAAATTTATGGAAACAAAATTCATGTGCCTCCTTCACCTCTTCATGTTATGACTTCTCCATGGTCTTTCTCTATGTGGGGTATGGATGTTATTGGGTTGATCTCGCCAAAAGCTTCCAATGGGCATCGATTCATCTTCGTGGTCATCGATTACTTCACCAAGTGGGTGGAGGCTACTTCATATGCCAATTTCACAAAGTCGGCAGTCAGCAAATTCTTGAAAAAAGAGATCATATGTAGTTTGAGATGCCAGAAAAGATTATATCTGATAATGCATTTAATTTGAACAACAGCACGATAGTGGAAGTCTATAGTCAATTCAAGATCAAATACCAAAACTTGTCACCATATCACCCAAAAATGAATAGTGCAGTGGAGGCAGCCAATAAGAACATTAAGAAAATCGTGGGGAAAATGACTGAGACTTATAAAGATTGGCATGAGAAGTTACCATTTGCCTTCTATGCTTATCGAGCATCTGTTAGAACTTCCACTGGGACAACGCCTTTCTCTTTGGTTTATGGAATGGAGACAGTTTTGCCCATTGAAGTCGAGATTCCTTCCCTCTACATTTTGTCAAAACTAAAGTTAGATGAAGTAGAATGGATCCAATCTCGATATGATCAGTTGAACTTGATCGAAGAAAAGAGGCTAAGGGCTATCCGTCATAGTCAGATATACCACAAACGAATGATACGAGTTTATGAAAAAATAGTTCGCCTCAGAGAATTCCATGAGGAGGACCTGGTATTGAAAAAGATACTTCTCATGCAAAAGGACTTTAGAGGAAAGTGGACGCCAAATTGGGAATGACCTTTTGTGGTAAAGAAAGCCTTTTCTGGGGAATGCTGATTTTGACCGAGATGGATGGAAAAAATCTGCCTAATTTTGTGAATTTGAATTCAATCAAGAAATACTTCACCTAAAATAAAAAAAGGAGAGGCCAAGGTAAAAACTCGCAAAAGGTTCCTTGAGACTAAAGGGGCTTTGAGTTGAAAACCCGAAAAAGGGTAGCTTGAATTTGGATTGAACATTGAACATGTGATGGTCGAGTCTTCTCAGAAGGAAGAGCGTTACATCTTGAGGTATCAACAGAGTACTTTAGATCTTTTAAATACATATCAGGCTCAAAGGGTCCTCGAGAAGTTAGCGCAGAGAAGCTCATGCTATGATATCTAGGGCACCTAGTTTCATCTTATTCATTTTGTATTTTAACAATGTTTACTATTTTGATTAATCCATTCATTTCGAGCCTTGCTCCAAATAAATTTCAATCTTGTCCATTGTTACAATCTTTTTCAAGTATTTTTACATTGAAATAACAATTAACAGACTAATAATATTCAAGTAAAAAGAGTTTTGCATATTGCTCAAGGTTTTCTAAATAGTACAAGGATCTGAAACAGGACCACTAGTCAAAACTAACCAAATTTAGGAGTTGGAAATATTTGGGAAAGAATAATCTAACTTGTGATTATTTCTTTAGGTTTTCTGTCAAAGATACCAGCTGAACAAGAGGGCAGGGTAATACGTCAGTGATAGAAGTGATAGAACCTTGGTGAACCACGAGCAGTGTTAACCTAAGCATTAAAGTGAGATCATTCTCGAAAAAAAATGACATTCTGCATTCATGCAAAAATCATTCATACATATTTAGTTAGGAGCATTTGATTCATTCTAATCATATTATCCTAATCGTTTGGCATAAATAAAGGTCCATGAAATGGATTCTATGGATCATGTTCCCCAGAGAACGGTGTAATAGATCAGTGAAACCAAAAATCTTATACCCCTGAAGTTGCAGTGGGACGGATTGAAGTCATCGTGGCAAATCTTATCTCCCTGAAGTTGCAGTGGAGCAGATTAAAGCTACGAATCTTATTTCCCTGAAGTTGCAGTAGAACATATTAAAGCTACAAGTTATAAATCTTATCTCCCTGAAGTTGCAGTGGAGCAAATTAAAGATAGTGAATCTTATTTCCCTGAAGTTGTAGTGGAACGGATTAGAGCTACAAGTTATAAATCTTATCTCCTTGAAGTTGTAATGGAGCAGATTGAGGATAGCTAATCTTATTTCCTTGAAGTTGCAGTGGAACAGATTAAAGATACAAGTTACAAATCTTATCTCCCTGAATTTGAAGTGGAGCAGATTGAAGATAATGAATCTTATTTCCCTGAAGTTGCAGCGGAATAGATTAAAGCTACAAGTTATAAATCTTATCTCCCTAAGATTACAGTGGAGCAAATTGAAGACGCGAATCTTATTTCCCTAAAGTTGCAATGGAATACAAATCTTATCTCTCTGAAGTTGCAGTGGAACAGATTAAAGATAGCAAATCTTATCTTTCTGAAGTTGCAGTAGAGCAGATTAAAGCCACAAATTTTATCTCCTTGAAGTTACAGTGGAGCAGATTGAAAATAGCAAATCTTATCTCTCTGAAGTTGCAGTAAAGCAAATTAAAGCCACAAACCTTATCTCCCTGAAGTTGCAGTAGAGCAGATTGAAAATAGCAAATCTTATCTCTTTGAAATTGCAGTAGAGCAGATTAAAGCTACAAACCTTATTTCCCAAAGTTGCAGTGGAGTAGATTGAAATTACAATTCCTATACCCCTAAAGTTGCAGTGGGTTGGAATGAGGCTACTTGAAGAAGAGAAGTACCAAACAAGTCGAGTTCTGCAAGACCAGGCAAAATTGACCCTTTTTAAAGTCTTTGTTCTATTCCCGTTACACGACAACGAGCAAAGAGGGGTAGCTGTAACATGTCATTTTTGCCCGGGCCCAAACCAAACCAAATAAAAATAAAAACAAAAAAATTTAACTGTCCAAGTCCAATTACAAAAGAAGCCCAAATGACCCAAAATATAAGAAAACCCTAACGGCCTAATGACCAAAAACACTTAAACATTTTCAGTAAAACAAAAAACCTAGACATTTTCAGTAAAACAAAAAACCCTAGACCCCTTAGCATCGTTCCTCAGGCCACATCAGCACGTTCCTCGTTTTGAGGCCTGACGCGCGTCTGCCACCTTGCACCAAAACAGCAAAGGGCGCATCTTCTCTCCCCTTTGTTGACTCCAAAAATTCCTGCAAATACGAAAAAGCAAGAACAGCAAACACGCCATGGCAGCAAGAACAGTAGAAAAAAATAGAAAAATAATATTGTAAAACAGCTATAAAAAGCCTAAAAAATATATATTGTAGCCCCTCTTTTTTTTTTGAAAAATCGAAATAAAAAAAACAAAAACAAAGCAATAAAAAAATTCAAAGGTGATCTCTTTTTATTTTTCTTTGAATCTATTATTATATATACAAAAAATAAAATAAAAAGAAAAGAAAACTCACCTGGTGTTCGTTTTCTGCCATTGGAAGCCGAAGGGTTCTTTGCCTTTCTGGCGATTTTTTGACCAGCTTTTAAAAAACCAACCCTAGATTCGGGCTCAATGAGCTGAAACAACAAAAAGTGAGGTTTTTTTGTGTTTTTCGGCCACCGTGGACAACGGGGCTGTCGTCGACGATCGATGGCCATCACGATGGTGGCTCGCCGGAACCAAAGCGGGTCGAAGAAAGCTGGAGAGAAAAAAAAAGAGCTGAAGAGAAATTTTTTTTAAACTAGTGTGAAATGATTTTTTTTTGGAATTTTTTTACTTATATATGCTTCCAAAAAGACGCCGTTTTGGGAGTGATCTCAGACACCCAAATCGACGTCGTTTTGGTCCGACCCATGGCCCGACTCGCTCCTCCTCTGGGATCTACGTGTTTTTTCTTAAGAGGGGATATTTTTAGTTTTAATCCTTCCGCTTTTTAAATACCCTTCAATTTAGTCTTATTTAAATTTTTTTTTCTCTTTTAAATTTATCTACTTAGTTTTTTTTTTTAATTTTGTCCCCTAGAACTGTGCGTTTAGAGGACAATGAGATAATTTTTTAGTTAGTCCCTCCTCCTTTTCGCGCATTTCACTTTGGTCCTTTATTTTGTTTTACTATTTAATTTATTTGTTTTATTATTATTTATACTTGCAATTTTATTTAAATTTCGATTCAGTCCCTTATTTATTTAATCTTAGCCTTTCATGAAATTTATTATTATTATTTACTTATTTATTTATTATTGCAATTTCAGCTTTTCATGCATTTTTTTATTTTACTATTATTTACTTATTTATTTATTTATTATTGTCTTAATTTTTATTTTAAAATTTATGTTGTTCATATTTGTATATATTTTTTGCTCGTTATTTATTTATATTTTATATATATATATATACATATTATTTATATTTACATACGTTATTAAGCATCTTTCATTTTTATTTTTTACTTGTTTTAAATTACCTTATTTATTTTTTTATTATTATGATTTGATTATTAATATTAATATTATTATTATTATAATTACATTAGTATTATTATAGTATTCCCTTATTCATTTATTATATATAATTCTAATATTCTATCCATATAGCCATTTTATATTATCTCATCATCACTACATCATACATTATGTTTAAATATAATTGGCCGTTTTTATATTATATCCCAAATAAGATAAATTGACATTGTTTCAAATGTTACATTTGTTATTACTTAATGAAGGAAATTTTAAAATTAAGGCAATGTCCCGTATTTGGAGATTCGAGAAGTCGTGCCCTAACTTACGGGGTTCGACTTTCTCCTTGAATCTAGATAACCAGACATCCCTTTTAAAATTAAAACACATGAGATTTAAATAGTAATTAAATAAAGAGCAAGCTTATTTTTGAGGATTCGAGATGTCGTATCCTAACTTACGAGATATGACCATTTTGTTACTTCGAGAAAAGAGGGCCTTTTACACACGTTTAGATTTATTCAAGTGATTTAATTCAAAATAACATTATGTAAAGTGGGATCATGTTTTTTTTTTTTAAAATTCTCTTCAAATTTTCAATTCTCGACACTAAGACATCAAGTAATCAACTGGGTACCAATTTTGGGCATCACGGGGGTGCTAATCCTTCCTCGTGTGTAACCGACTCCCAAACCTATTTTCTAAATTTTGTAGACGAAAAATTTTGTTTTAGTAAATCAAACCTTTTATTAAAGCGATCAAATTACGAGGTGATCCGATCACACCTCATAAAAAAAGATTGGTGGCGACTCCATTTTCGTTTGTTTCAAAATAAAAGTCGATTTCAATAAAAATGGTTTCGACAAACATATGACGAAGTTATCTAGTAAGCCTCATTTGAACTTACCTAACAAAAACAAGAAACAAATAAGACTTTGAGGATTAATCTATTATTTTTCCTTTTCTGTGATTATCCACTGATTGGTTCAATGCTCGATCTATATGATAATTCATTTCAATTTATCAATTCCAAACATATTATAATAGTCTATTGTAGTCATATATTAATTCAATTTCATTTTTCAAAATCTCTCTAAAATTTTACATTTTATGCAATTTAGCCCTTAAAATCAAAATAGCTATATCTTTCAAATTTGAGCTTTAGTTTATAATCTGATTTCAATTACTTCCTTCTACAGCCCTCTATTATCTATAATTATAGAAATTTAATATCAATTTCAAATTTTACACACGTTAGTCCCTATGGTCAAAACTAACAATTAAACTTTACATACTAGTCCTTTTTCACATCTAAGCTCAAAATCTAAAAAATTAACACCAATTTGATCAAGTAGTCATCAATAGAAACTTTTAAAAAATTTCACAGTTTGAAAAATAATATACATGTTAGCTAAACTGAGCTTCCACGATCTAAAAAATTATAAAATTTACGAAAAACTAAATTTAAAATCCTTAGTATGCAAGAATATAAAGATTGAAGCTCCAACCCTTGTTTCCTCTCTAAAATTCGGCCAATAAGATGAACATGGAATAAAGAATGACTATCTTTTTTTTTCTTTTTAATATACATATGTTTATTCTTTTAATTAATTAAATTTGAATATAATTAACATAAAAAACCCCACCAAATGGTCCCCTACTTCTAAATGGTCTAATTACTAATTTAAACTTTGATTTAATTACTATAGTAGTCCTTTAACAATTAAAAATCTATAAGGATTAACTATTACCACTTTTACAATTTAATCATTGTGCCTTAATAAGTCACTAATTTGGCAAAATTGTCTACCCAAAATTCATTTCACCTATATAATAACTCTATAAGTATTTAACAAAAATATTTACGGGCTTGATTTACGAAAACGAGGTCCCGATATCTTATTTTCGACACCATTGACTTAAGGATCATTATACTTGTACCTTAATTAACTATCTAATTAATAAAATTAAAGAACCAAACTCTAATTAAACTTCATACTTACAGACTCAAACATCAGAAATAGGGTTCTGAAACTACCGTTTCTGACTCCACTGAAAAACAGACTGTTACAGATATCACCCCAAGATAAGATTTGAACATTTATAAAATTAACGCTCAAAGTCAATCCAATTGTTTATTGCAGTTAAATTGTCAACTGTTTTTCATAGTCAACACCATATTCAGATAATGTAAAAGGAAATAAATATTAATTGTTGACCTAAACCAATCGATAATTGCAAGAAACAAAGCATGAGCAGAAATGACAGCGAAAATAGGCACATTTGCTGGCACTATGAAAAACAAAACAAAAAATAGGGGACAACAAATTGATTACACAGTTCGGTTCTCCTACATCTTCGGAGTCTAGCTCAGTGAGATGAATCAATTATATTTGAAATGAATAAAATCAATGAACCTTATTCTAACACATCCCAGTGAAGAATCCTCACTCTTGTATCTTAAAGACTAAACCTCTCACCACTAGATTCTCTTCGTGAGAATTTAGTTTGTAAAACCAACAACAAAAGGTTTTACAGTCTCAAATGCACTCACAAATCAACGTCCTTCTATGAATTGATAAGTGCACTCTACTTAGTTCTAACTTACACAACACTCTAATATATAAGAGTTTAAGACTTGCTAAGATAAAGATAAATTACAATCAAGATCCCACTAAAATAGCCTCATAAAAAGGCTTTACAAATATCTTTATAGAGTTGGGAATAAAGCAAACATCTTCAATATAAGTCTTCAAACCAGTACTAATTCAATCTCCATATTTTATGGGATTCGACTACTTGATTCGTTCTAATCCAATCTTTAAAGATTTGTTACTCCATAAGATGGACCTTCAAATATGGGTAAACACACGGCCACAAAATCATTTAAGTCATATCCAAATAAGACAAGTTATATTGACTGTTGATGTGCTAGCGGAAGTGACTACTTCTAGTGATATGTCGACAACCACTTAATAAAAACACTTGCCTGGACAATAAAACCTCTATCAAGGTTGAACAAGCCTTCCATATTTAAAGCAAGAACCCATATTCACAAGGTAATATTTACTCCATCTTAATTTTCCCAAATCTAATCAAATCAATTATCCTTAATATAAGAATACAAAAGACCATAAAATCAACTCATATCTTCATGGATTGCATATATCAATATATAATCAATTATCCTTAATGTAAGGTTACAAAAGAGCATAAAGTCAGCTCATATATTCATGGATTGTATATCTTAATACATATGATAAGTGGACCATATACGAATCCTTGAAAAATAATCTTACTTGATTCAATCTCTTCTCAAATGATATACACAAGATTAATTGTACATAATTTTAAAAAAGATGAGCAGTAATAATGGAGATAATTATTTTCATTGATATAAAGACAACCACTTCAAAAATTTGATTCAAACATCAACAACTTTATTTATTCTCTTAATTTTTTATTCACAGAACTTGTAAATTCCGTGTAACTTTCCAATTCTTCCTACGTCAAGTTTTCAAGTTGTTCTTTTCACTCAAATGTCAAGTTTTTTGGATGGTGTGATTCGACATCTTACGACACAAATCAACAGTATTTCAATAGGGGTCTGACTTTTATTTACTTAACCCCTCAAAAGCATTATTAACACACCAGTGAGAGTGCAATGTATTAGGGACCTGTTCACAATAACATTCATGAATTCTCCTAATTTTAATATCAGATTATTCCAATTAAAGAAAAAGCTCTTTTCTCTTTTTTCTTTTTTTCCTTTTCTGTCTTTTCTTCTAACTTTCAACAATACATAGTCAAATTAACGATTCTTAATTTATTCTTAAAGCAAATCCTTAATATCTTACCCCTATTAAGGGGACTAAATTCTCAGTTTGATAAGGTAGAAAAGAAAAGACTACCACAAATTTCTTATAATGTTTATATATTCTGTCAATTTGATTCTAATTCTAAAAAGTTATCTAAAAAGTTATAAAAAATTTTAAAAAAATAAATTTCTTTTAAAATATATAAAAAGAACTTTAACTTCAACTATGTGGAAATTAATTTAATTTTTTTATAAAATAAATGATTTAATATGGAAATTAGAGTAAGGAATTTTTTTTACTAAAGAGTGAAAATATTCCATAAGCACATAGCAACATTAATGACTCAATTGAAAAGAACATCCGCTGTACCATCTTTTAATGCGGTGGTAAATGGTCCCTATAAAATTGAAATTTATTTAATAATTTGAATGCTTTGGTGACTTTTCCATTTTCACTTAAGGAGCTAGGTGTTTTACATTTTTTAAGGGTGGATTTGGATGGGTGGTGCGTTTGATTGCAGTTAGTGTAAAAACAGCGGTGGCGGTGAGATTAGATACTGTAGCAATACTGTAGCATGAGACAAAAAGTAAACTAAACGCACCGCATCGCAGCCAATCACCCATCCAAACTAGCCCTAAGTATTACTATTCAACTACTTTTAAGGGGTGATTTCAAAGTAGAATCATGGACAAATCTTGGCCATTCAATTTTTAAAAAAAATTTTAAGATTAGGGTTTTAGATTTTAAGATATTAAAAAATTTAGGTTTAAATTTTATGAATTATGAGTCGAGCATTTAAATTTTACGGTTTAAATGGAAAACAATAAAATGATAATGTAACCCTATCTATGATGAATACATATTCATATTAATGTCTTTGGTGGAATCGATGAGTAGAATAAATAAAGAGCAGCCACTCAACCTGGTGACAGATGAATTTGTGAATAATGGTCAAAAGAAATCAAAGGTAAAAAGATTAAAATAAAAGAAGCTTGATCATCAAGTTGTTTTCATAATGGAGTACAAGTGTACCAATATAGCATATTTTATATTTTAGTTATTTAGAGCAGAATGTTCGTCAAACTTGTTTTTCAGCTTAAAGTACACAAAGGTTCAATCTTATCCCAACCTAAATTTACCTTCAATCTTATCCCATTCTAAATTTACCTTTCTTATATTGCTATTTCTTTCTATAAGTTATTAAAGTCGACGTCGTCATCTCATCCCATCATCCTACAAGTTGAATGTAATTTTATTTATTATGTTGCACAAATTCTAGAACTAATCTGTCAGTCTTTCGTTGTATTTATAAAGATTTGAAGTATTGAATTTTTTAAAGTTAAAAAGTTGGAGTTTTACTTTGTAAAAAATTATGTATGTGATAAAAAGTGATAACGATTCGGTTCGATTGGGTTTTTTTTAGATTTTTTGAGTTGTCCATCATAATCGATTTTTTCATATTAATTTGTGGTTTTGAATTTTTAAATTTGTTTTAACAATATGAGCTTAATTTGTTTTATACCTTTTGAATATTATTTGACAAATTTTTAATGTATTTTTCATAAATATTTTCTAAAGACCAATAATTTTCAAGAACTTTTAAATTATTTTTACTATTTTAAATATAAAAAATAGAATTCGATTCGGTTCGGGTCAATTTTTGATTTTTCTTGCTTAGCCCTAATGTCTGAGCTAATTAGTTGGTTAATTAATTAAAGTTCGATTAAGTTATTCAATTAAATGTTTATAATGATGATGGGGAGAAAATATTTGATGTACTGTTAGCGCATGAGTTTTATGCAACATAAATGAATAATAATATGACATATCATCATTATTGAGTAAAATAAAAAAAGTGGGTGTCTTATAAATAAATACTAATAATTTTATTTAAACATAATTACATATTAATTAATTATAACTATTATAGATAAATATTAATAAATCTCAATTTAAGATTTAGGATCTTGAATTTAGAGTTTAAAGTATTAGTATTTACATATAATCAATTAATGTTTAAATAAAATTATTATTTATTTATAAGTTCTTTATAATTTTTCTTTATTTAATAATAACTCATTATGTTATTAATCACGCATGGTACATGAGATTCATGTACCAATAATGCATCAAAAAATATTCTAATAATTTCTTTTGAGAAAAAAATTATATTAATTAATTCTTATGGAAATTGATAATATAGCTAATAAGTTATAATTTCAAAAAATATATAAAAATTTCTCCTTGCTTTTTTCCTTGGTTTCTCTTTCTTCTTTTAGAGGGGTTAATGTGACACCCCAAACCCGGCCTAGAAGTCTAGACCGAATTCAAAATGTTACATTGACCACCGAAGTGATCGTGAGAAAATCTTACAAAACTAGTCATTCTTAATTCGATTTCTGAAAAAATTAATATCGAGTATTAAAAAAAACCAGAATAATAAAATGATTAAACCGTAAAACAAAATTATACCACAGTGTTAAAAACCTTATATTCAAAACTGAATAACCAATAAAAGTTTGAAACCACAAACTAATAACTTATTAGCCTCAAAACTGTCTGAGTCATCCGCATACCGAGTCCAGCATCCAAAATCCCGACATGTACCTAAAAGGGGAAACAAAAGAGGGGGTAAGCTATACGAGCTTAGTGTGAGATCAAACTAACTAGCTACCTAAATAGAAATAGATACAGTAAACCTAAAAATAGTTCAGCAGCGGAACACACTTACAGAGTGACTATAACAAAACAGACCATATGTAACTTTACAGTCATATGGCTCTGTTAGACACAATATCAGAAATTCTCAGAAGTTACAAACTGGCCTAAGCCCTTTTTCCAAAATCAGAATCGGTTGGGCCTTAACCCATCACACAAGGTTTCTTTAGACACGAGTGCCTTTCAGTCAAATAGTACAATCAGACTTCTCAGTCAATCAGACAGTCAAATAGATATTGCAGTCACAGAATCACACAGACGCATATGTGTGCAAATGAATTATAAAATAACCAACCCATCCAACCAACACACCATCTCCGTCCAACCCGACACATCCTGTGGAGATTTAATCAACCCACACATCCCTGCACTCCGAGTAGGACCTCGAAAAGCCCATCCAACCTTATACTCCACAAAATTTCATCCCGGGTTGCCCGGCAACGATGATCATCAATATTGTCCTCGACCCTCAGGGAATTGAGACCGCCCACGACCCTCTGGGTATTAGGGCTATCAGTAAGCTGTACGGTACTATGTGGAAAATCGTGATACAGACATGCAGTATAACTGCCAGATCAGATGTGCTATGCAACAAGGCTAGCGTATAAGCTATACTGTGTAATGCAGTGAACCGCGGTACAGACGTGCATTATAACTGCCAGATCAGATAATGGTATGTAGCGTAGCTAACGTACATGCGGTACAGTGCAAGGCGGTAAACTGCTATACCGTTATTAGTAATGTCCACGACCCTCAGGGTATTGGGATCGCCCATGACCCTTTGGGTATTATTAAGGGCTTTCAGAATGCAGACAAACTGCCAAATCATAAATCTCCCTTCTCTTCAACATCCTACCCAAAAGATTTATACATATGTATGTATGTATGCAGTCAGATGTACACAATTGAGAATACAAATTCAGACAGTCAATCAAAAGCAAACACACACATCCGGTCAATCACTTACAGAATCAAACATGTGTACCTTCGTATCTCGAATCCAGTATCAAATTATCTTACAACCAATCACAAATGCACACATATCAAACCCAAATCAAAGTTGTAATTACCCCCAGTAAGGCTTAGTCGGGGGTTAGAACACACAGAGTCGCATTTGCACTTGCATTTGACCTAAAACCCAAAGTTTGGCGAGATAGGGCCACACGCCCGTGTGCTCTGGCCGTGTGGAGCACTCCAGGCCGTGTGGGAGTCCAAACGCTAGTGTGAAGGGTAGCACACGGCCATGTGACAGAGGCACACGCCTGTGTGGTGCAGAGGCACGACCGTGTAATCAGGCCGTGTAAGACAATCCTATTTCACTAAGTTCAAGTGCAAAATAGACACAGCCGTGTGAGGGTCTCACGCGCTCGTGTGCCACCAGACACGACCTTGTATTCCAAAACACATGCCCGTGTGGAATTTTTAATTCCCAAATCAGTCACACGGCTGTGTGGCTAGGCCGTGTGACCCCAAATGTTAATCCCTAATTTCCAAACTCACACGCCCGTGTAGACCAAGGGACATGGCCGTGTGGCACTAAAATTGGTTGAAACCCTAATTTCCCAAATCCACACGGCCGTGTGCCATGGTACACGCTCGTGTGGCCGTTGGGGAAGCCATGAAACCACCCCAGAACAGCCCCGAAAACACCACTTTGGCCACTAAACCGTCCCTCAACTTTGGTACTATCGAATCCACATTAGAAAACAGAGTATCACACTCCCTTTCAGTCTTTAAAGCTTTGAAACTAGAGAATCAAAGCATTCTCACGAAAAGATGAACAATACTTGTAAAACAAAAGATAAGTAGATTAGTCAGAGTTGAGTCCCACACCTGTTTCGATGACGAATAAGACAACAGAGGAACAGAAAATCAAGGTCCTTCAGCCCCACAACACCACCGATTCCAAAAAGTAAAAATAAGAACACAAGAAAAAAAACTAAGAAGAAACAAAACATAAAATAATGTGCCAAGTAAAAGCAAATAAAAATAAAAATAATTAATAATAACACTCAAGACAAATAAATAAAATAATTGTTTTAACTGAAATCAGAAATAACTAAAATGTTTTCTAAAATGCCCACATAGGGACTCAAACTCAGAACTCAAAGACAAACCAACACACTCACAACCACTAGACCAACAGGCCCATTCTTCCACTAAACTGCACAACTTAACTTATGTATGCAACCTTCCTATTATCCCTACACTCAAAACCCAGAACTTCTAGGCCCAAAATTCAGGGAGTTACAGTTAATTTGCTTTTATTCTATGTTAGACACGGAAGTTTCAAGAGGGGTGAATTCGTATTTAAAAAATTGATACATTTTAAGAACAAGGTATAAATTTTACCACTCTATATTTTTGTTAAAGTCTAAAATAGAATCTCTCCCCTAATTTTTGTGGTTAAACTAGAACTCTCTAACTTTTACAATGCTCAACTACTAACTCTCTAACTTTTACAAAGCTCAACTACTAACCCTTTAAATCCCCTTAACGTTTTCTACCCAAAACATAATCTTAATTGTTTCGAACTTTCTATTTTTGGAATAAAAATATTTACGGAATCCCCATGAATAGGATCAAACCTTATTCCATGGTAATTACATGATATTTCTCTTTCTTATTCTTAAGTAGATCCCCGAGAGGGATTAATTGATCCATGATTTATGTTACAACTTTCATTTCCTTTTCTTTTGTTTCGAGAAATATATCGATCGATCCAGATTCTTTCTTTTCCAATTGATTCTTTTCAGATCAAGATGTATGGATCCATGAATCTATATATGTGTCTATATTGATCTTGTTCTTGGATTAATGAAAATGTGCAAAAGCTCTAATTGCCTTTGCTATTCTATTAGTCTCTTCCTTTTTGTGTATGGCATCGCCACTCCTTTTGGTGTCATCCACTAATTTAGAACTTAATTTGAAAGCCATATTTTGACCTAGATGTTTTCAGGGTAGCCCTAATAACCAACAAACGGTAAGTGATTTTCCCTGTGTCTACGCAAAAAACCTTAAGTGCACTATTTACTACAAAGAGAAGATAAGCAAACAATAATTCAACCTCTAGTAGTCATGTGTTTGCAAGTTGAAGATCTAAATACAAAGAAATATGAAAGATGAAAGATTTTACAATAAGCTTCCAAAAGTATGTACAAGAGAAAAAGAAGAATTGAACAATTTTCTTTAGAAAACATTTTTCTTGAATGTTTTCTTTCTTACATCTTGATGTGTCTTTGAGTTGTATTTATAACAAGTTATGAGTTTGTGGGAGTTTATAGCCATTGGGGGGTGAAATAGAGCCTTTGAAAACATTAAATTTGAGTTAGAAAAGTGCCCCTACAACTAAGGTCTTGAGACTTACCAAGGGGATCTTGATACCTCTCATAAAAGTAGTCATGTATAGTCATTATAAGGATAAATCTCGAGACTTACAAGCCAAGTCTCAAGACTTGTAAGACTTGCAAGTTAAGTCTCGATGCTTGGCTCTCTAGAATTGGTTTAAGGATACTAACTTGCTAGTCTCATTAATTACTTGCAATGTTGGGTATTGAGACTTGGCTGTCAAAATGTATTAAAAACATTTTAAACACCTTAGAACACTTTGGTATTGACTCAAAAACAATTGACACATTTGAGACATGTTTTTGAGTATTTTCAAGTCTTTGAAATGCTTTGAAAATGTTTGATCACTAAATGACTTGGTTAATCAACTTTTATCTTAAATGTCGTTGTTATACCAAAAGCTTGAGACATCAAAGCTAACATCTTAAGTGAAACCATAAACAAGAGGCAAATCTATCAAATATTGATGTGAAATGAATGTCGGATTTTTTGCTCAAGATCACTCTCTTTTTTTTTCAATTTCTTACCCCAAGTTTAAGTAATTTTTCCTATTAAAAATATTAAGTTTTTAAATTTTTTTAAAATAAATATAAATAAAAACATGACTACTAAATTATAATTTTTATTATACCAAATTTATAAAAAATATATATATAGTTCAAAATCTGTTTCATATGAGTACTAATAGGAATATTAGGCATTGCATGGTTTAATTTATTATTATTTTAATTTAATGATATTCTTATAAGGAAACTAGATGCATAAATAGTTTACTATGATCTAGAACTAGAGGATAAGGCAATTCTTCAATGGTCACTACTATGCTCTTCAACAATATACCACCATCATTGAACAGACATTGGCATTTTATGATGGTATTCTTAGGCACTCCCTTGTATATCGACGATGTTACCAATTTCTAAGCAGCACCTTTCTTCAACTAAAGTTTGTGTTGATATTGAAATCATCATATTAATGATACATTGTTGCCTGTAAGACTAGTTAATCCTAGATTCATTTACTTTCCATTAGTAAACTTTCTACTTTCTTGAAGCACCACTAATTGACTGGCTCAAACCTTGATGACTATGTAGTTTTTATGGTTGATTTCTTAGTATTGTGAGTATGGAGTTGTTCACAAGTATTTTTGGAACTTTGTTTATTTATCGGAGCATGTTGTGGTTTGATTTGGTTTATGTCCATGCTATTGGTTGAATCGCTATAAAAAATTTCTCTAAATTGCTAAGTATGAGTTGTGGACACGATTTGATGGTTTATTTATGCTATTAACACTTGAGTAGCATTTTAGGCTTGTGTAAGTGCCCTAGAGAAATATCTTTACAAGTCTCGATGTGTTTTTCTAGAAACTCTACAAGTATGGCAAGAAGTATTAATATTTCTAGCCTTGTATTGGTACTTTACGGGATTTGTTTTGGTACTTATGTCCTAACGTACTAGTACAATATCGATAATGAATTGTTTGCGACTTCAAAAGTCGAGGGTATCAAAACAAGGGCTTAGGGTATCGATACCCTAGGAAAAATTTTGGTACCACAATTTTGAAGTATTGATACTTCTGACTTGAGAGCTTATTGTCTTACTTGTATCAGTACCCTCGACCCTGGTATCAGTACTTGGGTCACAAGGTCACTTTTTAGGGCTTCCAACAACATTTATAAGGTATGTTTTAACTCAAAAGATGTTGATTAATGTCCCAATATCTTGTAACGTTTCATACTCAAGTTGGATCATCAGACTGAGTATGTGGTGCTACACTTATCCCAAACCTTCTTAGCACTTTAACATTGGGACACTCTATTATACCTATTCAGCCCTAATGAACAAAAGGTAGTGTGCATGACCTTGGCATTAAGTTGAGCCTTCTTTTTGTCACATTATTCCCACTCATCTTCATCATCGAGCACCTTCAAGTCTCCATTTGAGATGATCCTCCATATATGGTAGTGATTGGTTTGAATGAATAACATCATCATTGTCTTCCAATATGAATAGCACTCTCTATTGAAATAAGGAAGTCTAACAACGGATTAACGCTCTCCCAAACTAGTTGAATCAAAATTTTGTGTCATTTTTAAACTTGGTATTTTCTCCTTGAATCACCTCTCTTGGTGGTGAAACTTTTGTTGGAATACTAGCTCTGATATCAATTGTTAAGCTTCAAAAAACCAAGAGGGGGTGAATTGATATTCTAAAAATTTTTACAAAACAATTCTAAAATAAAAGAACAAGAGAGAATAGCTTGGGCAATTCGATTTATAGTGGTTTTGGCTCAATTTCCTAACTTAGCTTTCCACCACTAAACATTTCCTAATTCACTAACTTTGAATTGATACCTTTCAAGGAAAAAGTATGGCCTTTACAATGTCTATCTTTTAAAAAAAAATATAAGATAAAACATCCCATCTAGTTTTTGTGGCTAAACTAAAGCCCTCTAACTTTTGTGGCTCAACTAGAAGCCCTTTGATAAACCATAATATTTACATATTTTTATCCCATGCTTGGCATATTTTTGGATGATTTATCATAAGATTTAGTTAATTTGATGCTCCTAATCCTTTAATTTCATGTTTTATACTTAGGTGAGCATAAGAAGGTGAAAAGAGCAAGAAACAGGCCACAAACAGACAAAATGGTCTTATCTTAGTATTTCACACGGCCTAGGCACTTTCACACGGGTAAACCACACGCCCGTGTGAGACACACGGGCAGGCCACATACCCATGTGACATGGCCGTGTCAACTAAAAACCAACTCAAAATTACACAACGCTTGAGCACCTTCACACGAGCGTGGCACACGGCCGTGTCCCTGTCGAGCCCAAGTCTAATTCTACTCAGAAAAGGCTAATTTTTAAGGTTTTGAAGCATTCCAAAGTCTATTTAAACACACAAGAAGAGGATTAAAGGGGGACACACAGAACAGAAGGCAAAGAATACTGAAGGATAGCCATCAAAAGTAGGATCTACTTCAAGACTGAAGATCTCCATTCAATTTGCTAGAAGCTCTTTGGGTTTCTTTATGTTTTGTTGTTTTCCCAATTTTAAGATGTTTTCTATCGTTATGAACTAAACTCCCTAAATACCTAAGGGAGAGGAAACCTAAGACAGATTTTATTACTATTTGAATTATATGATAAATACTTGTTCTTATTCTTAATTATGTGTTCTTAATTCTTGCTTTAGTATTTCAGGTTATTAATTCAAGTCTGATGTGCTTATTCAGTGGAGCAAAAGTCCTTATTTAAGAGTAGATCTAGCATAATTAAGCGGAGGTGAATGCAATCCTAGACATAGGACAACGTAAATCTGTCAGATTAGAGTTAAATCTAATAAGGGAATCCATAGATCGAGTTAATGCGACAATAGAGGCTTTAATTAGAAAGAGATTTCAATTAATCAACCTAGAGTCAGTTGTTTTTAGTCTTAAGAGAGATATTAACATAAATCAAGGATTTCTACGGATTAATTCAAGTGAATAAATCGTCTAATTCAGAAGTAATAAGTGAAGTCTAGGTGGATTCTTCCTTGGGTATTATCTTCTCCATAGGTTTTCCAACAGTATTTTCCAAATTTTACCTCTGTCGTGTTCTTAGTTAATTAGATAGTTAATCTTAGTTTAAAAACACCCTTTTAATTCTTAGGCTAGATAATAAAAAGAGAGTAATTACTAGTACTTTTAGTCCTTATGGATACTATATTTCTGGTCTCACCATAACTATACTATTGTTCGATAGGTGCGCTTGCCTTAGTCGAATTTTTAGTCAGTTTAGCGACCATCAAGTTTTTGGCACCGTTGTCGGGAACTAAGATATTAGGAACGCTTGATTTTTATTACTTTAGTCATTTTTTACTTTATTGCAATTTACTTTTTGTTTTTAGCTTAATTTTTCTTTTCTAATTTTTCTTTTAATTGCTTCTGGCAGGTGTCTCTAGTTTATGACTAAAAGGAACCCGTCAGGACCTTTGCTTTTCAATAGTGAAATAGAGAGTACAGCTCGCAGAAACCGAAGAGAAATAAGGTGAAGCCTACAATACATAGAGGAAGAGTGAGAGGACAATATCCACACTACAACCGAGGAGATGGCTGATAATCAGAATAATCCACTACCTCTTGTGGTTGCTGCAAATCCAGTAAATAAGAATCTTACTCCTTGTACTATGTATGATTATGCTAAACCTAACTTAACTGGAGCTGAATCGAGTATTGTTAGACCTGTTGTTGCTGCAAATAATTTTGAACTAAAACCTAACACGATTCAAATGATACAACAGTTTGTTCAGTTTGATGGTTTGCAGGACGAGGATCGAAACACTCATTTGGCAAATTTTCTGGAATTCTGCGACACTTTAAGATCAATGGCGTTTCTGACGATGCCATGCGCCTTCAGTTATTTTCCTTTTCATTGAGAAATAAGGCTAAATAGTGGTTGAACTCGTTACCACGAGGGTCAATCACTACTTGGGAACAACTAACTGAAATATTTTTACTTAAATATTTTCTACTGGCTAAAACGGCTAAATTGAGGAATGATATCTCTTCTTTTGTGCAGATGGATCTAGAAACTCTTTATGATGCATGGGAGAGATACAAGGATTTATTGAGAAGGTGCCCTCACCATGGGTTACCTTTATGGCTATAAGTTTAAACTTTTTACAATTTTGTGAACCCCTCAACAAGGCAATTGATCAATGCAGCCACTGGTGGAAATTTAAACAACAAAACACCTGAAAAGGCTTACGAATTTATTGAGAAGATGTCACTGAATAACTATCAGTGGTAAGTCATAAGAACGAAACCGATAAAAGCAGCTGGTGTTTTCAACCTCGACGCGGTCACTATGCTATCTAACCAGGTAGAACTTTTAAATAAAAAGATTGAAGATTTGTATGGTTCTACTCAGGCACATCCAGTGATGAGGTGTGATTCAAATAGAGGAGGAGTGCACAACACAGATTACCCATCCTTCAACCCTGGCACTGAGGAGGAACAAGTCCACTATATGAGTAATAATTCTAGACCTCAAAATAATCCGTGTAGTAACACTTATAATGCAGGTTGGAGGAACCATCCCAATTTCTCGTGGGGTGGTCAAGGAAATCAAAGGCCACAACATCCTCCAGTTTTTCAACAACCACCTTACCAATAAGAAAAGAAACCAAACCTTGAAGAGATGCTTACAAAATTCATTTCGGTGTCAGAAACTCGTTTTCAAAATACCGAAACAGCGCTTAAGAATCAGCAAGCATCGATTCAAGGGCTCGAAACTCAAATAGGATAGCCTGCTAAGTTTATCTCTGAACAACCACAAGGTAACTTGCCCAGTAACACAGAAACTAACCTAAGGGAGCAACTTCATGCCATCACTGTGCGTGACGAAGAAGGGTTAGTTGAATCTAAATCTGAAATGAGGCATGAAGTTGTGGTAAGTAATGGTAAGGGTGAGATGATTCATGGTACACATAAGCCGGTAAGCAAAGAATATAAACCTCGTGTACCATATCCTAATGCAAAAAGGAAAGACTACATAGACGAATAATTCCGTAAATTCCTTAAACTACTAAAAAAGATTACATATTAACTTACCGTTTATTAAAGCTCTTTCGCAGATGCCAAACGCAGTTAAATTTTTAAAAGAACTTCTGACAAATAAACAAAATTTAGATGAGTCATTGTATGTGGAATTAAATGCAGTCTGCTCAGCTATTCTACAAAACAAGCTACCTAACAAACTGAAAGATCCAGGGAGTTTTACGATTCCTTGTTTAATTGGTAGTTTAAATGTTAATAATGCTTTAGCTGATTTAGGGGCAAGTATTAATGTTATGCCATACAAGATGTTTAAGCAACTAGGATTAGGGAAACCCAAACAAACTAGGATGATTATTCAATTGGCTGATAAAACCATTAGATTTCCTAGGGGTATAATTGAAGATATACTTGTTAAAATTGATAAATTTATATTCCCAGTAGACTTTATTGTTCTAGACATGGATGAGGACACTGATACACCTCTAATTTTAGGGAGACCCTTTTTAGCAACTGCAATATCTATCATTGATATTGGTATAGGTGAACTCACACTTCGTGTAGGAGATGACACGATTATTCTCTAAGCTCGTGATTCTGTTAGGATATCTAGTGATCGAGATGATATCACGAGTACTGTCAATGACCTCATGGCTAAAACTTCTTTGCAGGATACACTCTCGAAAAACCCAAATGAGCCATAATCCAACTCTTGCAACACAAATAGAATGGCTCTTGAGGAACGAAGATTACAGATCGAGGAACTAGATGAATGGCGAACCCACGGAAGAGAGGAACCTAGGACACACCATGATAAATCAAAGCAGCGCTATAACGAACCTAAAAATGAGACACATCAATTTAAGGTTGGAGACCAGGTATTGTTAGACAAAATGGACCCTAGAATTATCACTTCTGAGCTTAATGCGAATGATGTACCTCCTTTTACGATAGTAAATGTTTATCCATATGGTACGATTGAGGTTAGTCATCCCAGGGTCAGCACTTTTAAGGTAAATATCACTAAACTCAAACCTTATTTTGTTAAAATTAATAACAGGAATGAGGAGTTTCAACTTCTCAAACCATCATGATTATGCGAATTAGAGGTAAGTAGAGCTTAGACTCTAAATAAGCGCTTCTCGGGAGGCAACCCGAGCACTAACACCACTAACTAGTCTATTTTTATCTATTTTTCATGTTTAAATGCAGGTTTTTGACCCACATGGCCTAAACACACGGGTGTGTCCTTGGCCGTGTGGAAACAGGGCTTACATCACCTAAAAACGATAGACAAGGGCTAAATGAGGCTACACGGGCATACGATACGGCTATGTGGACCACATGGCTTGGACATAAGGGCATGTCCTAGGCCGTGTGAAAACTGGAACTAAAATTTCAAATTTTAAATAAGTCAGAGAGCTCCACGGGCAAGGCATACGGCTGTGTGTTTGGACACAGGGGCGTGTGGGATGCCACACGGGCATGGGAGAAGCGAACAACAAAGAACACGGCTGTGCGACACAGCTGTGTGGACCACAAATAAGCATTTAATTTTCACGACGAACACGGGCTAACCATGAACACCACACGGGCGTACGACACAGTCGTGTGGCCCAACACGGGCCTCACACGGTTGTGTCCCCATTTAAAACCTAATCCCATTTTTCATCTTCTTCTTATTTTGTCTTTTTTCCTCTTCTTCAACCCTTAACCACCGCAGCCTTCATCCCCATTGTCCGACCAGCCACGACCCCCCTCACCATCGCCACCCCACTCTTCCCTTTCCCTAATCTATCATCACCTTCACACACAACTACCACGGCCTCCACTCCCCTAGTTTTTCGACCGATTTCCCCCCTCAACCCAACCCCCTAAGTTACCTCGCACGACCCCCCACCCATAGCCACAACCATCCACCTCACACACACCTCTACCCCTCGTCGACTGACCCACACCCCTCCGACCACTACCCATCGTCGGTTTTTCCCTTCTTTTATTTTTTTCCCCATTTTTAGTTATTATTTCATTATTATTATTATCATGTTTATTATCTTTCTTATTCTTATTTGTTATTGATCAGTATTATTTTTCTATTTCTTTATTACTGCTTTATTTTAATTTGTTTATTGACTTATTATTCTTATTGCTGCTTTATTGATGTGTTGAGTCTTGTTTAGTTTAGTTCTTTGTGCTAATTTTGTCTATGCTTGAATTAGTTTGGAGATTGGCAATAGTTGGCAAAAAATTTTAGGGTCCTTTCCTTTTTGATTTCATTCACATTCTGCTTTTCATTCCATTTTCTATTTCATTTAATTGTTGGGCTGAACTTGGTTGCTTATTCTTTATTTTATTGTCTATTACATTCATGCGTCAAATTGTATTTTTTTAATTTATTTTTGTAGACACACTATGACGAACACACGAGGTAAGTCAAAAGTGGTCGTCCCCGCTTCGAAAAAGCGGAAGGGTCCTGGCATAACCTTCTCGAGCGCCTCGACCGAAGCTCGTCACCCTTTGCTTCGATTCTCATCAAGCCCACAGGACGACTTATTCCAGCTCCTCCATGCCCGACCATTGGAAGTGGGTCGCTGCATAGATTGGACCGCCTTAAAGCAGGTCCATCTTGCCTACCTTGTTCGATTCCATCTCGCCACTGCCCCGTGGGATTGGTTCTTTGTGATTAACGTGCCCACCTACTCGGAGCTTACCTTGGAGTTTTGCACCACTTTCCATCTACAACATGTGATGAATACCCATGACGAGGCCGGTACTATCACTTTTAGACTTGGTGGACTCGTAAGACACATGAGTGTACCAGAGTTTAGAGCTACTTTGGGCCTCTACACGGAGGAGTTTATGGCTTCCGAGGATTTTCTACATCTTCACCGTCACATACAGTACTCGCCCTCCTGTTGTTGGACCGACCTTACAGCGAGTACTGTTCCTTATGATGCAAGTCGCTCAAAGGCGACTTCTCTTCCTCCAGCACTACGCTACATCCATACCATTTTGGCTCATACCTTGACTGGGAGGAGAGAGAGTATCGGCGTCGTTAGTACGACCGATGCTTACTTCTTATGGAGCATGGCGACTGATCATGTATTTGATTTGGCATACTTTATTGCCCTTACTTTTCACCACCAGACAGACCGCCATAGGAGAGGCCCCATCTGCCTTGGCCTTTACGTGACTCGCCTCGCTCGACACTTCGGCCTCTTCGACACTCTAGAGATGTCATCGACACTTACACTAGTAGGTCAAATGTCTCCTTAGGGAATTTCTAATATGATCCACATGAGAATGATAGAGCGACGCCGTGGATTCGATCCCCTTCTGTACAAACTCGTCCACTTTAATGACCAGGATGAGCCAGAGGACTTCACTGATGATGTTCTTCCCCTTCATGAGGACCCACCTCTACCACCATCACAGAGTCACTACTCCACCGCTGCCACCTTGACAGATATATCCGAAGGACTCACTCACTTTGAGCAGCAGTGTTTTGAGCGGTTCGACAGCATCGATGCCACTCTTTGACAAATTTGCCACCACATTCATATCTCTCATTCAGCACCGTCGACCCACGAGACATTCGATAATGAGGACCTTTGAGTCCATTTATTATTATTATTATTACTATTATTATTATTTTATTTATTTTTGAAAACTTATGTTTTATATTTTGAACTATATCTATCTTTATGGTTATTATCGAGTAACCCCTTAATTCTCTTCACAGTTGTGTTTATTTTCTTACTAGTAACTCAGAATCATGCCTTTCATTAACCTTATCTATAATTCTAACTTGCGCTATTCTAAGGATTTCATCCAAAAATTCAGGGCAGTTTCGCTTCTCTCCCTCTCTTCTGATATTATGCTTATATTGTTATTATCGATCTTTGTACACTGAGGACAATGTACATCTTAAGTGTGGGGAGGTTATTTATATGATTATCATAAAATCTCTGAATTTTTATCTCGTTCTCAAATAATTTTCTCATATTATTATTAGAGTGAATTCTGATTAATTTATAATTTTTATTGATATGTTTTGAATTAAATCATAGGTAATTGTGCATTGATTGTTTAAACTTTAAGAGATTAGAGAATCAAGCATGATAAGTTGACTTTTGAGAATTAAAATTGCTAGGTTGTGTCCCTGAATTGAGTTATTATCTTGAAGTTTTGAATTTACAGGATTGACATCAAATACCCATAATTTTCGTGAGATTTTGAGCCTTTTAGAGCATATATCTTTCTTGCTCACTTATTTTATTGGTTATGAGTGTGTCAACATTGATTTGTTATTCTAGAACTTGCTTCGACTATGCATGTCAAGACCACACCTTTGATTTGATATACTGAGATGATAAAGGCACTTAGGTTTTAAACCACTTACCCCATAAAAAGCCTACCCACATAATTGACCCTTAACGAACCCCTTTGAGCCTTAACCATTGTTTCTTGAATTTCCCCTTAATGTTAACCCACAACTTAACCCTTTTTGATTCGTTAAGAATTTTTCCCTTTTTATTAACTTCCTTTTTATCGAGATTTGATTTGATTAGTTATCTAACTATGTTCGTTCATTTTAGTTGCTGAATTATTTCTTATTATGTACTTTCCATTATTGTACTTGTTCTTATTCTTAAAAAAATGTATAGTTATATATTCATATTGTTATTCTTCCATTATGAGCTTAGACAAGTTAAAGTTACTATTTTGAGAGAAAGCTCACTTCATTAGTCTTGGATAGTTTTAATTTTGGCATTTGTTTGTAATTCAGTAATTAGCTTTTCTTTCTAAGTTTGGTAATTTATTAAATTAATCTCGATTCTAACCCTCTTTTTCAGCCTTTATCCACACATTTAACCTAAGCCCTATTACAACCCTATTAAAGACCTTTTGATCTGTGTATCATCTTATTTATAGTGGTGGGGATTTGATTTTCATGCAAGCCTATGGTAATAACTTTTCATGTTTGACTATTGAGTGCTTAATTATTAAACCTTAAACACTTTGAGTGATTTGAGTGAATCTCTAGTGAGGATGTCAACCCTTATCGATTTGGAATTAAAGGTAATTATTTAGATAAAGGGGGATACCTATGGTCTTATGATTAAAATGCTCAACTAGGATTGTTTGAAACTTTAATGTTCTTTTAGTTGAATTCTCAATGTATGATTGCTTGTTAATTATTTCGAAACATTATTTGATAAGAATTATAAGTTGAGAAGAATTAATTTTAATTGTGAGTTGAGGATTTTTCCTGAGGGCAAGCAAATGCTTAAGTGTGGGGATATTTAATAAACCATAATATATACATATTTTTATCCCATGCTTAGCATATTTTTGGATGATTTATCATAAGTTTTAGTGAATTTGATGCTCCTAATCCTTTAATTTCATGTTTTATACTTAGGTGAGCATAGGAAGGTGAAAATAGCAAGAAACGGGTCACAAACAGACAAAATGGGCTTATCTCAGTATTTCACACTGCCTAGGCACTTTCACACTGGTCAACCACACGCTCGTGTAAAACACACGGGTAGGCCACATGCCCGTGTGTCATGGCCGTGTCGACTAAAAACCAACTCAGAATTACACACGGCTTAAGCACCTTCACACGGGCGTGGCACACGGTCGTGTCCCTGTCGAGCCCAAGTTTAATTCTACTCAGAAAAGGTTAATTTTTAGGGTTTTAAAGCATTCCAAAGTCTATTTAAACACACAAGAAGAGGGTCAAAGGAGGACACATAGAACAGAAGGCAAAGAATACTGAAGGATAGCCATCGAAATCAGCTCAGAAGCAAGATCTACTTCAAGACTGAAGATCTCCATTCAATTTCTTAGAAGTTCTTTCGGTTTCTTTATGTTTTGTTGTTTTCCTAATTTTGAGATGTTTTCTATCGTTATGAACTAAACTTCCTAAATACCTAAGGGAGAGGAAACCTAAGACAAATCTTATTACTATTTGAATTATATGATAAATACTTGTTCTTATTCTTAATTATGTGTTCTTAATTCTTGCTTTAATATTTTAGGTTATTAATTCAAGTCTAATGTGCTTATTCAGTGGAGCAAAAGTCCCTGTTTAAGAGTAGATCTAGCATAATTAAGCGGATTTGAATGCAATCCTGGACATAGGATGACGTAAATCTGTCGGATTAGAGTCAAATCTAATAAGGGAATCCATAGATCGAGTTAATGCGACAATAGGGGTTTTAATTAGAAAGAGATTTCAATTAATCAACCTAGAGTCAGTTGTTTTTAGTCTCGAGATATTAACATAAATCAGGGATTTCTACGGATTAAGTCAAGTGAAAAAATCATATAATTCAGAAGTAATAAGTGAAGTCTAGGTGGATTCTTCCTTACGTATTGTCTTCTCCATCGGTTTTCCAATAGTATTTTCCAACTTTTACCTCTGTCGTGTTCTTAATTAATTAAATAGTTAATCTTAATTTAAAAACACCCATTTAATTCTTAGGCTAGATAATAAAAAGAGAGTAATTACTAGTACTTTTAGTCCTTGTGGATACGATATTTCCGGCCTCACCATAACTATACTACTGGTCAATAGGTGCGCTTGCCTTAGTCAAATTTTTAGTCAGTTTAGCGGCCATCACCCTTTACAATCCACTTAAGATTTTACACCTCAAAAACTTTAAAGGATATTCTTTACAATAAGAGAAGTTGAGTAAAGTAACATTGAACCTTAATTTGGTGTGCGTTTGCAAATTGAAGCTCAAAATATAACGATATGAGAGAAAGAAAAGATTTGACAATAAGCCCTTAATGGATATGTATAAGAGAAAAAAAATGAAGAATAGAAGTTTTTCTCCTGATTTGGATGTTTGAATATTAGTCTCTTAAGCCTTGAATTGTTCTTGATGAGTATTTATATCAAGAAAGTGATTTATAGTTGTTTATAGTCGTTGGAGATATTTTAGAGCCATTCGGAGTATTAATTCAGGCATTAATTGTAGTTGCAAAACATGTTTCGATACATTGTTGCTAGGTATCGACACCTGTCTTTAAAAATATAATTGTTAGTCTCACATGTATTGGAATTTGAGGACATATTTCGATACCTCATGGATTGGTTTCGATACCTCATAGCTTATGTACCAGAACCTTGCTTGCAATTTGCATTCTAAGGCTACTGACTTCATATGTTCTGATACACTTAAATAAGTATCAAAATTGATATTAGACTTGCATAAAATCTTTTTTAAATATTTAAAAACACTTTGGCATTAATTCAAAAATATTTAGATAAGTTAGAACATTTTTTAAACAATTTTTTTAAATGTTTTCCTAGCCTTTGAAATGCTTTGAAAATATTTGATCACCAAATGACTTAATTAATAAAATTGATCTTAAATGTTTGGTCACCAATGCATTCTTTGTTGTAGGGGTTATGAAAATAGGAATCATCTCCTTTTCTTCTTTTTTTTTTAGTGTAATTTTCCTAAGAAAGTTTAGTGTGAAGTAGTGATTGCGAGTGCTTATATTTACTTGATTTTGAGTTGGGAGAAGAATAGAAGGCAGTTTTTATTGACTAGGGTATTATAGAGTAATTGCATTGTATACAGGGGTGAAGGCAAAAAAAAAATTTGAGGAGCCGAATGAAATTTTAGTTTTTAATAGTCTATATCTTTATAATTTTAAAGGATTAAATTAAATTTTTATAATTTTAGGGGGGTCAAAGTATAATTTTACCTTTATTAATTTAAATTTTTTAAAAAATTTAAAAGACCTATATAGAATTTTCTATTTCAGGAGTATCGGGGACTTAGATTAGCCTTTGATTGTATAGGATGAAAGCTGATCTGTTTTTCTTTTACAAATTGATCTTTGTAGCAGACCTATGCTTCTTTTGTATATTGAACATATAAATGTAGATTATACACAACTTCAACGTCTAAATATCACAAATTTTTTTTTTGAAAAAACTGACAATTAAAAATTAAAATGATATTTAAAATATTTTAATTTATTCAATTAAATATATATTAAAGAAAATTATAAAAAAAAAACATGATTATTTATTTTAAGGAAAATTAAAAGACTAGTTTATCCTTAAATTATATTGATATTATATTGAATATTAGGGTGGGTTTAGATGGGCGGTGATGTACAGCGTGGTGTATTTAGCTTACTTTTTATCTCATGCTACAGTATCGTTATAGTATCTAACCTCACCATCACCGTTATTTTTATACTAACTGCAAATAAACGCATCGTTCATCCAAATCCATCCTCATTGCTCGTCCAAACCCAGAAATGTTCCTAAGAAATTTAACTGGCAAATTATAATAACCTAATTGTATAAACGAGCCATACAGGATTTTCCACCATTTTCAGGCGTAACAAATAGAAAGAAGACCAGAGAAACAATACTGATTATTAAAACAGTGCAGTAATTGTCATGTCCTTTAGTAGGAAATAAAGATTCTATGCTCCTCTTTACTTTTTGCCTGTAAATTCCAAAGAAAAATGAAACATAACAGAAGGAATCGGAAATGGAAAGGAGATTCGATAGTTGACCTAAAAACACAAGTTGCAAATAATACACAGGCGACAAAAGGGACAGACATTATCAAAGTGTCACTCTCAGTTTAATACTTTGAAATAACCTTAGTTTATGTCTTGTTAAACTTCCAAGTCTTATGGGGGCACGTGGTCGGCTAACACAGTGTCAAAGTTCTCTCGACCTTTCGACCAATGAACCAGCAGTTGACGTTTGACAAAAAATTACTGAAGTGGAGAATGGAATGCTAATGTTGTTCCCTTAATATTCGTTGCCGTAAAGACAGGTGGGATATTGAAAATCTTTAATGCCTTAGTTTTCTAGGGTCTGTTTGTTGCTGCCTTGAACACGAAATCATTGAACAATATGCCATTATAATTTGTATTGTATTGTCACGATTAATAAGACAAGTGACATAGACTAAGTCAACGATTATGTTATGTTATGCTTATGAGGCTTATGTAATGGATAACCAAATGACTTAGGGTAAAAAAGAGGTCCGAATCACACACATCACACATCCACATGCATGTTGTAAGTAGGATACCCGACCCGACCCGTTTCTTTTTTGTGACGAGAATGAGATAAAGATGGTGACAATGTGGAGAAGAACATATAAAACAAAAAATAATGGTGTTGTGTCTCTCAACCGTGAAGAAAACATTAAATGAGAATAATAGTGTAGATTTTTGTTTAGTCTATAAGTCCAGTTTCGAGGCATCTTTATAGTAGAGAGGCCCATGCGTTGAAAAGAGATCTCTTTCTGTCCCAAACAAATAAAATTTTAGGGTTAATTCCATCCAAAATTTCTAAACTTTCGTCGAGATTTTCAACAATTGTAGTTAAGTCCCGTGTTAAATGTTGTTGTGAATATGAAAGTAAATAGTAATTAAAAAATATAGAACAAATTGCAAATACATATGTATTCATTGCATAGACAATTTAAAGATTAAGATTCTTTCATATGCTTAACTATTAGTTTAGGCGATAAACATCACTTGAATTTGTCAGGGTCATATTTAAAAATATGAGCCAAATTGTAAAATGTGTTGTTATTATATGGATGGAAGTGTCGATAAATTTTAGAGAGCTATTGTTTTTTTCTTTTTCTTTTTAATATGTTATATTCAAGTTATCCATACGGCACGTATAAACGTGTTTATAATTTGGTCCACGTGTTTTAAATATGATTCACATCATATCTGAAATAGCATTTAACATCTAAATTGACAGCTACTCAATGGGAAATTTCATTGATATGAAATTGATATTTCAAGAGCTATATTATATTTATATTTACATAATTTAGTAAATAACCCATCAATAACATACAATAATTTGATTTACCACAATTTTTTCACTTGATTTCTTTGTTGAAAATTGTCCCAATTTTGTCAAGTACGTGAAAAAATAGTTAAAAAAAAATTATTGTTATTGATTAATTAATAATAATTAAAAAAAAAAAAACCGTATCTGGTCTTCCTTTTGGTATACATGGTAAAGTCGACGAAGGATTATATAATAAATTTTGGTCTCCACTTTCTTTGGCCAATAAATTATATTAAACTCCAGTTATTGAATAAACCATTTGATTAATAGTGTAAAAGCATAAGTGGCTAGAATTATCGGAAATGCGTTTACCGACAGTATGGTACGTGATCAGGAGAAAAATTGAATCTTGGGGTTTAATTAATATTTAGGTTGATGCACACATTTCGAAACTGAACTCTAGGGTATTTTAGATGGAATATTCGTTCTGCTAAGTAAATGTTATAAACAGGCCACAATAAATCTAATAACCCAGATATGATCAAAGCCTTGATTAATAATGGGTTAGAGGATTTAGGTATCACAGTGCTTAGGAGGGTCCATCAAATTTTGAAATCTAAAGGATAATAGTGCATTAGGTATATACCTAAAGAAGACAATACAACTGGGAATAGTTTGCTAAGCTGGATTTAGCATGGAAGTCAAGCTTACATGTCCTAACAAAATTATTTTTTTCAAATAAAATTATATTTGAAAACTATAAATGAATTTCAAAGTATATACATTAAAAAACAAATAACTTATCTGATTAGCTACATCACCCCTTGAACCCTACTATCTAATTTCTTATTAAATTATATTATTTGTAGCAACGTAAAAATTTTTGGGTTTCGGGTCGCTAATTGTGGCGATCTATTAAATACTTGAAAACTTAAATCTTGATTTTTAAGATAAACAGGGAGTCGCCACCGATCCTTTTTTCTAGGTGTGATCGGACACCTATTAGATTTCTTTTTTCTTTAAAAAACGAGAAAAAGGCCGAGTTTAGATCTACGTTAAAAGCCAGAGAAAAATTAGGGTTCGGGAGTCGGTTACGCGCGAGGAAGGTATTAGCACCCTCGCGACGCCCAAAAATTGGTATCTCATAAACACGTGTTGTCTTGATTTTCAAAAATACGAGTTCATTGTAACATTTAGTCGTGATCCGATTAAAAGAAGACGAGAAGTTTTCAATTTTTTATTTTTGAGAAGGATATACCGTCTTAACACGAGTCGATTGATGTTCACCCAACATAGCGATGAAATCGACGACATGGTGTTAAATCGATATGTTGCCTTATATATTGAAATTAATAAAACACGAATAAATATTTTAAAATAATGAACAACGGGGAAATATATAAAAATGGGCGGGAAGCGAAAGATAATAGTTGGAAATATATCAAGGCGCATAATACATACAACAATGATATTAAAAATAATGACAATGCACGCGATATTAAATGTAACAATAGTATCATATACGAGAATACAATGAGAATACAATGAGAATACAATGAATATATATATAAAGATACTTAAGAGTATATATGTAAAATATATATATATATATATATAGTAGTAGTGTTAGAAATATACTATATATAGTGTTTGAAGTATATATATGAGATAGTAAAAATATATAACTAGCAACGATAAAATATTTATATACATATATATATATATATATATATATAAAATACAATATTAAAAAAAGGTATATATATATATACGTATGATAAAATAAATGTATTAATATTAATAATAAATATAATAGGGGTAAAAATAAGCATATACATAATATATACGTAATGTGGTACTAAGAATATATATATATGTATATATACAATATAGTATTAAAATATATATATATATAAGATGGTATAAAAATATGTACATGGAAATGAATAACAAATATATATAACTAGTAATATTAAAAATATATACATAACGTATATAGAACATATACAATACATACATACCTTAGAAATGGTAATAATAATGATAAAACTATTTTGTACACTACACAAATACGTACACACACATATATATATAAATAACGATATTAGAAATATATAATATAATATTAGAAATATACATATAATAATATAAAAAATATATAACTAATAATATTAAAAACATATAATAATATATATAAAATATGATATTAAAAAAAACTTATATACATAACATATATGAAAAATATATAATATAACTTATATACATAACATATATGAAAAATATATAATATAACTTATATACATAACATATATGAAAAATATATAATATAATATTAAAACATTTACATAATATACATATTAGAAATAAATAATTACTAATAATACTTATAATAATATTAGAAATAATAATGAAGTATATAAATAAATAAAATATAATATAATAGTAATATTAAAATAAAGTAATTAAAATAGTACTGTATATATAAATGTGTATATACATACATATATAATATACATACATTAATAATAATAATAATAATAATAAAACTAGAAATAATAATCATTAGTAATAATAATACTTTAAAAATAATTAATATGTTAATAAAAATAATAGTAATGAAAATAATACTAACAGTAATAATAAAGATAATAATAGAACTAAAATAATAGTAATAATATTAATAATATGTAAAAAATGAAAATAAACGAAAAAGGACTAAAATAAATGAAAATAATTTCAGGGCAAATTTAAAAAGAAATAAAAAAAAAAGATCAAAATGTCACGCACTAGTAACCTAGGGGGACTAAAACAGCAAATGTACCCTCCCATCAAAACGCAGCGCATGCGCAGGGACCACATTGGAAATCGCTAAAAATAATATGGCCAAATTGCAAAACATGAAAGACTTAATTGTAAAGTCTCAGAAAAGTAGAAGGGCCAAACGCGCAAATTGCCCTTCCGCTAAGAAACACGCGGATCCTGACCTGGTGAGGGTCGGGTCGACCCGACCCGCGTCCAAAACGACGTCGTTTTATTATTAACAGAGGGGGACCAAAACGATGCGTTTTGGTCCCCTATATAAGCCAAAAAAATTTTAAAAAATTTCATTTGAGAGGGGGAGAAAGAAAAAAAAAAGAAGAGAGAAAAGAGAGAGAGAGGGGCCGCAGGCGATTTCTGGCCAGGGGGGACGGTCCGATCGCCAGACGGTCGCCGGAGCCTCGCCGGCGCCTGCCACCGTGCACGGTGGCCGGAGAGGTAAAAATTTTAGATTTTTATTATTATTTATTTATTCTTTTTTTTGTATTATATTTTCGTATATTTAGTGTCTATTTAATATGCTTGTGCAAAACTAAATCTAAAACAGTAACTAAAATGAAATGGAATCACCTCGGATCCTTACCACTTTTGATTCTCTGATCTTTGGTGTTTGTTTTTCTGTGTTGATACCTGTTTCGGATTGATTTTCTCACTCTATCTACCTTTTTTTTTTTTGAAATATCTGTATGTATTGACAAAAAATCCAACCTTTTACAATGAACCATTCGACTGGCTTTATAGCCATTACATTGTTATTTCTTATTGTTTTCTGTCTTTTCGCTACTGTTTGCAGGGATGGCCGGTGCTGAGGTGACCTTGGCGGTGACCGGCGCAACAGTGGCGGCGTCAGAGAATAGGTGGCCGACTTTGGCAGAGGCAAGTGGGGAGGGTGCGGCGCCACCTGTTGTTAGAGGACTAGGGTTTTGTCCTTTTCTGAAAATAGGTTTAGTTAGTGGGCTTCTGAATTGGGTTTGGGTTGTATTGGGTCTTGGGTGTTAGGTTGGCTGATGGGTTAGTTGGGCTAAAGGGTGTTTTAGGTTATTGGGCTGTGGGTAATGTAAATGGGCCATTCGGGTTTAGGTTTGGGGGTGGCCCAAAATTGGCCTGTACAGCTGCCCCTCTTTGCTCATTGTCGTGCAACGGGAATAGAGCAAAGACATAAAGAAAGGCCAATTTTGCTCAATCTTGCCGAGTCTTGACTTTATTAGTGTTTCTCTTCTTCAGATAGTCTCTTTCTAGTCCATCACATCTTGCAGCTTTGGTTCAATCCACTGCATCTTCTAATATGCCCCTTGTAGCTTCAATCTTCTCTAATGTAACTTTAAGGATATGAGATTTGTGGCTTCGATCTGCTTCCATGTAGCTTCGTAAAGATCAGGTCTACAACTTCAATCATGTTCTTCTGTCGCTTCAGTGAGATAAAGTTTGTAGTCTTTTCTTCTGCTCTTTAGAAAGGTAAGATTTGATGTCCTCTACCAGCTCCACTACAACTTTAGGAGACAGAATCTGACGTCTTCAATCTTTGTTCTCTACTCGGCTTGTGATCTTGAGCTCAACTCATTTCTCGCAATATGAATTGACTCTCTTGCAATACGAGTTGAGTCTTTGAAAAACATAAACTCAGCGTGTCCTGAGGCTCAACTCCCCTCTCGCCATATGAGTTGATTTTTTTTGAAAGACAGGAATTCAAAAACAGAAATTTAAAATAGAAATTGGAAATACCTCAGCGTGCCCTGAGGCTCAACTCATCTCTCGCAATATGAGTTGATTTCTTTGAAAAATATAAATTGAAAACAGAGATTGAAAATATTTCAGTGTGTGACCTGAGACTCAACTCACCTCTCGCAATATGAGCTGATTTTTGAAAAATAAATTAAAAGGCTCAACTCACCTCTCGCAATATGAGTTGATTTTTGAAAAACAAGAATTAAAAGGCTCAACTCACCTCTCGCAATATGAATTGATTTTTGAAAAATAAGAATTGAGAGGCTCAACTCACCTCTCGCAATATGAGTTGATTTTTGAAAAACAAGAATTAAAAGGCTCAACTCACCTCTCGCAATATGAGTTGATTTTTTTGAAAAACATAAATTGAGATGCTCAACTCACCTCTCGCAATATGAGTTGATTTTTGGAAAACAAGAATTAAAAGGCTCAACTCACCTCTCGCAATATGAGTTGATTTTTTGAAAAACATAAATTAAAAACACCTCAGCGTGTCTTGAGGCTCAACTCACTTCTCGCAATATGAGTTAATTTTTGGAAAAATACATTAAAACACCAAAATTGAAAATACCTCAGCGTGTCTCGAGGCTCAACTCACCTTTCGCAATATGAGTTGATTTTTTTTTTTTTTGAAATGGTAGAAATTAAGAATACCTCAGCGTGACCTGAGGCTTGACTCACCTCCCGCAATATGAGTCAATTTTTTTGAAACATAAACTAAAAATACCTTAGCGTGTGGCCTGAGGCTCAACTCACCTCTCGCAATATGAGTTGATTTTTGAAAAGCAGAATTTGAAAAGCAGAAATTGAAGATACCTCAGCGTGCCTTGAGGCTCAACTCACCTCTCGCAATATGAGTTGATTTTTGAAAAACAAAATTGGAAAACAGAAATTGAAATTACCTCAGCGTGCCCCGAGGCTCAACTCACCTCTCGCAATATGAGTTGATTTTTGAAAAACAAAATTGGAAAACAGAAATTGAAATTACCTCAGCGTGCCCCGAGGCTCAACTCACCTCTCGCAATATGAGTTGATTTTTGAAAAACAAAATTGGAAAATAGAAATTGAAATTACCTCAGCGTGCCCCGAGGCTCAACTCACCTCTTGCAATATGAGTTGATTTCTGAGAAATTAAACATCAAAAATACCAAAACCTGTCATTTGGTAGAACTCAGGAGTCTTTTCCTTTGATTCAGTACAGCTATCATCACATCCTCTTGCTTTACTGGAGTACCTATATATGTCATGCATGATGTTATCATGATATGCACATGTTTGTCTTACATGCCTTTATGCCTACATGATTATGCAGTGCTCCTTAAGCATGTTTGTCGTATGTCCATTTAGCCACGATTGTTGAGGATCTGCGTTCATTGCTTTGATTCTCGACTTTCTCTTCAGGCCTCGTACCCGTCTTCAAGCTTCACGAGTAATCGTCGTTTCTCAGATATCACTCTTTTGCCTTTGGTTAAACTTTGTTCTTGCTTTAAGGCTCTTGTGCTTATCAAATTTTCATCCAGGTCATGCTTAACATTTCTTTTGTTTAGAGTGTGTCATTTCACTATTTATCATGTAAATAAACACATAATGAGATGCATGAAAAAGGTGAGGTAGGGACAAAAAGGATACCTCACATTTATTTATTTCAAATGTAACAAACAAATAAAGTTAACCAATGATAGTAAAAATGTCAAAAAGGAAGAAGGGATCGTATTCAACGGATACAAATGCTCTAGATATTCAACACATGAACTCTTCCACATTCCTCAATCAAGAGTCTTTTTTGAGCATGGCTTCTTGCGTAGAAGATTTCAGGTTTTCGGAGATGCTTCAAATACTGTAGTCCCGCTGTTTGTCGTACCGTTTAAACGCCTTGCCTTGTAAGCCGAGTGTTTACTTCATTAGAACGCCCTTTCGGGTTTTCATCCTAATCTTTTGTGTTTAATCAAAACGCCCATTTCGGGTTTTTGCCTTGATCCCTTTTTCTTTTTCTTTTTTTTTTTGGATACCCTTTTCGGGTTTTCATCTTGATCTTCTTGTCAAGCATAATATTTCTTCACCGCATCTGAGTTCACTGGAGTCAGTAACTCCTTCCCATCCATCTGGGTAAAAATCAAAGCTCCACTTGAGAATGCCTTCTTTACAACGTATGGTCCTTCCCAATTTGGTGCCCATTTTCCTCGTAGATCTTTTTGTATTGGGAGAATTTTCCTCAGTACGAGTTCTTCTTCATGGAATTCTCTTGGTCGTACCTTCTTGTCATGGGCTGCGATCATTCTTTTCTGGTACATCTATCCATGACAAATCGCTCTTAGACGTTTTTCTTCGATAAGGTTCAACTGATCATATCGAGCTCGAACCCATTCTGCTTCTTCTAACTTTGATTCCATCAAGACTCGCAACGAGGGGATCTCAACCTCGATAGGTAGCACAGCTTCCATTCTATAGACCAGAGAGAAAGGAGTTGCTCCCGTAGATGTTCGCACAGATGTGCGATATGCATACAAAGCAAATGGTAGTTTCTCGTGCCAATCTTTATATGTCTCAGTCATTTTCCCAATGATCCTCTTAATATTTTTATTGGCTGCTTCAACAGCCCCGTTCATCTTTGGGCAATAGGGCAAGGAGTTATGATACTTTATTTGGAATTGCTTGCACACTTCTTTCATCATCTTGTTGTTCAGATTCATGGCGTTATCCAAAATGATTATTTCAGGCAAACCATATCGGCAAATGATTTCCTTTTTCAAAAACCTGCAAACTGCAGTCTTTGTCACATTGGCAAACGAAGCGGCTTCTATCCATTTTGTGAAGTAATCGATAACCACAAAAATGAATCGATGTCCATTTGAAGCTTTTGGAGAAATTGGCCCTATAACATCCATGCCCCACATAGAAAAAGGCCACGGAGAAGTCATGACATGAAGAGGAGAAAGGGCTACATGAATTTTATCGCTATAGATTTGTCATTTGTGGCATTTTCGTGCAAAATTGATGCAGTCACTTTCCATCGTTAGCCAATAATAACCGAGTCTCATGATCTTTCTGGCCATATTGAAACCATTGGCATGTGTTCCGCAGATTCCTTTATGAACATCTTCAAGTATTTTCCTAGCTTCAACATCATCTACGCATCTCAAGAGCATTTGATCCTTTCCTCTTTTGTACAGGATGTCCCCATCAAGAATAAATCTCGCTGCCATTCTTCTGATTGTTCTTTTGTCGTTCTCATTCGCTTGTTCGGGATAGCTTTGATTCTTGATATATTCTAAGATATCATGGAACCATGGACGTCCGTCTGTTTCCTTCTCAATGCTACAACAGTGTGCAGGAACCTCGTATATGCTCATTTTGAGGGGTATTATTTCTGCTTCTTTACTTGGTTTGAACATTGAAGCTAAAGTGGCCAGGGCATCAGCCAATTGGTTTTCTTCTCGTGGGAAATAATGAAAAGTTATTTCTTTGAATTCCTTGATCAATTCAGTTACTAAATCACTGTACTTAATCAATTTTGGGTCCCTCACTTCCTAATCTCCACGAATCTGGTAAACCACTAGGGCTGAGTCCCCGTACACCTCTAAGATTTTAATGTTTCGTTCAATAGCTGCACGCAGCCCTATGATACAAGCCTCATATTCTGCGATATTATTGGTATAGAAGAAGTTCAGTCTTGCAGTGAATGGATAATGATTCCCGTCTGGTGATACCAGGATTGCTCCGATTCCATGCCCTAAAGCATTCGACGCACCATCAAAGCACATCTTCCATGACTTCTCTTTTGATGATTCAAATTCCATTTCTGTGATGCACATTAAGTCTTCGTCTGGGAAATCGAATCTTAAAGGCTCATATTCTTCTGTCGTTCGAGTCGCTAGGAAATCAGCTATTGCGCTCCCTTTTATCGACTTCTGACTTACATAGGCAATGTCATATTCCGAAAGGAGGATCTACCATCGTGCCATTCTTCCTGATAGTGCCGGCGATTCCATCATGTACTTTATTGGGTCCAGCTTTGAAATTAGCCATGTCGTGTGATACAACATATATTGTCTGAGTCTCCGAGCTACCCAAACCAGAGCGCAACAAAATTTTTCAATGGACGAATACTTTGCCTCATATTCAGTGAACTTTTTGTTGAGGTAGTAAATCGCCTTTTCTTTATTTCCTAACTTGCCGTATTGCCCCAGTACGCAACCCATTGAATTTTTGAACACAGTCAAATATAATATCAATGGTCTTCCCGGAGTTGGCGGTACTAGCACTGGAGGACTAGACAAATATTGCTTTATCTTATCAAAGGCCATCTGGCATTCCTCATTCCATTCTTCCGGGTTATGTTTTCGAAGAAGCCGAAAGATTGGGTCGCATTGGTTGGTAAGATGAGCGATGAATCGGGCGATATAGTTTAATCTCCCTAAAAATCCTCTGACTTCCTTTTGCGTGCGCGGAGGTGATAACTCTTGAATGGCTTTTATTTTATCTGGATCAACCTCGATACCTCTTTCACTGACAATGAAGCCTAGTAACTTTCCCGATGTAGCCCCAAACGTACATTTGGCTGGGTTAAGCTTTAGCTGAAACTTTCTCAGCCTTTCAAACAACTTCTTGAGGTTCACTACATGCTCTTCTTCCCCTCGGGATTTAGCAATCATATCGTCGACGTAGACCTCTATTTCTTTATGCATCATGTCATGGAATAGCGTCACCATAGCCCTCTGATATGTTGCCCCAGCATTCTTTAAGCCAAATGGCATCACCTTGTAGCAGAACGTTCCCCACATTGTTACGAAGGTAGTTTTCTCCATATCCTCAGGGGCCATCTTAATCTGATTGTACCCCGAGAATCCATCCATGAAAGAAAACAATGAATGTTTTGCTGTGTTATCCACCAACGTATCAATATGTGGTAGGGGAAAATTATCTTTGGGACTTGCTCGATTCAAGTCACGATAATCCACGTACATTCGTACTTTACCGTCTTTCTTTGGTACCGGGACTATATTAGCCACCCATTCTGTATATTTGGAGGCTTGTAGAAAGCCTGCATCAAATTGCTTCTTGACTTCCTCTTTTATTTTCAACAACATCTCAAGTCTCATCCGTCTCAGCTTTTGTTGAATGGGTTTGCATTCTGGCTTTAATGGGAGCTTATGAACCACTACATTTTCATTCAATCCCGGCATGTCCTGATATGACCATGCGAATACATCTTTATACTCGCGGAGCAAAGAAATCAAATTATACCTGGTGACTCCTGAAATAGAGGTCCCAATCTTCACTTCTTGCTTTCTTTCTTCAGTGCCTAAATTTATTGTTTCAACAGATTCTTAATGAGGCAAAATCTGTTTATCCTCTCGTTCCACCATTCTTAGCAAGTCGGGCAACGAGACATAGTCTTCAGCATCTTCTTCGACTTCGAATTCTCCTAAACAAACAGCCTTCTCAAAATCAATTTCAGGACCCGTAACGGGTTTATTCATGTTGTTGATATCTGAGCACCTGAAAGTTGAATGGAAAAAGAAACTATAGAGGGGCATTCAAGTATTGGAACCAACAAACAAAATGTTATGGCATAGCATAAGGCGAATGGTTATGAAATGAGAAGATGATTATGAAATTAGTGATAATGCGAAAGGTCGTGACAAAATGCATATTCATTAATATTCATTTGAATGATAAAGAGCGAATGCAAGCTCTTACAAAAGAATTCTATTATAACTAAGGACACGATAGAGGGTTAATGTTTAGCATTACTCTGAAGACTTATAAACTACAAGAAGCTCCTCGGCAGTCCAATTGTTCAACATGAAACCCAGGGAACAAGGGCGTATCCTTGAGACGTCTTTACTCGCATCAGCCCCTTTGTCAATAACATTTATACTGACATTCTGAAGACCCTTTTCAATTAACCACAACGTGTTTCGTGGACCATCTTGTCCAGGGTACATCATTCCCGCAGATGTAAATGTTTTTGACAAAGGAGGGTACTCTATTGGTTCCTATTCTGGTTCTCGGCCCAAAGTTCTCGCAATCCTTCTTTCTTGATCTTTCTTCCACTGTCTTCTTCTTTGACGCATGTCTGGCTGGAACCCCAAACCGTATCGGGCCTTGTGGTGCACTGGCTTTAGAGCCCTAACTATTCCTTGCAGATATCTCCCTAAACCTTTTCTCGCTTGAGCTCCCCTTCCTACAGTCAACTTGACACCCATTCTGGTATTTCTCGATAGTTTTGGCACAGAAATTATGTTTCCCTCAACAACAAAAGTGGCATTGACAAATTCAAGGGATCGAAAGGAACATTCCAATGCGTCTTTGTTCACTTCCAAATACGGTGCATCGGCAAAGACAGATGCGACAATATCTTCTTCCCCCTCGACTGTGACCAAACAGCCATCCATGATAAATTTCACCTTTTGATGGAGGGATGATGGGACTGCTCCAGCAGAATAGATCCAGGGTCTTCCCAAAAGGCAGTTATACGAGGGTGTAATGTCCATGACTTGGAATTCGACATCATAAATGTAAGGGCCCACCTCCAGAGGGATTTCAATCTTTCCCATGACTTCACACCTTGTCCCGTCGAATGCCCTTACCGTGGAATGACAGGGCCTTAAATAGGACAGATCCATTGGAATTCTGGAAAGTGTGGCCAATGGCATAACGTTGAGTGCTGACCTATTATCGATGAGCACGTTTGGTATTATGTACCCTTTGCAGCGTGTCGTAACATGTAGTGCTTTCACTGAGCTTCTACCGTTTGGTGGTATCTCATCATCACTAAAAGAAATAAAATTGTCCGCATTCAGATTGTTTACCCACCTATCGAGCTTCTCAACAGATATATTGTTGGTTACATAAGCTTGATTTAACACCTTCATTAAGGCATTCTGATGTGGCTCTGAATTTAACAGTAGAGATAAAACTGAGATTCGCGCTGGCTGCTTACTCAAATGTTCTACCATACTGTACTCACTGTGCTTGATAAATTTCAAGAACTCCTGCGCTTCTTCCTCATCCACAGGCTTTTTAGTTTCTTGTACGGGTAGAATTTCTTACTCGATTTCGGCTTCGTGCATCACTGCCTTTCCTTTTTGCTTCAAGTCACTACTTTTCTTTACCGGTTTGACTTCTTTAGAATAGCACCACCCACTTCGGGTAAAATGACCTACCTCCCCAACGTCTTTAGTTATGGCATTGGACTTTCCACCTTCCGGTGTGACGATATTGACGTCATATTTCCATGGTATCGCTTTGTCATCCTTATACGGGAAAGGAGACGATACTTCGATTATCATTTTTGGTTTCACCGGCTCTTTTATTGTGTCGTAATAAATTACCAACGGTCGATCAGCGCTATAAGGGGGACCTGATGATTGGCTATCAGAGGTGCATATTTCTTTTTCGTTGGCCTCTTTCCTCTTGTTAAGGACCTTGATCTCCTTATTATCCATCCGGTCTTGAAGCAACCTTTTGAAATCCTCACATGATTGAATGTTATGTCCTGTAATTCCATGGAAATTGTAAAAACTTTGACCTTCTTCTCCAAGAATTCTATCGGGGTGACAAAGTAATCCTTTCTTAACTAGTACCTCCTAGATTTTCTGCAGAGGCGTCCTTATTTCCGAAACACATCTTCTGCCTTTCCATTCGTCCTCTTTCCCCACTGTGCTCACATTCCCTTCGGTATGGTTAGGGAACGGGTTCCCAGTTACGTTACTGGCGCTATAGAATCGTAGGATACCCGCGTCAATAAGTCCTTGAACTCTCCTCTTAAATGCTAGGCAATTCTCCGTGGAATGCCCCTGGTTCCCCGCATGGTATGCACAACTAGCGTTTGGATCATACCACTTTGGGTATGGAGGTTTAAGGGGTGCCATGTAATGGGGAGAAATCAGTTGTTTCTCCAAAAGTTTTGGGTACAATTCCCCATACGACACAAGGATGGGAGTAAACTGCGGTCTCTCGGGATTAGGCCTGGCTGGTCTTGGTTCGTTTCTGGGTTGGCTTTGAATGGGTACAGTGTTTTATGGGAATGTGGTGATGGGTCTTTGGTTGTTCGTGGCATAAACGGGGTAGGAAGAAGGTGGTGCTTGGTAGTAAGGGTTTTGAGGGGGATAATAGAAATTTGGAGGTGGATAATTTCGAGGTCGGGGTTGGTTTGGATATGGAGTAGAGGCATAACGGTTTCCCATTCCGACCATGTGGGCTTCTGGTTCCTTCTTCTTCATAGGCGCTGCCCTTTTTGAACCTTCTGAACCTTCCATTCTACCGCTCTTGACGGCATTCTCTATGAGCTCATCAGATATTACAATATCAGCAAAATCCTTCGTGGCACTTCCTACTAGTCTGTCATAAAATGGCGCCTTTAAAGTGTTGATAAAGAGAACGGTTATCTCCGTTTTTGTTAGTTGGGGTTCCACTTGGGCCGAGATATCTCTCCATCTTTGAGCGTACTGTCTGAAGGTCTCCGTTGGTTTCTTCTCCATCATTTGCAGAGTCATTCGGTCAGGCACCATATCTGACACATGCTTGTACTGCTCACAAAATGCTGACGCCAAGTCCTTCCAGGATCGGATCTTTTCCCTACTAAGTTGGTTGTACCACCGAAGAGCTGATCCTGTTAAACTATCTTGAAAACAATGTATGAGTAACTTATCCTCGTTCACATAACCGGTCATCTTCTGGGAAAACATGATGAGATGTGCTTTTGGACATCTTGTCCCATCATACTTTTCAAAATCAGGCACCTTGAACTTCGGAGGCAAAATTAGATCGGGTACCAAACTGAGTTCTTTGGCCCCTAGTGCGAAGAAGACTTCAGTGCCTTCTATCGCTTTGAGTCTTTCCTCTAGACTCCTATATTTTGTGTCATGATTATCCAATTTCAACTTGGCTACCTCTGTTTGGTCGCCCAAATGCGGAACTAGTGGATCGACAAGACTAGCCCCTGGTTTGATCTGAACATTCCTTGCCCCAGACAGCGGTGGGGCAGGTGGCATTGGTCGTTGTTCCAAGCCTGTGGGTTCCCCTTGAATATACCCTCTTTGTGTTGTATGGGCGTGCGATAGAGTGAGTCCCGGGGGATAGAGTGGATCCTGATCGTGGTGAATTCTTGACTGAGGTTCCATAACATCGGGGTTCTACATGGGCCCTTTTCCTTTGACCAAAGTTGTTATCATCTCCATCATTTTGGCCATCTGATCTCTTTGCTCGAGTGATTCCTCTCGATATCTCACCATTAGGTCTCTTGTCTCTTGTTGCGACTTGGCCAACTGCTCTTGTAATTCCTTTTGAGCCCTTTCCATCCTTTCAATTCTCTCATTGAATTCAGCTTCCATTATTCTAGCTTATCGGTGCGTTTTATACGAATGGCGTGTTCCAGATTTGAAGTATTACAACTGTGAATTACATGATTCTAGCCTTAGCGAACGAGTATGGGATATGCAATGGATGAATGAATGCATGAATGAATGCATAAATGTCAAATAAACGTTAGTCATGAAGAAAATGCAAGAGATTGGTGTTGATTTCAAGATAGCCCCTATTTAGGCATTTCATTCATCAAAAGAGTTCATTACAAAACATTTCGCCGTTTTTGATTTAGCTATTACACAAACTTCCTAGCTATATTGCCATATTTCTTTACTCGCTCTAAGAATTCTGATATGCTCGATCGTTGGCTTGGCGAGAATTGGCAACTGAGATTCTCTGCTTCATCCGATAATTGTACCACGTGCATGGCTACCCCACGAATTTCATTGATCAAATAGTTAAGTTGCATTTCTTTTTCTTGGAGGCCTTCTTCATAGGCACGAACGTCTCTATCATATTGACTATTCTTTTCTTCCAAAGCCTTCAAGAGAGTATCTAGCTGTTGTTGACAATCTTGTAGCATACCTTCTAAATCTCGTATCCTCTCTTTTAGTTCCTGACATTTAGCTTGACTAGTCATTACCTCGGCAGACATATCTTCATATTCGGCATTCTTCTTCCTTAGTTCTATCATAGCCCGCGCAGCCTTTTCCTCCTCTTTCTTCGCTTTTCCTTTCCAAAGTTTCATTCTGCCTTTGATGTTGCTTATTTCTTCTTTCCATTCTGCCGACGACTTACCCAGCCTACTGTTCTTTATTGTGCCTCTTAACTTCTTATTTTCCAGATGAAGATCTCTTAAGTCATTTCTTACGACTTCAACCTCTTTTTGCACTTTCTCGGTTCTGGATTTTTCAATCTGGACGTCGATCTTCAATTGGTAGTTTTCTTCTTGAAGGGCACCAAGGTCCTGAGACATCTTGGCCTTTTCTCGTTCAAATTCTTGTCTTGCCATTTCTAGCTCAGACGGTATTTCCTCCGAGAAAGGATTCTGGACGATGTAGTTTGTTGACAAGATTCGCTAACTATTTCCCCGTTGCTTCCTCCATATGTCGTAATCTTGGGTTAGGGTATCAGCATATAGGGCCAATTCCATCAGATGAATTTTCTTCCAAGATTCTGCAGTGTCTCGGACCCTCTTCATATATCCTTCACCCGCAAAAGCAAACTCGGACTGCGCTAATCCTCCGATGGCGGGTATGAATTGTCGTGAAGAAAATTGCCTTTGGACTAAAAGTGGAGCATATCCAATTCCTCCTCATAATCCGAGTAGTGGCACCCAGTCTTGATCTCCGGCCCTGTATAGTAGAACCGAAGGGCGTATCCATGGTGCTCTCCAAGTTATATCTTCAGCACGAAGATTCTGAAAAACTAAAACTCAATGCTGTTCGGTGACCTCCTTTGGCCATTCTTTCTTAAGATAAGCTTATAATGGGACGAATGTTTTAGAAAACATATGGAACGGTGTGCGCTCTACTTTCCAGAAGTGGCTCAAAATCCAAACATTAAGTAACTGCGCGCGTCCAATGAAACGACCTTCCCCTTTCCTCCTACAGCTACTCAGGGATCTGAAGGTCTCGGCTAGGATAGTCGGGACAGGGTTGATTCCTTGTTTTAACCTTTCAAAGAAATGAACTACTGTAACTTCAAGATGTCCGAGAACTTTCGGGAAAATGACCAAACCGTAAATGGCCAAAGCGAAGAGATTCACTCTTTTTAGCATGTCGGGATGGTTCAGAACCAAATCTCGTAGGGAAGACCATGGAATGCAAATGGTTTCATTCTTCTTCTTTATCTGTTTCTCAGCCCACGCGTCAACCATGTCCGTCAATCTCACTAACTTTTTCTTGAAGGTCAACGGCTTAGGTTCCTTCACATATATCTTATAGGGTTGTATATTATTGACACGAAGCAGAGCAGCGTACTCTTCTATAGTCGGGGTCATGTCTTCCTGGTTGAAAGTAAAACATTGATAGGCCGGATCCCAAAATCTGATCATGGCTTGAATCATACGCTCGTCAATGTTGATAGTGATCAGGTGGGCTATATCCTCGTATCTTTCAACGAAGATTCCCTTGGTGTCCGAGTCCCACTGATTCCAGATTCGAACCAAGTCTTCCAGATTATTCTGACGAACATTCACGGTTACATGCTCAGGCAGATTGGCAATACATTCTTCCATTAGACTATCCCCTTTTTCTTTTTGAGTTTTTAGAGACCAACCCCGGACCACGGTATTTTTCTCGGTTGTTTGTATAATTGACTCTTCCATTAGAAACCCGTTTTTGGCAACCGATCTTTAGTCAACACCTTCCTAATATGATGCCTATAATGCATGATGAAAAACAAGAAGGTAAAGACAAACAACCTTGATTAGTAATTTAATACAGGCAGAAAAACATAGAGAATTTCAACAAATCGAACTACCCGATCTAGTTTATTAAACAGACCCAATCCCCTTGTATAGAAAGTGAAAATGCGAAAGGCAAGAGGCGTTCCTCCCGTGCACTTATTTTGGTGACTACTAAACAGACGGAGGTTCAGCATGGCTCTAGTTAGGTGGCTCGTATGGTTCATTATATGCAGTTCTGGTTCTAGATAGGTACTCGAATTGCCCGCACTATCATCTGCTAAGATTAGTACGAAGCCTCGGTCATAGCCCATCACAGGCTCACGAGTTCAATTCGAGGGATTACATTTACTTATGCCTATGCGGAGGGGCAAGTTAACTCACGAAAGCATAAGTCATATGTAACCCGAAAGTCTTCACTAGCCTGTACGGAGGGACGAGTTAACTCACGAAGGCGTAGCGTTTACTTTCACTTAAACAGACGGAGCCCGGGTAGAGAGCTCATGTATGCGAAAATGCAAGTGCACAGTGTGTGGGGAGAAACTCACAAACCTTTACGTTTTATTTAAAAATTAAACCAAAACCAAAACCATAAAAATTTAAAGCTGAAAAATAACCAGACAAAACAAGTTAGAAGAATAGATACAACACAATGCAAATGCATGGTTTTTTTTTTTAAAACAATAATTTGAGGATCACGACTAAATGTTAATTTGAACAAAGAACTTTGAAAATTTTTGACAATACGAGTTTAATTCCAGACATGACTCTCAAAAACTTTGTCCCCAGTGGAGTCGCCAGCTGTAACGACATAAAAATTTTTGGGTTTCGGGTCGCTAATTGTGGCGATCTATTGAAGACTTGAAAACTTAAATCTTGATTTTTAAGATAAACAAGGAGTCGCCACCGATCCTTTTTTCTAGGTGTGATCGGACACCTATTAGATTTCTTTTTTCTTTAAAAAACGAGAAAAAGGCCGAGTTTAGGTCTACGTTAAAAGCCAGAGAAAAATTAGGGTTCGGGAGTCGATTACGCGCGAGGAAGGTATTAGCACCCTCGCGACGCCCAAAAATTGGTATCTCATAAACACGTGTTGTCTTGATTTTCAAAAATACGAGTTCATTGTAACATTTAGTCGTGATCCGATTAAAAGAAGACGAGAAGTTTTCAATTTTTGATTTTTGAGAAGGATATACCGTCTTAACACGAGTCGATTGATGTTCACCCAACATAGCGATGAAATCGACGACATGGTGTTAAATCGATATGTTGCCTTATATATTGAAATTAATAAAACACGAATAAATATTTTAAAATAATGAACAACGGGGAAATATATAAAAATGGGCAGGAAGCGAAAGATAATAGTTGGAAATATATCAAGGCGCATAATACATACAACAATGATATTAAAAATAATGACAATGCACGCGATATTAAATGTAACAATAGTATCATATACGAGAATACAATGAGAATACAATGAATATATATATAAAGATACTTAAGAGTATATATGTAAAATATATATATATATATATATAAATAGTAGTAGTGTTAGAAATATACTATATATAGTGTTTGAAGTATATATATGAGATAGTAAAAATATATAACTAGCAACGATAAAATATTTATATACATATATATATATAATACAATATTAAAAAAAAGGGTATATATATATACGTATGATAAAATAAATGTATTAATATTAATAATAAATATAATAGGGGTAAAAATAAGCATATACATAATATATACGTAATGTGGTACTAAGAATATATATATATGTATATATATAATATAGTATTAAAAAATATATATATAAGATGGTATAAAAATATGTACATGGAAATGAATAACAAATATATATAACTAGTAATATTAAAAATATATACATAACGTATATAGAACATATACAATACATACATACCTTAGAAATGGTAATAATAATGATAAAACTATTTTGTACACTACACAAATACGTACACACATATATATATATAAATAACAGTATTAAAAATATATAATATAATATTAGAAATATACATATAATAATATAAAAAATATATAACTAATAATATTAAAATATATATAATAATATATATATAAAATATGATATTAAAAAAAACTTATATACATAACATATATGAAAAATATATAATATAACTTATATACATAACATATATGAAAAATATATAATATAATATTAAAACATTTACATAATATACATATTAGAAATAAATAACGACTAATAATACTAATAATAATATTAGAAATAATAATGAAGTATATAAATAAAAAATATAATATAATATTAATATTAAAATAAAGTAATTAAAATAGTACTATATATATAAATGTGTATATACATACATATATAATATACATACATTAATATCAATAATAATAATAAAACTAGAAATAATAATCATTAGTAATAATAATACTTTAAAAATAATTAATATGTTAATAAAAATAATAGTAATGAAAATAATACTAACAGTAATAATAAAGATAATAATAGAACTAAAATAATAGTAATAATATTAATAATATGTAAAAAAATGAAAATAAACGAAAAAGGACTAAATCGAACTAAGAACAGAATTTCGGGGCAAATTTAAAAAAAATAAAGAAAAAAATCAAAATGTCACTCGCTAGTAACCTAGGGGGACTAAAACAGCAAATGTACCCTCCCATCAAAACGCAGCGCATGCGCAGGGACCACATTGGAAATTGCTAAAAATAATAGGGCCAAATTGCAAAACATGAAAGACTTAATTGTAAAGTCTCAGAAAAGCGGAAGGGCCAAACGCGCAAATTGCCCTTCCGCTAAGAAACACGCGGATCCTGACCTGGTGCGGGTCGGGTCGACCGACCCGCGTCCAAAATGACGTCGTTTTATTATTAACAGATGGGGGACTATATAAGCTAAATTTTTTTTAAAAAATTTCATTTGAGAGGGGGAGAAAGAAAAAAAGAGAGAGAGAGAGAGAGAGAAAAGAGGGAGAGAAGGGCCGCAGGCGATTTCCGCCGTGGGGATTTGGTCCGATCACGGACGGTCGCCGAGCCTCATGACACCGTACGTGCACAGTGGCGGAGAGGTAAAAATTTTAGATTTTTTTATTATTTTTTTATTCTTTTTTTTTTGTATTATATTTTCGTATATTTAGTGTCTATTTAATATGCTTGTGCAAAAATAAATCTAAAACAGTGGCTAAAATGAAATGGAATCACCTCGGATCCTTACCACTTTTGATTCTCTGATCTTTGGTGTTTGTTTTTCTGTGTTGATACCTGTTTCGGATTGATTTTCTCACTCTATCTACCTTTTTTTTTTTTTTTTGAAATATCTGTATGTATTGACAAAAAATCCAACCTTTTACAATGAACCATTCGACTGGCTTTATAGCTATTACATTGTTATTTCTTATTATTTTCTGTCTTTTCGCTACTGTTTGCAAGGATGGCCGGTGCTGAGGTGACTTTGGCGGTGACCGGCGCAACAGTGGCGGCGTCAGAGAGTAGGTGGCTGACTTTGGCAGAGGCAAGTAGGGAGGGTGCGGCGCCACCTGTTGTTAGGGGACTAGGGTTTTGTCCTTTTCTGAAAATAGGCTTAGTTAGTGGGCTTCTGAATTGGGTTTGGGTTGTATTGGGTCTTGGGTGTTAGGTTGGCTGATGGGTTAGTTGGGCTAAAGGGTTTTTTAGGTTATTGGGCTGTGGGTAATGTAAATGGGCCATTCGGGTTTAGGTTTGGGGGTGGCCCAAAATTGGCCTGTACATTATTAATTAATAATTTTATCAAAAAAATTAATGGTGAAAGATTGAAAAGAACAAGTCCTAGCACCGCAAATTGGATAATCTATTTTTCCTAGTCAAAATAGAAGCTTCTTGCACAAAAATTCTATCTCAAACTTCTTTTCTTTTTTTATATAGTAAAACATTAAATATAATGATCCCTTAAATTCCTTTAAGTGGGAAAGAAAAAGGCACTAATAAATTCAATTAAAGAAGGCATTCTAGAAGATGTATGCTATAAGAATATAGAATTATCATTAAGGGATGATAAGGAGAGAATCGGGTTAAGTAAATCATAAAAAAAAAAAAAGAGAGTAAACTGCTAAAATAGTTAATTTTATTTCTCTCGAGTTACATTTTAGTTATTTATGTTTAGAATATTACGTTTTAATCACTTACGTTATCATGTTGTAACATTTTAGTCATTGAGTATTAATTGTCGTTAACGGTGTAATAGTAAGCTGACGTGACACGTTAAATCATCATTTCAAATAAAAATTTTAAGTTAAATTATACAATTGGTCCCTATATTTTTTTTTGTTTTGAGGAATTTAATTTTTTTCTTTTACATTAAAAGAGATGGAAAATGAAGGAAAATAGAGGGAGAAGCATAAGATAATGGAAAAAAAAAAGAAAAAAAAGTTAAAAGAACATAAAAGAAAAAAATAAATTTCTCAAAACAAAAAAAGATATGGGGATCAATTGTATAATTTAATCTAAAATTTTTGTTTGAAATGATGATTTAACGTGCCACGTCAGCTTACTGTTACACCGTTAACGGAAATTAACGACTTAATGACTAAAGCATAACATTTCAAACATAAGTGACTAAACTGTAACCTAAGGAAAACAAAAATAACTATTTTAGTAGTTTACCCGAAAAGAAAAAAAATTATAAGGCATGTATCTATTTGAGGGATAATTAAAAAATATAATGCGTATATCAATTTTTTAAATTTATTTGTGAAAATAAAGAAAATTTAATTGGTTTATTCTACGTAAATCTGTGTGTATAAATCAATTTTGGTATAAGATAAATATATTATAATTATCAATCTGATCGTGATCGTATTTGATGATGATTAACTCTGATTATAGTTATTCTAATATAATATTTGTAATTACAATTATGATTATACGAGTAACTTTAAAAAAAAAAACTCGCTTATGTTAATTGAAAACCATATTATTTTTAACATGAGTATAATAAAATATAATGTAATTTGTTATTATTTGTAATTATATAAAAATCAACTTGGAACTGAAAAAACAAAAGAATGGGGGATTGTGGCCTTGTAGCCCATTAGGTCAATTTTTTATAAGGACACCAAATAGATTGAAAGGCCTTGACAGGCCATTACAAGGATGAGTTTAGTGGGTTGTATATATCATATAAAAAATAAAGGTAAAATACAGAAATGATCACTAAAGTATTATCCGCGCTTTATTTTGATAATTAAATTTTTAATTTTTTTTTATTTTGGTCACTAAGTATTAATAGACATTTGAAATTTGACTGAAATTTTGACGTGGGTTTTTTTAATGATCTAATAATAAATTTAGCTCTCTAATGTTTATAAAAAATTTTTATTTTAGTTCAAATTCTAAAAAAAAATCAATAAATTTAACCCTCAATAATTAAAAAATAAAAAATATATATATAGAATGTGAGGCAATTGAAATAAATGAAAACATTTGTAAAAAAAAAAAAAAAGAGAATAAATTATATGAAAGAAAAATTAAAAAATTTTATATGAAAGTCCTCCATCGTAGTTCCATTGTCAAACACAAGATGGTTGATGAGGTCAATTTTCCACTTTTTTTCATTTATTTTACTTAGAAATTTTATGAGGAAGTTCTTTAATTTAGAAGTATTATTAATGTATGAAATTTCATAATTTGTATGCTTGGCCTGTTTCTAAAAATGGAACTTTTTTATTTGTTAGGTCAAGCCCAACTAAGATTTATATAATCTTGGAGTTCATTACTGGTGGTAATTATTTGATAAAATAGTAAGTATTGTAAATTAAAATAGATTTTTTTTTTATTAATTTCATTATAGGTTTTGATTATATATGTTTTCTTTTTGACACAATGATTAAAACTATTCATAAACCCTCCCTAACTCATAAATAGGAGGATAATGCGTTTCAACGTACTCGAACTCATGTCCTCTTGCATTGACAATAATGTCCATAACAATCGAGTTAAGACGCAATCGACAAAATCAATTTCATTTTAACTATAAGATTTTTTTTGTTTAAGGATGATCTTAGTGAATAAATTCTATAATTTTTAAAACATAAAAAAATCTATCTACAATAATTATATAATTTATTCCCTTTTTGTCTTTTTTTTTTTTTTTTACAAATCTTTTCTTTTATTTCAATTGCCTCTTTTTTATTAAACGCATTCTATCAAAATTTTGTTAGAAAAAATCTAGTTTGAAAACCATTTTTTTTACAACGAAAAAATAAATATTTGAAAATGGAGTCGGTTAGTAATATTTATAGCAATAAACTTTTCTTGAAAAGTACTTGTGCTTTGTCTAAGATGAATTATTGACGTTCCCAACTTTCAAACGAACGGTCTTCTCTTTTGTTCTCATACCAAAAAAAATTTCGAGTGTGTGCTCAAACAATTACGAATAAAACACAAAACTAGAAATAATTTTTTTTACTTTCAGTAAATTTGTATATTTTTAATCCTACTAGTGTCATCTATTTCTAGGGAGAGATAGAGGATCCCTAGTTGAATTAGTAGAATATAAATAATACTTATTTAATTGAAAAACCAATCCCCTAGTTGAATTAAGAGAAAGGGGCGACTAACCCTAGTTAAATACACTAGGATTTTCGCCCCTCATACATATTATGAGGGGTTTTGGGTCTCTCCTGTATCGAGTCCAATTATACGTGCTTCTTAGATTTTTAACCCAACACTTTGTAATTTAATCCAACGCGATGCATTTCTTTTATTTCCAAAAATAAATATTATTAAATTAATTAATTATCCAATTAAATAATTTTTTTCAATTCAATTCTAATTCAGCTAAAATAATGACAACTTTACTGTAAAAGAATTTATGAGAAAATATATTTAATTTCTACATTCAATGGATTCTCAATGAACAATTAATTTATTTTAATTTTCAAAATTTAATTATTTACTTAAATAATAATTCTGAAAACTTAAATTAATTCTCAAGTCATTTCAATACTTAGTGAGGAACCACATTTATTTTCGAATGTAACACATTTCTTTAACTTTATCATTTCTATCTATTTTTGTTCATTTGATTTTAAATGCAATTCGTTTTTTATTTTAACGAGCAAATGGAGGGACCCATTAGACATATTTGATTAGGGCTCAAATGATTTATAATTAAATTCCACTTTTTAGCCTATTAATTATAAACTTGGTTTTTTACCTAAATAATACAAAAAATAAAAATTAATAACTGAAATGGTATGCCCATGAGATTTTTTACCAAAATAGTATGTTTGCTACAATGTTTTGCTAGTGCCGCTTGACAAATTTGCGGCACCAGACTAAAATTTAATTATCTAAAGTATTCAGGGATCTGATATGCAAATTTTTTATTTTGAGTGGCTGTTGGAAAAAAAAGGTGAAATGCTGCGGCCTGACAGTGTGGCGGCACCAAACCTTAAATATGGCTAATTGTCTTGTAAACCCTCCTTACTTATTATTTTCTTTTTATTCCCCTTCAACTCACTACATTGTATTTACACAAGCCCTTAACCTATTTTTGTAGTTAAATAAGCCCTTAAATTATGATTTTACTCATAAAAACCCTTTATTTTAATATTAAAGTAAATATATTTACCCATATTAAAAGGCTTTTTTAGTATATTAGCCCTACTAGACTGTATGTTGTTGAACATGGCATCTACATTGTAGAAATTGTTTGATTATTTTCAATGCTTAAGAACCGATGAAAACATAGATGGAAGCCTAACATACTAAAAAGCCCTTAAACTATTATACTTTGTTTAAACAAGCTTTTATACTATTTTTGTAGTTAAATAGGCCCTCAAACTATGATTTTTACTCATGAAAGCCCTTAATTTTAATATTAAAGTAAAACTATTTAAAATATCTATAAACTAATTCACATTTTATGCTTATGTGAATTTGATAAGAATATTTTATTAAATAAAAAATAAAATTTTAAAATTTCTTGAGAGTGATTATGTACATGACATTCTTAACTACTCTTTTGAAAATTTTGATTACTTTTTTAGATTTTATGTTGATGTTAAAGTGTATATAATTTTTATTGCATCAAAAAGAAATTAAGATAAGAGCTTGAAATTCAAAATATATTTACTTTGATTTTAAATTAAAGGGCTTTTATGAGTAAAAATCATAAGTTAAGAGCTTAATTAACTACAAAAATAGGTTAAAGGCTTATTTAAACACAATGTAATGAGTTGAAGGAGAATAAAAAGAAAATAATAAATAAGGAGGGTTTACAAGGCAATTAGCCACACTTAAGGTTTGGTGACACCACACTGTCAGGCAGCACCCTTTCACTTTTTTTCAGCAGTCACTCAAAATGGAAAATTTGCAATCAAGTCCTTAAATATTTTATATCATCACATTTCGGTCCAGTGCCGCCAATTTGTTAAGCGGCACTAGCAAAACACTATAGCAAACATACCATTTTGGTAAATAATCTCATGGGCATGCTATTTCAGTTATGAATTTTATTTTTTGTATTATTTAGATAAAAAAACATATAAACACATTTAGTCACGAAGTCATTTCACTATAGTGTCATGAATGAGCTCTCTCCAATTACATACCATTACGAAAGCTCCTCAATTAGTGCTCGTCCAATGACTTTGTCATAAATGTGTTACCCTTATAAGATATCTTTAATCTCTTTGGGATAAATTCATTCTCCCAATATGATTATATTTTATCTCATGGTAACTATTACATTTTTCTTCATGAAAAGTCAATTATTATCAAATAGTAATTAAGTCATTTATCACAAAGACAAATAACCTATGACCACGTTTGCTTTTCATCTATCATGTAACGTCAACGAGAAGATATCATTTACCCATTTCTTGGGCTATGAATTCCACTATTGTGAATGATGCTACATACTACAGAAGTCATATACCAAACGCACCAGCTTTCGGTTCCTTATTTATTTGAACTCAGGCTTTTACTTACATAAATGTATATGAGTCATGCATACATAGTCCATCATCCACTCAGGATTGAGGTATGTCACACTATGAACGTCACAAGTGAATAAATTCATAAACAGATCTAAAATCTATCCTACTTGAGTCATGCCCGATGTAATGATAGTTCAGTCAGTCACATTTATATTTCTATCTTCTGGGAGTCATCCGCTCTGATGCTTAAGACAAAGCATCTCCCTAATTGGACTTGATAGATGACATATTAGTCTTTCAATTGGTTTGTTCATTTCCAATTAGACTAAAGACATGTTTAGGTTAATCTACTAATATAAGTTGTCTTTCTGTATTACGATCCGACCACATAATACCACTTAGTATTAATTAAACATTAGATAATCAATGAGCTAATATTTGGTTCTATTTTACTTTGCATGCAATAACCATTGAGGACAATATACAAAGGGTATTTATGTAATTAATGAATAATTTTATTAAACAAATCTATTCGAAAAAATACAATTATACAAACAAATATATGACACTTAGGGCACTAGATCCAACAAATTTATCATTTTGTAAATTTTTAAAAGAATTACAAAATTTTTAAAAATAATTTTTTTTTATTTTTGTAAACGTTGAGAGCTAAATTTATTGAATTTATTAGAATTTGAACTAAATGACAAATTTTGTAAACATTGAGGGCTAAATTTTATTTTTTTTTATATTTAAGATCAAATTGATAAAATGTGTAAATATTAGAGGACTAAACTTGTTATTAGACCAATAAAAAATCCCACATCCAGTTTCTTCAAATTTCATTAATGTTTGGTGACAAAAAAATTTTGATTTTAAATAGTTTAGTGATAAAAATAGGAAAAAAAAATTTAAAAGTTCAATGACCAAAATAAAACGCTGGCAATACTTTAGTGACCATTTTTGTACTTCACCCAAAATAAATATATAATATAATATGTAAATATTAAAAATTATGTTTTTTATTTTTAGAATTTTAATGAAAAAATATATATATTTATTAAATAGTAAATTACAAATAGTATAATTTATTTTTAGAAGTTAAAAATATGGATAATTCTTACAAATATAAATGAATTTAGACCAAATTTGATGATCATATTTCAAATCACATGTAATTATAATCCTGGTAGTATGCATAAGTTGCGAATTTAGTGTTTATAGTCTAATTTGAATGATTTTAATCTTTATACTTTTTAAATTTTAATTATGTTTTTTTATACAAGGTTGAATTATGGAATTAGTTTATTACACCTATGTATAAAAATTAGGATCGATTGAGTCTTAACTCGATTGTCATTGACATTATTGCCAGTGTAGGAGGACGTGGGTTCGAGTGCGCTAAAGTGCATTATCCTCCTATTTAAGGGTTGGAGAGGGCTATGGGTAGTTCTAGACATTGTATAAAAAAAGAATAGATATGATAAGAATAGATATTGAGATTAATGTTAAAAAATATATAAAAATAGGGTAAATTACACTCAAGGTCACTAAACTATTACTACGTTTATGTTTTGGTCACCCAACTCCAAAAAATTATAAAATGATCATTGAACTATTCGAATGTTTTTATTCAAGTCACTAGGTTTTTAAGTCTTTTTTAAAGTCCAACTAACAAGCTCCAAGTGACAATTCGATGATTGGTAAGGTGGTTCATTCCCCATCAACAAGTAGAAGAATATACATTAGGTCTAAGTCGATTTGACGGTCAGTGTTGGAAATTGGAGAAGAAAGTTGTTTGGGTTTTGAATTGGTGGCGTTCAAAGTTGTTTTATAAAAAAAATTAACCATAGAAGAGAAGGGGCAAAGAGAGTTTTTGATTAGTGCAGACAGTGTAAACATGAAAGACCATACAACAACGATTTTAATAACCCAATAACTTAAATGGAAACTTTCAAATCGTACAGTGATTATTTTGTAACTTTTTAAAGTTAAGTGACTAAAACATAAATTTATTAATAGTTTAGTGACCTTAAATAAAATTAACCCTAAAAATTAAATCCGAAATTTAGCAGAGTTTTAAATTATACATAATAACACTCTCCATCCATTTAAAATCATTAACAAACTAGCTAAAAATAAACACCTTCTAACGTCTACCATTCCAACAATTAAACATATGTGTGCCTCACCGGAACCTTCTCTGCACCAATACTTCCGCCGTCCGATCATCTTGAAAGACACTTGTACGGCCAACACCCGCAATCGGAACTCGATGAACACCCCCCCTTTATTACAGTGTTCTATATAAACACCTCGTACCATTCGTAAAAACTCAAGGAAAGATTTAACGAAGAAATCAAAGCAGAAACTGCTTCCTTCCTCTTGAATTTTAGCCTTATCTTTATCTTTCTCCCCAGCCAACGCTTTACTTCGCAAGTTTTCAAACAAGAAAAGCAACAATTTCAATGGCTCCTGAACTTCTTGTTGTAAGGCGTAGTAGCATTAGGCAAAGGGTTGAGGAAAGTCAAATCCCCATTGGTGGTCAGGGGAGCATAGGCTGAGTCTTGAGAACCAGGGTTGTATACCAACCCGTTTACCCGCCGGTGAATCAGACCCAGTTCGCCATGGCTTATTACGTCATTAACTATTCCAAGCTCTGTCTTTGGGAGGTACTTTAATTTATAGCTCATATTAGGTGAAAATATCTCTTTCGTCCTCTCAATTTTCATATTAAGTAAAGTAGTCCAAATTGAAGCAACTTAATCATGTTAATTTCGAAAGTGAAATTTTAAAGATAATTAATCACAACAATAAATTATTTTATCAAATTTATATGATTTTAATTGGTATAGTAATAAATTATTTTATCAAATTTATATGATTTTAATTGGTATAGTAATAAATTTAGATTTTAAAATTTACATATTGTTGTCCATTTATATATTTTTATGTAGATTCTTTTTGAATTATTTAGATTTTATTAAAAATATTACACCTAATTTTATATAGGATCAAGAAGAAATTGTTTGCATTAATGGTGGCTTCGAAGTCCTTTCCCCAACCCAAATTTTTTATTTTTTAAATTTCATTTCTCTTTAGAAATTTTTTGAAGGCTGCTTAAATTTTTTTGAAGATTTTAATTAAGTTCTTATAAAATTTTTAGAAATTCTCATTAATTTTAAATTTTTTAAAAAAATTTTAATTCGACTCCCAATTTTTAAAAAAAAAATTCATTAAGCTGTTAAAATTTTTGAAAATTTTAATTAGGTCCCTAAACTTAGTCTCAAGATCAGTCGCCGATTATATCAATTAAAAATTATGTAAAATTGACAAAAAAAAATTAATTGACATGCTTAACTGTTTTTAGCTGCTCATTTTCGAAATTGACAAAGATTAAATTATTCTGATTTTTTAATACCGAACTAATTTGCTTAATATCGAAATATAGAAGTATCATAGAAATGTTTTTACCTTTATATTAGAATGTAACTTTACGATTTTTTGAAGGGATTAAATTATAAATTTACCTTTTTTTGTTGCAGTTCGTCGAGTAGTAAAATGCTATACCTGGACGGCGACATACAATTATATGACAACATAGATCACTTATTTGATTTGCCAAACGGGCATTTCTACGCAGTAATGGACTGTTTTTGTGAGAACAAGCAAGGAGCCACACCCCACAATACAACTTCGATTACTGTCAACAATGTCCCGACAATAACAAATGACCTGACGAGATGGGTCAACAACCCCCTTCCCTATACTTCAACGCCGGCATGTTCATCTTCGAACCCAACCTCACCACCTATAAAAACCAAGTAATAGTGAAGGGGAGGCGGAACCGGCGAATTTGCAACCGTTGTTAATGGCGGCAGAATTCTCAGAAGTTGGCCAAGTTAAAGACGTGACGGCACCCTCAGCCGCTTAGAAAAACTTGGATAGCTCTCTTTTTAGAACAATAAATAAAAAAGTACAAAGAGAGGGTTAAAAAGAAAAAAAAAAGCAACTTCTTATGGATGTTGTAAAAAGAATACAGTAAAAAAAGGGAGAATACCCCCCCTTTTTTTTTTCAAGGAATGAAAGCTTTTGAGTTTTACTGGAGCGGCTGTTACACACTAAAAAAATTTACCAAAATTTGTAACTTATACAAAAAAATTTAACCCTATATCAATAATAAATAAAATATGTTTTTTTCTTAGCACATGGTAAAATTATCCATTTTGGTGTTAATTTCTTTTTGTTGTTTATGGCCGGTGATAGAAACCATGGAACAATTTATTGTTGGGACTCTGACTCGAATATCATTAGTTTCAGTTGGGATGAAGTTAAAAAAGTTTTGGGATGTCGGAGTTACGTTTTATATTTTTACGAGAGTTAAAATAAAATTTCATCGTTTTAATAATTTATATTTTATATTTTCATATAATTAAATTAAAATTTTATCATTTTTAGGAGGTTAAAGCGTAATTTTACTATATATAAAATTTTAAAGAATTAAAAGTGAAAATTTTCATTTTATGAAGGTAGGCCCTTGTCGACCTTTGATACCATCCCTGAGTCTTAATCATTAAACAAACAAGTGCACCTGATTTGAAAAAAATTTAATTGGGATGATATATGCTGGGTGTCGAAACCATTTTTTTTAAAAAAACAAGATCGACTTGGATTTTGAAAATGAAAAAAGGGAGTCGCCACCAATCCTTTTTGTTGAGGTGTGATCAGTTCACCTCGTAAAAGTGGTTATTTTTAACAAATGATTTGATTTATTTAAACAACGATTTTGGTCCGCGAAATTCAGAAAAACGGATTCGGGAGTCGGTTACGTACGAGGAAGGATTAGCACCCTCGTAACGCCCAAAAATTGGTACCTAGTTGATTAATTAGTGTCTTAGTGTAGAAAATTGAAAACTTTAAAGACTTTAAAATATGATCCCTCTTTTTGTAAAAAACACTCGAATGTTAAAGGCCTTCTCGTCTCGAAGTAATAAAATGTCACATCTAGTAAGTTTGGACACGACATCTCGAACTTTTGAGAATGAGCTTACCTTTTATTTGAAATTCGTGTATTTTAACTTTTTTAAAAGGGTATTCGATTATTTAGAGTAAACGAGAAAAATCGAAACCCAGTAAGTTAGGGCACGATATCTCGAACTTCCAAATACCGGATATTGCCTTTGTTTGCAAAAACCTCATCTCGAGGTGACGAGATGTCATATCCAATAAGTTAGGACACAACACCTCGTATCTTCGAGGATAAGTATTTTATTCAAAACTCGTGTTGTGATTTAAGAGGATTATGTCGTTATTTAGGTTAAACGAGAAAAATCAAAACCCAGTAAGTTAAGGCACAATTTTTTCGAATTTCTAAATACGAAGCTTGCTTTATGAAAGAATTATTTTAATGTATCGAGTAAAAATATAACGTGATTTATAGTGAAATATAAAAGTAAATTATGGTACTAATACGTATAATAACATAATAATAGGTGTGACAGTGTTAATAACAATAATATGAGCAATTAAAAAAAGATGAAATAAAAGCAAGGCTAGTAACATAAAAGTATAAAAAAAATGCATAAGGGAAATAAAATAAACGAATACATAAGTAAATAAAAAAATATAAAACATGACAACATAAAAATGACAATGATGATGAAAACGATAATAATAATAATGTTGATAATAATAATAGTAGTAGTAAAAATAATAATACTAATAAAAGTAATAATAAGAATATTAATATTAGTATTAATAATAATGATAATAGTAATAGAAAATAAAAAACAATAATAGTAATAAAGGTGAAAATAATAGTAATAATGATGGTAAATACAAATAGTAATGACAATAATACAAATAATAAATAATCTAAAGTTTGAAATTATTTAAAAAGATATAAATAAAATAAATGACGAAATAATAATAATAAGAGTAATGATATATAAATAAAATAAGTGTGCTAATATATATATATATATATTAAATTAGCTAATATAAAAATAATAACGTATAAGTAAATACAAAAAAAATAAAAATATAATAATAATAATAATAGTAATAATACAATAGTAATAATAAAAAGATATAATAATATATTAGATAATAATAATAATAATAATAATAAATGATAATAGTGATATTAGTAATAATAATAACATAATGGTAATAATGATAAAAAAGGGTAATAATAGTGCGTTAAATACTAATAGTAAAAATTAATAGTAATAATAATTACAAAAATGATAATGATAATAAAATAAAATGATAATAACACTAATGTTAATAGTAATAAAAATAATAATAGTAATAATGATAATATGTTGGGTAGCAACAGTAAAATAGTAATAGTACTAATAATATACTAAATTAGTTAATTTAATATAAAATATTAAAAATAACAAAGAAGGACTAAATTGAACCTAAAATAGAAGTTTAGGGTCAATTTGAAAATAAATGAAGAAGGAAAGGACCAAATCGAACACTCAAAAAACAAGGAGGGACCAAATCGGGCAATAAACCCTCCCTCTAAAACACGCAGCACCACGAAGGACCCAATTGAAATCCAAGCGCAAGTTCGGGGCAAAATTAAAAACAAAAAAAAAAACTTCATTGCGAAGTAATAAAAAAGCGGAAGGGCTAAAACTGCAATTAGCCCTTCCGTTAAAAAAAGCGGATCCTGAGGAGGGTCGGGTCGGATCGGGTCGGGTCGGGTCGGACCAAGGGATAAAACGACGTCGTTTTGGGTGTTTAAGGCCAACCCCAAAACGACGTCGTTTTGAGGGCCTATAAAAGACAGATTTTCTTTAAAAAAAATATTATTTTCACTTGTTTTAAAAAAATTCCTTTTTCCCTTTTTTCTTCTCTGCAGGTGTTCTTGGTCCGGTTAGATCACCGGCGAACCGCCGCCGTCTACCGCCGCCGGCCACCGCGTACGGTGGCCGAAAATTTCAAGAAAGGGTATTTTTTTATATTTTTATATTTATATTCTACTGATTTTTTTTTTTTAGGAAAAATGGAGAAAATATTGATATGTGTTTATGAATAGCTTGGGAAAGAAAAGGAAAATAAAATGAAAAGAAAAAAAGAAGCAACCTTTTCCCTTATAGATCTTGCTTTTTCTCCGAATCTATTTTGGAGATTTCGGTTTGATATTTGAATCTCTACTTTTTCTTTGTATTCAATGCTTATTATAATTTTTGTATTTCAAAAAATCCGATCCTTACAATGGATTATTGGCTTGGCTTTTATAGCCATTTACATGTTTTTTATTATTATTCACTGTCTTTTCTCCTTTTTGCAGGTGCAAGTGGTGGAGCAGGTGGCTGACAAGGGCGGTGGAGTAGGTGGCTGATGTGATGTCAGCGGTGGTGCCAAGGCTAAGGGCTAGAGGCAGCTAGCAAGTGGGATTAGGGTTTAGTTGAGAAAAAGTTTAGGTTGTGGGCTAGGGTTTTTTTGTTTTGGGCTTGGTTTGTATTGGACATTGGGTTAAAATTGGGTTTGTTTCTGTTTGGGTTAAGTGGGTTTGTTGTTTTATAGGCCCGGGCAAATTGGGCTTATAACATTGGAGATAAACTCGATTAAGCAACGAACAAGTAAAATATTGATTGAAAAGATCGAATACAAATATTTTACGTGGAAAAGCCCCTCTGAAGAGGATAAAAAAATCACGGGTAAAGATAATTTCACTATAACAGCAAAAACGAAGAGTACAAAGATGGAAATAAAACTAAACCCCGAAACTCGAAAATAAGAACCTTTCAAAACTTAAACACAAAATTCTCGAAAAATCAATAAAAGCTAATACCTAAATGTGTAATGGATTAATCTTTCTAGGGTTGTAAAAGCCTTTATTTATAGGTTAAATATGTAGGTTAAATAATCTTTAAAATAATCTACATTAGTCAGTGTTCGATTGAAACAAATACTCAACGTTTAACTAGGAGAAGAAAACCAAAAAAATTGCATGACACTTCACCACGTCGTGACGTCCCCTATCATGTCGTCGTGACGTCATTTCTACTTCTCCCATGTTTTCATCGTTGCGACGTTGCTTTTTGTTTATGCCTGAATTTGATCGAAATGCAAGGCATACTCCAAAAATCTCCACCTTGACTCGTATTTCCATAATGCCTTCTTTCCCAAAGCCCATCATGGGCCTATATCGAACTATGCAGGATATTAACTGAGTTGAATCTGTGCTTGAAATTTGAAGTTAGAAGACTTCTAGTCTTCGACTTATGCACTACCAAATCAAAACTGACTTGGTTTCGATTGCCACGAACGTAGTGCCCTATTTTTTTAAAACCTGCACCCAAAAGAGAACCTCTCTTATTTGAAATGGTTATACTTTTTTCCCTCTTATGACCAAGTTGCCTCCGTTTCAAATGAGTCGACTTTGACTCCTTAATAGACGAGGGATGTCCTATTTCACCGGTCACCATTGATCCTTCCTGAACATAAAGATTGTGAATCCTTTTACCTTTAATCAAAATGAGATCCCCACAAGATACATTAATTTCGCTTGACTCGATGTTAATTCTACAACCCTTCGAGTCCAAATTTCCTAAGGAGATGAAATTTTTCTTTAAATCAGGTGCATACTTGATGTCTGACAGTGTCCTGATTATCCCGTCGTGCATCCTTATCTGAACAGTACCAATACCAATTACCTTACTGGGTGAATCATTCCTCATACGCACAACTCCACCTTCAATTGAACTGTATATGGAGAACCAGCCCTTGTTGGGACACATGTGAAAAGAATACCCCGAATCCAGGATCCACTCGGATGTAAGCTCGGAGCTTTCACTTTTTGACACCAACAAGAAATCATCACCCTTGTCATCATCCAAAGTAGCACCAGCTAAATCTTCCTCGTTGCTCTCAGCAACCCTTTTATTTCGTAATTTGTAACAATCTTCCTTGACATGACTTAACTTCTTACAATAGCGACATCTTTTGTCTCGCTTCCTTGATACTACCAAAATCTAGGCTTGCCTATCTGACTTGTTATCCAGACCAAATTCATTGTTGTTGTCTTTACTTAATAAATGACCTTTCACATCCTCGAACAAGAGTTTATCTCTGCCATAAATCAAAACGAGAGTTTATCTCTGCCATAAATCAAGGTCTCCCTGAAAGACTTGTATGAATGGGGTAAATAGCACAATAATAACATAGTCTGATCTTTATTGTCAATCTAAACCTCAACATTCACCTAAATAGAGACTTATGTTAATAACATTCACCATCAACCCTTGCACAAACACACCAAGATTCAACACAATTGTTGCTAGCGTAATTGTTATTGGAATAGTTGTGTCTGGCATAATGCCACAAATTTTGTTGATTCATTTGTTAAAAAGGTTATGGGTATCTCCACCATTTCCTCATTGACAATCCGCTACCTATAAAACACACAAAAAAATTATTGTAATTTTAATTTGATAAAGAAAACATATGGTTCCTAAACACACTAGAACTGAGCTAAAAGATGACCTCTCATAGTTGAGATCATGAACCCTTATATATTCATCATAGTCAAAGTAATTGTCCAAAATAGGTACATACATTCCTTTGCCATTTGAAGTAAGACTTATGATAAAAATCTTATACATCCTTCTAAAGGCTTTCACCTTTATCACAATAGATTTCAACAACACTAGCAAAACCTACATACACACAAACAAAATAGGAACACCTTAACCAAAAATTGGAGCTGCTTTGCAAACCTATACTCTCACCTATGTTGTCCAACATGACATTCTTACCCTTCCGCATCATGAAAAAAAGGAACACCTTCAAATATTTGTCACTGGCTAGAGATAGAATATAGACATTTCAAAAAAAAAAAATAGCAAAAGCTCTTCCACACACTTTTTGAGGTCAATGAAGTACTCCACGAAGATCCACCATCATGTTCCCACTAATCATCTAGGTGCAAAATCATAGAAGTTCAACATTTCAACTAAAAAAGGGTGCGATGGAGATTAAAACTAGCTCCAAAATCGTAAAATGGCTTTAAAAATAGCCTACCCCTTATCGCCACTTGGTCTAAATACTACACTCAACAAATTCTCCCCACTGGTAATTGAAAACTCAAACTTGTAGTTGTCTAGTTGAAGGTCTCAACATTCCAACATTGTTTCCATCTCTTCTTCAATTGTCATGTACTTAAAGATGTCACAACATTTTCTTCCCCTCCCCTTCCTCTTCTTCTTCATTGCAGCACCCTTACCCTTCCCAAACACTTTTGCTTATGCCAACCATGAGGACAATTCGAACAAAACAAAAAAAATAAAGAAAAAAGTAAAACAAAAGCAACAAAGAAATCATATAACACAAAACATTACAAGCAACCTAAACAAGAAGCATCAAATAGCTTCAAGCCATAAACAAAAAGAAAAAATAAAGCAAAAATAAAATTCGTAAGAAGTAGCAAAGAATTCAAAAGAAAATTTTAAAAGAAATCACTAAATTTGTTAAGTGAGTGAAGGAGTAGGAGAAACCCCCTATTTTTAAAAGAAACCTAATGCTCCCCCACTACTCCGTAGTGCATGTTTCTGCACTATCAATGCATGTTCCTCCAAAGGCAATAACAACAACCAATTGTCATATAGGCTATAACGTGTCATGATACTTGTGACATGCACAACCTAAGTAATGGTTAACGCACCCCTCTATAAATCACACCATGCCATTAAGCCAAAACTTACAATCTCCAAAAATCAAATTTAAAATTTTTCAATGCAATATCATCACTAATTGCGCCATATAAGCAAGACACCTCGTCAATCCCTTGATCTTAGGTGAAGTCACTTTATAACATTCCTTTCGATTAGGGGGTAATTGTTACACATACTTCGCCTTGTAGACTACATTGTCAAGTACCATGCCTTGCCAGGACTAGGGCCGCGCAAGTTCAACCACCCTGACAAAACCGATATCACCTATTATTAACATACCTACAACTCCATCACATCAAGCTACATAGCTAACTTAAGGATAGACATACACCAAATGATGACCAACCAATCAAGAGAAGCCACATGGCCTACAAATGTATCCCGTAAGTACCTATCTAAGCTCCATGACAAGGGACAATCACAACACAACCAACTTGCTATAGTCTCCCCTTTTCCTCCATCTCAAACAACATTTGCAACTCTCAACCCTTTGTGTGAACCACCAGCTTAGACTCTTCCAACATTTACCCCCAATACTCTCTAATAGATAACAAAAAGTAGATCTAATTTAACTAGATCATGTTAGTTAACTAAACCACAAATGAAGTGACAAAAAATTTGTATTCAAGTCATGAAGTGACATCTATTATGAAATAATGCCTCAACAACCTGTGCCCCTTAAAAGAAAAAAGACCAATAAACACACACAAAAGTGAGTGAAAAAAATTAATAATAGTAAATTAAAAAAGTGGTTAAGTAATTGCATATAGTGATTATTAAATGGAAAAAATATAAATAATTTTCTATATATTTGAAATTTTAAATCATGTAAATAACTTTATTAATATATTATTTTATCTAATAATTCTTTTTTATCTTTTTTCAACTAAGTTGGAGTCTTAGGCAAGTAATCAATACCATAGCAATGAATAGGGGTGAGTATTTGACCGAGTTGAGTCGAATCGAGTAAAAAAAATTTGAGTTAGTCAAGTTGACGAATCCTATTTTAGGAAATAAACTCAATTTGATTTTTTTTTTTTCAAATCGAATCGAATCGAGTCAAAAAATTTCGAGTCAAGTTGAGTCGAGTTAACAAATTCTATTATTTATACTCAATTTTACGTTTCCATAGATCGGTTATTTAACTAGTAGATGAAGTACAAGATTATTTAACTACATAAACAATATAATGGTTTTGTCTTTTAACTTGATTGGTAAATATTTATCAAACGACATAATTTAACTTAATGGTTTTTACTTTTAACTTTAGAAAATGTAAACATTTATCAAGACGACGTAGTTTTTCCTTTTCTTATTCAGATCTTCGGATAACTCGAATTGTGTAATTCATATTCAAGTTAAATCGAAAAACTTGATTTTTTAATCGAGTTGATCCGAATAACTCAATTAACTCAAACAGCTCAAACTATTTAATTATAAATTTAAATTTTTTTTTTGAATTTTTTGAATTGAATCAAATTTTGCTCACCCCTACCAATGAACATACTGTCTTTGTTCTGATACCGGTACATACTAATACCAGTATGTTTCAATATATAATTTTGAGTTTACCTATATTTTTAATTTTTTTTCATATAAATCATATATGTGTAAATATATCTCAATTACATACATAAAAATTATTTGAAAATAATAAAATTTAAAATTATTAATTATGTTTAATAACTTAATTAAATGATTATATTCTATTTTAAATGTAATTATTAAAAATTAAATAGTTAAGATAGAAAATATTAAAAATCAATTTAAAATATAAAAATCTTGTACCAATTGGTACGGGCCAATACAGACCGAAACACATTGGTACAACCATCGAAGCAATAGTTGGATTTTTTTTTTTTGTTCCAATTGACTATTGGACTAAGACGTTCCAGCTGGTACGAATGATATTGATATCATAATGTGTTGTTAGTCCTTTGTACATGTATAGAATTTGATATTTAGTCCTTGTATTTTAAACATTAAAAATTCAATCCTCCTACCTTTTCAATTTAAAAATCTTACTCCAATCATTATCGTCGTTGGCAGTTTCTATCAAAATTTGTCAATTTAAATATTTATTTTTTGTCAATCTTATGTCATGTCATAGGAGGACAACCTAATCAAAATTTCAAGTTAATAAATTTTAATAGAAAATACTCGTAATTTTAATGATTGGATTGAGATGTTTAAATCAATGAAAAGAATAAATTAATTTTTAACTTTTGAAGCACATGGACTAAATCTCAAATTTTGTCAAAAGAGTGGGACTAATAACATATTATAACCTAATTTGTATTTATATATTTTATTTAAAAAATGAGTTTTTTCATTGTTTCTGATTTATCAGTATATTTTACCAAGGTTTGCATAACAAAATTCATGAAACTTCATTTTGTAAAGCAAACTTCTCATTAATTTTCATCCCTTAGAATCAATTTAATTACGATGTAAGTTCAAAAAAAGAAAATTAATTACAATCCACAAGATCTCAACCCTCAATATCTAATTATACCAACTTCCTTAAACATTAATAAAAATAATTTAAACGTAATTGAGGTCTACAAACTTAATTCTATACATCATCGGCAAAGATTTATTTTGTACGTTTATCACAGGAATGTTTTCAAGATCTCAAACCAGCTATGTAAGGAATGCCAGTTTGGGGCAACCAATTCTCACGACTCAAAAGGAATGATTGAGCCGTGAATCTCATAGCAGTGTTTTTATCGATCTTGTGATAACCCTTCCAGTCAACTCTCCTATCGAGACTAGAACCAGGGCCACGGTTATTGTACTCAGCATAATAAAGAGTGTCTTCGAAAGCTTCTCCAGCCCATGGTGTCCATCCCTCGGGCCGAATGAAGTCTGCCAAAGTGGACTCCATGACCACAGTTGTAGAATATTGCTTCCATGGCCTGCCTAAGTATGTTGCAATCTTGAACCTATCGGGAAAGAGTATTTGCTCAGGGACAATCCTGCAATTTTGGATTACAATACCGGTGTTCTCATTAGCATCGGTCTTGCCCTGTGCGGTCACTGTGTTAAGTTGATTATCCATTGGTCTCCTTGCAATTATCAATGTGTTTTGGATAAGAGTAGGGGAGTCACCAAAGATGAAGTCAATGGTTCCAGAAATGACACAGTTGCGGAAAAACTGACGATTTGCATGATTGTACAATGTGTCTTGATTGCCATCCATTCGGCAATCAAAGAACGCTGATCTATCAGATTGAATACGAAGAGCCACAGCCTGATGCTTCGAAGGACCAGCAGTGTTTTGGAACCCCATAGATCTACAAATGAATCCATCTCCAATAGCAGCTGCATCATTAAAATTTACGAAATTAAAAATTTATTAGGGATATTTAAGATGAAATAATTGGTTTCGATCCTTTGGAAACTTACAAAAAGTAGAAGTTTTCCACGTTGGTGTGCCGTCGACATAATTCTTATTACCAGTGACTATAGTCTTTCTTGGGCCATCACCGTACATAAGGATGTTAATGGTTTTTTTGTCCACGGTGATGTATTCTTTATAGACTCCAGCCTTAACATAGATCACATGACGGACATTGGATTGCTTGGGAGCTGCAGCTACGGCTTCAGCAATGGTCTTGAAATGGCCACTTCCATCCATAGCCACAATAGCATTTGGTTTTATGTTACTATTATCAATTTTAGCCAAAAGCTTACGGTCTACATTCGAGAACCACGATGGATACTTATCTTTCCCTGTGGAAAGAAGTCTACGGGATGTCCTAGGAGCCTTAAGTTGGAGACCAAATTTTGAAAGAATTTCCGATAACTTGGACACAATTGCCAAAGCATTGGAAGTGAGTTCTCTAGCATCAGTAATGCCAATTGTCATGTTTTCTTTCATGCTTTCATCACTTTCGAAACCATCCAAGCAAGACTCCTGGTACGATATAACAGCACTTAACCAGGTCCTAAGATCCGATACACGGTCAGAAATGCTGTGCAATTGAGCATTACCTACCTCGGAGTACGATGCTTGAAGGGATTGAACCGCATAGCTCATCATGTCCTTACAATCATCCAAAGCCATCTTAGTCCTGCTATTATTCTTGGCCTTAACAATCAACGAGTCGGAATAATTAAAGAACTTCTTAACAGCTTCTTCAGCCACTAAAATCGACCGACCGATAAATTGTTCAGGATTAGTGCTATTAACAGAGTTGAGGGACTTTTGGCAAGCTTCTTTGTAACTTGTAGCTGAACAAAAATTAGAAACAGCCTTCATTTGCAGAGACAATTCGGTACCACCACTGTGTTTTCGATGTTGAATTACGGCAAAAAAGCCAGCGACGACTCCCACCAAAAGAATAACGGAAACCGCTGTTATTACTACTTTGACCGACATTGATCTACCCTAAATTAAATTTCTCTCTCGCTATGATTGACTATGGTAATTGGCAAATATAGCCCAACAATCCGATTCCCAAACACTTAAAAAAGGGACTCGGATGGAAGAAAGGGTCTAATTAAAAGTTATTCTTTGTTCATTTGATTGATGGAATTGTCGATGCATGTTGCGATTTATAGCAAAGGGGGAAGGTCTAAAATTGGGGTTTCCTTGTTTATTTTTTATGGGTATATAGAAATAGAAGGCTACAAGATTGAGTGGTTTTTATCCCATTTTTCTTTGTGGATTGCGTTGAATTTCATGATTTGAGACACAAACGTTTAACTAGGATCGGTTTCCACTTTATACCAAACATAAAATTTGTTCTTCGCTCATCCCTATCTTTTATATACTACAATCTATCACACTCACAATTGTGTTAAAATATAAAAAAGAAATTGATAAACAAAAAAAAAACCCAAAAGAAATCACTATCACCGTACTATTGTTGGTTAAGTCGAAGATCTTAAATTTTTGAGTACTCATATCCAAATCTCACCTTACGTAATAATCATTTCAATATATTTTTCTTTCACATAAAAGAAATTATATAAAATAAACTCTATTTAAGATGAGACGCTCTTCAATATATTACTATTGAGTTTTTTAAAACCATTGTATTTTTCTTTCACATAAAAAATAGGTTACTATTTAATATATTAACAATGTAATTTTTTTAATTTCACAAATAGACTTAAAAATTGACATGTATTTATTTTAATATTTTACTATATCCTATAAAATACTTATCGTTACCTTAACTTTGTTTATCAAGTAAAAATTTTCATTCACAATCTTCCAAATATTTTCCAAAAAAGTAATTTTTATTTAAACCATCATATTATAAGATTATTTTTTTGTGTCAAGAGAGTAAAATTAAATGATAATAAAAAACTCCACAAGTGAGAGTTATGTTGTCATTTGTCCTTAAATGTAGTAAATAATAATTTTCCTAAAACCTATACTATTATTTAAATGTTTTACAGAGTTGGTGTCACCTATTAATTAGATCTCAACTAAATTGTAAAATAATTAAAAATTTATTCATTTCACAAAGTAAGAAACATTACTAAGAGGATATTTATATCGTTTTATATTTTTTATATAAAATCTAGAATATATACACGTGATAGGATTTAAACCTAACACAATATTGTTTTAAATATCTCAAATTTACCCTTTTAACTAGAGCCTCATTTATTTTTGTATCCATTTTTTATACATATATTTATTACATAATTTTTATTCACCCACGTTGTAGATCTATCATAATCTATTAATAATAATAAAAAGACTTAGTAGTATCTTAGACTCGTTCGTGAAGTTTTTTTTACTCTACTATGTACAAGATAATTACATTATATATGAAAGACTCAATAGCATCTTATTATGTTTGTTTGTTTTTTTTTTCTATATAAAAGATATAAAATGATAATAAAATAAAAAAACACTTTCAAAATGATACAATTTACTTTGTAATGTGAGAATATTTTTGTCTTTTCTTAACTAAGTTGGTATCCGATTAACCAGTGACACCCGCTCAGTCAAAGGTTTTATAATAAGTACATATAAACAAGATTTTTAAAACTACTTGTATTTGTATTATTAAATTAGATTATGACATACCCATGATAAATATACGAATCTTTGGTTCAATAGTATAACAAACAGAGTGATAAATATATTTTAAAAAATAATAAAATTAATAAATGAGTCTTTGGTTGAATACTATAACAAATGTGGAATCCTATAAAGGCTAGGATTATTATATGTATTTATATTTATATATCCTATTTTAAATATATGAAATGACAAAACTACTCTTAAGGTAAAATCATTTATTTTAAAAAAATACGATATTTTTATCATTTCTCAATTAAGTTGATGCATGATTTGACTCGTGGCTTTCATAAAGGATTAATATTAGTAAATATATACATATTTTATATTATTAAACATTTACTACTAAATATTTAAATTATAAGCTAGATATTTATTATTAAAATATTTTTAATAAAATATTAAAATATTATTTAAAATTTAAAATTATTATAAAAAATAAAATTACAATATTAAATAATTTTACTAAAATAATTAATTATATTAATATTTATTATATATTATTAATAAATATGTATGTTCTATAATATTAAAAATTATAATATTTGAGATAAATATTTTAATATTTTTAAAAATTAAAATTAAAAAATTATTATAAATATAATAATATTTAGCACGTTAATATTTGATACACTGTGGCTGACAAGTATTTTATGGGAAAAAATAGGTTGTCTGCCGCTTTGGCACGCTTTTTCTCTGCCGCTTTGGCACGACTCTGAGTGTTTTCTTTTGTCTTTGCTGTTTTGTAGCGTCTTCTGTTGCAGTTTTTGCGTCTGGTTTTGTAATAGGTGGGGTCTTGTTTTGATGTGAGAGAGATGGAACAGGGTATAGCGGATCTGAATCTGGATGATGGGGAAGATGAGGCTTTCTCTTTGCCAGAGGAAATAAAAGGAACAAATCTTGCGTATAGTTTCTGCTTGGTGGGTTATTTCCTTACTGCTAGTGTGGTCCATTTTCCTGCCATGAGGAATACTTTGGCAAACATTTTGCATCCGTTGGAGGGAGTGCAAATATCAGATCTGGGGAAAAACGGTTCCTTTTCAAATTTTTCAATGAGATAGACATTTCTCGTGTTATTACAGGTGCTCCTTGGACATTTAATAACCATCTCTTGATTTTTCATCGAATTCAAGAGAATGAAGACCCCATGTCTATCCCCCTGGTGTTTTCTGATTGGTGGGTTCAAGTACATGACTTGCCTCCAGGTTTTTTTAGAGATTCAATGGCGGTTCAATTTGGAAACTTTGTTGGTAAATTTCTTGAGTATGATACGAAGAAGGTTCTCAATGGATATAGGAATTTCATGCGTATACGTGTCTAAATTGATGTGCGGAAACCATTGAAAAGAAGAAAGAAAATCATGATTACTGAGTCAATGTCCTTTTATGCAAATTTTAAATATGAAAAATTAACACTGTTTTGCTTTTTATGTGGCTGTCTTGGACATGGTGAGAATTATTGTCCGGTGAGATTACGTACCGGAGCTCAAGATTTGGAGTTCAGGTGGGACCTTTCGTTGAGGGCTCAGGCGAGGAGGGCTTCCACGGTCAACAGCATTTGGTTGAGGGATGAGGGAGACAGGTCTTGTTTTGGAAAGTCTCAATTCAGGCAGAATTTTAGCCAAAATTCGAGTCTAAATCAATGACGAGAATTATGGGGTAATTTTAATAATATCATTAGGATAAATTTGAAAGGTTCCAAATCTATTGCTGAGTCATATAATGATTTGGAAGGGGGGAAATTACGTCATATTGCTGAGACAAGTGTAGGGCATGGGAAGGTTCAAATGGTGGGACCTGTTCTAAATGTTGATATTTTAAGAAATGTTCAGGAGAGGATTGGGACTTTGACTGAAGTGGAGATGTCCAATATGGACTGTGAGCTGGAAGACGATCCAATATTTAATGAGGAAAGAAAAAAAAGACAAAGATATGATTTTTTAATCTCTAACGTTTCTAATGGACAGGATTCGTTGGAGATTCGGGGTGGGTGTTTTACCCATAATCATCAAGTATCGGCGGCTGCCATTGGGCAAGCTGACCGACATCAATAAAGATTCTTTGTTGGAATGTTCGTGGATTGGGGAGTCTGCGAGCAGTTAGGAGACTTCAGTACATGTTGAAAATTTATCATCCCCAAATTGTCTTCTTCATGGAGACTAAATTGAATGCTAATAAAATGGAGAGGGTTAGGAGATGATGTGGATTTTTTAATGGTATTGACGTCTCGACAGAAGGATCTCGAGGAGGATTAAGTATTGGGTGGAATGAGGGACACTTGGTCACTTTGAAGAGTCTCTCAATTTGAAGAGTCTCTCAAACAATCACATTGATGTGGAAATTCAAGAAGATGAAGGCAAACCTCGATTACCGTTTACGGGATTTTATGAGGCTCCGGATGTTAGAAATAAAGCTGAGACGTGGGATTTACTTTGATGGTTGAGGAGAAATAATTATTTACCTTGGTTGGTTGGGGGAGATTTTAATGATATTCTCTTTGCACATGAAAAACAAGGAGGCTTGCCAAGGGAAGAGGTTAGAATGGAGGCGTTTCGTAGAACATTGGAGGATTGTCTTTTACAAGATATTGGTTTTTCGGGCCCCTAGTTTACTTAGGAAATGGGGCAATTATTGGAGCGGAACATTAGGGAAAGAATTGACAGGGGAGTGGCTACGGATTCTTGGATTCAAACATTTCTAAATTATTCTATGAGGCATCTCCCGCACTCTTTCTCAGATCATTGTCCTTTGTTCTTTGAGACGGAAGTCGGTAAAAGGGGAAAAAGTCCCTTCAGATTTCATTTCGAATCTTGGTGGGTTCTTGAGGAGACGGTTGAGGAAGAAATAAGAAAACTTTGGGAAGAAAGTTCTGGGTCTTATCTTTCTCGTATGTCTTCTCTTGCAAACGGGCTGAAAGTTTGGGCGGGTAAAATTCAAACTAAAATTCTTTGAGACAGAAGTCGGTAAAAGGGGAAAAAGTCCCTTCAGATTTCATTTCGAATCTTGGTGGGTTCTTGAGGAGACGGTTGAGGAAGAAATAAGAAAACTTTGGGAAGAAAGTTCTGGGTCTTATCTTTCTCGTATGTCTTCTCTTGCAAACGGGCTGAAAGTTTGGGCGGGTAAAATTCAAACTAAAAGAGGGCACGAGGTGAAACGATTAAATAGAAGACTTGAGGAATTGAATGGTGATGAAAGGTCTGAGGAGACTTTGGCAAAGCTTATGGAGGTTAAACTTCATTTGAATATGGAAATGGATAAGGAAGAGAGATATTGGGAACAACGTGCAAGAATGAATTGGCTGTGTATGGATCTCTTGCTACCAATGAGAAAGAGATTGAAGGTATTGTTTGGTCCTATTTTTCTGAGTTGTTTGAATCTAGAGTTGGAGATATGGAGCACATATTATCAGGAATCAAATCGCGTATTTCAGACACTATGAATCATAGTTTGACGACCCCTTACATCGAGGTTGAAATTACAGTCTCTGAAAGGAACAGGGCCTACAAAGGCTTCTGGTTCTGATGGTTTTCCGGTGATTTTTTACCAAAAATTCTGGCACATCATTGGTAAAGACACAAGCAAATTTTGTTTGGATGTGTTAAATCATGGTCATTCGATAGATGAGATAAATAGAACTCAATTGGTGTTGATTCCAAAAACTGCTAATCCTACTCATTTGAAGAATTTTCGCCCTATCAGTTTGTGTACAATGATCTATAAAATCATCACCAAGTCTGTTGCCAATCGCATTCAGAAGGTGTTAGATAGCTGTATTGACGGATCTCAAAGTGCATTTGTCCCTGGAAGGCTCATTAAGGATAATGTGTTATTAGCATACAAGGTGCTTTATTCCTTTAAGAACATAAGATCTGGATGAAAAGGTTTTATGGCCTTCAAATTCGATATGAGTAAAGCCTACGATAGAGTGGAGTGGCCTTTTATCAAAGGGGTGATGTCTAAGTTGGGCTTTGCAGATGGCCTTATTGATTTCATTATGCGCTGTCTCAATTCTGTCCAATTTTCCATCTTAATAAATGGTGAAGGATTAAATTTTCGATCTACGAGGGGTTTACGCTAAGGTGACCCACTAAGCCCTTATTTGTTCTTGTTTTGTGGAGAAGGGTTGTCTGCACTTATGAGACTAGCTTGTCAGGAGGGAAAGATCTGTGGAGCCAAGGTATGTTGAGCTTTGCCATCTATTTCCCATCTCATGTTTGCAGATGACTGCATTTTATTTGGGCAAGTTTCGAATAGGGGGATAAGTGCGCTTAAAAAGATTCTTATGGAGTATAAGGATTGCTCGGGACAGTGTGTCAACTTTGAAAAGTCCACAGTGTTCTTCAATTCTAATGTAAATGACCATGATAGGAACTTGGTTTTTCAGGAACTTAATGTGCAATGCTCGAGTGACCCTGAGAAATATCTGGGCCTTCCTAACATGGTGGGTCAAAAAAAAAAGTTTACTTTTCAATGTCTGAAGGATAGATTAAAACAAAGGTTAACAGCTGGAGCATTAGGCATATTTCACAAGGAGGCAGAGAGGTTTTTATAAAAGCCGTATTGCAAGCAGTTTCCATCCACTTATACGATGGCTTGTTTTCTTTTGCCAAAATCTTTATGCACGGAATTGGAAAACATAATGAGCTCTTTTTGGTGGAATAAAACTAATTGAAGGAGAGGCATGCATTGGTGTGATTGGAAGTCTCTAAGCGCGCTCAAGAAAGAAGGGGGGATGAGTTTTCGTGATTTGAATTTGTTTAATATTGTATTATTGGCCAAACAGGGTTGGCGTTTGTTACGTAACCCTAATTCATTATTAGCACGTACTTTAAAGGCAAAGTATTATAAGGAGACCGATTTTTTGAAGTCCAAGTTAGGTCATTTACCTTCTTTTACCTGGCAGAGTTTGTGGGCAGCCAAAAGCCTCCTTTTGAAAGGGTTAGATTGGCGCATTGGGGACGGCAAAAAGGTCTCTATTTGGGATGATGTATGGGTACCTAGAAATGAAGCGCTTAGTGGGTAGAATTCAACTTCTAATCCGAGGCTTGTAAAAGTCGTTGATTTGATTGATACTAATTCAAAGAAATAAAATGTTGAGTTGATTTCTAATACCTTTTCGGAGACGGATGCTAAGAGGATTTTATGTATCCCTTTACCTTTGAACCCATATGAGGATCTTGTCATCTGGCGAGGTGAGCCAACTGGAGAGTATTCGGTTCGAAGTGGGCACAAAGCTCTTTCACATGTTGGGTAGTCTCAAGTACAGAACAGTTACATATTTTTTTACACGAGGCTATGGAATCTTGATTTACCCTCTAAAATTAAGATTACAGTTTTGCGAAGTTCGCACAACTATTTGCCTAATTACAGTAATTTACATTATCGGAGAATATTGAGGTCTGCCACCTGCCGAAGATGTCAATTGGGAGCCGATACGAGGGAGCACTTGTTTAGAAATTGTCCTGTTGCAAAAGAAACATGGGAGAGGTTAACTATTGTTTGGCCTGAATTAGAGGACGGTTCTGATTTAACTGACTGGATAAAAAACTTCTTTGAATCCAATTCTTTGGGTATGTGTAAGAGGTTTGCGTGCGCATTATGGGGGATTTGGACGTCAAGAAACAGATTTATCCATGAGGGAGAAATGCGATCGGGGACTCAAACTGCAGATTTCATTACAAACTACCTAAAGGAACTTGAAGGGGTGAAGCAAGAGTTACCTGACAGGAAAACCCATACGACCAAATGGGTCGGACCATCAGGGATGCGAATGAGGATAAACTTTGACGCGGCTTTCAATAGTCAAAATAAGGAATCGTGTTTTGGGTTAGTGGTCAGAAATGGAAAAGCATAAGTCATTCGCTCAAAAACTATCATCAATAATAATATACCGTTTGCTTTTGCAGCTGAGGCATTGGCGTGTTTACAGGCACTTGAGCTGGGCATCCAGCTTGGCTTGAGAGACGTTGAAATAGAGGGAGACTCCAAGACAGTGATTCAGAAGCTGCAAGAGAAGAATGAAGATAGATCTGAAATTGCTGCATATATTGAAGATTCAAAGGAAATGAGTTTGAGGTTCAGATACTGTGCTTTTCTTTTTCTCAATAGGAAAGCTAATGTAGTTGCTCATCTTATTGCTACTGAAGGCATTAGGAAGGGGGAAAATACTTATCTGTCGCAAAGGGTTTCTTTTGGTGCTGAAGCAGCGGTGATGGATGATTGCAGACAGACAGAGGCCGTGCAGATGCCAAGGCTATGGCAAAATGCAGAGGCGTATGGAAGGGGTTTTGAGAATATCTGATTGGATTTTGGTGGTTTTGTTTGGCAAAGGGTTGAGTATAAAAGAAGGCTTTTGGTTTTCAGGGTGTTTCGTTGGATTTGATGGGTGATTTTAATGTTCTGATAACTTGCCCATTCAATGTTGCTATTTTCAAGAGGGGGTTTAATTGTTGGTTACAGCTGGGACGCAGGTTCTAGAGCTTCCCCGTCGATTCTGCTGCTGGACTTTGTTGATGTTTGGGCCATTTTGTTTTGTGTTTGTTCTTCTATGTTTCTTTATTTTGAACCTTGTTTTTGTTTGAGATTTTTGTTGGTTTTGACGTTGATTTTATGTTTGGGCCTAATTTCAATGAATATCCAGTATTTTCTCAAAAAAAAAAAAAATATTTAGCACGTTTGATATAATAATATTTTATTAATACCAACCAATGTAATCATTTTTATATTTTGCTGTTTTAATTCTACTCTTTTTACTTAATTGAAACTGTCGAGTATGTTATCAACACCTCTGCGCGCATTCATAAATTAAGGGGTGAAAATGAAAATTTTTGTTAATTTAATGATTAAACATAAAAAAAAAAGACATTGTGAATTAAAAATAAATTTTGGAGAAAAAGAAAACAATACCACTCTTACAATTGAATATATAAATTTTCATCAAATTTTGGAGCATATCAAATCCATTCTCGAAAGCCACAAAACCTTGGGATTCATCAAGATTTATGTACTGCTTCAAAAAATGATGTGCTAGATTATGTATATAATTTTGCCACAACGTAGAAACTGCCCCAAACTAGGAGAAAACCTTTTTCTTTCCTTTTGCAGCTATGGAGGTAATACAACAAAGGAAATCGAAATTTACTCAAATTATTCTTTAAACTACAAGTGACAAATGGGTAATGTTTGCAGGGAATAAGAAATATAAAAAAAGAAAGCCAGAACACTTGAACGAGATGGACATCCAGAACATCAAAATGGGGCCATTGTTAGTGTGACCGTCGGTTCAATTGTTTCATTTAAGCCTGCAATCATGTAAATTTATCAACACAAACAAACAGAAGGTATAATCAGCATGATTTGCATGAACTTACCTTGTTCGCAATGTTGTTTGAGAGCCAATCCAGTCCCTCATACAGTCCTTCACCGGAAGTGGCACATGTGCTCTGTATGTACCTGCAAAATATATATATATATTATAGAGGGTGACATGGATTTATGAACAGAGAGGGTCAGATAAAGACAGCGAGAGAGATGAAGACAATTGTTCATCTTACCAGTGGCGCTGACGGAGAGAATGAAGGCCAAGCTTGTCAGTGATCTCGGCAGCATTCATAGCATTTGGAAGATCTTGCTTGTTTGCAAATACCAGCAGCACAGCATCCCTCAACTCATCCTGTTAATGAACATAAAATAATAAATATGTTTTTTAGTAAACTCGCAACCATAGTTTCATTGGAATCATTGCACCAGTAATAAGAAAATTTGTACTCAAGTACCTCGTTCAACATCCTGTGCAACTCATCCCTGGCTTCGACCACACGATCACGATCATTGCTATCAACCACAAAAATGAGTCCTTGTGTGTTTTGGAAGTAATGCCTCCACAATGGACGAATCTTTGAAGAAAGTCAAAAAAAAAAAAAGAAAAAAAGAAGCAAGGTGTATAGTTGAGATGAACAAAATCCATAAGCACTTTGTTTATAAATCCAACAGATCTAACAAGATCTAAGATGTACTCAAAACATAAACACCAATGTTAACCGCTCACAATCAACCTATGCATATACTTAACAGACATCAAACATGTGTTTTACCTTTATCGGAACAACACCATATTCAGGTAGTCAAGATAATTGCTCATAGAATGTATGAAAGCAAAAAATCCCATCCATAATCATCCCCTTTTACAAGCTATGGTAAGAATGCAATAAATAGAACACATCAAAAGAGACACCAGATTTTCCTTTCATGCAATCTTTAATCTTTACAGTCAATGGTGATATGTTTGAATGAAAACTAAAACTAGTTACCTTGTCCTGGCCACCAACATCCCAGACAGTAAAGCTGATGTTCTTGTATTCCACAGTTTCCACATTGAAACCTACAAGATTATAATGTTATCTCAATTTGAAATAAAACTCAAATGAACAAAAAAAAAAAGTTACAACTTCATGGGGCAAATCATTGACTTACCAATGGTTGGAATTGTGGTGACAATCTCTCCCAACTTGAGCTTGTAAAGAATGGTGGTTTTACCAGCAGCATCAAGTCCAACCATCAATATACGCATCTCCTTCTTGGCAAAAAGCCGGCTGAACAGCTTTGTGAAAGACAGCCCCATTCTTCACGTCTGCCAAACACCAAATTGCAAATCATCAAACTTAATTTGAAAATAAAAAAGCAGATCCAACGAACAAAATTCAAAACAAAATTAAGATTGTTCGAGGAATGATTTGAAGCCAAACAGGCCAGAATTGACCAGATCAACACATAAAAAAACCCAAGTCCAATCTGTAACAAACATAAATTCATTTTGAGATATACAAATCTGAGCAAACCAACGAGCTCAAGTCGCTTCTGAGATTCTGATAAGATGACACTACGTAAATAGTTCAAAATTCAAAATATTTGACCCAATTTCTGAGCAGATCAACACATAAAAAGAAGCTAAATCCAATCCGTAACAAACATAAATTCAAATAGAGAAATACAAATCCGAGCAAACCAAGGAACTCACGACGCTTCTGAGAATTAGATCAGATGACACTACGCGAATAATTCAAAATTCAAAAGATTTGACACGACAATTTCTGAGCAGATCAACCAAAAGAAGATAATCTAAATCCAATCTGTAACAAAGATAAATTCAATTCGAAAAATACAAATCTGAGCAAACCAACGAGCTCACTTCCGAGATTTAGATCAGATGACACTACTCGAATAATTCAAAATGATTTGACACAACAATTTCTGAGCAGAGTAACATGCAAAAAATAATCTAAATCCAATCTGTAACAAACATAAATTCAATTCGAGAATTACAAATCTAAGCAAAACAACGAACTCAAGATCAGAGATTCAGATCAGATACCACTACGCGAATAATTCAGAATTCAAAAGATTTGACACACCAATTTCTGAGCAGATCAACACTTAAAGGAGAAATCTAAATCCAATCTATAACAAACATAAATTCAATTCGAGAAATACAAATCTGAGCAAACGAACGAACTCACGACGCTTCCGAGATTTAGATCAGATTAAACTACGCGAAGAATTCAAAATTCAAAAGATTTGACACAACAATTTCGAAACAAAATTGAAGTCAAATCTTAAAAGAAAAATTCTTTAGAAAAAGAAGTAAGATGCAGATCGGGAGAGATATATAAAACAAAGTGAGAAACGAAAAATATTTGAGGAAATTTGAGAAAGAGAGATGGAAATTTACCTGCGAGAAATATGAGCGATTATTACGCGGAGTTCGACGAAAGAGAGAAGCGAGCGAAGATCTACCCTCGAAATCAAAGGAACCGTCCTTTAGTGTAATTTTACACGGAGTTAAAGAGTCCGAGCAATTTAACTATTTATAGATCTCAAAAAGGGATCGTATTTTAACGGAACGCCGTCTTCCCGTTTTGAAATTTCAAAAATTTTGGGCCATTAGTTAGCTTCGTCCCTTATGACGCCGTTATGACGACGCTTGATATGCACGCGTTTTAGAATCGCTGTCAGTTGGGAGAATGGGAGGTCGGTTTTCCATCGCGGGATAGATTTTAAATATCGTTTTAAGTTTTAATCCACGTGGACATTTAAAAAATATATTTATTTTTGGGTAAACTGTAAAAATGGTCCCCTGACTATGTCCGCATTTCTGTTTGGTCACCCAACTTTAAAATTTTTTAATTTAGGTACTAACGTTTGAACTCATTCTAGCTTTGGTCACATTTCATTAAATTGACAATGGAAAGCATTTTTCTAACTGGCATAACATATTTAGTCCTTAATACTTATATATTCTATCAATTCGATCTAAATTCTAAATAATTCAATAAATTTAACCCTTTAAATTTATAAATTTTATCAATTTGGTCCTCAAATTTCCTAACCAAAACTTTCAGTAAAAACAGAGGTATTCCACATCTATAAATTTGTAAAACCCAAAAAATAAAAATAAAAAAACTTTTCTTGCTTGACGAGTCATTTTCTAAGCCAATTCCTAATATCAATAAGTATATCTTGAAACTTTCTTTTCATTTATTTTCTTTTCTTTTTTTCATTTTTTTAATTCTAAATACAATATTTATAACCCTTTTATTGATAAAATTTTGGCTAAAGAAAATTAAGAAACCTTTAAAAAAGCAATTTAGATTTACTCTTATTGTTAACAGTATGATATTGCCTTCAAAATATATAAAAATAGTCCTCGAAGTTGGTCTTTGAAATTAAAAATTAAATCTAGAGTTAAAAAAATATGATTTTAAAATATCGAATTATTCAATCAATAATTATATAAGAAAAAACTATGAACGTTTAATTTTTTTAATAAGAAAAAATTGAAAGAATTAATTGAATTTCCTTTTGTTACATTTATAATATTTTTTAAATTTTATAAACTAATTAAGAGATTATACGTATTCTATTTATTTTTAATAATTTTTTATTAATTTTTAAATTCACGATAAGCAATAATTATCACTGAGAATCTGATTTATTGTCAAATCATTTATCAAAGTAATTAAAAACTGAAATTATGCTAGTTAGAGTGAAAATTTATTTTTACAAATATTAAATTATTTATATAATTTTATTATATATTATACTTTTAAATTTTTTATTTTATATTATTTTTAATAGTGTTTAGTTAAAACTTCTTAAAAATATAAACAAAAAGAGTTATGTACCGAATTAGATAATTTTAACCATAAATAAAATAATTAATAGATGTGGAATGTCTCTATTTTAAAAGCTGAAATCTTTGGTTAGGAATTTTGGGGATCAAATTAATAGAATATGTAAGTATTGAGGAGTAAATGTGTTATTATGTTAGTTAAAAAAAGGCTTTCCATTATCTATTTAACGACGGGTGACCAAAATAAAAAACGAATTCGAACATTAGAGATTAAATTGAAAAATTTTAAAGTTAAGTGATTAAAACAGAATCACGAGCATAATTGGGTAACCTTTTGTATTGTTTACCCTAATTTTTTTTAATCGAATAATATAAAATATTTTCTTATTAAATCAAAGATTAATATTAAAAAATCTATCTTAAATACACACAAAAATAATTAGAAAATGATAAATAAATAAAATATATACTAAATTATGGCACACACAATGAGTGAAAAAAATTATATAACAACTTTTTTTTTCAAAATTATGTAATAAAAAAGGTTTTCTTTAAAATGATAAAGTTAAGATATTGAAAATAATCATGTTGTCTTAGGTTCAAATCTTATGGTAAATTTTTTTTAATTTTATATAAATATAAAAATACGAATCAAAAATAAAAATAAAAAACATAAACACCCTTGTATTATTTCTTTATTTTGTAAAAAGAAAAACTAGGTTGAAAACTGTCGATGAGTGGTACAAATTCAATCAAACACTTTAAATAGTGATATGAATTTCTTATCGATATAAAATACATAAGTTTATGTGACATGTTGCAACAAAAATCATTTCTAAGTAAATTTCAAATACAAGATATATAATGTATTAATAATATGGTAATCAATATTCATCTAAAGCTATTTACTGAGTTAATGTCACCTATCAATCGAGTCTCAACTCAATTAGAAAATTACTAAAAATAGTATTTTATTTGCAAAGTAAATTATATAATTACGTGGGTCTTTTTGACTTTTTATATTTTTATAAATCAATAAAAAAAATTCCCAAGATTTAAACTAAATACAATATACATATAAAACTTTTTCTTTCCATTTGAATTAAAGCAAATTTTAGTTTTTATGTAAAATTTTAATAAATATATTTGCTATATAAATTTGTTATATATTTGTGTCATAAATTAATTTGATATAAACCTAGGATTGATTATAACAACATGACAAACAATTGTGTCCATTTAGTATTTTTAATATGATGTATTTTTGTGTTTAAGTTTCGTTTTACTCACAATTTTATCTAATTTTTTCATTTTAATATCGTACATATTTCATGTGTTATTATTAATTAGTTCCAGACCATATATTTCAATTTCATTATTTATTATATGTTATTTTTAAACACACAGCTGTATTTTAAATACATAATTTTTACATGCATAAGCCTGTGATAAGATTTCTAATACTAATTAATAACTTGCTGATTGAAGGTAAGGATATAAGTTATTGGTAAGTAAATAATTGTAATCTATTCTATCAAAACAAACTATCCCTTTGTTTGTGAAAATATTATTTATACTTGTAAATTTTTTATCGACTTTTTACAAATAAGAAAAAGTAAAAGTACTCTCCTAATAAAATAATTATTTTATAAATATGTAATATTATTTAAGTAATTTTCTTTATTGATTTGGTCTCAACTTAACTCGTGACATCAAATTCAATCAAAATTCTTTATAATTTTTTTAATTAAATTGACAAAGAAGTAACATTGACTTATAAATACCATTTAAAAAATTAAATTAAAACTTATATAAGATAATAAAATAAAAAACATAATTGTGTTTTAGTTTTTACCTACTTGTTTACAATGGCAAAAATAATTATTTTTCATTCATGTTTGAAGAAATTTTTATTAATTTATTATATATAAAAAATAAAAAATAAAACACTTTTATGGAAATATAACTTAATTTATATATAAAAATGTTTTAATAAATTCATAACTAAATTAGTATTTGATATAAAATAAAGATAGATTATTTTAAAGAACATAGGAGATGCATCATTGAATTGAGGCCATGGCTATTCCCCATGGAATGGTGTCTCCATGTCCCACCAATGAATAAAGCACATATAAGCTATTGATTTGAGTGTACCAAAAAGGAGAGAAGCTCATGATCCAATGGCTCCAAAAGGATTAACCACGGTTATGTAGGAAAAATCAAAGCATGTGTTGATGTTGGCATAAAGCAAACACTACACATCTTTTCTACAGACTATTTATCTCGATTCACCCTTTTATTAATTATGAGATGTGATATAATGATAATTTATTTCGTTTCTTAATTATATAGTTTCGAAGTTTAATTCTGTTTATAGGAATTGAGTATAATTAGTGATCAAGCGTTTACTTCTTTAAGAAAGAATATTAGTCATTACTGTTAGCAGTAGATACATTGGTTTCAACCAAGTCTTTATACTCTTTGTATAGTTGAAACTTAATCCCCATGTTTTTATATTTTAAAATTTAGTCATTTTACTTTTTGAATTTAAAAATTTAAGTTCAGTTATTAGTGTCTTTAAATTTTTCAATTAAATTATCTGGTGTGATATATTAAAATTAAAAACAAAACTCACTTGATAATCATATAATAAAAAAATATCATTATAATAAAACTAAATTTAACCAAAAAAAATTAATTGTGTTAACAATTCTTGAAAAAAACTTGTCAATATTTTAATCAAAATAAAGCATATATACTAATTAATGATATTATAAAAGATGAAGTACCAAATTATGTCAAAAATTAAAGTATAAAGATTAAATTTAAAGTTGAACATATAAAAGGATTAACACTATAATTTGACCATTGTTATATAATCTAAAAAAATTATGTAAAACCACTAAAAAAAATAAAAGATGGTGTATTTTGGTAAATTACATCACATAGCTTTTTAAGCGTTGTTTATTTCACATAAAATAACTTTAAAAATTTTTTTGAGGCAACCAAATATTATTAATAAAAGGGTAAATAATATCACAAGTCACTCAACTATTGTCTCTTTTCTTTTTTGGTCATTCAACTATTAATTTTTTTAATTTGGTCACTCAATTAATCGAGATTTTTTTTGTCTATATTAAGTGCCGCTAAATCTCTTACGGAGGGTGACGTGATAGTTTAAAAATCGATATAATAATAAATTTAGCCCTCAACTTTTATATTATATATCAATTTAGTCATAATTTTAAAAAAACCTCAAAATTTACAAATGGTCTCAAACTGATCCTCAACATTTACTTTCCTCTTCCGTTTTCCTCACTACTACTACCATTGTTGCCTCCACCTCCTCCACCTTTCTCTAGATTTGTTTTATTCGAGGATATTTTTTTTTATAGATACATATTATCAAGAAGTTGGTTTAATTTATCGATAAATTAGGTTCAAAGAGAAAGGAAAAAAAAAAAAAGAAGTTTTTCTTTTGAAGAAAGGCGGAAGTGGAGGCAACGATGGCAATGGTGGTGGTGGAAGTGGAAGAGGAAGGTAAATTTTGAAGATCAAATTGATACCATTTGTAATTTTAGAAATTAATTTTAAAAATTAAGATTAAATTGATATAATAAATAAAAATTGAGTGAAATATAAGCTTGTATGAAACCAAAAGACTCCATAGTATAACAAGGCCTCTAGTGATAGCATTATCTTCAAGTTGCAGCAGAGAAACAATAAACAAATGGATAGAATTTTGAGGAATATGGATCCCTGCAAATGCCCAGACTTCCATTGCCTTACGACAAGTTAAAAACACATGGTCCAAATCCTGTTGGCCCACTATTTCAGTGCATTTTTTTTCATTATTTTCGCATTGAACCGGCAGGCTATAATGGGGCGTGCGTGCGATAAGCGTATGACCCAATTACTCAATGAAAATAAAAAGTAAAGTTTTATAAAAACTCTCTTAAAATGTCATAATAGCAATTAATACTTTAGTAGTACGAGCAAGTTCATGAGGCGTCATAATGCCCTCAATGAGACCATCATCCCACGAAAATTCATCAAAACTCACCTTCATGTCTTCAAGCGTTTGCAAAGGAACAGACTCAACAAAGAAATTAGCATCATCTCGGATCCACTGATTTACCATTGCCAATGCGCCACCTAAGTCGTCTAACCAGAAGTTTGGCAGCAAAAATGCTCTTCAGGACTTGCACCTTCTTCTACTTCAAGAAACCCACAATTAAGAAAATTGTTTTGCAAGCATAACAACATTAAAACAATGAAGGTTATGAAATCCTATTCTGCCAAATTTTTTTGGAACACAGAAGTACTCCCAAGAAGCCCAGTGGATTCTTCTACGATCATTAGCCTCCAAATACTTCATCATTTTCTGAAGAGAGTCGCAAGTATTGGAGGGCAATAAGAAAACACTCAAACGATAGACAAGGAGAGCTTGAGCAATAACCTTCAACACCACTTCCTTTCCAAGCTTCAAAAGAAATTTATTCTTCCAACTATGATCCCTAATGAAATAAACAAAAAAATTTCTTTAAATTTAACCCTACTTTGGAATTTTTTGTTAAAATATACACAAACTTTTTGTACTTTTTCGTATATTTGAAATTTAGTCTCCTTACTTTTATTTTAAGAAATTTATTCCATTTACTATTTGGATTTAAATTTGCAAGTTCAATTATTAATATTGTTAAAATTCTTCTGATGAATTCATATTCATTAAAATATCATTTTCTTTGTAGCATCACTACCAAATGAGTATCTTAATCTTTTGAAATCTGAAAAGTAAAGAGACTAAATTCCTGAAAATAAAAATAAAGTGACTAAATCTCAAATGTACAAAGTATACATGGACTTAGACCATATTATAATTTTTTTGCTTTTGCTTTTTTTTTTTGTAAGCTACACTTAATGTCATTAAACTATTAGCAAGTTTATATTTTGGTCATTCAACTTTAAAAAATTACAAAACAATCACTGAAATATTCAAAAAATTTTATTTAAGTCATTAAGTTGTTAAACATTTAAATGATAGTTATTAAATCAATGTTTATCATATATAATATAATATCTATTAACCACGTTATTTTCACGTGGCTTTTGAAAAAAGTCTCTTTTTTTTTTATCATTTATTAATTAAACTTATTAAATTAAACTTAAAATATTTGCTTTGAAAATACTAAATTAAACTTAACAACGTTACTAGAAAAACCTAAAACATAATAATTTAGGTTTGCTTAATTCATTAAAGGATAAAAAAAGAATTACACCCAAAACGTTTTTTTTAAAAGCCACATGGAAATTACATAGCCAATATATATAATATATATATATATATATATATATATATGATAAATAGTGATATAATAGCTACAGCAGTTGTTGGTTAAAAATGTAATAGTTTAATGACTGAAATGAAAATTTTCGAATAGTCTAATAATTATTTTAAAACTTTTTAAAAATTGAGTGATCAAAATGTAACATTTTCAATAGTTCAATAATCGAAGTGTAAAGCTTACTAATAGATTAATTACCTTGACACTAAATTACTTTATTTTTAAATTATGTTTTTTAAGGAATGGATCCCAATATGTAAGATAGATCATTTTTAACTATTTCTAAAATAAACAAAAATCTTTACCAGGCCAATAGATCCTGAATCTCAAAGGATGGACCACCTCACACCATTGGGGCTGCTAATTAATTTCCTGAGAAAAACACTATTCAACAATTGTTGTCTTCTTCTACATGGATTTCTCCACCTACTTTCTTTTAAGCACAAGGACTGTTCAACTAAAGCTATACAAAAAAAAGAAAAGAAAGCATAATCTTCTTGATTGTTTCAAATACATCAACAAATTGCAGTGTGATAACTTCATGAATGGTCTCTTGTCCATTAACCTTTTCCATTCACTATCAGATAATACAAATACTATACAACAATGGCAAGTACCACAAGCTTCCTGGATAATGTTCCTACAAATTGTTAAAAGACATAATTCATTTAGTAGGAATAACTATCATGGATGCTTTTGTTTTAGGAGTTAGATTGCATTTTATATTTGTTACTTAAAAAATGGATTGATTAGTTATTATACGTTAGATCAAAGAGCAAATCGATCATTCTGTTAAAAATTTTATCTATTTTTACTCTTAGTTGGTTCTTGTATGCAGGGGCGAATCAAAAAAAATTTTTAGGGAGACTTGAATTGAATTATAATTTTTTTGTGAGGTTAAAGTGTACTTTTTTTATCTTGTATTAATTTATGAATTCATCATTTTTTAAAGGACCAACTAGAAATCTTTTCATTTTTTGGAAGGTCAAAGTGTAATTTTACTGCACAATAACTTTTAATTCTATCATTTACTAAGGGACTAAAAGGATAATTTTTCCATTTGAGGGGGCAAGGCCCCTAACATGATGTATATGTGTTACGTCATGAGTAATTATTTAGCTATTTTATCAGTCATATCAAATTTTAATAGTAAAAATGAATATAATTTTTAATAGAATTTATCAATTTACTCTTTGATGGATTAATTTACTTATTTTTTAAGTAAAAGAGGAAAATGTAATAAAACCCCTAAAATAAATACATTTATGATACTTTTACCAAGAATAACACAAACCAAAATTCTTATGATCGTATTCTAAAGTAGAATGCAACATCAGTTGTAAAGTTCTAGTAGCTATGTTTGGTCGACGAAGAACAAAGAAATAGGGGTGTTCAATAGGTTAACCGACCCGAAATAATGTTAACCGAATTAAACTACCCTTCAAAATTTTTAACCATTAACCGAACTGAAATTTTTTTAAAAAAATTAACCGAACAGAAATTTAAAATTATATGTATTTTTATTTTTGGTTAAAATAAGTATAAAATTAATCAAATTAATCGAATTACCCGAATTAACCGAATTATTTGTATAAAATTATATGTTTTTTATTTTTATTTTTATTTTTAGTTTTAGATTTTTATTTTTATTTATTAAATTATTTGTAATTTTTATGATTGGGTTGAGTTGGGTACTTGGGTTAATATATATTAGATTGGGTATTTGGGTTTATGTTAGATTGAGTTTGAGTAAATAGTGGGCTATTTATATATTATAATTTTATTTATTAATTTTTTCGGTTAAACCGAAAAAATTTGGTTAACCGACCGATTTTGAACCGAATTAACCGTTAACTAAAAACTCAAAAAATTATTAACCATCCCCCGACCAATTAACTGAATTTGATCTGTTAACTGAATTTTTTTAGTTTTACCTTAAATTTGCACACTCCTACAAGGAAATGAAAGGAAGGATATGTGGGATTTTTGGTCTATATGCTGTAGCCTGTCAATTTAGGGTTTTGAACCCCGGGTTGTAGTTGAAGACTTTTCGATGGATTATGGACCTATTATTGAAGCCCATTAATGTAAAGTTAGACCAACAGTAAACGTCCGGGCTAAGACTGCTAAGCCTAGCTAGTTGATATGAAACCCCTTGTTTCAATCACAATGTGAATTACGATATACTATTGCCTCCATTATAGTCTTTAGACTTGATCATTGGTCGGGTTACTCATCCAGATTTAAAGACTCATTCAAAAAGTAAGAGGATTTAGGTAAAAATATAGGCCTAAAAAATAGCTTTAGACAAACAATAAGGCCCGTTTTCTAAATAGATTGGGCCTCGTGCAAAATTTTTTACCTAAGTCAGGCCCAAATCACATACCTTTTTATTTTTTTTGTATTTTAAAATTGTTGCTAAATATTTATTTTAATGTTTTTAATGTATTTGATGCATTATATATTTTTTAAAATTTTTTTATATTAAAAATCTAAAAGAATTATTACGATTAGGTCGGGTCGGGCTTGGGAAAAATTTAGGCCCATTTTTTAGGCCAGTTCAAGCCTAGGCCTAACAAATGTGCCTAAAATTCTGCATCAGTCTGGCTCGACTCGACCTATGATCAGGTCTAGTACTCTTGTAGAAGTGCTTTTTTTTTTTCCAGTTTTATTATTACAAATATACTACACTTACAAGTATAATATAACAAAAAATACATGTTCGAGTAATTATAACTTGGAATCAGACCTATGCAAAGCATAGGCCATAGCGGACAAAGAACAAGATAAAACCTATCTATGCATATGTACATTTTTGGGAATAAGAACCACAAACAATGACTAAGCTAGAAAATGGTTTCAGGGGTGTAGAAATGAATAAAACTTTGGAGGGATAAAGTGCAATTTTAACATTATACTAACATGTAATTTCATAAAACATGAAGGGTTATATAGATATTTTCATTTTTGGGTTGGGAGACCATCCGCCCCTATTGTAACCTAGGTGTTGGAGAACCCAAACTTTTGTTTTAACCAACAACATTAAGACCTCATTAGCTAATCTTACATAAGCTTAAAGGTAATGAACAATTTTATCTTCATATAAATATATATATATATATATATTTCGTTAATTATATTGTGGGAGAAAATGTTCCACGTAGATTAACTGTGGTTACATATAACAAGTGTCATTATCCTTTCATGAGATGTTTTCTTCAGAAAAATAAAAATACAAAAATTATCTTCACTTTCAAAACAGACAATACCTCCTTACAAGCATTTCTTCACCAACTATAAAATGATATGGTAAGCTTAAATTTCGCATATAATAAGATGTGAAGTGAATTGAATTGCTTTCCCTATCTCTTTGATGGTTTCGTTTTTATTTTAATCAATAACGTAACCTTTGAGGATCCATTAATATATAGCTTGTTGTTGGTACGAGGGGGCCTCCAAATATTATTGTAGGCATGTTGTGCCATGAGGCAAATATTTACACCACAAGTGAAGCAAGGCCTTGTTTAACATTAATTGTCATGACACCATTTAATTTATTGGTCACATCTTAAAATACAAATTAAAATCACATTCTTAAAAGTATTCAAAGTTTTATTATTTTTATATACATTTTTATCGATTCAAATTAAACTTGTTAATGGATCAGGTCATTAGTTTAGGCTTGAAGATCTGTTTGAAAAAATAGGAAGATTTGAACAAAAATATGATGCTTGGAAAATAAGTTTAAGTAAAATTTAAGGCCAATTTTCTATATGGGTCGGGCCTTGTGCAAGATTTTGTTAGCCCATGCTCGGCCCGACCTAACCTAAATATATTATGTTTTAAAAAATAATCCTATTAATTATATATATTAAATTACTAATCCAATAACAATTAAACTCATTATCTAAAATCTAAAAAAAGAAACTTACCCTACTAAATAACCTAACCCAAAATATAAAATTTTAAAAATTATATTTAATACAACAAAACATTTATTATATTTACAATAGCATTTTGTAATGTATTTTTAATGTGTTAGAAAATTTTTATTTTAACATTTTTTAGCGCATTAGTGTATATAATATTTTTTTTTAAATATTTTAAAATAAAAACTAGTTTAAAAAATCAAATATGGACGGCCGAGTCAAACTTATACAAAAAATGTAAACCCATTTTCGAACTAGATCTAAACTTAAAAAATTGATCTAAATAACTTACATAGGTCCGACTTGAACATGAACCGACCCATCAACACTCTAATTCAAACTAATATCCTTACAAATAAACATTAAGAGATGTATAAAACTAAAAAGAAAACAAATTATAGATTACGATGAAACACTAATCATTTCAACAAACAGACACCAATCTAATTGGTCTCCATTGCAAGTTTCTTAATCAATCATAAGTTGGTACTTTTTTTAAAACTTTTGGAATTGAAACATGAACGTGATTAATGATTCATAGAATATAGAAGTGATGCAATCAATGTAAAAGGAGACATATCTCCATCATTAAAGGGCCTACCACTTATTGTTAGGTGTTTGTGTCTTAGCCATACAATTTTAATCAGCCATAATGATAATTTTTTCCTTTTAATATTTATATTTTTAAATCTTCAAATTTTAGTTAAATTATTATTTTTTAATAGAAAAATTAATTCGACTAATAAAATTTTAACGATGCTGATTTGACAACCTGTATAATAATTCATGGTTACTTCATAAAAAAATTTACGTTTACAATAAAATATATATAAACAGTCATGCAAACTTCCATATTACTATTGTTAAAATTTAAACAATCCAATCAAATTTTCCATTCAAAAAATTGTAATTTAACAAAATTAAAATTAAAATTCAAGAATCAAAAAGAATTAAATTTATTACTATTCTTCTTATTATAAAATTTAGAAATAGATAAAAAGTAGTATAAAAAGATCGTAATAAAGAATGAATACTTTGTCTTAGATTTACTTTTATTCTAGGAAATGTAAATCTTCCTCAGATTTTTCTTTTTAATTTGCATAATTGTAAGCTTTATCGGGCTTTTAATTTTATTTTATTTTATTTTTCTTTAATCATGTTGAACATGAATCAAAGTGTTATAAAAGAGACTTGAAAGTGTTGAATCTGAAAAGGGAAAAAAGAGACCTGAAAAAAAAAAGTGAGAAGAAAAGTGAGAATCAATGTTTGGAAAAGGACTAAATTGCAAATAATTTAATCAAATCATGGAGCTATTCTTTTATTATTTTTAGGCATAATGACAAATTTAATTCTTAATTTTAACCTTTTATCACTTTAGCCTTAGTTTAATCCTTAATTTTCAAATTTTAATCAAATTGTTTTCTAGACGAAAATTTTGATTTGACGATTAAAATTTTAACCACACTAACATAAAAACTTGAGTGATAATCCACTATAAAATTTCAACTTTTATAGTGCAGAATCTCATGAGTACTTTTTTAAAATACTTTTTTATATTAATTAGCATATAATTTAATTTTATTTTTTTAACTATTAATAAAAAAATGTTTATGAGTTAAGTCGAATTAGAATAATGTTGAACTTATTTGAGATATTAACACAATTTATGTTTACACAAGTTTGTCCATTTTTATAAATAGTTAATCAAAATGTATCTATGTTCTTTTGGGGTTATTAGGCAAATATGCCAATTTTGAAATGTATTAAGGGTTTTAGGTCATTTTTCCCAAAATTTAGAGAAATAGACCTTTTTTTGGAGAGAGAAAACAAAAACAAAAACACTTCCAGCAAGAAGTGTTTTCATCCTAACTAAGCATGTGTCCCATGGCATGTTTCTTAAAACAATGACCTAAAATAACCTTAAACACTAACCCTACACGCAAGAATCCCGAGACAAAATTTTAGAAGCCTGGGAATCCCAAGATAAATTTGACATGTAACACCCCTCACCCGTATTCAACGCCGGAATAGGGTTACGGAGTATTACCGGACTTATAAAACAATTAAACATTTAATTCACATACATTTTCAAATTTCATGCAATCATTATTTAAACTCAATCACATTGTCCCTAATACGAGCCTACGAGGCCCTAAGCATGCTTTAGAAGTGGTTCGGAACTAAACTGATAGCTCAAGCAATTTACGAAACTTAAAAAAAATTTCAAAATATAGGGGACACACGAGCGTATGGCCCGGTCGTGTGTCTCACACGGCCAAAGACACTCCCGTGTCACAGGCCGTGTGGACATTCGAAATGGAAGCACATGGCCGTGTCCCAGCCCGTGTAACTCCCTGAATTGGGTCACACGGCTAACCACACGTCCGTATGACCAGCCCGTGTGCCCTTTCAGAAACACCTGTGTGCCAGGTCGTGTGCTAGGCTGTGCCAAACCTATAGGGTATATTGACTTAGGCCACACGGCCAATCAAATACCCATGTGCTGGGCCATGTGGAGCATACTGACTTGATTTTTAATTCAAGACCAGGGGACACACGATCGTGTAACATAACTGTGTGTCACACATGGCTGAGACACACGCCCATGTGGACAAAAATAGGCTATTTACCAAGTCAATTTGCCACCCAACTTTGCACATACCTAAAACAATCCATTTGGCATCGAAACATGGCATAATTAGGCATTCAACCAACCTCAAACAAACATAATTCTTACCATTTCAATACCAACCAATACCAAACAAATCAATACCTCAATGTGCCATTCAATTCATACCAAAAACTCATAATCTCAAATCAACAATACAATCACTTTCAACTATGCATCATTTAGCCTAATCTCACAAACATACCAAATTCAATTCTCAAGAATTTATCACCCCTAATTACCAAATACCAACAAACACCACATATCCATAATCATGCACATAACAAAAGCCATTTGCACAATTATATACACAACCAAATCAAACAAAATAAGCCAACTCTCATGGCTATATACAATACCAAACTTTAGACATTTACAAGCCAATTCAAATGGCTAAATTCTTTAACAAACCATAACCAAAATGACCATAACCCTATACATGCCATATACTCAAAATACTTAAGTTCAGAAGTACCAAAGTGATTGTTGGATAGAGTGATGAAGTCTCCGACGATTCCCGAATTCGAGCTAGCTTTGATTTCACTATAAAAAACGGAAAATAAACAAAGTAAGCTATAAAGCTTAGTAAGTTCGTATAATAATAAATTCAATTAACCACAAATATACAATTCAGCCAATTGAATATATCAACATATAATTCATATTAGCTAACAAAGCTTTCACATATACAATCATAAGATTTGATGTAAAAACTCTCAATTTTCTTTGATTCAAAGCTCATACGGTTCATGTACATACTTGTACGATCTCGTATCAAACTTATACTCAACCATATCTCTAACATATACATACCCGTTGAACCATTTGGAATACTATCGGATACTCGGGAATCTCGCACCCTAAGTGCCACATATATAGCCAAAGTTATCTCAATCTCGTATCACATATAATGCTCACACTAGAGCTATCAACGGGCCTGCTCACACAAGCTGAAAAGTATCTACAACACATGCTAGATAACTCAGCCACTGGTAGGATGTACAGACCAACACCCAAATCACATAACCCCTAATGACATGTCATTTTTATCCTAAACTATTCCTAAGGTTCAGCCGGGACTTCACACTTGTCGAATTGTTGTCGAACGTGTCTGTAAGGTCGAATTAACAATTTATGCAATATCAAAGCATTTAAAACACAATTATAACAATGCTTATTACATACGAACTTACCTCGAATGCAAAAAATAGTGTAATAAGTTGATTAATCCGAAACCTTGTTTTTTCCCCGATATAAGTCCGTATTTTGCCTTTCTTGATCTAAATAATATCAAATTTAGCTTATTTAATTATCACTATATTCAATTTAGTCCAAAATACACATTAAAGCAAATTTATACTTTTGCCCTTAACATTTCAACATTTTTACAATTTAGTCCTTATTTCTTAATATCACAATTTCATGCAATTCAACCAAAACCCATGCTAGCCGAATTTCAATTAGGTCCCTAGCAGTCCACATTTTTCATTTATTTCACAATTTGACCATGAAATTTACACATTTCACAATTTAATCCCTAATTGAACATTTTACTAAAAATCACATAACAAATGTTGTTTATTTAATAACAAGCACGCGTTTTTTACCATTAAACATCAAAATAAAACAACATTCATCAATGGAAAAACCCAAAGCCTTTAACAGTTTTGCAAAATAGTCCCTGGGCTAACTAGACTAAGTTGCAACGATCACAAAAACATAGAAATAATTAAAAACGAGACAAAAATCATACCTAATTACATGGATTTAAAATGGCCGAATGAAGAACCCTAATATCTTGTTTTTCTTCTTCAATTTCGGTGGATATAGGAACTAAAGATGAAGACTTGTTTTTGTTTTACTACTCTATTAACATATATTTAAAATTTACTAAAATAGCCTTATTACAAAACTATTTAATATCATCCATTTTATGTTCATTTATGTCCACTTATATTAATAATGGACTAATTAACATAAATCCCTTAGCTATTTAATTTAATAGTCATTTAATACCTTTAACTATTAGAACATCACTTTTGCACTTTACGCTATTTAGTCCTTTTTATCAAATTAAACACTCAAACGATAAAATTTCTTAACGAAACTTTCACACAATTATTCTTTCATAATGTAAACATTAAAATAATAATAAAATAATTATTTCAACCTCAGATTTGTGGTCCCGAAACCACTGTTTCGATTTGACTGTAAACGGGCTGTTACATGACACATCCCATCCAATCTTTTTCGTGGTAGATAATAATGTTATCTTTAAAAACTTTTCAGAAAAACTCTTATTATTAGAAGCATTTTTTGACTTGTTATGTCCAATCTTTTCTACATTTTGAAATTATGTTTCATATCTGATGGTAGCATTTCCTATAAATTGAAGACATTCTGTGTAGAGGATTCCATATTTTGAGCAAATTGTTTTCATAAGGAAGTTTGAGTAAGGAGGCTTGTTGATGCTAAAAATATGAAGTTTAAAAATTGACCCAACAAAATAAATTAGTTCAAGCAAGTGTCGTTGTTTTAAATTGAATAATGAATACTTATTTTTCTGTATAATGTTTTCATTTTAAATTTGTGAAACAGATTATTTGTGTGAAGATGAGTAGACAAATTAGAACCGTTATTTATTATGACGGTCAAATTTGTGACACCAATATTGGGGTTATTTTTGTATCAGCCCAATTTGTAGAATTGGCTTTCAATTGGAGAATAAAATTGAACGAGCTTCGGTCAAGAATTAGAAGGAAAGTGTTGACTTCAAGCCGAAGGAAAATTATGAGCTTGAAATATAGATATATAATGTCATTGAATCCTATTAGATATGATATATTTGATGCCAAAGGCGACATGGTTGTTGAGGCAATACTTGATAGACATACTCTATTGGAAATGCTATACTAAAGTTATATGCCCACTTTGTCGATGTCGAGAAAAGTGTTCTGAGTATGACAATAGTTCCAATAAATCAGGAACAAGAAGTAGAAAGTCCAACTACACAGTTGTGCGGTGGTTTCACAATGTTGTCACAAAACAACTTAAAAATTGGGTGAACATGATGTGATGTGGTGTGATGTGTATAGATAACTGACATTACAGATTTAACATTGGCTGACTAAAATGAAAACACATTAAAAGTTGAGTGACAAAATTGTAAGGATTTAAGCGCTCTAAAAGTTGGGTGACCAACTAGATAGTTACCCTTTTATTTGCTTATTTTCTTTTAAAGTAATATCTAACTCAATTATCATGTATTTTATATTCTAAACACGTAGAATTTTGTCACAAACTACCTAAAATGCATAAAAATCCTTTAAGCACTTTTGAAAAGTTTTGACACTTATGCAAGTAATCCTATAATGTTTAGCACTAATTCAAACATTTAGCCCCTAAAATTTTAAACATAGACTACTTAACATACTTTTAGTATACTAACTTTTAATTATACATGTATTGCAAATGATTTTCCACATTTAACTTTTAAATATTGTATTTTCAATTACAGTAGTTAACGTTAATCAATATTTCTTATTTGAATTATTGAATATGATTAAAATATATTAACTTATCAATTCAAATATTATAATAGAAAATTTTAAAATAATAAGTAAAGCATTTTTAACATATTCAACGTACAATATAGTTTTACTTTATGTAATTAATGCAAATATTATTTAAAACAATAACTAATTAACTCTAATATTAACTAAGTGATAATTAACATGCTTAGAATAACTCTATTTTACATCAATAAAATTAGCGCAACTTTTTAAAAATAAAATTAACACAACTTTTGTTTAAGTCAATTTTTTTTAACTAATAATTGTAAACTATAACTATATTTATAATTTTCACAACTTTTTTCCCATATATCATGCTTTGATTTCTTTTCAAGTAATTACTCTATTTTAAAATTAGCGCAACTTTTTAAATTAATAATAGTAATTTAAATTCTAATTATTTTTTAATGTGTAATTATCACAACTTCTATTAAATTATAATTATTTTTTTAATGTATAATTTTTGCAACTTCTATTTTATTTCAAACTTTTTAACCAATAATTCTAAATTAAATATTATAATTATTTTTAAATTTAAAATTACTAATATGATGAAAAATAAAGGATATTCTCATCAGTTCAAGTGCTTTTTCAAACTCGTGTTTATATATATATATAATTAGAAATTTAAGTTTTATGAGATTTAATAAATTGTAAATGATCATATGATATATTAGAAAATTAAAAAAAAAGGCGCCAAATTGGACTTAAATCTAAAACATTTAAGCACAAACCCAATCCATATTTAAAATGAATTTAATATCTTTTTTATTAAAACTTATTTTTCAAACTTAATTTTTATTCAAACCTTTCAAAGCATCGAGTGGACCTTTAGCTAGATTTAGTAATGGTCCCGAATTTAAAGAAGAAAAAAAACTCAGAAAATAAAACGAGTTCAACCAAAACATTATTTCAATCAATTATAACAAATTCTATATGGTTTCTAGTCAAATTGGGTAAAGAAAAACTTAAAATCAATCAATGGATGACAACAATTAAACGATTTGGGTCCAACAAGATTCACTAATATAAATAATATATATATATATATATACTAGAAAAATTAAAGAAGTTAGCAACATTTAAAGATTCATTTTATTCTATCAACTGATTTACAAAGCTTATGTATTTAAACATTTGTAGTTGTTTAACAGAAACTCTAATAGAGTTGATAATTGATTATAGAATCTGAAACTTTTTCAATTTGATCTAAACGTTAGACTTGAATTTGGGAGATTATATCAGCTACTGAAATGGCGTAGTACGATCGGAGTTTATCAAATAGTCAATTTAAAATATTTTTTTTATTTTAAAAGAAGACTTAGCTTATTTTCAAAAAAAAAACACTTGAGTTAACAAAAAACCAATTAATTTAAACATTTTTCTTGTAACGGTGGCTATTTTTAAAAACTTAATTAATTTATTTATTCTTCCAAAATTTATTTATAAACTTAGCAACAGAAAAGTGATTTTTCACTTAGTTTTGATGAAAACTATATTTTGTGCATAGATAATTAAATTCCATATATTAAATTAAGTTAAATGTCATGCATGCTAAATAAACCCTAAATGGGAGTCCTATGCCACAAAATGAGTAAAACAATATGGTTACAAAATAATAGAAATTATAAAATAAGCCTAATAATACTTTCCCAAAAATAAAACATTTTCGAGCCCTCCGTATGCCCGTCTGCATCCTAACCTGGTGAGTTATCTGCAAAGATGGAAATAAAAAGGGGGAGTGAGCTATGAAGTTCAATGTGAGTTCCGTCACAAGGGAACCAAGGCAAACATCAAACAAATCAAGCAGAATATTAACTTATAGAACAAATCACAATTAATTAGCAATACAAATTATCAGGAATTCAGAGCAACTAATCAACATAATATTTTAATGTTCATAGCCATGTAATTGTTTATAAATGTAATCCAAGTTTGGTTTAATAGTAAAAAGGTCCTACCCCACCGCTACACACCACAATAGGAGTTCCCCAGGACTCCTCTACCTTTACACCATTGTAGTTGAAATACTAATGATAAATATATTGGCGGATGAACCATCCCTCTGTGCAGATAAAAGCTGCTAAAATACGTTGTGGATATACCACTGGTCGAGCAGGTGACTGATGACTAAAATATGTTGTGGATGAACCACTAGTCAAGCAGATGACTATCGACTAAGATATGTTGTGGACAAACCACTGGTCAAACAAGTGAATGCCGACTAAAACATGTTATGGATAAACCATCGGTCGAGCAGATAAACTACCGACTACTTCTTCTATTCAAATCATTCCAACCCATGCAATGCAATATGGCATGCTCAAAGTGGTTCAATACGATAGCATTTAATTATGCTTTTAACAAAAAAAAATACTGTAGAAAATATATGCTTGTAAAAGATCAACTCATTAGCAAAAGTCATGCTTATTAAGTGTTCGATTTAATGGTAATATAAGGCATACCTATAACAGATTACAACAGAAACGAATAACATACTTATAACAGATCAAATATGGTAGCAACAATTATGCTCTCAACTAATCTATACAATAGCTCAAAACATATGTTTTTCAAAGATCCAACTTAGCGGTATCATAAAGCATGTTATACGAACAATCACAATTACAAATACGTTATACATATTTGTTCACAATTTATGAATATATATAAATATAATATTATTTCAGTCATTTAGATAATGGATTATAGCATTATTCATATATCAGGAGCTTAATTGAATAAATTAGACATTAAAAATAGTTCGGGAGCCAATCATGGACTAATCTAACCAAATCATAAAATTCTGAGCAAAACTGTAAAATCTGAAAAATAGGGCCACATGGCCATATGAGATGCCTTAGGTCGTGTGGAAGGGTTACAAGATCGTGTGGCCAGGCCGTCTACTTTACGAACTACACTTGGATTTCCATGGCACATGGTTGTGTGGTAGGCCTTGTGGTACACACACTCGTGTGGCAGACCATGTAGAAGGGTCGTATCCGTGCGAGAAGTGAACTATCCTAGGGTTTGTAGGAGGACATGGCCTTGTGGTCCACGCACCCGTGTGGCAGCTTGTGTGGCCCTATCCTAGGCATGGTTTTGCCTGATTTATCGTAAAAGAATACAAACCTGACTTTCAGGTATTAAGCGACGATCCTCACGTCCAAAACTGATCTAAGATACCTACAACGAGTCTTTCACACGGCATTTACGCGAGAATTAGAGATTTTTTTCAAGATTCTCAAGATTTTTAGGAAAATTCATAAAAGATTTGTATTCGAGTTGAAAGATTAACAAAAACGGTGTAATTTCAAAATTTATGGGTTCTACTAATTGGAAACTAGAATACTTAGAGATCTTTGATGAGATTTTGAAGGTTATCGATGATAAATTCAATAATCGGTGAAGAAATGAGTTTAACGAAGATTGATTTTGATTCGAGGTAAACAAAGAAATAAGTTTCAACAGCAAAATGATGTGAAGAAAAGGGGAACAAAATAAAATATGGAGATATATAGATAATAAAGGGAGAAATTCTAATTGGAATGAGATTGGCGTGATTTAAGCCTAGAAAATAGAAGAGGAGAGTGCAAGGCCTTACCACTTGAGCTTCTGCCCACTCTTGGCATTTCTCTACCACATTTAATATATATACTAGCTTGATTTTTGTTCCTTGGCTGCTGGAAAAAAAATAGAAGAGAATAGGAAAGATGGGGTTTGAACTTTAGCCCTTTAGTCAATTTACTAAGCTTTTAACCATCAAGACTAAGGCTCATTTCTTGGTTATTCATTCTATCTAACCTCTTATATTTTGGGGCGTTATAGTTCTCCCCTCCTTAAAGAAATTTTGTCCTCAAAATTTACTTGCTAATACATCAATTGCTTAATCACAAGATATGTTATTTCTTCTTTCAAACTTACCATCATGCTTTCGCTGCGCAACTCTGTTTCCTATGCAATTCATATAATACTTCCCCATAAACCTCCTACGGTCTTACTACGGTAATAACAATAGTGGTTCTCTCTACTCCATCATCTAATTTATTAAACATATTCCGAGCAACTTATGAATAGGTGGATCATATGTCTATTAGGGCTAAGTACATGTGATGGCATCGAGCGCATTTCCTTCCTCAAGACTTCTAACGGCATAAACAAGGGTGGGTTGTCTAGCCTCGGTTTGATTCGCATTGGTTGATACAATATTCGCGGTCCTATTTTGACCTCTGTCCAATCTCAGGTTTTGGGTTTGGTTTTATGCTAGAGGTTGCGCTTACTCAACTTGATGAGGGCAATCCTTAAACCTATGATCTATTGACCTAGATTTTAAACAAGCACTCAATTTCTTCTAACACTTTCCCCAATGTCATTTTTCACAAGACGAACAGTAGGGAACACAACCTCCAAAGTTAGTTATAACATTTAATTACGCTTTTAACAGAATAATACGGTAGGAAATATATACTTGTAACAGATCAACTCATTAGCAAAATTTATGCTTATTAAGTGTTTGATTCAATAGTAATATAAGACATGTTTACACCAGATTACAGCGAAAACGGATAACATGCTTATAACAGATCAAATGTAACACCCCAAACCCAGCCTGGACGTTATGGCCGAATCTGGCAATGCCATATTGAAGTGTTTTTCGTAAAGGGCAAATTTGTTAAAAACCCATTTTCTATTAAACCTTTATCTACGATTTTAAAGAAGATTTCAAGTCTTGTTGTTAATTTTCAAAATGTACGTTATTTGTCGAAAATAAATCATATTAAAACGTTATTATTTACTTTAAAACATTGTTTCTTGCGGAAGCTCTTAAAATCATTTATGTATTTGTGGTATTTTGAAAAAAATTTATCCTTTTGAAAGCCCGAGTCTTTTTCCTATTGCTAGCAGTATTAAAGCAAAAGAAATATAAATCCCCAAATTAAATAAAATCCAAAGAGGCCTTATTACATAAAAATACCCAAATTATACTACTTATAAGTTAAAAGATAACGTGGAAGCGTAAGCTATTGTGTGGCCACCTTCGAGTCCCTCGCAGCACCGATCTGCCTAAGGATTACCTGCGCAGATAAGTAAAAACGTGAGTTTATGAAAACTTAGTGTGTAATCCCTTAAGTATAGACAGTCAAACATACAGTGAGCAAATACGATGCAGGGCTAAACCCATATCGATGCGATGACAATATCGGTTTGGGCTTTAGCCCATCTCAATCTGAAAAGCATCATATGTTCAAGCTATGGCCCTTGCGATAACAATAAGCGATCTGAAAAGCGATGTCGGTATGCAAGTCTTACCCATCCATCCTTTACACTCCATCTCCGTCTAGCCCTACACACCATGTGAGGATTAAATCAACTTACCCATCCCTACACACCAAAAATATAGCACCGGTTACGGCACTAAACAGTATTTGCAGCAAAGCTACCAGTATAATAGGCTTAGAGCCATCAATGATTTGCAGCAGAGCTACTAGTACAGTACACTTCCTCTAATCATATAAAAACCCACCCCCATGCAATGCATCATGCCAAATGTCATGTCATATCATAATATTATACATGTACTCAACACAGTTACAATAACATACTAAGATATAAACATATATCACATAGGGGCAAAATAGTTATTTTACCACATAAGGGCAAAAATAATCATTTTATCCCATAAGGGCATAGTAGTCATTTTATCAAACTGGGGTTTGGGTATACTTACCGACCAACAGTAGGTGCATAGTCGTCTCGGGCAACCCGTGCAACCCTAACAGTCAAATAGTGAAAATGGGCCCAATACCCATAATGCGACCCATGTGGGCCCACACGCTCGTGTGGCCCATATAGCCCATAAATGGCCTTGGTCATTTGAACTACACAACCTAGCCTAATGTTCTCCACCCTTCCGTATGGTTTACCCGTATGGGGCCCACATTCCAGTGGGGCCCACACGGCCCATTTCGGCACAACATAGCCCAAATCGACCTCAGGCTATGAAATCGCTCACGGTCGGCCTTAATAATCTTACGCCCATATTTAAGCGTTCGTATTACCACACGAGCGAGCACACACTCGTGTTGCGTCAACGGTCACTTATTTCAGCTTTCACCGTTTTACGAGTAGGGCAGTGTTTTTACACACCTGACGTGATCCGAAGATAACTACGTTCCCAATATTCTTATACCTAAATTCAGTCAAAAAAACATATAATCAGTTGCATATTTCATAGAACAAATGGAACTTAACGGAGTTCCTAAGCGATCCAAATAGTTACTTCTCCTTACCGAAAACCAATCAAAATTGCACCATTAATTCCTAGGAGGTACACCAATCAACTTGATCTCCACCTACACGAAGATCATAACTCCTTTATTAAACCTGTACTTGGATAAAAACAATCTTGACTAATCTTTACATACAAATAATGACAATATAGGGTATATTTCGGTGATGTAGTGAACTAAGACTGAAGAGAAACTGAACTGAAACAGTAAGCAGAGGGGGTAACGATAGGAAAGAAAAAGAAATAGTGCTCAGGAAGGAGAGAAGCCAAAAGGGGCAGAAATGAAACAGAAACTTACTTACCAATATTCGGCCAAGGATAAGCACTAGGGAGAAAGAATAAGGAGAACCGTACGCCCAAACCCAATTGATCGAAGAATGCTTGCCAAGAGGGGTTGCCCAAAGCTGAAAGACGAGAAAGGGGAGAAGAGAAATATTTGGCCAACACACAAAGGGTATTAGGTCAAACAAAAATGAGATAAAGAGAGGGCAATAGAGGGGAAAGAACAATTGTAAAAGGAGTAAGGGAGAAGAGCAAAACCGAAATAGGCCTAGAATGCAAGATACCCGAGAGGTTAACAACAATATTTGGCTATCAAAACAAAGTGTAAAAAGAACCTGAAGGCAATCGTCTGAAACTAAAAATGAGAAGAGCAATCTAGCTAAGGCCAAATTTTGAATGACAGTGTTCAAATTCGGCACTACCTTCCTTTGATCCATTCCTTGAAAATCTCCTTACATCACTCCAGCCACCAATTTGGATTCCATACAACTTCTTCTATCTAAATTTTCCTCCAGAAAACACTCCCCAAATCCTCCTAACAACCGAAATTCCACAATAATCTCTTAAAATTCGGCCACAACTCCCCACACTCTTCAAACACACAAGTTTCAATCAAACTAGAACTCTCCCATGGCCAATAGAAAAATAAAACACCTCTATGCGCCTACCAGTATTCGAACCTCAAACCTCAAGTAACTACCACACGACACTTATCCCTTAGACCAGCAAGCCCACCTTGTCATGTTTTTCCCACATTAGTTTATAAGTTTACTGACTAAAGATAAGGGTTTATTCACATAAAAACAAAACTTTTGCATAAGCTAAGGCTTGATCCCAAGACTTCTCTGACACTTCCCAGAACACTTAACCACTGAAGCAGATAGATATTTGTGTTACTTTCTTGCACAACTTAATATCTATGTACAGCCTCCTAACTGTTCCCATGCTCAAAACCTAATAATTCTAGGCTCAAAACCTAATAATTATAGGCCCAAAATTTGGGGCGTTACATCAAATATGGCAGCAATAATTGAGCTCTCAACTAATCGATACAATAGCCTAAAACATATATTTTTCAAGGATCCAACTTAGCATTATCATCAAGCATGTTATACGAATAATCGCAAGTACAAATAATTAAACATATTTGTTCACAATTCATGCAAATATATATAATATTAATTTAGTCATTTAGATCATGAATTCTAGCATTATTCATATTATGAGGGACTTAATTGAATAAATTAAACATTAAAAATAGTTCAGGAGCCAATCAGTGACTAATTTGACCAAATCATAAAATTTTGGGCAAAACTGTAAAATCTAAAAAATAGGGGCACATGGTCGTTTAGCCAAGCCATGTGAAATGACTTAGGCCGTGTGGAAGGGTTATACAGCCATGTTGCCAGGCCGTGTGGTTTACAAACTACACTAGGGTTTCCACGGCACATGGTCGTGTGGTCCACACGCCTATGTGGCAGACCATGTGGAAAAGTCATGCCCGTGCAAGAAACGAACTATCTTAGGGTTTGTAGGGGGACATGGCTGTGTGGTAAGTCATGTGGCCCTATCCTAGGCACGGTTTTACCTGGTTTACTCATAAAAGAACACACACCTGACTTCTGGGTATCGAGCGACGATCCTCACATCCAAAATTGATCCGGGATACCTACAATGAGTCTTTCAGATGATATTTATGAGAGAATTAGATATTATTTTCAAGATTCTCAATATTTTTAAGAAAACTCATAAAAGATTTGTATTCGAGTTGAAAAGTTAACAAGAATGATGTTATTCCAGAATTTATGGGTTCTACTAATTGGAAACGAGAACACTTACCAATCTTTGATGAGATTTCAAATGTTGTCGATAATAAATTCAACAACTGGTGAAGAAACGGGTTTAATGGAGATTGATTTTGTTTCGAAGTAAACAAAGAAATAATTTTCAACAACAAAATAATGTGAAAGAAAAGGGAAAGAAATGAAAAGATGGAGATATATAGAGAATGGAAGGAGAAATTCTATTTGGAATGAAAGAAGTAAATCAAAATCTTAAGGTAATTAAGAAAGATGATTAAATAGCTAGGATTTCAAACTTTTAAGGAGTTATAGGGTAATTTACCATTTTTGCCGAAAATAAAATAGAAATGGGGTTGGCATGATTTGAACCTAGAATGTGAAAGAGGAGATTGCAAAGCCTTACCACTTGGGCTATTGCCCATTCTTAGCATTTTTTCTACCACATTTAATATATATACTAGCTTGAATTTTGTTATAAAATTGCTGGAAAAAAATAGAAGAAAATGAGAGAGATGGGGTTTGAACCTTAATCTTCTAGGCAATTTACTAAGCTCTTAATCATCAAAACTAAGGTTCATTTCTTGGTTATTCATTCCATCTAACTTTCTATATTCTGGGGCGTTACAAAATCAGTTGAACACTAACTGATTTTAGTTACTTCTCCTGATATTCCCAGATTCTAGATGAAAAACACTTATTACAGCAACATTCAACTAGTCACGACATCTAGAGAATGAACGTTCAGTCAATGGCTTAATAAGAACATCTGATGTTTGATCCTGAGTAAAGATGTAATTCACCTACAACTGACCACCAAGAACCTTGTCACAAAAAAAATGAAGGTTTAATTCCACATGCTTGACATGAGCATGAAGCACAGAGTTAGTTGCTAAGGGCACTGAACTAGTATTATCATACCAAAGCAACGGAACACCATGAAGATGCACACCTATCTCATCTAGTAAAGACATAAACCATGTAAGTTTAGAAGCCACATTTGCTAAGTTCGGTATTCTGCTTCTGAGGTAGAGCGAGATACTACACTCTGCCTTTTAAAAGACCATCCGACAAGATTATTGCCAAGATAGACATAGAACCCTGAAGTGGACTTACAATCCTCTAAAGAACTAGCCTAATTAACGTTAGAAAGCCTTGTTAAAATAACTTTAAAGGGCTGAAAAACCAAAGCATGATCAATCGTACCCCGAATATGTAACGCCTTAACCTTTGTATTTTTGTTTTTATAATTATTTGGCACAAATAATCGTCTACTTCAGTGGTTAAGTGTTCTGAGTGTGTGTGACAGATTCCAAGATCAAGCCTTAACTTTGGTAAATTTTGGTATTTTTTTGACTTAAGCCTTATCCTTGCTCAGTGGACTTATATTTAATTATTTGTAAACCATATCAGAATGAGCCTGCTAGTTCAGATGGTAAGGGAATTGGTGTGCTGGAGGTACTGAGTTCGAATCCCTATGTGAGTGCGGGTGATATTTTGCTCGATTTTACGTCAGAGTTTCGGTGGAATTTAAATTCTGAGGAGTTGGGTGTTAGTGGGGAGATAATTAAGGGATTTGGGAAGTTATCAGATTTTATTTTTATTTTTAATTTAGTCTTTTTCGAAAATTTTGGCTTTCTTTCTCAAATTCTGATGTTCTTCAAAAATTCTCTTTTCTCCTTTGCCGTTTTCTTCCCTTAACTTTGTCAACGAAATATTTTTCTTCCCCTTTCTCATTTTCTCCCTCGTGCCTTGTTTGGTGGATGTTCTCGTGTTGGTAAGTGTGGTGTCAATTGGTGAGTGTTAACTTTCGGTTGGAAAGCGTTTGTAGAGGTTATGTTGAAATGTTAGTGTAGCATAGTTTTTTATTCTTGTTTCTGCAACTGTTAGTGTAGGGGAAGGCTGCTAATAGTAGGTTTCATTTTTCAACGGCGGTAAGTCAAGGTTTTGTTGAATCGTTGTCAACTCATTAATAAACCCTCTAAACTGGTATTGGGTATTCTGATTTTAGGTTTCAGAAGGCTCGGGATTACTTTAGCATCGGATCGATATTAGGTATGTACCTGAAACACAGAAAAATTGGATTCGGCGAAAGCCGAAATTGTAATCTGTCGACGCCATACAAGCGCATGGTCGCCCGTGTGGTCGACGAAGACATGGCCGTGCGCAATACACGGTCGTGTGGTGGTCGGAGTGTGGCCATGTGGGCCACACGGGCTTGGCTAGGTTCGGCATGTGGGCTAGATGAGAGTGTGAATTTTTAGGCCAGGCCGTGTCGGCTACACGGGTAAGGCCAATCTAGGCGTATGGGCCCACACGGGCGTGTGGGCCCTTTATCTGAATTTTTTCCTAGGGTTGCACGGGTCGTCCCGAACAACTGTGGGCCTAGGGAGGGTCAGTAAGGGCTAACTAAACCTTAAACTGTATGATTTGATTGACTGATATTCTATACTGAGCATGATAATACTGTGCATGTCTGATTATTGATTTGTATAACTATCTGTGATCTGATTATTAGCATATTGAGCATGTTTATTTGCATAACTGTTGCTATATCTGTTACTATTATTGGGGTGGGATGATGTATATTGGAGGAAGTGTTCTGAAAGGTAGTTTAAGCATATTACCTGGTAGCATGGTTGCATTATATTTGTTATGTGCCGCATCGATACAACATGGTGTGTAGGGCTGGGTGGGTGTTTTAAACCCCACATGGTGTGTTGGGATGGACGGAGATGGTGTGTAGAGGATAGGGGTAGAATATTTGACTTCTGATTCTGATATGCACTTTTGTATCTATATCTGTAATGGGCTTAAGCTCGAATTTGTATCTGACTGATTTTGATTTTCTGGTTGTGTGCGTGCTTAATTCTGTGGGGTTACAACTGAGTTTACGTAAACTCACTCTTTTCTGTTTAATCTGTTCAGGTCATCCACAGTCTTAGGTGGATCGATGCGAAGGAGACTCAGCGATGACCACATTTTCGTAAAACAGTTTAAAGGCATTAGTTCATGGTTATACTCATGTTTAGTAATTATTTGGAGAGTTGTAATTTGAGGACTCTCTGGACTGTTTGATTTTTAATTGGTTGCTTTTGGGATTATTTGACTATTTACTTGTTTTACTAAAATGTTTTATTAAAAACGATAGTTTTCATGCAACAATGGTTTTTCAAAAAGCATGGCTGTGATTTAGAACATAAGCAAATAAAGCTTTCTTTATAATCAGGATTTTTGACAAGTAAACCAATTAATTAACGTTTCCCTAAATGGAGTAAAGCATATGAGTTGATTAAACTGAAACCATTTTGCGAGACAATTTTCATTTTCAAAACCTTTTTCCATGAGACATCACCAGATTCGGCCATAACGTCTAGGCCGGGTTTGGGATGTTACAGAATAGTTGGAAAACTAAGTTTAGAAAACGCAGCGAAAAATAAATTTAGGTAAAAACCAAAGTTTAAAAACAAATTCAAAATAAGAACTTAGTTGTGATATCTAAAGTAATAAACACTTAATCAAAATTGTACATTTTTTATTCGCCTAGGATGAACGCTTTGACCGAGTAATCTTCTCCATTATCCTCAAGCTCACGTCTGCCGAGTAAGGGATCACTTCGAATCAGAAAATTTTTCACAAAAATTACCATGGGTAATTTCACAATTTCTCTAAACTTTTGGGCCAAGTTGTAAATAAGAAAAATATCTCTAGAAATTTTCTGAAATAATTTCTTCAGATAATTTTCTCTCTACAACTTTCTCTTTAATTCAAGTGTGTGTAAAACAATGACCCAAGTCTATTTTTATATTGGGAGAATTTAGAGAGCTCAACTATAATTAAGCTTAATTACTTTAATATTAAATCTTATTAAATTAATAGAATATTTATCTACAAGATAAACATTAAATTAAATTTAATATTAAATCTATTAAAATAATATTATTTTTGGAATAGTTAATCCGAAATCAAATTCTCTAGTAGAGTCCCAGTAGGAGTGTAATTCTTCCACTGCTTAACCACCGAATACCCACCACCGCCAACCATTTTTCGGCCACCAGAATATCATCGTCGCAACTGCTGGAACCCTGAGCTAGTTCGATTTCTGTCGGTTTGGTCTGGGCGAGTGACGGCCCGACCGATCCGATCTAGTAACCAGTTCGATCGTTGGCTCAATTTCACATACCAGGCTTGGTTTGACCAATTTTTGGGTCTTTGTCTCGGTTTTAGGCTCCGCAGCCCAATTTACGATCTCAGGTCCATTTTTCAAGTTCAATTACCCATCAAACCAATTGTTTGACTTGAAAATTAATTTCTAAAAATATCATATTAAAAATTTTACTTGATCAAAATTAATTTTTCCAAAAATCACTTTGATTTTCCAAGTTAATTCTTCAAGAAAATTCTTTAATCAAATTCTTTAGTTGAACAATTCTTATGGCTGTCTGATTTAATTCGACATCGAATAAATTGACTCAATTAAATTATTTCCAAAGTCGTAGAATTTTCTTTTGATTCAATTGCAGTTCGTTCGAGCTTTTGTTGAGCTAGCAGAGGGACCAATCAAACATATACAATTAGATTTTAGTAATTGCAATTATGTCCAGAAGTATCGTTCCGATAATTCGCAATTAATTAATCATGGAGTCAATCCACAAGAAGTATCATGATTGAAAACTCCTTATTGTATACTTTTTACGAAAGCAATTCATCCAACTACTTTTTCTAATGACCTCTTCATATGTGTGTTACTATCATATGATATCCTTGATTCCTTTTAGTTAAATTCGTTCACTCAATATAATCCTATTTTATCTCATTGTCACCATTGTGTCTTTTCAATGGTTAATATGACCACTGTCAACAAATGACTGTGATAAATTGCTCGTTCGAAAACAAGCAACCCGTGGCCACATTTCATATTTATCAATCCACACAATGCCAATGAGAGGATATTGTTAACTTTTTAATTGAGTTATGAATTCCACCGTTACTAGTAAAGTCATGCCATACACAAGTCGTGTACCCAATATACCATCTATCGACTCGATCATCTTTAGAGCATAAGCCTCCACTTATATTAAAGCACATGAGTTACATACACATGGTCAATGACTAACTGAGGATCTAGATAAATCACACCATGAACATCACAAATGAATTAATTCACAAATAGATTCAAAATTAATTCATCTTAGATCCAATCCAATGTATCATTCTTTCAATAAATACATTTATGTCTCTACCCGTGGAGTCAAGTGCTTCGATAGCCAATACTAGACATCTCCCCAATTTGAATTGTAGACGACATAATAATACTTCTAAGTATTTGAATCAAATGCTCACTTTGATTCTTTTACGGGATTACAGACTCGTTTAGATTATCTACTGAGGTAAGTTGTCTTTCTTACAATGTAAATGTTATTACAATGCCACTTATCATCAGTTTGAACTTAGACAATCGATGTGCTAATATTTACTTGTCACAATTTCGCTATGCATGCAAAATATGAAAGACAAAAATACAAAAGACATAATAGTGAAATGTGAAATTTATTTATTCATCAATCAAATATATAGAAAAATAAATACATGTTTACTATAATATGGACACATTTCCCAACATAATATACCTCAAAATTCTCTTCACAATAGTCCAATGAACATCATGTGGCTGATGCATGTACTGACACTCTTTGTTGACTGCAAAAGAGATATCAGGCCTAGTTAAACATAAGTATTAGAGACCACCAACCACCTATCTATATTGAGTACCATCAGCAAGAGATACACCAACCAAAGAAGTAAGTGTGGGTGATCTTACCATTGGTGTATTGATACTTTAGATTTTGCACTATTTTCACCGATATGTCTTTTCCTATTTTCATCGATGCGTCTTTTCCTTGTCAATTTGTCTTTAATAATATCACTAAAATTAAATCGATAAGATTGTAAATAAAATTTTAAAAAATAATACAATTAATCAAAATATACAAAACAAGGATAAATTAAAAAGATAAAGGCTTAAAGGTGCAAAAAACCCTCAAACTTTTTCAAAAAAAGCAATTAAGCCTCTACTTTTTTTGCACCCAATTGGATACTTGAACTTTTAAAATGCATCAAAAAGACCCTCAAATTTAAAAAAAAAAAAGCAATAAAGCCCCTACTTCTTTTACAGGTACTTGAACTTTTAAAATGCATTAAAAAAAACCCTCAAACTTTAAAAAAAGAAGAAGAAGCAATTAAACCCTTGCTTTTATTAAAAATTATAAAAAAATAAAAAAAAGCTATAAATATTATTAAATTTTAATAAAAATTTCAAATATTAAAAATTTAATAAAATTAGAAAAAATATAAAAATCATAAAAATATATAAAATATATAATATAAAAGACTATAAAATTTTATAAAGTCATAAGAAAATTATACAAAATATAAAGAAATATAAAATTTGTAAAAAAATTTATAAAATTTATCGTACCAAAAGAAACATTTTATAATTTTTCTATAACTTTTATTGATTTTTATTTTTTATCATTTTTCGTCATATGTCATATTGTGTTGCGACACGTGATGACTTTAATTGAAAAAATTAGGTGGTGTTTTTTTGTGATTTTTATAAAATTTTAAAATTTTTAATTTTTTTACGATTTTTATAAAAAAATTCTAATTTTTAATTTTTTATTAAATTTTAATAATTTTCTAAAATTTATTATTTATATTATTTTTCTAATTTTTAATAAGAGTAGGGGCTTAATTGCTTTTTTGAAAAATTTTGAGGATCTTTTTTATGCATTTTGAAAGTTCAAGTATCCAATTGAGTGGAAAAAAAAAAGCAAGGGCTTAATTGCTTTTTTTGAAGAAGTTTGAGGGCCTTTTTGATGCATTTTAAAAGTTCAAGTGCTCAATTGAATGGAAAAAAGAAAAAGAAAGGACTTAATTGTTTTTTTTTTAAAGTTTGAGAGCTTTTTACACCCTTAAGCGAAAGATAAATTTACATCACAATTGAAGATTCATGTAACGCCTTGAATAATTTATTTCTATTTCTGTAAATCCTGTTACAAAATATGTATTTGCTTCCGTGGCTAAGTGTTCTGGGTAATTTTGTTATTTTTGATCAAAGCCTTATTCCTGTTGGGTGGGTTTATATTATATCGTATGTAAACTCACATAAGAATGAACCTGCTAGTTTGAGTGGTAAGGAGTTAGCTTGTTGGAGGTCTTATGTTTGAATCCTTGCGTGAGCGTGGGTGATAATTTATGCTCCGGTTACTTGAGAGAATTTGGGTGGAGTTAAAAGTCTAAGGTAGTTGGATAGGGTTAGTGGTCGAATTTAGTGGGATTCGGTTGTTGGTGGGGAGTTGAGGGGAAATAGTGATTTAATTATTTTATTTTTAATTTAATTTTATCATTATCCTTTTTCTTAAAAATCAATCATTGTGTTCATGTTCATTTTTTTTTCTGTTTTTCATACGTTCTTCTTGTTCTTTTTGCTTTTTTATCCTATTACCTTTCTAATCCAAACGAAATTCAAATGTTATTTGGTCATCTCTGTCATTGAGATTGGTGGTTGTTGTTTGGTAAGTACGTAGTTGGCTTAAGTTTCTTTATGGATTAGATGAATGGTTGGGGATTTTTTATGGTGTTGAAGGGTTTCCTTTTAATTTTTCTTAGTTTGTGTTTCTTGATATCTAGGTGTGAATTGTGTGTCAGTGGGTGCTAATCTGGCGGAGTGATTGTGTGGATCGCTATCTCGAGGGTAAGTGTTTCTATCGATTAAGCATAGTTTTGCTATTGGGTTTCGACATGTTAGGGTACTAAGTCGTATGCCTTCGAATTAGAAGAGTTCATGGGGATTAATTCGTTGAATTCTATTGATTTTAGGTACTGAAAATTTCATTAATTAGGCAGCTAATGAACCAGGTGTGTACCCCAAACATAAAAAATCAAGGTTCAGCAAAAGCCGAAAAATGGGCACTGTTGACGCCACACGAGTGTGTGCCCGACTGTATGGCTGGCCGTGTGCGAGACACAGTCGTGTAACTGACGAAGGTGTGGTCGTGCGCATGACATGGTCGTGTGACGATGTGAGTGTGGCCGTGTGGGCCGCACGGGCTAGGCCAGGTTGGGCATGTGGGCCCAGAATTCTAAAATTTTCCCTAGGGTCGCACGGGTCGTTCCAATCGACTGTGGGCCTACCGTAGGGTCGGTAAGGTCTAATCAAACCCCTTTTTCATGTGATCTGATATTCTGATAGTCTGATCTGAGTAGAAATTGATATGTATGTTTGACCGTACTGTTTAAGTATGTATGTTATCTGTATACGAGCATGTTAAGCATGTTAAATCTGTTAATTCTGTGTCTGTGTTTGGGGTGGAATTTGCATATATGGAGGAAGTGATTTGTACGGCGACCTTTCGTCTATAGTCTGGCAGCTTGGCTACATATTATTCTGTTACGTGTCTTATTGACACTATATGGTGCGTTGGGATGGGTGAATGTTTTTAACCCCACATGATGTGATGGGATGGTCGGAGATGGTGTGTAGACGATGAGAGTAGGCTTCTGTATATCTATTCTGCTTATTTAATTTTGATATATGTATCTGTAATGGACTTAGGTCCGAATCTATATCTGGCTGTATATGAAATTCTGTGTATATTGCATGTCGATTTCTATTGGATTACACACTGAGTTTACGAAAACTCACATTTGTTTGTCTGTTCTGTTCAGATAATCCACAGACATAGGCGGGTCGGTACGACAGAAGCTCAGCGGTGACCACTTGATGGGAGACTGTTTTTATTACTATAATTTAATGGTTTTTACTAAAATTCTGGTTTTCGTGAGAGTTTTGTAATTTTTTTACTCTCCGGACTTTCTAGACTATTTGGTTTAAATTTTTGGTTTGGATGCATTATGATTTTTAGACTACGACGATTTGACAAATTATTGATTTTACGCGAACAAATGTTGTTTTTTTGAAAACACGAGTGTGATTTTGATTTAAATGGTTTTTCAAACTTCCGCTGCGAAATGATTTGGTTAACCTGAAAGGATAGCATGTAACGGTCAGTAATAAGTTTGTATTAATCTTGGACATTTTATCGAATTATCATCGGTTTCAAAACCCTTCTTTGTAACACTCCCGGTTTTGGTTATAACGTCTATGCCGTGTTTGGGGTGTTACAATTCAACTATGAAAAACTTATAAAAACATGGAAAAGTAAGTAGAATAAAAACCCAAACGTAATGTTAGGGTGGAAGAATCAAACTTTGTTATAAACCACCACATGTTACAACCATGTCATGACATGTAGTAAAAAATATGATAAAAAATCAATAAAAGTTATTAATTTTTAATAAAAACTATAAAAACATTAAAAATTATAAAATACATTGAAATATAGAAAAAAAAATTATAAAGTTTTATAAAGTTGTAAGAAAATTATAAAAAATGTAAAGAAATATAAAATTCGTAAAAAAATTATAAAAATTATTGTACTAAAAGAAGTATTTTATAAGTTTTCTATAAATTTTATTAATTTTTATTTTTTATCATTTTTCGCCACATGTCACGTTGTGTTGCAACACATGATGGCTTTAACTAAAAAAAATTCGGGGGTCGTTAACTTTAATGGTCAACGGTTAAAGTTTAAAGTTAATGGTTAAAGGGTATTTTTGATGTATTTTATAATTTTTTTATGATTTTTATAAAATTTTACAATTTTTTATAATTTTTTTACGATTTTTATATTTTTTCTATTTTTAATAAATTTTAAATAGTTTTTATATTTTTATATTTTATTAAAATTTAATATTTTTTATAATTTTTTTACCCCATGTCATGCCGTGGTTGTGGTACAGGATGGCTTTAACTAAAAAAAAATTAAGGGCAATTAACTGTTAAAGTTAACAACCAAAGGGCCTTTTTGATGCATTTGACTGTTCAAGTGTCCAATTAAGTGAAAAAAAAAATTTAGGGGCTTAATTGTTTTTTTGAAAAAAATTGAGGGACTTTTTTATGCATTTTAAAAGTTCAAGTACCCAATTGAGTACAAAAAAATTCAAGGACTTAATTTTTTTCTTAAAAACTTTGAGAGCATTTTTTATACTTTTTAAAAGTTTAAGTACACAATTTAATGAAAAAAAAAAAACAGAAACTTAATTGCGTTTTCTAAAATAATTAAGGAGTTTTTACACCTTAAACCTAGTATATATATTTAATGTTTTAAACTAACATTTAATTTGAAATATTGAAAAAGTGAATTAGATATTTCTTTAATTTATTCCTAAAAATAATAATTTTAATAGTGTTCCACGTAATAAGAGAAAATACACATCAATGTTACATCACAAATTTTAAATTTTAAATATGTGGGCGTAAAAAAAATGAGCACCCACAAATTATGGAAAGAGAAGAAAAAAATAAACTACAATTAAATTATTATTATGTTATTTTCAAATAGTATTAAATAAATTTAATTAATTAAATTAAAATTTTTTTTAAAAGTAATTCTCATATATGGTATTCAATTTCATTTCTCTTTGAAAAAAATCTTTATATAATAGATTATTATTTGTTTTTATATTTTTATTAATTTTTTGTTTATTTCATATCTTCTACTTTAATTAACTTAAATTTTATTTTCTTACCAAATATTGCATAATTAAAAAATTAACTTAAAAGATTCTTTTTGAAATTGTTTAAAATTTTATATAAATGTTTAAAATATGTTAAAACATATCACAACTTATTTAAAACTCTAATAAAAAAATTACAAAATTATTGAGAATATTATATTTTAATTGATTATATATATATATATATATATATATATATATATATATATAATCAACCATGTATCGTTGTGTGGGTGTTAAAGTCAATTAGTGTAGCCTTCCATTGCAGGTTAGTGCAAAGAATAAATTAAGGAATATGCGGGGCTTTAATGCTTTATTAAGGCACCATTTGTATTTATTGATAAGATTAAGGTACCATTAGTTTTTTGTTTTTCTTTTGAAGGTTAATGCATAATTTAGGGTTTACATTTGAATTTTTTTTTATTTGGGTTAATTTTTGATATATTTTTAAAAATATTGAATTAAAAAAATTAAGATTCAATGTGAGAATAATTGTCAAATTTAGTGGCTGACTTGAAAAAAATATACAAGTCCCAATGTAGCAACAATTACCACGTTAATGCCCCAATGTGAGAATAATTGTCAAATTCAAAGACTAACTTAGACCCAAAAAAATGTTAAGCATCTAATATATGAGCAATTGCCAAGTTTAGGTTTGAATAGCACATTAACCCTTTTTTTTTTTTTAAAATTAACGTATCATTTATAAAATAATAGATGTTTCCAATTTAAACTTAGTTTAGGAATGTTTCTCAAAAGTATTTTTGGAGAGAAGTTAAAATTTTCAACTTTTGAAAAAAATACTTTTGAACCAATTTTTGACTTGGGAGTTACACTTTTCTTTCAAAAAAACTTGTTTAGAAGCAATTCTAAACTGACCCTTAATTGATCAATTGAGTAATTACAAGTATAAAACAAATACAAATTGCAAGCGTAAATATAAATATATGTTCGATTAATGATAAAATAAACTTAACTAAATATAAACATAATAAAACAAAATTATAAATGATGGGAGTTGAATTCCAACCTTCAAAATAAAAAATCTTTTAACTTTTGTCATCATTTTTAATTTTTAATTTTTAATTAAAAAGGTCAAAAGCCCCTTCGGAATTTATAACTATGTATTGGCAGGTCCGTACCATAATAATATTAAAAAATAAAAATTTAATAAACTAATAAGTCTGCTGTACTGCAAAATTAAAAAAATTCAAAAATTAAAATCCAAAATAGAAATGTTGATTGTGTTAACCAGCTTGCTATGCTGCCGTATGTGTCCAAACAACAAATTCGAGAGACCTACATATTATAAATGCATATGGTATGATTTTAATTTATATGTTCAAAATTCTGAAATTTCAACTTTCATCACTAATGCCAAATTTTCATAATTTGATCTTTTTTAAAGGGATAAATTTTAAAATTATGTACAAAGTTTAATTTAGTGCAGTTATACTTGTGAAACTTTGATTGTGATTTAAATATATACTTGAATTTTTAATTTTAATTTAATCATACACATTTAAAGAAATAAATACATCAATCTATTTTTATATTAGATAAATATAATTATTTATGTAATATATAAATATAAAATGATGTTATATCAATAATTGTATTAACAATATACGAAAATCGGATCAAATCAAAATTTCATGTATAAAATTATACAAAATTAAAATTTATGTATATTTTGAGATTTATCGTTTTTGGAATAGTGTAGGTAAAAAATTACTTTTAATGATTAATATAACTTAAGTATATTAATATATTAATATATATATATATATATATATATTATTTTTGATAAATCACAAATGGCCCACCATAAGTTCTTTATTCAGCTCGATGAGGTTTAGGTATTTTTCTTTAACTAACGGTGACGGTGACATGTCATGAAATGAATTTTTAAAATCTTGATTTGGTTAAAGTGGTTGAATTTCGTTTTAAGTCCCTCTAGAAAATTACCAGCAATTTTTATTTTTATCTCAGACCCCTGATAAAAAGATTTTGGCTTCACCCCAAGCTGAGTTGATAAATTTGCAATTAATATATATTCCATATTTTAAATTGTTTATATAATATGTTGACTTGAAAATAGTTGCTAAGTAATAAGCAAGGTATTATCAAAAGTGATTATGGAAGTTGGCACATGTTCAAGTACTACGGAAACACAAGAAATAGGGGACAATCAAGTTTGTTTATACAGTTCGGTTTTCTTATGTCTACAGAGCTTAGCTCAATGAGAAGTATCCACTATCTTCAAACACTTACAACTCGTGAACCTAAATCTATTACACTTCAATGGCAATTTCCTCACTCTTGCACCTTTTAAGACGAGTACACTCATCACTAAATTCTCCCATTGAGAACTTAGCTTGTAAAACTACAACACAAAAGTTTTACAATCAAATGCACTCTCACAAATAATGTTCCTCACTTGAACAGATTATATTCTCTCAATAATCAATACAATAACCTATACAAGTAAATTATATAGAGTTTTCAGGACTTGCTAACATATGAAGGTCTATCACAATCCCTACTAAACAACGTAAATACAAATATAATAATAACAATCAGGCTAAACATAAACTGTGGGCAGCTAAGTCTTCAATGTTTCAATCCGATCCAACTTCCTTGGCCTAAGGGATTTGATACACTCAATCCGATTCGATCCAACTTTCTAAAATAAGTTTCTCCAAGTGATGATTTTTATTGATGGACTTGATACAATCCATGATCTCAGCTTAGCCCAAAGATACGATTCAATAAATTGCCAGTCTCTTAAACATTGAAAGTTATTGTCCGTTGCAGTGGTGAAGGAAGTGAGCATTTCCTAAAGCACATCTCGATCATTCTATAGTTTTCAACATAATATTTTTAAATTAAACCATTAACTTTTAAAAAAACTAATTCACCCTTTTAAAACTACGTACTATCATTTAATTTCTCATAAAAAAACACATTTTTCGTTTAGCTAAAGTTTTTAAAATCAGACCATTGGTGAACCAGTCAGACCATCGTTGCTTGGTTTGACTAGTCTAATTAAATAAATCATTAAAAAATTCATAAAAAATTAAAAATAGAGAAAATCTGTTCAACCAATTTAACAACCAATTCAACCAATTCGTACTGATGCGCGGGTCAACTGGTCTAACCCTTCTAATTAGACTGAAAACCCCATAGATTCAGAGTCCAACAGACCTAGTTCAACCAACATTGCTTTTAACTATCATCATTTTCCAAAATAGAAAAAAGTGTCTATAAAATAATTTTTCACTCACATTACCCATCTTTGTTAGCGAAGACAATTATGCTTTATGTTCAAATCCCAAGATTCTTATGTGTACGCATTTTTTAAGATTTATAAAAAAAACAAAAAAAAACATAAATACTCTCAAAATAATACTTGTTGCTTTCTTTGTAAAATAAACGAATTTTTGATAATTTTACAACTGAATTGAGAGTTGGGACAGGATTGATGGATGACACCAACTTAATCAAAAGTTTTATGTTATATACAGTATAGATCCAATTGCACCAAACATCTATATAATTCAAATATAGTTGCATATATTATATCGGGATAAATATCAAAATTATACATGAACTTTGATTTTGTGTAATTTTATACATGAAATTTTGATTTGATTCAAAATTTTACAAATTATTAACTACATTATCGAATTCACACCATTTTACATTAATATGTTGCATACACAAACAATTATATTAATTCAATATGAAAATATATGCATGTATTCGTTTCTTTAAAAGTGTACAATTGAATCAAAATCAAGGGTTCATGTATACATATGAACCAACATTCAAGTTTCATTTGTATAATTGCACCAAATTAAAGTTCATGTATCAGATTGCATATTGAATTAAAATTTATATATAAATTTAATTTTAATCCTATTATATTTGAATAATTTGGTGCCATTTTGATAATTAAACCCTAGCATGAAATTAAGGGATTATAGGACAAGTCTAATGACATGAGCTAGTGACCAAGTTGTTTAAAAAACCAAAAAAATAAAAGAGAGAGGTTGAGATGCTTGAAATTGACTTAGAAAATATTGCAATTATCTTATCTTTGTGTTGCTTAAGAGATAAGCATGCTTTTGACTTTAAAAAAATTGTGCTATCATATAGTCGAAAATTAGTTGTTCACGGCACATGAGCCAAACGACAAATCCATAATTTAATTAAAATAAGATTCATTTATAGTTAAGGTTGATGATGAAAACTATTCAAAGTTCTTCCTTGACCTATAAATAAGAGGATAATGCGCTTCAACACACTCAAACTTAAATCCTTTTGCATTGGCAACAATGAACATACCGATTGAGCTAAGTTCATATATATATATATATACACATATAGGTAACGTTTGAGTTTCACTTATTGTTTTGCTGCCCTTCTGAACTTAGGCTTATTCATTTTATGGACCATTTATAGTTGCTCTTTTAATAACATGTTTTCCAAAGTTTGATTTTACGTTTCCTTTCAAAAGTGTGATATGTTTTGTTACTGCACTCAACACTTGTTAGTATTAAGGTAGTATATATATATGTGTGGAAGTTATTTTATATTTATATTTAATAAATTTTTATATATTTCAAATTCGTATTATAACCAACAAGTGTCGGATGTAACGATAAGGTACATTGTACTCTTAAGAGAATGACTTAGATTCAGACTTTAAAGACGATATTGTTAAAAAAGATAGTCACGAATTTTTAAAGAATTAGTCTCTATGGACAATAAAACGGATATGAAAAATACCTTAGTTTCACCTAAAAAGATGGTATTATATGAACCATATTAAATGGCATGTGGAATAAAGTTATGTAAAAAAATATTTTAAAAATAAAATGAAAGTTTTTCGAATGAAGGTGATTATTTATTTTCAAAATAAATGGTAAGTTTTTAATATAGAGGTTTATTAAAAATTTAAAAGTAAAAAGTATTCGTAGAATATAATTTTTGATAATTGAAGTATCTAGTCAATCTTTTTATTATAGGGATTAGATTAAATTATTTCTTTTACGATTTAATGGATCAATTTAGTTTCTGTACTATTAAAAGAATCAAATAAGATTAAATCTTATTAGAGTTAATGTTTACAGTTTAAAAAAGGAAAAACATTTTCTAACTGTCCATGACTTTAAGAGTTCCACGGGCAATTTCCGAGCACCATTTTTCTTTTTGGTTAAAATGTACCATAAGTTTATGTATTCTTTGTAAATTTGAAATTTAATCTTTGTATTTTGATTTTTAGAAATTTAGCCCCTCTACTTTTCAAATTTTAAAATTGAGGTCCAATTTTTAGCATTGTTAAAGTTATTTTGTTAAATTTAAATTCATTACAACGTTATTTTTTAGTTACACGGTTACCAAGTGAGAATTTTTATATTTCAATATGTCACACCAATAAATTTAATGTAAAAATTATAGCAATGTTAACAATTTGACCAAAATTTTGAAATTTGAAAAGTAGAGGGATTAAATTACTAAAAATAAAATATAGATATTAAATTCTAAATTTGTGAAGAAATACAAAGATTGATGGCATATTTTAACTCTTTTTTTTAATGCAATGTTAGGATTTATAGATAAATTTAGGATTTTAAGGTTGAGTGACGAGAGTTTAGGAATTTAGGGCTTAAGGTTTTAAGAGGTATGATTTATTGATTTAGATTTTATAGAATTTAGTATTTTAAGATTGAGGGATGAGAATTTAGGATTTAGGATTTAAGATTTTATAATTTTATATTAAATTAAATTTTATAATTATAATAATTTATACAAATTATTAAATTATAGAAATTTATTGTCTTAACTTGAATGGAACGGTGGTTAAGGTTCTTGTTCGACACCCGTTTGGCACACGGGTTCAAATCATGTTACGCCCATCCCCTAAGCCTAATATTGTATAAAAATAACTAAAAAAAAATCTATATTAGATCTTAATATCAAATATTAAAAAATTTGTTAAAATCATTAAGTGATGGATGTAGTGGTAAGAAACTTTTGCATTCTAAAAAAAGAATACACATTACGAATCCTTTAAAAAATTACGTGAAAAATAATTTTGCTTTTCAGTTTTAGAATCATAAAAGCCTTTTTTTATTATTAATCTCATTATAAGTTCTGATCATATCTGCTCGTTTTGACACAATGCCTAAAATTACTCATAGCCCCTTCCCAACCTATAAATAAGAGAAAAATGTCAAACTCAAATCCTCTTGCATTGACAATAATGTCCATGCCAATCGAGCTAAAACTTAACTAGCTAAAAACTTTAAAACTTTATAAATCATAAATTTTAAATAGTAAATGTAACTTTATTAAAATTTAGTCATATTTAATTTTTTTTTTTAAAATACAAAGACTAAATTAATTCGTTTAATAATAAAGAAACTAATTTATTGGTTTAATAATAAAAAATTGACTCAAATTAATCTTTGTATTATTAAATGCAACAAATCCAAACTATAATAGATTAATATTTAATGTTAAAAAAATGACATGACACTTTTTTATTTGTAATTCAACTAAAAATAATTTTATTTGTAAAATTGAGAAAAAATTTCAAAATTTTAACTTTCGTTGTAGATTCAAATTTTAATTTATTTAACTCATTTAATAATAAAAATACTAATGTGGCCTTATTCTTATAATGGACCAAAATTTGGGAAAGCCTTAATTTTGAAATCCTCAAATAATTGAAGAAAACCAATCAATGATTGATGGGGAAAACGGTGATTGTTTCTCTGTTCATTGTCTAATTTTTTAAAAGAGAAAGTCAACTGGTAGTGGCAGTTTTTTTTGTGAATTTTAGAATACAGAAATTTTGATTATGGTGTGTAAAACTGAAAATCATGCATGACACAACTTGATTTGATTATGGAAGATAATCAAATGAATTTGAATTTTGATTTAATAATAAAAAAGTCGATAATTCGAATCGGTTTAACTCGGATATAAATTCATTCAACCCTAATTTGATTTAAATCCAAAAACATTCAAAATAGAAATGATATGAATTTCAAACAATTAAAACTAATAATTCGAAATGATCTTGAATCTATAATGATCTAATAAAAAAAATTTAAAATTTTAAGGTTGAATGATTCGAACTCAAAATGATCCAAGTCTAAATTGAGCTAAAATGATTCTAAATTTTTAAAATCTAAATCAAATTGATCAATAGAGTATTCATTTAATATAATAATATAAGAGTGTCAATTGTTACAATATAATATGGGTCCAAATGAGAATACTCAGTAAAAGTATTATGAAGACCTTTATATTAGGAATGAGATTGTATTTTGTTGTCTTTACTTAAAAATAAACAAATTAATTTATGCACATCTGCATGAGATACATATGGCTCGCCAGCTGCAATTGTCTGGCTATTTCTTTAGCTCTGTCAATTTCTAGTAGTAGAAGTAGATTGAATTTTTTACAGAAAAAGTAAATTTACTCTTTAATTTAATATACTATAATTAATTGATCTATTTTTTAAAATAAAAAATTATAATTTAATTACTAATACAGATACCTCTATAATATTTTTGCCCAATTACCTGGATAAAAGAAAATGAGAAGGCATACATTAAACCGTGCCAATCTAAGTGACCCGTCAAACAAATGGAAAGTGAAGGTCACTTTCATTCCCACTTGACCCGCCTATACTTTGTCTGCAACTGCATTACTCAGGATTTTGTATTCAATATGAACCCTTTTTTTTTTTTTTATGTTCATCTTTCTTACAATTATTTTAATATTTATTTATACTTCTTTTGTTAATATCCTGTAATAAAAAAATCAGTGAAAAAAAGTACTGACTAAACATTGGTCTGCACCTCACCAAATCTACCTATTAAGCATCTTTCAAAGCAGGCTTTATATATTTGTATCCTTTCTTCTCCTTCCTTCAACACCCCCATAATATACAGTGCATCAAAAATCATTTCAAGCACAAAGGAAACCAAAAAAAGAAAAAACAAGAAACCCTTTGTTATAATCTTATTTCTTTTTATGCTTCAGCTGTTTACAGAACCTAGAACCATGTAATTTGGTTCTGTCTTCAATCTTTGTGTTCATTATCTTTTGCTATAGCTTTTTTTATCTGCAGATTTTATCTCTCTCAACTCATGTAAATTGCATATACATATATACATATATATATAGCAGTTTAGGATCAAAGGAAGAGAGAGAATTAAACGCCAACCATTTAGTGGTTTAGCTAGCAAAAGAAACTAACCATGGAAGAGACCTTTGTGCCTCTCAGAGGTATCAAAAATGATCTCAGAGGAAGATTATTGTGTTACAAGCAAGACTGGACTAGTGGTTTTAAAGCAGGCTTCAGGTACATACATACATATAGATATATAAATATTCAAAACATTATTAAGCTTTGTATTTATAGGCTTTTCCCTATATCATTTACAGGATTCTAGCTCCCACCACTTACATTTTCTTTGCTTCTGCAATTCCTGTCATTTCATTTGGTGAACAACTTGAGAGAAATACAGGTATTATATGATTTTAAATCTTTTATATATATGTATGTGTATTTATATATGAGGCACCTGATCCACCATGTTTTTATCTGCAGATGGAGTTCTCACAGCAGTTCAAACCTTAGCATCCACTGCAATTTGTGGGATCATACATTCAATAATAGGTGGTCAACCATTGTTAATACTAGGAGTTGCTGAACCAACTGTCATTATGTATACATTCATGTTTGACTTTGTTAAAGACAGATCGGACTTGGGTCGGGACCGGTTTCTAGCCTGGACTGGATGGTGGGCTTTGTACCTCAGCTTTTTTGATCAAATAAGTTTGTTTATTATATTTTGTTGGGGGCTGCTATAATTTGATATAGTTGCCTGGCTTTTTTGTTTAATTTTGTAGGGTATGTGTATGGACTGCAGGGTTGCTGTTCTTACTATCAATCTTGGGAGCTTGTTCCATTATCAACCGGTTTACTCGTGTCGCCGGAGAATTGTTTGGTCTGCTTATAGCTATGTTGTTTATGCAGCAAGCTATCAAAGTAAGATCAATATTGGTATATAACATGATGAAAACTTTTATTGAATGTCATAAATTAGGCTTTATAATGGTAAATTTGAATTGCAGGGCCTTGTGGAAGAGTTCCGAATTCCGCACAATGAAAATCCGAACTTGACACAGTTTATACCTTCATGGAGGTTTGCTAATGGCATGTTTGCTTTGGTACTGTCATTTGGCCTTCTTTTCACCGCGTTACAAAGCCGAAAAGCGAGGTCATGGCGCTATGGAACGGGTTGGCTTAGAAGCTTTATAGCAGACTATGGTGTACCACTTATGGTACTAATTTGGACAGGAGTCTCCTATATACCCGCCGGAGATGTTCCGAAAGGTATCCCACGTCGTCTCTTCAGTCCAAATCCTTGGTCCCCCGGCGCTTACGAAAATTGGACAGTCATCAAGGCATGTTTAACTAAGTACACTTACCAATCAATACTATATATGTGCTCTTGTCTCCTTGCAGGACTAACAAAAACATGTAAAAAAAAAACTGACAGGACATGCTGGATGTTCCGGTGGTCTACATTATCGGAGCCTTCATTCCAGCCACAATGATTGCAGTGCTTTATTACTTTGACCATAGTGTAGCATCTCAACTAGCTCAACAGAAAGAGTTTAATTTGAGAAAACCATCTTGTTATCATTATGATTTACTCCTTTTAGGATTCTTGGTATGTATTAAGTTCCCTCTATGTCTCCAAATTTCGCCTTTCCGCTCAAATCCTTAACAAGAATTTCGGGTGTTTGTTCGGTGGCAGACATTGTTATGCGGTCTCATTGGCGTCCCTCCGGCAAATGGGGTCATTCCACAATCTCCAATGCATACCAAGAGCTTGGCTACTCTCAAGCACCAGGTAATTAAATTCATTAAATTCTGCGTTTCATTCTTATGATTATCACAATGTTTTGCTGATAGTGATTTATGGTTATCCCGCAGCTGCTTCGTAACCGGCTGGTCACAACAGCACGCAAAAGCATAAGCAAGAATGCTAGTTTAGGACAATTGTATGGAAACATGCAAGAAGCCTATCAACAAATGCAGACCCCTTTATTTTACCAAGAACCTTCAACTAGAGTAAGATATTATTTAATTTCCATAATCCTATAAAAAGATATCATACTTTAAAAAATTCAGGGAGACAGTTGTGAATATAAAAATCCATTAATACTTTTAAAATGTTCACTAGCATGCTTGCTGCCATAATCATGCACGTTATTTTATGATTAATTAATGAAATAATTTTTATCTTAAGCAGGGACTAAATGAACTAAAAGAATCAACAGTTCAAGCTGCAACGTGTTCAGGCAACATTGATGCCCCACTCGACGAGACTTTATTCGATATCGAGAAAGAGATTGATGATTTATTGCCTGTCGAAGTAAAAGAACAGCGTCTAAGTAACTTGTTACAAGCTACCATGGTAGGCGGTTGTGTTGCAGCAATGCCTATACTTAAAAAGATCCCAACTTCGGTCCTATGGGGTTACTTTGCCTTCATGGCTATCGAAAGCTTACCGGGAAATCAATTTTGGGAAAGGATCTTATTGCTCTTCACGGCACCGAGTAGAAGATACAAGTAAGATAATTCATTAACTCATCTCTGTTATTTGCTTTTATTCGAGTTGAAATCGAAAGTTTCCTTTATAACCAAGAAAGGTTTCGGTTTCTTGCAGAGTTCTTAAGCAGAAACATGCAACATTTGTGGAGACTGTTCCATTCAAGACAATTGCGATATTCACCGTTTTTCAAACTATTTATTTACTTATATGTTTCGGGTTAACTTGGGTACCGATAGCCGGCGTTATGTTTCCTTTGATGATCATGCTTTTAGTCCCAGTTAGACAATACTTGTTGCCCAAGTTTTTCAAAGGGGCACATCTTTACGATTTGGACGCCGCCGAGTATGAAGAGGCACCTGCTTTGCCATTTAATCTTGCCACGGTATGATCACTTCTCCAACAATCAGAACATTCAGGTTCCAATTTAATCATATCTAATTTCAGTAACATCTTTTTATGTTTTGAAAATACAGGAAACAGAGTTGGGACATGGAGCATCATATGAAGGGGAAGGTGAGATATTCGACGAAGTTATTACTCGAAGCCGAGGTGAATTCAGGCATACATCCAGTCCTAAAATCACAAGCTCCACTTCTACACCAGCAAACGACCCTAGAAGCCATCTAAGCCCATGCCTCTCGTCCAGTCCACATCTCGGCGAACTAAGAGGAGAAAGAAGCCCTCGGGCAAGAGGAAATGAACCGCACAGTCCAATGACCGGAATAGGGAGGAGCCCTCTTAACGCGTCACCGAGTTAATACGGAATGTTGTCGAATATTAAAAGTGGTTTGGTCATTTTCTCGAGTCCTTATCTTGTGTGTTAAATGGTTCGCTTAGGTGCTTTGTAAAATGTTCTCTTCCAATTTCCTTTGTAACAACAGATTTCATTTACTTTTCTTGCAAGAAATATACATAACAGTATTTTTTTTCCCCCCCCTAAAGTGTGTGATATTAGTTACAAAATACACATAAATTGCATTAAATTAACAACCATGTATTTTCACTACAATAACATGTTGCAGCTCATAAATACCATACAATTATGGCAAAAGTAGTATGGAGGACCCTATATTAGGAGTCAGATTACATTTTACTTCATTTATTCAATAAATGGGTAAATTAGTCCTTTTTACTATTAAAAACTGGAGCTGCTGACCAAATAACTGGACAATTTCACGTGACGTGCCATGTGTACCTTATTCTGATGTATAAGGACTAATTTTTAACAGTAGAACTGAATAGAATCTTTAGCACAAGAGCCGATTTGCTCTTTGATTTAATATATAGAGATTAAGTTGTCTTTTTTTTTTTTTTTAGTAAAAAGAACAAAATGCAATCCGACTTTTAGTATAAGTGTCTCCATAATACTTATACTCTCGAAGAATCTTGGTTTCCTTGAATTGTAAGCAAACATGAAAAAAAAAACAACAGAGGGGTCAACTCTCAAATACTATCATGAAAGCATGAAAACCAAAATTACAAAAGGAAAAAAGCAATGACCATAATTCATTGTTATAGATTTGAGGTCCTACATTCTCAATTACAGGGAAGAAATATGGCGAATGCTAAATGTGGTCTACAACATACCCCTTTTTGTCACCAATGAATTAGTGAATGATGTAATCGTATTTATCATAATTGCGGACATAATATAAATTTAAAAACAGCGAAATTATAAGTATATGTACTGATGCATGGCTACATCAAATACTATTATCAACCAAATCATGGGATTAAATATACTATTTGGTACTTATATTTAGATTAAATGTTAAATTTGGTATATGAATTTTTTTCAAATTAAGATTTAAATTTTTTTTTCTTCCCGTATAAATATTTGAATTTGACTTCAACATTCAATTTGATACTCGAGTTTTTCTCTTGTCTCGATTAAATACCTATGATTTTTTTTTTTACTAGAGCACACATGCAATTATTTGCTCAACTAAATGATGTTGTTTGATTTGAGGACGAAATTGAGCATAACCCTAAGTCAAATCAGAAAAGGAAATAACAGATATAGTTAAAACCCCAGAAAGAAAAGCAACTAACAAGATAAAACTGACCATGAAGATGAACAATTACAAAGAGCAGAAATCAAAGGGAAAGATTGAGATCCAAATCTTGATGTTGATTTGTTTTGTTTCTCTCATGTTCATCATTGTTGTTCTTGGAAGAAGAAGCAGGGAGAAGGGATGTAGCTGCAGTGGTGGTGGTATTATTATTTGGTGGAACCTCGGCAGCAAAGTCTTCCCATTGAAAAGAAGGGGTCCAAGTTGATTTCATGGCTACTTTCTCCTTTGTATCTTGAGACCCAATCATCATCTGGTTATGATGAGCATCTCTAACATTTCTTACCAATGTGAAAAAAGCATTCATCTCTTCTTCATCATCATCATAATCATCTTTTTTATTATGCTCAACTGGTGGGGTCTCCTTTGTTTTTGCTTCCATGTATTTCCTCTTCATCAAACCCTTTTATGTTTTGTGATTGTTTTACAATTTGTTTTTTAAGAACACTTGGATTTGTACTTAAAATGAAGGAATTGTTAAAGAAGAAAGACAATAATTAAAAAAAAAAAAAAAAGGAGATTATGGGAATCAAGAAGATTATGTTCTTATAAGAAATTACTAATTGGTCCTTTGAAATTTCCACTACAACCACCTTCAGCTTGGACTTGTTTATATAATTTGGTAATTTTAATTGAAACCTATAGAATCAAATGACTTAATCCTACATGTCGTGTTTTAACTTTGGAATATGGACTTAGGATAATATATCATTTGATACTTAAATTTAACATTAATGTTCAACTTGGTACTTGAGTGTTTTTTTGGTTCCAATTTGATACTTGAATTTGACTTCAATGTATTAGTAAAACAATAGCTTTAATGTTCAATTTGGTACCTAAACTAAACGGCGGCATGCGGCTTAATGAATATTTAACACGTGTGCTCTAGTAAAAAAAACATATGTACTTAATTGAGATAAAAAAAAACTTAAATATCAAATTAAATATTGAAACCAAACTTATGTACTTAATTGAAAAAAAAAACTTAAATAACTAAATAAAACATAACATAAGTCCTTCGAGTATTAGTTCGCAGAGTATAACTCAAAAAAAGAATTGAATACTTCTAAGTCCTCTAAGATTTTGTCAACTTCAACATCTTCAAACAAAAAATATATATATGTTAAAGTATTTAGGATGTCCCTGTTTTATAGGGATTAGATCAAATTAATCCCTCTATTATTAAATAGATCTATTTAATCTTGATACTATTAAAAAGTATGAATTCTGTTAAACCGTAAATACTCTTTTCTAATTTGACTTTATTTAGCTCTTTTTAATAGTATAAGAACTAAATTGATTTATTTAATAATATAGAGACTAATTTGATGTAAACCTATAATATGGGGACTTTCCAAGCAAATTCACCAAAAAAATAGATTCAAATCAGTCAGTGACACGTAAGGTCTTCAAATGACCATTTTTAATTAGGGATTCAAAGATTAAGTGGAAGATTATGAATATATAAAATAAAAAATAAGATATAAAATACAAAGAATATTATTCTCCATTCTCTTTGCAAATCACTCCATTGATTTGAGCAGGGCGTAGCTAGGGGCTTGTAGGGATGATTTTGACTTTTTAAAATTTAAAATTTAGTAAAGATAAAAAATTTTATTTTATCTTTTAAAAATTATAAATATATAAACTATTAAAATGATGAGATTATATTTTCAGTATCATAAAAATTACAATTTAATTTTGAGCCCGTTAAAGGAATTTCTGACTTCTGTCTCTATGTTAATGATTATATATTTTTATACATTTGAATATGTTAAAATTAAATGGGCCAACCGACCAGAGCTCAAGAACAATAATTTCTTGAGGGACCCAAATCAAATACAGGTCCTAATATCTGTTGTTGGACTGCATGGAACTACACTTGGGCTTACTGTTACATGAAAACCTGATTTACAACTTTTATGAGATAGCTTTAGGATTGTAATTTAGAAATTAGTGCTTTTATGTTATTTGAGTTTGATTAGAAAAATTTTAAATTTGATTTGGTATTTATGAAATCAAATTTGAGCATTGTAACACCTGTTTTGAATTAAAGATAGTAATAGGACGCGGCAGGTCTAATTTTTGCTCGCCCCAACCTCAACTCGATGTATTACTCATATGCCTCGAATCTAAACTCAAATTTAACCCAATTAGATATGCAAAATTTTCACATTTTAATACAATTTTTTTTTATCTAAGATAGTGTTGTTATGTATGAAATATAATTTTATTATTTTTCTCATTAAATTGTCTTTATATTTTATTTATGCTACACTTTCAAACTATGGATTAATTAAGAAAGATGAAGAAGTTATGAAGATTAAAAAGAAAATAAGTAAAAAGGCTTAAATTAAGAGCAGTGGCGGAGCTAGGGCTGGCAGGGGCACACTTCCCTTAAAATGGAAATTTTTTTATTTAGATGTTTTATAATTTATAAATTTTAAATTAGTAATGGTAAGATTACACTTTGGCCCTCCAAAAATGATAAAATTTTAATTTAATCCTTTAAAATTATAAAGATATAAACTATTAAAATTGTAAAATTACGTTCTTACTATTATAAAAATAAATAATTTAATTTTGGTCCCTCAAAAAAAAGTTTTTGGCTCTGCCACTGCTCGAGAGAAGAATATAGAGGTGCGTGGCACAAATAACAGAAATGGGGATATAATATTAATATATTATAAATAAGAGTAATTTTGTAATTATCTCAAGCCAGGGTAGGGTGGCTTTTCTCTAAACCCGACGTTGGCTTCACTTGATCACTATAAAAAAAATACTTGACTTGATCTACCCCGAACCCAATTTCAAAATTAAAAAATTCAAGCCTATCAAGTCAGGTCAAGTCAGAACCCGTCGAATATAGTTTTTTTTTTCATCCTTAATTAGAACAATTCATAAACTTAATCGAGCTTTTCATTTTATATATTTTTACTACTATTATTATATAAAAAGACTTTAAGTATGAATGAGCTGGAGTTTAAGTGTGATTAAACTTTGTATTCGAGTTTGAGATAGACAAAATTACTTTATCTTAAAAATTAACATTCAATCGAGCTTGAATCAAATATCAAACTTTAATTTTCAAGTCCAACTCAAACTCGAACTTCCTACTGTAGCGACGTAAAAGTTTGGTTTCGGGTCGCTAAATGTGGTGATTTATTAGAAAATTGGAAATTAAAATTTGGTTTTAAAATAAACCGGGAGTCGCCACCGATCCTTTTTCCTAGGTGTGATCGGACACCTATTAGATTCATTTTTTAAAACAAAAGGAAGGCTGAGTTTAGGTCTACTTTAAAGTCCAAAGAAAAATTAGGGTTCGGGAGTCGGTTACGCGCGAGGAAGGTATTAGCACCCTCGCGACGCCCAAAGATTGGTATCTCATAAACACGTGTTGTCTCAATTTTCAAAAATAAGAGTTTAATGCGAAACTTAGTTGTGATCCGATTAAAGACAAGAAATTTCAGTTTATTTCAGTTTTTGAGAAGGGTATATCGCTTTAACACGAGTCAATTGACATTCACCCAACATAGCGATGAACTCGATGACTTAATGTTAAATCGATATATTGCCTTATGTATTGAAATGAATAAAACACGAATAAATATTTTAAAATGATGAACAACGGGGAAATATATGAAAATGGGCGGGGAGCGAAATATAATAGTCGGAAATACATACAACAAGAATATTACAATGACAATGCGTGATATTAAACATAATAAGAATTAAACACGAAATAAAAATAGCGAACATTTATAAATACATAATAATGATATTAAGAATATGTATGAAAATATGTGTATACAATAATAGTGTGTAAGGTGGCAGAAAATATAATATTAAAAATATTAATAATACCACATATACCTATACGTATATATATTAAAGATATGTAATAATAATAATATTGAAATATGAGTATAATATATATAGGGAGAATGTAGTGCTTAAAATATATACATAGTATATCATTAAAAATGTACTCATAAGATAGTTCCTAGACCTAAATAATATAGTGTAAATATATATAATGTAATAAATAAAAATATATATGTATGTAACTATCTGTGCATAAGATTGTATGAAAATATATAACTTCGATATTGAAATACACATAATATATGTGAACATGATATATTAAAATGTACATACATAACGTATAATAATACATACATAATATAGTATTAAGATAAAATAATAAATTATAATAGTGAGGATAATAAATGTGATGATATATAATGACATATACAAATAATATCGTATGTACAAAGCGTATGTATACATAATATATAAAAATACAATACTAAAGATATATATGTAATGTATATTAGGAATATTATAATCATAAAAAATGTATTTACATGCTAATAATAATAATAAAGGATGTATGTACACGATAAAGAATATATATACGTGAAAATATATTAAAGATAGTAGATAATTATGTACATGAAATAATATATATCAAAAATATAAATAAATTATGATATTGAAAGTAAAACATATACATAATATATTAAATGTGTATACATGTTACAAATATTTATTTGCATAGATAAACATAAACTAACACATAATAATAATGATAATAATAATAATAATGATAATAATAATAATAATAATAATAATAATAATAATGTTGATAGTATAAAAATAATAATAGTATTTAATGTGGAGATAATAATAACAACAAAAAAAGGACTAAAATCGAATGAAAAACAACATCGTGGGGTCAATTTAAAAAGGAAATAAAGAGGAGGGATCAAAATATGAGGCGCGCGCAACCTGGAGGGACCAAATCGGTTAATAAACCAGCCTTCTAGAATGCAACGCAGTGAGAGGGATTGATTTGAAATCGATGAAAAATTACAGGGCTTAATTAAAAACGAAAAGAAGACTTGATTGCACAATATCAGAAAGGCGGAAGGGCCAAACTTGCAATTTGCCCTTCTGTCTGAAAACACGCGGATCTTCAGGTGGATCGGGTCGGGTCGGTCCGACCCAGGGCAAAACGACGCCGTTTTATGCCCTGGGTTTCTAATGCAGAACGACGTCGTTCTATACTGTTATAAAAGGCAAAAATTTTGTAAAAAAAATCATTTCTTCTTTCTTTCTTTTCACAAAAACCCCTCTCTCTCTCAGTCCTCTCACTGAGATTTCCATGCGAGGCTCCGAGTGCTGTTCCCTACGCTGTGTATTGCCATTGTCATGCATGCCACACACGCTGATGGCGGAATTCCCAAAGGTAAAAATCTTTCTTTTTTATTTATTTATTTATTTATTTTATTTATGGTTATGATACATGCATGTATATACATATAAATCAGTAAATCCGAGAAGAGAAAAAAATAAAAAAATAAAATGAAATAATATAGGTAACAAAATCACCTTGGATATTTTCTTTTAGATTTTGGTACCTTTGATCTACTGATTTGGTATATTCTCCTCCTTTTGGTATTGTTAAAATCTCTGTTATGTATTTAAGTCTATTGATGTAAAAATGCCGAATCCCCTACAATGGTTTCCCTTTCTTTTTTCACTCCAAAAAACCCCCCTTTACAATGTATTTTCATCGGCTTTTATAGCCAATCTTTTTACCAGTTGTTTTTCAGGCTTTTTGCTTTCTGTCTAGTCTCTTAATGTGTTGCAGGGACCTTGGGCGGTGCTGAGGTATTGTGGGCGGTGGTAGCAGGCAGGAGGTGGCAGATGGATGGGACAGAGGCGGCACAACTAGGGTTTTTTTTTTAGTCTACTGATTTTAGGTTGTATTTGGGCTGGTTTGGGGTTTTAATTTTGGGCTTGTAGTTTTAGTGGATATTAGGCTAGGGTCTGTTGGGTTAGCTGGTTATGTTTGGGTTTTTTTTTGGGGTGGGTTGATTTAATGGGTTTGTAGTGGGTCTTGGGTAGCTGGGCTCCGGGTTTAGATATGGCCCAAAATTGGCCTGCTACACCTACTACTATTCATCATCACATTAGTGATGGAAATTTCGTCATTGAAATAGGAAGGAACCCTCCTATTTCATTGTCAAGTTTATCTTTGTTCCAGGACGTCCTTCTTATTCTTTGGCTGGGCGAATTTGGAAATTGAACAATATTATTGTCAGTTGTCAATTGTGTACTTATCCCTTTTTTTATTCTATAGATTTCACACTAAAAAATTATGTATATTTAAAATATCTCTTATCTTTGCATTGAATTTCTGTTCAATCGATATTTTATTATTGTGGTTACGAATAATTGTATAAAAAGTTATTTGTACACCCAAAACAATTATAATCAAACATCAATTTACTAAAATCGAAATAATTAAATCCAACTTTTTCGGTGAATATTTTGATTTTAATTTTTTTTTTAAATTTATTTATAAAAAAGATTACCATTGTAATTTAATATATTGATTCTTCTTTCATTCTTCTCTATTTTTAGAATTGGATCAGACCATCCACTTAAATCAAGATTTAGTTAGAGTATCGAGTTGGAATAAAGGGTTCGACTGGTCAACCCGTGAATCAATTGAATCAGCCGGTCAAACTGAGTTTAATTATCTTACAAGCATATTTACCTGCTTGAATTTCTTGTTTTAGAAGCAGCAAGTGACCGAAATATATAAATCTCAAAGCCCTGTGCCTTTCACCATCCTAGCAGGCAATACTTTAGGTTTTAGGTTTAGTTTTTTTTCTTTTTAAATTAGATTAATTGATTTAATTTGTAAGTTTTAACTTATTTTAATTTTTCGGTTGGGTTACTTGTAATATTTTTCAAACCGGATTAGTGGTCGAACTGGTCAAGTCACCAATTCGTCAATCCAACCAGTTCAACTAGAAATTATTAAAAAATCAAAAAATTAAAAGAATTTTAAAAATTTAGGTTCAACCACCGATTCAACTGGTTTTTTAACTTGTTCAATTATTTTGTACCGATTCTCAATCTAGTCGGTTCAAATTCACTTTTCAGGATGGTACTTTAGCCGGTTTCCAATCCGACCAATCGGTTCGGCCCAATTCCAACAATATTGGTTATTTGAGTATTTAATATTAGGGTAATTCGTTTTATATTTGGAATTTAGTTGGGTTGTTGGGCTTTATGTGGGCGTTAGGTATTTGATTATTTGGAATCGGGTTTGGAAATGAGTTCATGGTTTATTAATCACAAAATTAATTCACTTTTTTGAAAATTCAAAATAAAAAAAATTAAATAAGCTGTCAAAACCAATTCTTTATATAAAATAAATCGAAAATTTGATTAAATCCAATTTATTTCAGTTAAATCAATTGATTGATTTCGATTTATTTGGTTAATCAACTTTTTACGTACCATTAACTGAATCTTATTATTATAAGGTTAATTTGATAGCTTAACCCTAACATTATTATTGTGGTTAAAAAATATTTTTTAATTATTATGCTATTCAAAGTAGTTAATACTTCATCCAATTAACTCAGAAATTTAATTAATATTTTTTATTTTAAATATTTTACATTATCAAATTATTATTTTACTTTTTAACAAATTATTAAATCTTAATTTAATTTAAGCTCAAGTATATGAATTTAGTTATGAAATTTGTTTTCAACAAACTCAAAGAGATCAAATTTAAAAAATAATGTTTGATGAAATTCAAATTTGATTTTCTTTTCATTATTGTCCATTGTTTTTAGAATTAAATTGGTTTGGCCAGTTAAATTAAAAATTGATCGATGTCGAGATAAGGGGTTAAACCGATTAATCTTTGAACAAATTAAATCAGCGATGGAACTGGATTAAAAACCAATTAAACCGATTTGATCTATTTTTAAATATATTTTTAATAATTTATTCAATTATATTGAAAATCAATAATTTAACTGATACCACTACGAATCTAATTTTGAAAATCTCTTAGCGTAAGAAGCAACGTTCCTATTTCGTTTTCAAGGTTCCAGCTTCTTTAGTGGCGAATTAAGAAATGACACAATAAGGTTAGGATGAAGTGGGCCCATTATTGGAATCTCAAGGCACATAAATAGGGGGACATCACCAGTTGTGTCTCTATCAAATTAACTCCCACTATATTGGGTTATTGACATTTCCACCCAAATACATTTATCAAATCTAATTTGGTGGTGTAAATTTGTAAAATTCCAAATGGAAATGCACAAAGAAACTTATTTAGTAAAAATATTATTTATTATGTTACAATAGTGTTGAGATGTTGGTTAATTGTTCTGTGAGTTGCAATTAGAGATATAATTGAAATTGGAAAATAAATAAATAAATATATATATATATATATGTAAATTTGTCAAGCAATTTAAAATCTTAGGTTTTGTCTAGAGACCTGTAAAGTATAAATCAACTGCATAAGATATATCCTTTTCACCAAGAGCAAACGCTTGGTTAGAGATATTGTATAATTATGTGTAGAAATCAAATAAGGTTTCATTTTCTACTATTCTTAGAGTGTCAAATCTGGCCATTAATATCTAAAGTTTGGATTATTCAACACTTGAGGTCCTTTCATTTATTGTCTCAAATATGGTTCAAGTGTCACAAGTAGAGCTGATCATGGGCTGGGTGGCCCGGCCCGGCTCGAAGGCCCGCCCGAAAAATGGGAGGGTTTGGGTAAAAATATAGGCCCGAAAAATGGGCTTGGGCAAAAAAAACGAGGCCCGTTTAGAAAATAGGCCGGGCTCGGGTAAGAGTTTTTTGGCCTGGGCCCGGCCCGAATTATATATTAATATATATTTTTTATTTTATTTTTAATTATTTTAAATTTTTAATGTAATTATTTTTTATTATATTGTTAATTTGTGTATTGTTTTAAGAATTGTTTTAGTATTATTTTTATTTGTTTTAATATTTATTTTTATGTTTTTAAATATATTTGATTTATTATATTTTTAAATTTTTTTATTTAATGAAATAAGAAAAAAAATTAATATGGGTCGGGTCGGGCTGGGCAGCTCGAACTTAGTAATTTTATTTCGGGCCGGGCTTGGGCAAAATTTTAGGCCCATATTTCGGGCCGGGCCGGGCCCGGGCCTAGTAGAAGGGCCTAAAATTTTGTTTGAGCCCGGCCCGAACCCGGCCCGGCCCGGCCCATGATCATCTCTAGTCACAAGCAATTTGTATTTTGAAATTCTTCTAAACTCATGGGGGTCCACACCATTGAAGATGACATTAAGAGTTTTGAAATTCGCATTACTTAGTTAATGCTCCTCCATGGTCCAAATGATCTTTAGCTAAGGGTGGATTTGGATGAGTGGTGTGTTTATCTGCGGTTAGTGTAAAAACAATGATGGCGGTGAGATTAGATACTGTAGCGATACTGTAACATGAGACAAAAAGTAGGCTAAATGCACTGTACTGCATCCCACCGCCCATCTAAACTCACCCTAAGGTATCCTTATACTATTAACATCAACAGTTGGTGGCTCTTAATGATTAAGTACCGCTCTCTATGTCTTCTCATCTAGAGACTTTAGAAATGCTCTCATACTTGCTTTCTAGTAGGCGTAGTTGGAGTCATCGAGCATAAGGGATTAGAGACCGAATTACCTTTCATATTTTAGGGTTGTACCTTAATATTATTAGTGGTTGAAAATGCTTTTGAAGAAAAAAAAAAAAAGAACTTTTCAATTATTTGCGGGGCTTATGTTATTCAAAATAGTTAATACTCCATTCAATTAACTCATAAATTTATTTTTTAAAATTTTGATATATATTTCAAATATATTACATTGTCATACTATTGTTTTACTTTTTATACAAATTATTTAATCTAATTTAAGCTCAAGTATAAGAATTCAATAATGCACCTGATTTGAGTAAACTTAAATAACTAATTTATATTTATGAGTCATCAAATTTAAAAAATAATGTTAGATTGAGTTCGAATTTGATTTTTTCACTATTTTTCATTGTTTTTAGAATTAAACTGAAATGATGAATTGGATCAAGGTACCGGTTTGGAATAAGAAGTTAGATTGGTTGACTTGCAAATAGGTTGACTTGATTGAATTGATAATTGAATTTGCGCTAAAAATCGATTGAACTGATTTTATCTATTTTTAATTGATTTTGCACTAAAAATAATTTAATCATGATCCAATCGATTTAATCACCAATCCAATTTTGAAAACGTTGAGAAGGAACCTTCCTATTTCTTTTTCAAGTTTCTAGCGTCATTGACTAGGCCAATTAAGAAATTACAAATAAGGTTATTGGTTGTGTCTCTATCAAATTAACTCCCACTATAGTGAGTTACTGACTTTTCCACCCAAATACGTTTACCAAATGGAAATGGTAGGAGATTAATATGCACAAATAAATTTAATTAGAAAAAATTCTTTATTCTTATTTTCCAATAGTATTGAATTTTTGGTCAATTGTATCTTGAGTTATAGTTATAGATATAATTGAAATTGGAAAATAAAAAAAATTACGTAGTTTAAAATCTCTTTCCATGACAACGAGATCTTATCTAGAAAGTAATTCACTATAAATCAATCACACAAAACGTGTACTCCTTACCAAGACCAAATGTTTGGTTAGAGATATAGCATAGTTTTGCATAGAAATTAAATAAGGTTTCATCTTCTAAATTCTGAGAGAGTCAAACTTGATCAATAATATTTGAAGCTCGGATTGTTTCATACTAGAGGCTCCCTAATGTGTTGTCTCAAGTATGGTCCAAACTTCACAAGTAGTTTATATTTTCATATTCTGTAAGCTCATGGGGATCCACACCATTGAAGATGTCATTAAGAGCTTTGAAATTCACATGAGTCAGTTTATCCTCCTCTATAGCCCAAATGATCTGCGGCTTGGGCGTCCCTACACCATTAACATCAAGAGTTATTTGGCTCCCAACCAGTAATTACCGCTCTCTATGCCTTTTCCTCCAGGGAGTTAATAAATGTTTTCATGCTTGTTTTCCCATAAGCGTAGTTGAAACCATCAAGAATAAGGGGTTTGGAGATCGAATTACCTTCCATATTTTAGCAATTCAACAACATGATCTTCACCAAATCAGACTAGTATCTAGCTCTAATACCAATTGATAGTGTTGAGTTGTTGATCAATTATATGGTGAATTGCCAATAAAAATGTAACTAAAACTAAAAAATAAAAACAATGGACACATGAATTGATTACATAATTCGAAACCTTAAACATAATTCCCTAATTGAAAATTGAACAAACTAAATCTTAAGCCTTAGGTGTAGCAAGAAAATTATTTTTTTTCCATGGGCTTGAGACAAAGTTTGGTTCATCAAAATTAAACTTTTCCCAAATAAAATTCAAAAAATATAAAAAATAATAATTATTTTTCAAAAATTATTTAAAGGAAATGAGCAATAACTAAATAGAAGGAATATGAATAGGTGAAAGGCAATTATTATGCTCCTAAAATGCATTCACTACATTACTTTATCATTAAAGAAGTTGAATGAATTAAGATTCCTTACTAACTTGGAACTCTTGATGACTAATTTTGTCATTAGAATTTATCTCAAGTGGTTGATAAAGCATACTGGTTAAATATTGGTATTAATCCTTATACTCTATGTAAATTATAAATTTAGTTTTTGTATTTTAATATAGTTAATTTTAGTCTAGTATTTTTTGAATTGGTTAATTTTAATCCTTATAAATTTCAAATTTTGAAAGTTTAGTTTTGACCCAAACGGTATCAGTTAAATCGTTTGATTAAATTTTACGATTAGTCTTGTACTATGTGTAAAGTTATAAATGTAATCAATGTTCTTTAATTGGATCCTTTTTAGTCCCTATACTTTTCAACTTTGAAAGTTTCAATCTTAAAGCAAACAATAGCTATTAAATCCATAAGCTGACTTTTTTGTGATGTGGAAATAGCAAGTTGATATGGCATTACACATGTGATGATATGTAAAACTTAATGAATTTAACAACTATCGTTTTGTTCATGGCTAAAAATTTAAAATTTGTAAAGTATAAAGACTAAAAATGATCAAATTAAAGTACAATGACTAAATCACAACTTACACATAGTAAAGAAACTAGTAGCAAAATTTAACAAAATATAATATACAAAATGATAATATAAATACGATATTAATATACAATTTAATTAAAATCTCTATTATGGTTATAACATATAAAAATACATAAACATAATGCAAAATCACAATTTGTTTTTGTTGTATGTCTCCCTCATGTTTAGGAAACCTTATTAGGTCAACCACCATGCATGAAGACACACATCATCTCATGTCGCCAAACGTTGTTTGGCTATGGACATGCAGACGATACATGATCTACACGTGGCATACAAGACTAGGGGTTAGGGGATTCATGCTCTCAAGAGAATAGAACCATAAAACTCTTCTCCCCATCTCTTAAAAAATCACGTACAACTTTCAATCTTCGAGTGAACCATCATCAACTATCAAACCCCTATTTTCTTATCACCGGTTACATCCATTCTAAAGTGCTCGTTGCCTTCTTAACCTTATCTTATCATTTTCTTTTTCTTTTGGGTGGAAAGATAATAGGAAATGCTTTAGTTTGCTTTATTTTCTCTAATTTATAATCTTTAACCCAAAGTTTCGAATATTCATTTATCGTCAGTTCTCAATCAATTAAAATTTGAAACGTGAAAAGTAAATATAAAGTTTGTTTTAATTGTTTTACAATAAAGTTATAAACAACTTTATATTCATATTTAGGTAGAATTGCGAAATTCACTCTTAACATTTCGAAATTTTTTCACTTTAGTTCTTAACTTTTTTTAATCTTACACACAGCGTTGCAAAATATTTCAAATAAGATCAAAAATGGACAGAAACCTTTAATCAATTAATGGGAAAAAATTATTTTCACATCATCCATGTTCCCTTTTTAATTATTTAATGACAATTCAATAATTTTTTTTATGTCATTAACACATATTTTTGGTATTTTTCTTATTCTTAACTCTGAATCTTGAATCTTGAAACCTAAACTCTAAATCTTGAATTCCAACCCCAAACCTCAAACCCCGAACACAAAACCTTGACCCTTAAACAATGAACCACAAATGATCACCTTAAACGTGAACTTTAAACCTAAGCCCTAAACCTCGAACCTCAAATCATAAACCTTAAATCTCAAATTTGGACCTTGAACCTTAAACTTGAGGTTTGAATTTAGGGTTTAGTGTTTAAGATTCGAATTCGTGATTTAAATTTAGGGTTCAAGGTTTAGGGTTCATGATTTTGGTTCGGGTTCAAGTTTGAAAGTAAAAAATTACCTTTATGTTCCCTTTGGTTTATGTTCCCAAATCTCATCTTTTAAAGTAATTTTTTTATCATTATTCTGAGAGTAAAAGATAGAGATGTATGTGGTGGCACCACCCCAGTGATCAGATCTGTTTTCCATCGGCGGTGGGTGGGAAGATTTACGAGATTACCAAGCTTGGAAAGGCTGCAATATAAGCTTCTCTTGTTTTTATTCTTTTCTTTTAGCCTTCAAAACCCTTCATTTCCACTAACTTCGAAATTGTTTTTGGAAAACAAATCATTGTCACAATTTTAATGGATTTTCCATTCCCGGCATTACGAAGGAAAAAAGAAGAAGAGAATTTTGCAAAAATATAAATGGAAAAAAGTTCGATTTAGAGCAGTGATCTTAAAGAGAATTTGTAATCTTTTTAATTATATTTTTTAAAATTTTCATTGTAGCGACGTAAAAATTTTGCTTTTGGTCACTAGTTGAGTCGATTTATTGAAAATTTGAAAACCGACTTTCGATTTTAAAACAAAAAAAAAGGAAGTCGCCACCGATCTCTTTTTTCTAGATGTGATCGGACACCTAATAAATCCTCTTCTTTTAAAAGAAAATTCATTTTTTAAACAAAAAAAAGGCCGAGTTTAGGTCTACGTCAAAAATCCAAAGTAAAGTTGGGTTCGGGAGTCGGTTACGTGTGAGGAAGGTATTAGCACCCTCGCGACGCCCAAAATTGGTATCTTTATTAAACATGTGTTGTCTTGATTTTCAAAAATACTAATTCAATTTAACATTTAATCGTGATCCGATTGAAAAATGAGAATTTTTAGTTTTTGGTTTTTTAGAAGGGTGTCCCGTTTTTAACACGAGCCTACGAATTTCACCCAACATAGCGATGAAATCGATGACTTAATGTTAAATCAGTTCATTGCCTTTTTATTGATAAAAAATGAATAAAACATTTTTTTAAAATAAAAATTCATGAATAAATAAATGGTGCAAACAATGATATAATGAATGTGAAATATTAACATATAATATAAGAGCATTAGGATAAAAATAAAAACAATATTTACAATAAAAAGAAAATAATAATAAAAATAATGATATGCTAATAATATAATAAGAAAGGTAAACTGATACAGAATGGGTAAATAATAATAATAATAATAATAAAAGAGTTAGAAATATGTCGAAGCAAATAATAAATACGATAATAATATTAAAAACAATGACAATGCATGCGATATATTAAACGTAATAATAGTATCAAACATAAAATAAAAACAATGAATATATATACATAATAATGATTTTAAAAGTATATACGTAAAAAATATATATATATATAAATAGTAATAGTGTTAGAAATATATTATATATAGTGTTTGAAGTATATACCTAAGATAGTAAAAATATAACTTGTAATGTTAAAATATATACATAATATATACATACATAATTATAATGTTGAAAAAACATACTAATGTTAATAACAATACTAATATTACATAAAGATATACCTATATATATATTAAAGATATGTACTTATATAATAAAATACATGAATAATATGATATTTAAAAAACATATACGTAAGATGTATAATAAAAATAATAATATACATAATATAAGAATATAAGACTATCAAAAATATAAAAAAAATAATGAAGAAATGAGTAAAAATAATATACATAATAATATAATAAGAAAATATTATAATAAGTACTAAAAAATATCTATATATATATACATGTATAATAAGGATAAAAAATAATAACAATAGTGAAAATAATAAATATAATAATAATAGAAACGATAATATTGTATGAAAAGTATACATACATACATATATACTAAAATATATACTAACATTAATAATAAATATAATATTATAATACTAATAATAATAACATGAAATTAAAGTAACTAAAAATAGCACTATATATAAATATATACGTATGCATATGTAATGCAAATATACACTAATATATAAAAATAATAATAATAGTGATAATATTAATAATATTAGGAAAAAATAATAATATTTAATAAAGAAACGAAAATAAATAAGTAAGGACTGAAATAGAACTAATAACAAAGTTTTGGGGCCAAAATAAAAATAAAGGTAAATAAGAGGATCCATTTGAATGCGCGTGCAACTGCAGAGGGTCAAGTGCAATAACCCCAACTATTAAAATGCTGGGCTTGGCTAAGGACTAAATTGAAAAGCGCGACAAAGTCCAGGGCCGAATTAAAAGTGAAAATATCCTGATTGTAAACGCATGAAAAAGCGGAAGGGCTAAATGCGCAAATAGCCCTTCCATTTAAAAAACACGCGGATCCTAACTGGAGCGGGTCGGGTCGATCCGACCCGAGGCCAAAACGACGTCGTTTCTTTTAAACCGGGGGGACCAAAACACACCGTTTTGGTCTCTATAAAAGACAAAAAAATTTTTAAAAAAATCATTTGAACGAGGAAAGAAAGAAAAAAAAAAGGAGAGAAGAGGGAGAGGGGGAGGGAATCTGGCCATGGGCCGGTCATCGGTCCGATCGCCGGTCTGTCGCCGGCACCGGCCACCGTGCACGGTGGCCGGAAAAGGTAAATTTCTCCTTTTTTTTTACTTATTTATTTTATTATATTTTATATGTTTTAATATATATAGGTGAGAAAATAGGCTTAAAAACGAAATTAAAATAGGAAAAAAAAAGAAATCACCTTAGGTTTTTTAAGCTTTCAATTTTGGTATCTTGGGTCTTTTTATCAAAAATTTTGTCGAATCCCCCTTACAAAGTTTCAAATCGGCTTCTTTTATAGCCATTGTACAAGTCTGTTTCCCTATATTTTGCTGCTTGCGTGTTCTCTTGGTCTTGCAGATGGTGGTTGAACGGTGGCATGGGGGTTGACAGAGGTGATGGGACAAAAACGGTGGTCAGATGGCAGAGGCAAGTGGAAACCGAAAATGGGGCTAAGGTTTCGGTTGTAAATGGGCTAGTTTTAGGTAGGTTTGGGTAGGTTTAGTTTGGGTTAATTTTAAGTATTTGGGCTTCGGGTTATTGGGTTTAGGTAAGATAATTGGGCCTCTCAGGTTTGATTGTAAACAGGCCAAAATTGGCCTACAACAGTTGCCCCTCTTTGCTCATTGTCGTGTAACGAGAATAGAGCAAAGACACAAAGAAAAACCAATTTTGTCCGGTCTTGCCGAGTCTTGACTTTTTTGGTGCTCCTCTTGTTCAAGTAATCTCTTTCCAGTCCGCTGCATCTTGTAGCTTTGGTTCGATCCAGTGCATCTTTTGATATGACTTGTAGCTTCAATCTACTCCAATGTAACTTCAAGGATATGAGATTTGTGGCTTCGATCTGCTTCACTGTAACTTCAGAAAGATAAGATCTACAACTTCAATCTGCTCTTCTACCGCTTCAGTGAGATAAGGTTTGCAGTATTCTCTTCTGCAACTTTAGAAAGGCAAAATCTGATATCCTCGATCAGCTCTACTGCAACTTCAGGGAGGCAAAATCTGGTGTCTCCAATCAGCTCCAGTCTTTATTCTTTACTCGGCATGTGATCCTGAGCTCAACTCATTTCTTGCAATATGAATTGACTCTTTAAAAACAGACATTAAAAACAGAAATTGAAAATAGCTCAGTACGTGAGCCAAGGCTCAACTCACCTCTCGCAATATGAGTTGGTTTTTGAAACTTAATTTGAAAAGTATATTTTGAAAATACCTCGACATGTGGCCCGCGGCTCAACTCACCTCTCGCAATATGAGTTGATTTTTGAAACGTAAATTGAAAATACATCAACGTGTCTTAAGGCTCAACTCACCTCTCGCAATATGAGTTGATTTTTGAAACATAAATTGAAAATACCTCAACGTCTTGAGGCTCAACTCACCTCTTGCAATATGAGTTAATTTTAAAAAATAGACATTTAAAAACAAAAATTGAAAGTACCTCAGCGTGTCCTGAGGCTCAACTCACCTCTCGCAATATGAGTTGATTTTTTGAAAATAGAAATAAAAACTTCAGAATACCAAAACATGTCATCTGGTGGAACTCAGGTGTCTTTTCCTTTGATTCAGTACAGCTATCATCATATCGTCTTACTCTATTGGAGTACCTGTATATGTCATGCATGATGTTATCATGATATGCACATGTTTGTCTTAAATGCTTTTATGCCTACATGATTATGCTATGCGCCTTAAGCATGTTTGTCGTATGTTCTTTTTCGTCACGATTTTTGTGATGATCTGCATTCATTACTTCGGCTCTTGACTTTCTCTTTAGGCCCTGTACCCGTCCTCAAGCTTCATGTAACGCTCCGATTTTTGGGGCCTAGAAGAGTTGGGCTTTGAGTCTGGGATTCGGATAGAAGAAAACCTGAATAATTAAGAAGTTTTAAATATTATCGTTTAAGAAAAAAATTTTGAATTAAATTACTACTAGAAAATTTTTACTATAGTTATTATTATGGATATTTTAAATTTTTACGAAATTTTAATTAGTATTATGAGATAAAATTATTATTCTTAGAAAATATTACTGTATGTATATTTGAAAATTGTTATTATTATTTACTGCATTATTGATATTTGAAACTTTTATTATTAGATATTGTCGAAACCACCCTTCGATTTAAAAAATTTAAATTTAATAAAAAAAAGGGGGGGAATTGACTATTTGGAAAATAGAAATATAGAGTCGCCACCGATCCTTTTGTTTTGGTGTGATCGGATCACCTAAGAATTTATTTTAATAAAACCTTTTGGTTTACGAAAACAATGATTCTGGTCTACGAAAATATGAGAAAATGGGTTTGGGACTCGGTTACGTATGAGGAAGGATTAGCATCCTCACTACGCCCAAAAATTGGTACCAAATCGATTAAATACTGTCCTTATGTCTAGAATTAAAATGTTTTGAAATGTGGTTCTTTTTAAATAACATTTGAATAACCCGAGTCGGTTACCAAGAATTTTCTCGTTTCGACGTCCGAAAATTTGAAAATCACAAAAGGATGCTCACTATTTAGTTCAACGGAAAATCGAAACCCAGCACAGTAGGGCACGATTCTTCGAATTCCCAAAAATTGACCATTACCTTGCCTTAGAAAATATGAGTTAAATTCCGAAGAGATATTCGATTGTTTTGAACAAATGAAAAAGCGCAACCCAACACGATAGGGCACGATTATCAAATTGCCAAACATCGAACATGGCTTTCGTTTTGGAGGGTTTTTAATAAACATGAATGAGAATATAAATGAATGTTCGATCGTTTTGAGCAAACGAGAAATCACAACCCAGCACGATAGGGCATGATTCTCGAATTGTCAAACGCCAAATATTGCCTTCGTTTTAAATAATTTTTAGAAGATATGAATGAAATTTTGAAGGGATACTCGATTATTTTGAGCAGACGCGAAATTCCAACCCAACACGTTAGGGCACGATTCCGCGAATTGCTAAATATCGAATCTCGTCTTCGTTTTGAAGAATTTTTGAATGAATACTTGTAAAACTAACTTAAAACATATTAATTCGATTTGAAACAAGATGAAATTAATTATAAAAAAATGGGTTTCATAAGACCACATTTCGAGAGTCAAGTAAAAACGATGAAACGGGGTAAACATGCACATAAGATACAATCGATTAGTGAACTAAAAATTAAGTATAGCTAACCTAAAAATGCGACCCGATTATAATAATGCATGGAGGATAATTGGCATAATCATACAATGACAAAGATGATAATATAACAACCATTCGAGCAAAACAATACATACGGTAACATGCCACAATTATATACAACATATAATATAGAATAACCAATACAATATATAAAAATAATGTAGCAATTAGAAACCAATGTGCTATAAAGCGATTTTGACATAATAACGAATAAATGGACCCCTACATAAGTTGGTAAATTTGCAAGAAAGCTATGGATGGCTATATGATTTTTGGAACAAATATTATAGAATAAAAACTTGAATCAAATTGCATGTAAAACGTTTTAAACACGAATATATTTAAAAGTTAACAAAATATACGATAGTACAAAAAAATGTATGATACAAAAACATAAGGCAAAAACATGAGGCCCAAAATAGATTTATAAAAAATTGTACATATAAATTTATAAAAGAATGAGATTAAAATTAATACATATACAATTTTAAATTGGTTTTTTATGAAAATATACATATCCTCATATCAAAATATTTAAATAATAGCCTATATAAAACACAAAAACAATATGATATATAAATAAGAGAATATTTCATATATACATAAAGAGAATATTTAACATATCATAAAGCAAGAAGTATTTTAAAATAAGAAATCTATTAGAGTAATAAGTGTATTAATATATGTATACTTATAGATTTAAAAACAAGTACATGTAAGATAACGTAGATGTGATAATATGTATAGGGCTAAATTAGTTTTATTATATGTTATATACACAATAGATTTAAAAATGTACTTATATATAAGGAGAACTACGTGTATAAAATACGTGGATTTAATAATATATATATAGGTTAAATGTGAGTGTCAATAAATATGTATATATGTATGATAATAATTTAAAAGACATTATATGTATAAAGTAACATGAAGTTGATAATATGCATAAAACGAAATTGACAATTTATTATAAAATAAATATATATTTGTATAATGGTGTATATAAAAATTTACGTAAAATAGTGTATAAAATAGGAAACCATACTTATCGAAAAAAAGAGAAGAGTAAACAAATGATACATGGTGGTGCACGAATTAAAAAAGGTGTGAAATGACGGAAAAGAAAATTAATTAAAATCAAATTAAAAATAATAAGAATAATTTGCAAATGAAATAGTTTGCGGGGCCCATATGTAAAACACATGATTGTGCAAGGACCAGAAACGGGAATATCCCTCATTCCAAAACGCAGCACTACTCCGTGGGCTAAAATGATAATGCTTGCGAATTAGGGAACCAAATAATAAAGGAAGGAAAATAGCAAGTATGACGCAATTGCGTGCCCGCGTAAAAGAGGAGGACTAAACCCGCAAATAACCCTTCACCGCGAGAGCACGCGGGTCCCGAGGGTATTCGGGTCGGACCCGATCGGGCATAATCATACGGCACTGTTTTGGAGCCATTGAAACGGGCCCAAACGGTGCCGTTTTTGGTTCTATAAAAGCCTCAACAAAGCCATATTCGGCCGAATCAAGAACCCTAGCCCCCATTTCGTTTTTTAGCCAACTTTTAGCCAAATCATTTGGCCCTCTCCTCCATCGTCCCCAACCGCCAACGTATTCGCCCTTTTGAAAGAGCTTTCAGCCTCGAGACCCCTCCTTCACCCTCGATTTCGACGAAGCAAGGAGGAGCCAACGGCAGATTCAAAAGGTAAGCCTCTTATTCTTTTCTTTTTCGAATGTAAATAAGGGAAAACCGAAAGAAATAAGGAAATGAATTGAAAACGGGGGTCACCTTCGAAGATTGACTGCTTTTTCTTTGTATTCAATATGTGAATGGTTTGTATTGTGCGTATTGCTTTTCGTTCGTATCTCGTGTGTTCGTTTTTTTTAACCTTTTACAAAGGAAAATTTCCTGGCTTTATAGCCGAAAGAAAAAAATAAAAATAAATCAATACAATATTTTCTCTTTTTGTTTCTATTTGCTACTGCTCTGTTTGTCTTTTTGTAGGTATGGATGTGCGCTGGCGTGTATACGGGAGCTGTGCTGGAGTACAGAGGTTTGGCGTGGTTGCTGGAGGGGCTGGCATGGTACGGAGGCGCTGGAGGGGCTCGACTGCGGCGCGAGGGGGACCTTAGGGTTCCTGTTACTAAGAAATTTTGGGCCGTTTGGGCCTTGAACCTTTGGGTCTAGATTTGGGCTAAGTCATTTCGTAAATGGGCTTGTAACTTGGGTCTTGGGTCATGTAATTTGGACTTTGGACTGTTATAATATTTGTTGGGTTTTTAATATTTGGACTGTTAATGGACATTTAGTTTAAATTATTTTTTGGATTTTGGTTTTGCTTTGGCTCGGGCAAATTAGCCTGTTTACAGCTGCCCCTCTTTGCTCATTGTCGTGTAACGAGAATAGAGCAAAGGCTATAAAAGGCCAATTTTGCCTGGTCTGGCTAAGTCTCAAAATCTTGATCCTTATCTTCCCTAAAGGTATTCTGATGTCTTCAGGAGTGTCAAATTGGCTATCCTCAACTTGTTTCTTGAAAGCTCAGGAACACTAATATGTTATTTTCGATCTGCTTTCTGCCACTACGGACACGCCAAATCTGTTGTCTTCGATCTGCTCTCCGCCACTACAGAGATGCCAAATCTGCTATTTTCGATCTGCTCTCCGCCACTACAGAGATGCCAAATCTGTTGTCTTCGATCTGCTCTCCGCCACTACAGAGACACCAGATCTGCTATATTCGATCTGCTCTCCGCCACTACAGAGATGCCAAATCTGTTGTCTTCGATCTGCTCTCCGCCACTACTGAGATGTCAAATCTGTTGTCTTCGATCTGCTCTCCGCCACTACAGAGACAACAGATCTGCTATATTCGATCTGCTCTCCGCCACTACAGAGATGCCAAATCTGCTATATTCGATCTGCTCTCCGCCACTACAGAGATGCCAAATCTGCTATATTCGATCTGCTCTCCGCCACTACAGAGACGCCAAATCTGCTATCTTCTATCTGCTCTCCGCTACTACAGAGACGCCAAATCTGCTATCCTTGATCTGCTCTCCGCCACCACAGAGATGCCAAATCTGCTAGGCTTCGCTAATGTCGCTACACTGTCTTCTAAAGACATGATGTGTGAAGTGGGTTTCTTATATCTGTGTATGTTGAATAACTAGGATGCTATGACCGAGATGAATCAAATGTCCCTAACTAGATGTTTATGTCAAATAATTAGAATGCTATGATCGAAACGATTTAAGTGCTCCTGACTAAATGAATGATTATGAATGTAGAAATGTCATGAGAGTGATTACTTTTTAAAAGCTTTAGGTATCATTGCTCATAATTCATCAGGGTTCTATCATTGATGTGCTAACGCGTCTTCTTACTTAGCCGCTATCTTTGACAGAAAATTTGAAGAAATAGTCACAATTAGGACCCTTGTTTTTCGAATGTTTCCAATTTTGAACCTGACTAGTGGCTTTGTTTCAGGTTCTTGTATTATTTAGAAACTTTTCAGAGTAATATGCATAACATCTTTTGTGTGAATTTATAAGTCCAAAAATTATGATTTCAACAAAAATGCTCACAAGAGACTATCATCATGGACAAAACGGAATTTTATTGAGTGAAACTCGAACTGAATACATTAAAAAGGATAACAAATTTGCTAAGGTACAAAATAAAATGAGAAAAAGGTGCCCCAGATATCGCGACACGAGTTTCACTATTCTATTTTCTCAAAAGTTCCTTCGAACCAAGTGTGTATTCAGGAGATCCTGCGTATTTTGTTGATGCTCCAAGGTGTACTATTCTCCTGTCTTGCGGATTTCGGGAGGACAAGACTACCATATGCCTCATATTCAAAATTTAAGCTACCCATTTTCGGGTTTTCAACTCAAAAGCCCCTTTAGTCTCAAAGTGCCCTTTGCGGGTTTTCACCTTGGCCTCTCCATTTTTTTTTTTAAAATTCCAGAGCACCCTTTGCGGGTTTTCACTCTGGCCTCTCCTTCTTCAGGTAAAATACTTCTTGACCGAATCTGAGTTTACAGGATTGGGCAAGCTTCTACCATCTATCTCGGCTAGAATTAATGCTCCTCCGGAAAAAGCTTTCTTCACCACGTAAGGCCCTTCCCAATTAGGCATCCATTTTCCTCTAAAATCTTTCTGTATAGGAAGGATCTTTTTCAAAACCAGGTCTCCTTCGTGGAATTCTTTAGGGCGAACCTTTTTGTCATAAGCCCGCATCATTCGTTTTTGGTACATCTGACCATGACGGATAGCTCTGAGCCTCTTTTCCTCAATTAAATTCAATTGATCGTATCGGGATTGGATCCATTCTGCCTCGTCCAAATTTAACTCAGATAACACTCGGAGTGATGGGATCTCGACTTCAATTGGCAACACCGCCTCCATGCCATAGACCAAAGAGAAAGGGGTTGCCCCGGTTGAAGTTCTAACTGATGTTCGATAAGCAAAGAGGGCAAACGGTAACTTCTCATGCCAATCTCTGTAGGTCTCGGTCATCTTCCCCACAATTTTCTTAATGTTTTTATTGGCTGCCTCCACTGCCCCGTTCATCTTCGGACGATATGGTGACGAGTTGTGGTGTCTGATCTTAAATTGACTGCAGACCTCCGCAATCGTACTATTGTTCAAGTTTAATGCATTGTCAGATATGATCTTTTCCGGCATCCTATATCGACATATGATCTCCTTTTTTAGAAACTTGCTCACTGCCGACTTCGTCACACTAGCATACGAAGCGACTTCTATCCATTTGGTGAAGTAGTCGATAACCACGAAGATAAACCGATGCTCATTAGAAGCTTTCGGCGATATTGGTCCAATCACATCCATGCCTCACATAGAGAATGGCCATGGAGAAACCATGACATGCAGCGATGAAGGAGGCACATAAATTTTATCTCCGTAGATTTGGCACTTATGGCATCTCTTGGCGTAATTGATACAGTCTCCTTCCATAGTGGACCAATAGTACCCGAATCTCATAATTTACCTGGCCATTGTAAAGCCATTAGCGTGTGTCCCACATACGCCTTCATGGACTTCTTCCAAGATTTTCTTAGCCTCCACAGCATCTACACATCTTAGTAGCACTTGATCCTTTCTTCTCTTGTATAGTATATCCCCATCTAAGACATAGTCGATGGCCAATCTCCTTAGCGTTCTTTTGTCATTCTCGCTTGCCTGGTCCGGGTATTCACGATTCTTCACGTATTGCAATATATCGTGGTACCAAGGGTGATCATCTTTCTCTTCATCTTCTTCAATATTGTAACAGTGAGCCAGAATTTCATAAATTCTCATCCGGATGGGTTTGACATCTTCTTGTTTGTTCACTTTGATCATGGAAGCTAAGGTGGCCAAAGCATCGGCCATCTGATTTTCGTCCCGTGGAAGGTAGCAGAAGGTAATGTCATCGAACCCTTTAGCCAATTCAAGGACCAGTTTTCGATAGTCGATCAACTTGGGGTCTCTAGTCTCCCATTCTCCCTTGAGTTGATAAATTACTAGCGCAGAATCCCCATACACCTCTAGCACTTTAATTTTGCACTCTATGGCTGCGCGGATACCTATGATGCATGCTTCGTATTCTGCCATGTTATTCGTACAATCAAAATCCAATTTACTAGTGAATGGATAATGATCTCCGTTTGGGGATACCAAGACTACCCCAATTCCATTACCCATGGCATTTGATGCCCCATCGAAGTTCAGTTTCCAAGGGAGTTCTTCCAGAGCACCTTCTTCAGTGGTAGCAACACACATCAAGTCTTCGTTCGGGAAGTCGAAGTTCAGAGGCTCGTAGTCTTCTGAAGCTCTACTAGCCAGAAAATCTGCTATTGCACTCCCTTTTACTACTTTCTGGTTCACATAGACTATGTCGAATTCAGAGAGCAGAATCTGCCATCGGGCCATCCTGCCATTCAGGGCTGTTGCCTCCATCATGTACTTTAAAGGGTCTAATTTTGATATGAGCCAAGTGGTGTGATACAACATATACTGCCTCAGCCTTCAGGTTGTCCAAATTAGGGCACAACACAACTTCTCTATCGGCGGGTACCTTGTCTCACATTCTGTGAACTTTTTACTAAGATAGTAAATAACCTTCTCTTTGCTTCCTGACTCATCATGCTGACCCAATATGCATCCTATGAAATTCTCAAATACTGTCAAATACAATATTAACGGCCTATCTAGGTTGGGTGGCATCAACACCGGAGCATTGGATAAGTACTGTTTGACCTTGTCGAAAGCCCTTTGGCATTCTTCATCCCATTCACCCGGATTGTGTTTCTTGAGGAGGCGAAAGATTGGGTCACATTTCTCGGTCAGTTGTGAAATGAACCGGGCAATGTAATTTAATCTTCCTAGAAAGCTTAGAACTTCTTTCTGAGTGCGCGGCGGAGATAGCTCTTGTATGGCTTTGACTTTGTCTGGGTCGATCTCAATCCCTTTTTCACTAACCACGAATCTGAGCAACTTTCCAGATTTGGCTCTGAAGGTACATTTGGCGGGGTTGAGTTTTAGTTGAAACTTTCTCAACCTTAGGAACAGCCTCCTCAAGACTTGTACGTGCTCTTTCTCAGTTCGGGACTTTGCGATCATATCATCGACATAAACTTCGATTTCTTTATGCATCATGTCGTGAAAAAGGGTTACCATGGCCCTTTGATATGTTGCCCCCGCATTCTTTAGTCCAAACGGCATCACCTTATAGCAGAACGTGCCCTACATGGTTACAAACGTGGTCTTCTCAATGTCTTCAGCATGCATCTTGATCTAGTTATATCCGGAGAAACCGTCCATGAATGAAAACAGTGAGTGTCCCGCCGTGTTGTCCACTAGGGTGTCAATGTGAGGCAGTGGGAAATTATCCTTCGGGATGGCTTTATTCAAATCCCTGTAGTCCACACACATTCGCACTTTTCCATCTTTCTTAGGGACTGGGACGATGTTGGCTACCCAATCCGAGTATTTTACCACCTTCAGGAATCCAGCGTCGAACTGCTCGCGAACCTCCTCTTTTATTTTTAGCAAGACATCGGGCCTCATTCTTCGGAGTTTTTGCTGAATTGGCTTATATTCTTCCTTTATAGGGAGCCGGTGCACCACGATATCAGTGTCCAACCCAGGCATATCTTGGTATGACCATGCAAAGACGTCTTTGAATTCTTGAAGTAATTCAATGAGGTCTCGCTTCATCTCTGTAGTGATACATGTTCCGATCTTCACCTCTTGCCCTTCTCCTACGCTCACAATTTCAACTGATTCTTTGTGAGGTAGGATTTATTTTTCGTCTTGTTCTACCATCCTCAACAAATCAGGAGATAGGTTACAGCCTTGATCATCTTCGAAATCTGGAGAATCCTCCATACACACATCTCGCTCAAAAGAAAATTTTGGGTCGCTAGCAGTGTCACTCGTATCACTGACATCTGGGGACCTGTTATGAGGATGAAGGCATCACAAAGAATCAAAAGAATTCGAAACATTTATTTGTAGTATGATTATGAATGACGAATGAAAGAATACTTAGAAGAAAGTTTTAAGAATAAAAGAATCCGAAAGTAATCATTTGTATAGTTATGAATGAAATTGAAGGAATGATAGGACATTTGCTCAAAAATGATAATAACCGTGCATTTTATTGAAATAACGTTTTTAAACATCGGCCTATTTCACAAAAGATTCTTATCACTCCTAGGCCTAGAGTAATAAGTGTGTTTTGGACATTACTCTGAATCCGTTCTAAAAACTACAGGAATCTCTTTCGCAGTCCAGTTATCCAGAACACTTCCAGGTGGGTAGGGGCAAATGCCCGATAGATTTTCTCTTCCTGTAACACCCCTAACCCGTATCCGCTGCCAAAATAGGGTTTCGGAGCATTACTACCATTTGCAGATCACTAAAAAAAAATTCACTTAAATACTTACCAATTCAATGCATCAATAAATATACTACCATTCAATCAATGGCTTGGCACTTGCCTAAGCATCATCAACAACACTTGTTAGTGTACTTACACATATTTCATATAAATTTTTGTTTTCTCAATATGACATATTTGAATTTAATTACTCGTCTTAACTTACATATTTTCCCTATGTTAACATATAAAAGATAATCTCATATGTACATGTCATGATACATATCATTCTCTTACCGTTTCTTTAATAACATATATCATTTATTTTATTATATCAACATTTCATGCACCATCATTTCCTTATATCTTAGGTATATTTATTTCGGTAATAGTTCGTATTAAACTTAACATAATTTAAATTCCATGTACCTATACTTATTTCATTTATCTATCTTATTAAATATTTCATACACTATTTTGTACATTTATTTCTATATGACCAATTCCTGTAGACATTTCACATTACCATTTTGTATAACCAATTCATTTAACCATTTGTTATATTACCGAATATTAGTTGTTCAATGATATATCTTGGCGCTTCTCTTCCACGATCTTATTTATCTTCGACATGATGCCATAGTGTCTTTCAACTATGGTCTTACTCATTTTCTCATCATGTTGCCATGGTATCATTCAACCATGGTCTTATTCATTTCCCCGTCAAGGTTGCCATGGTATCTTTCAACCATGGTCTTACACACTTCATGTCACGTTGCCATGGTATCTTTCAACCATGGTCTTACACATTTCATATCAAAGTTGCCATGGTATCTTTCAACCATGGTCTTACATATTTCATATCGAGGTTGCCATGGTATCTTTCAACCATGGTCGTACACATTTCATATCGAGAGCACACTCGCGAACCTCATCCTTACAAAGGGATTACCACCCAAAGCTAAATCCTCAGTAATATAAACTCATAGAGTATTGTCTGGATTACCAATCCAAAGCTAAATCTCCCGCAATGACAATTACTCTAATGAGCTTGGATCCGAATTACCACCCAAAGCTAAATTGGACTTAATTCGGATTACCCGTCCCAGCTAAATCCATTTTCCACATATTCTTCGGGAGGGCTATATCAGGATAGCATCACCCGTCCGGGCTAGATCCTTTTTTTACCGTCAATTCCTTTTCAGAGATCCATCGAATTTTCCTTTCATTCAATCGGGATTTCTTCCCCTTTATATCAAATATATCAATGTTTCATGAATTTCCATACAATGAACATTCAAATCATATTCACATCAAATACATACAATCTCAAGCATTTAAGAATATAATTCAAGTTACACGAACTTACCTCATTTCTTGTTTGTGTTTATAATTTCATTAATCCGATATCTTTTCTTTTTCACGATCGAGTCTCATATTTGAGTCGCCCGGATCTCTTTTAAATAAATTTGATCATCATTTTCATTCATTTCATATTCTAATGCATTTAATTAATGCTCTAAGCAAAATTACCATTTTGCCCCTAAACTTTTAATTAATGACGATTTCATACTTGGGGTCAGAAAAATAAAATTCTTGCAATTTAATCCTTATTTCCAACTATTATTCTCATATATATTGATAACAGTCCATGAATTCTATAAAATATCAAAATTTTCCATAATTTCAACACTTTTCAATTTAATCCCTAAAACATGTTTTCCCCCGATCTTGAACTAAATTGATAATTTCGTGAAATTTTGTAATTTAAATAATAAAATAATCTATTTCATGCAATTTAGTCTTTTCTGAAATTTTTACAAAATTGCCCATAAAGTTTTACTTTTATTCAATTTAGTCCCTGAGCCTAAAACATGCAAATTAGCCATGCTAGATGAATATTCATACATATTTTCCTCCTCCTCCTCTCCATTCCACATCCTTAAATTTATATAATATGCTTATAAGTAACATTATCAATAATTTCACTATTTACTTATATGTATATTCAAAGCTGTCCATTTGAGTCATAGTCACTAAATTATTTATTTATTGAGTTAAAGAACTCCAAATTAAGATCTGTAAATTTTACCTGAAACTAGACTCACATATATTCTTACCATAAAATTTTCAGAATTTTTGGTTTAGCCAATTAGTACAGTTTATTCATTAAAATCACCCCTATTCTGCTGTCTGACAGTTCTGACCCTTCTTCACTAAAAAATTATTATCTCCTTGTACAGAATTCAAATGATGTTTTAGTTTGTTTATATTAAAACTATACTCATTCAGGATTCTATACATATAAATTTAAGCCCATAATTATTTTTATTTATTTTTTTATGATTTTTCAAAGTCTGAACAGGGGAACCCGAATTCATTCTGACCTTGTCTCACAAAATTCATTATATATCAAAATTTACAAATCCATTGCTTACACTATTTCTTCTATGAGAAACTAGACTCAATAATATTTAATTCCATATTTTGTTCATCTTCTAATTCGATTTCTACAATTTATGGTGATTTTTCAAAATTAGACTACTGCTGCTATCCATAACTTTTTTTTAGTGCAAGATATTAATTACCATGTTATAATACCCTTATTTTCTTTTTCTACACCATTTCTCATCACTTTCTCTTATTTTCTCTTCACTAACATATCAAGAACATAGGACCTCATGTAAGAAAACTCTACTATAACATTATTTCCATGCTTTATCAACAATAACAAACTTAAAAACATATTGAAATCTTGATGTACTTACCTTGTTCTCTTGATACCAATCTTTAACTTGATTTTCTCTCTCCTCCAGCTTCTATTTCTTGAATCCAACTTGATATTCTAACTCCCCATGCTCTCCTTAACATTTTTCTCTCTTGGTAGCTATGGAAATTCATTTGATTTTTGGGTGAAAATGGTGAATTTTTGGTAAAGGACTAAATTGTAAAGAAAGTAAAACTTTCTTTCTTCCTCTCTTTCTCTCACGTTAGTGCATGAGAAAATATGGATGAGAATTTCTCATCTTTCTTTCTTTATATACTAATAAAATAATAATAAAATATCTTATTAAAATATTAATAAAATAATATTTATTTAATTAAATAATTATAAAATATCAAAATATCTCTAGCATCATTATTACTTTCTAGATTTCTCTCTCTTCCAATTGACCATTTTGCCCTTCATTATCTTTTAAAATTCCATCCTTAAGTCATCATTTAATTTGGTAAAATTGCAATTTAGTCCCTCATAGTTCTTCATCTATTCAATTTGGTCCTAATTCATCCATTTTCCTTAGTTTCTAGATCATTCCACTCCTAAAATATTTACACTATTGGTCCTTCAAATTTTTCATATTTACACTTTAATCCTTTAAATTTTGAGTATTTACTCTTGGGCCACAAAACTTCTCACTTTTACAATTTAGTCCTTTCTTAAATTAATATATCATAATATACTTCTCAATATTGACATAACTCAAAATTTCTCTTTTTGTCACTTTATTTTCTTATTTTACTATATTACTGATAATATTTTACTGTAAAAATTTCGAGGTATTACACTTCCCGTCTCTTCTTCATATATGGCGTTGATGTCCAAGCTTTCCAACCTTTCTTCAATAATTCCCTTCATTGGCGTGCCTCCCTGAGGATGAATGACTCCCCCGGACACAAAATTTTTCAATATGTGAGGGTATGTCATTGGTTCCCACTTGATTTCCTCCCCCGTTAACCGTGCTCTCCTTCTCTCTTGCTTCTTTTCCAGCTCTTTTCTCCTTTGTTTCGCATCCGGCTTAAATCCTAAGCCGAAACGGTCTCTCTTGTCCTTCAGGATGGGCGTTTCAATCCTTCCTTGTAGATGTCTCCCGAGTCCTCTTCCGGATAGGGCCCCTTTTCCAATCGTCAACTGGAGGCTCATCTTCGTGGTTTTGGACAATTTCGGCACCAGAATCTTGCTTCCCTCGGTGATAAATGTCGCATTCCCAAATTCTAAAGATCGAAATGAACATTCGATTGCCTCATCATCCGTCTCTAAATAGGGCGCATTATTGCTCACAGTTTCGATAATATCCTCTTCAGCTTTGATCGTTATCAATCTCCCTTCTGATACCAGCTTCAACTTTTGATGCAATGAAGAAGGTACTGCCTCAGCTGAATGTATCCACTCCTCTCCAACAAGCAATTGTACGAGGGTTTGATGTCCATTACGAGAAAGTCCACCTCATATGTGTTTGGCCCAATCTGAAGGGGTACCTCAATTCTGCCCATCACATTTCTCTCTGTGCCATCGAATGCCTTCACAATGTTCTGGCACTCCTTCATGTGAGAGCTGTCTATGGGCAATCTGTTCAGCATGGTCAAAGGTAAGACGTTTAGAGCCGATCCATTGTCAATCAGTACGCCTGGCAGCGTATACCCTTTACAGCGTGTAGTGATATGCAGAGCTTTAGTCGACCCCATGCCCTCGGGTGGTATCTCATCGTCGTTAAAGAAGATGTAGTTGTTGGCACTGATGTTGCTAACCAAGCGGTCCAACTTGTTAACAGAGATATCATTGGCGACATATGTCTCATTTAAGACCTTCATTAGTGCGCTACGATGAACTTCCGAGCTTAGAAGCAAGGCCAACACCGAAATACGGGCTGGTTGTTTACGTAGCTGTTCCACCAGTGTATTCGCTATGCTTCAGGAATTTTAAAAATTCCTTGGCCTCTTCTTCGTTAACTGGCTCATTAATAGGCTTGGTTGTTTTTTCTTTCGTTTCCTCGACCATTGGGGCTTTTCCTTTTGTGGGTTGTGTCTCCTCATTTACCGTATCGTAACGTCTCCTGCTACGCGTATAGGAACTCTTGTCTCGATCCTCTCTTGAAGCGTCAATCGGGCTCTCTTTTTCCGGTATCGTCACACTACAATCATAATTCCATGGGACCTTTTTGCTGTCTTTGTAGGCGAAGAATGTGGGTCTTTGGATTATGACCCTCGGTGGCATTTGTACTCCAGCTTCATTATTTTTAGGTCTCGAAATGATCACCATGGGATAGTTAGGTGTTTTATTCTGCGCCTTTGATCCTCCCTCGGATGCGCATACATCTCCCTTTACGGGGCTTTTAACTTTTTCATAGAATTCCATCTCTTTGTTATCCATCATATTTTGTATTAGGGCCCTGAATTCCTCGCAATCTTGGATTTCATGCCCCACCTCGTCGTGAAACTCACAGTAGTTTCTGTCCTCTTCGGATTCTTCCCACGAATCCAACGCGGTCAATTCTCTCTTGGCCATCTCTTTCCATACCCGCCTCAACGGGGTCCTAACTTCTGCCACCTTATACTTGGTCTTTTTGCTCATGCCTTCATTTATCCCATTCACTCCTTGGTCGGTATGATTAGAGAGTGGGTTTCCTGCTACATTGGGTGTGGTTGGGTCATCAAATCTCACGATCCCCATCTTAATGAGCCTTTCGACTGCTTTCTTGAAAGCAGTGCAGTTTTCAATAGAGTGCCCGGTGATTCCCGCGTGATATTCACATTGGGCGTTGGTGTCATACCATTTGGGATACGGGGGCTGCAGTGGCTTCAAGTAGAAAGGAGACACCACATGAGCATTGAACAAGTTTTGGTACAACTCCCTATATGTCATAGGTATAGGGGTGAATTGCGGCCTTTCCGTGTTCTCCCTCGCTTTAGATTCTTGTCTTACAGAGCTTTGCTGATTGGTGGTCACCGTCTTGGGTTGATTTACAATGAGTGGCTTAGACTGACCCTTACCGAAAGTGCTCGCATTGTTCACCTCATTATCCCTTTTTCTCAGGGCCGACTTCCTGGTACTCTCTCCGGCTTCTATCTTGCCACTCCTCACAGCATTTTCGATCATCTCCCCCGTCATCACTATGTCAGAGAAGCTCTTTGTGGCGCTCCCCAACATGTGAGTGATAAAAGGGACCTTCAAGGTGTTGATAAAGAGCATCGTTGTCTCTTTTTCTAGAAGTGGCGGTTGAACTTGTATGGCTACCTCTCTCCACCTTTGTGCGTACTGTCTGAAGCTTTCATTTGCCTTTTTCTCCATATTCTGGAGAGTGATTCTATTGGGGGTCATGTCCGTCACATGATTGTATTGCTTCATAAAAGCCTGAGCCAGATCCTTTCACGAGTTAATTTTAGCTCGGCTCAGTTGGTTATACCACTTAGATGCTGCTCCGAACAGACTATCTTAAAAACAGTGGATTAACAGCTGGTGATTGTTAACATATCCCGTCATTCGCCTACAAAACATAGTGATGTGGGCTTCAGGGCAGCTCGTCGAATTCGGGCATTTTAAATTTAGGGGGGAGGACCAAATCTGGGACCAAACTCAGGTCCTTGGCATCAATCCCTTGATGATGGTCCGTGCTCTCCATGGCTTTAAATTTCTCCTCGAGCCATCTACATCGTTCTTCCAACTGTTTCTGCGAATCTAGCCTCGCATTTTCTTCTTCAACAACTTCATCCAAATCGGGAACGGGCGGACAGTTTGGGTTGTTGACAAAGTTAGAGCCTGAGCCGGTTTAGAAATTCATTGATATCGAAGCACCAACCTGAACCTGCTGGGGTACAATCGTGACATATGGTTTCGGTAGATTAATCTCAAGCTTCATCGGTACATGTGTCAGATGAAGCCAGGGGGGTATTGAGGATCCTCATTAGCTTCTTCAACTTTGTCCATGGGGCCCTTTCCCTTATCCGTTCCTCCCAACAGCAATTGGGATAACTGATTCATCATTTCCCTCTGGGACTCCATCATTTGCTCTTTCATCTCTCGCTGAATCTTGGCTAGCTGCTCTTGCATCTGGGACTGCATTTGTTCTTGCATGTCTTTTTGCATCTGCTCCAATTTCTCAAGTCTCTTATCCATTGATTTTTTTCTTGTGCCGTAGGGGTGTGTGGTTGGTTGATTGGTTTCTAGGTTACTGAAATCATTTTTAGTTTAGTTAATTAGAAAACTCTTATGGCCTTTAATGCATAATGATATGATGTAATGCGAATGCATGAATGCAAAGGAAGCATCAATTTTGATTCAATTGCCCTTAGAAAATTTTACTTGAAAACGAAATCTTTTACATAAAGTTGAGTTACAAATAGAATTTCGCTTTAACACTCAAAGTCCTAATTTTTCTAAGCAACAAGGCTAACTCTTGTCCGCGATCTGACTCCAACTCGTATTTCACGCTCAGTGTGTCTGCCTGAACTGCTAAAGCTTGTAAGTAGTCAGCTACCTCCCGAATCTGAGTTATGGCTTTACCCATAAGGTAATCCCTGTTTCTGACTTGGTCTCGTGTATGGTGAAGCTACTCTTTCCAACGATCCTCGTTTGCCTCAAAAAACTGGATCCGCATCTCACAGGTCTGTAGTGACGCCTCTAACTCCTCTATTTTTCCTTTCATTTCTTCTATTTTACTCAAGCTTGCCTTCAATTCCAATGCGGTGTTGCGGTTTCGGTATTGATACAGAGATTTCTCGAGTTCCACCACTCTAGCCCTTAATTCCCCTTTCTCATTTCTACTTTCCGACACTCTTCTCCAAATCTTCGTTTCGTGCCTGAACTTCTCGGAATTTCCTTTCCCACCGGTCGATATTGGCCTTTTCTTCTCGAATTTCATGTCGCCACTGTTCGGAAGTCTTTCCTAACCCCGCAGTCCTCATAAATAGGCGTAACTTCTTATAGTCGGTCTTCAAGCTGTCTAGATCTTCTTCGGCTTTAGTTTTCCCTTTTCTCCATTTTTCAGCCTCTGACCCCTGGACATCAGCGTCTAACCTTAGGTGCATCTTCTCTTCTTCCAATTGTTCGATCTTCTTCCCAAGCTCTGAACTCTTCTTCTTGAAGTCTTGTTTTATAATATCCAATTCTGACGGGGCGACTTGCAATTGTTTCCCGATAGGTCGGGCATTCTCCAAGCTTGGCCTAGGAATATTATCATTAACCCTCTTCTTAAACCACTCGTTATACTCGGGGGTTACCATGGAACCGACGGCTAGCCTCTTCATCCAACACGTTTGCTTCCAAGTATCCGATAACTCCCGAACTCTCTTCTTATAGTGAGCACCCTTAAAAGAGAATTCACTCTGAGCAAGCCCGTAGGTCGCGGGTATAAACTGCCTCGACTTATACTGCCTCAAGGCTAGCAATGGAGTATACCCGGTAGCTCCCCAAATTCCTAACAATAGCACCCAATCGAAGTTACCACATCGGTACATGATCTCGTCGGGAACCATCCAAAAAACTCTCCACTCGATGTCCCCCTCCTTGAGGTTCTGAAAAATATCCATCCACTTCTCCTCCGAGATATCCTCTCTCCTTTGTATTGCTATCTCTTCCTTTAGCGGGGAATAACCTTCGGAAAAGACCCGATAGGAAACCTTGTCTATCTTCCAAAAGTGCCCGTGAAACCATGCCATCAATAATTGTGCACATCCAATAAATCGTCCCTCGCCTGTCTTTTGACATGAGCTCAAAGATCTGAACGTTTCTGCCAGTATTGCTGCTACCGGTGTGATTCCCTTCTCAAGGCGTTCGAATAAATCAATGACTGCCTCGTCCACGTGCCTCAAAGCCTTAGGAAAAATTACCAATTCGTAGATGCTTAATGCGAAGATATCGATCCTCTTTCTTTCGTCTGGATGTGTCAAAATCAAGTCTCGCAAATTCTCCCAAGGGATACACTTACTATCTCCTTTTTGTTGAATCCGAGCAGTGACCTAAGGCTCGCTCATCCCCGAAATGCTCATCAATTTCTTCACGAAAATCTGACTACTGAAAACCCGAGCATAAGTCTTCCGGACCTGAATTTTTGAACATTTGAGCAGGGTAGTGTATTCCTCCATAGTAGGTACCAAATCCACGTCTCCAAAAGTGAAACACTTGTATGCAGAATTCCAAAACTGAACTATAGCCGGAAATAGATACTTGTCCACTTTAATGTCTAGCAAGTAGGATATATTACTGTAGCTTTGATAGAACAACAGCTTGACCCCTTCGTCCCAACTAGCCCAAATGTCTCTCAACTCTTGCAGTTCATTCTGTACCACATTGACGCGAGTGAAATCCTGCAACTCGGAGATATATCCTTCTGCCAAGCTATCCCCTCTTTCTGATTATAGCTTCTCTGACCATGCACGAACGACCGCATTATCCTCGACTTTACTAATAAATTCATTCTCCATGTCAAATTTCCTAACTTAGTCATTGAATGCTGATTAACACCTCCTTTAGTATGCAATGTCATGCAAAAAGACAACCAAAACAAAACACCGGTTAGTATCACAAAATAATGATAAAATGCAAGCATATAAACGATAATTACAACGCCTATACGGGTACATGCTAAGGCTTGGCGTGGCTCCACCCAAGGATAGCTCCTAAGGTTCACTATATGTGGTTTAGTTCTAGGGATAAGGTACCCGAACCGGCAGATTCCTCAATCCTCACCCATTATAGGCTCATATAGATCGAGTTCGGTTCGGGGGATATATTTCCCTATGACCATGCGGAGACGAAAATCTCACGAAATCATAGGTACGGGTGTACCCCAGAAGCAATCCACTAGCCCGTGCGGAGGAGAAAACCTCACGAAAGCGTAGTTTCTTACTTCCACTTAGAAGGTGTGACCGCAGCGGTCATGCAATGAGATGCAATACTATTCTACAAGACCAAAACAATCATACAATCGAATGCAATCGAAAGGTACATGATTTTTAAAATACATTTTCGGTTTTTGACGAAAGAACAGTAAATAATCGATTTTTGTGGCTTGACTCTTCGGTCCCCAACGGAGTCGCCAAGCTGTCGAAACCACCCTTCGATTTAAAAATTTTAAATTTAACAAAAAAAAGGGGGAATTGACTATTTGGAAAATAGAAATATGGAGTCGTCACCGATCCTTTTGTTTTGGTGTGATCGGATCACCTAAGAATTTGTTTTAATAAAACCTTTTGGTTTACTAAAACAATGATTCTGGTCTACGAAAATATGAGAAAATGGGTTCGGGACTCGGTTACGTATGAGGAAGGATTAGCACCCTCACTACGCCCAAAAATTGGTACCAAATCGATTAAATACTGTCCTTATGTCTAGAATTAAAAATGTTTTGAAATGTGGTTCTTTTTAAATAACATTTGAATAACCCGAGTCGGTTACCAAGAATTTTCTCGTTTCGACGTCCGAAAATTTGAAAATCACAAAAGGATGCTCACTATTTAGTTCAACGGAAAATCGAAACCCAGCACAGTAGGGCACGATTCTTCGAATTCCCAAACATTGACCATTACCTTACCTTAGACAATATGAGTTAAATTCCGAAGAGATATTCGATTGTTTTGAACAAATGAAAAAGCGCAACCCAACACGATAGGGCACGATTATCAAATTGCCAAACATCGAACATGGCCTTCGTTTTGGAAGGTTTTTAATAAACATGAATGAGAATATAAATGAATGTTCGATCGTTTTGAGCAAACGAGAAATCACAACCCAGCACGATAGGGCATGATTCTCGAATTATCAAACGCCAAATATTGCCTTCGTTTTAAATAATTTTTAGAAGATATGAATGAAATTTTGAAGGGATACTCGATTATTTTGAGCAGACGCGAAATTGCAACCCAACACGTTAGGGCACGATTCCGCGAATTGCTAAATATCGAATCTCGTCTTCGTTTTGAAGAATTTTTGAATGAATACTTGTAAAACTAACTTAAAACATATTAATTCAATTTGAAACAAGATGAAATTAATTATAAAAAAATGGGTTTCATAAGACCACATTTCGAGAGTCAAGTAAAAACGATGAAACGGGGTAAACATGCACATAAGATACAATCGATTAGTGAACTAAAAATTAAGTATAGCTAACCTAAAAATGCGACCCGATTATAATAATGCATGGAGGATAATTGGCATAATCATACAATGACAAAGATGATGATATAACAACCATTCGAGCAAAACAATACATACGGTAACATGCCACAATTATATACAACATATAATATAGAATAACCAATACAAGATATAAAAATAATGTAGCAATTAGAAACCAATGCGCTATAAAGCGATTTTGACATAATAACGAATAAATGGACCCCTACATAAGTTGGTAAATTTGCAAGAAAGCTATGGATGGCTATATGATTTTTGGAACAAATATTATAGAATAAAAACTTGAATCAAATTGCATGTAAAACGTTTTAAACACGAATATATTTAAAAGTTAACAAAATATACGATAGTACAAAAAAATGTATGATACAAAAACATAAGGCAAAAACATGAGGCCCAAAATAGATTTATAAAAAATTGTACATATAAATCTATAAAAGAATGAGATTAAAATTAATACATATACAATTTTAAATTGGTTTTTTATGAAAATATACATATCCTCATATCAAAATATTTAAATAATAGCCTATATAAAACACAAAAACAATATGATATATAAATACCCCAAAAATAATAATTTTATAAGTATACAAGAAAAATGAAGTTTCCAAGAATTATTTCGTATATACATAAAGAGAATATTTAACATATCATAAAGCAAGAAGTATTTTAAAATAAGAAATCTATTAGAGTAATAAGTGTATTAATATATGTATACTTATAGATTTAAAAACAAGTACATGTAAGATAACGTAGATGTGATAATATGTATAGGGCTAAATTAGTTTTATTATATGTTATATACACAATAGATTTAAAAATGTACTTATATATAAGGAGAACTACGTGTATAAAATACGTGGATTTAATAATATATATATAGGTTAAATGTGAGTGTCAATAAATATGTATATATGTATGATAATAATTTAAAAGACATTATATGTATAAAGTAACATGAAGTTGATAATATGCATAAAACGAAATTGACAATTTATTATAAAATAAATATATATTTGTATAATGGTGTATATAAAAATTACGTAAAATAGTGTATAAAATAGGAAACCATACTTATCGAAAAAAAGAGAAGAGTAAACAAATGATACATGGTGGTGCACGAATTAAAAAAGGTGTGAAATGACGGAAAAGAAAATTAGTTAAAATCAAATTAAAAATAATAAGAATAATTTGCAAATGAAATAGTTTGCGGGGCCCATATGTAAAACACACAATTGTGCAAGGACCAGAAACGGGAATATCCCTCAGTCCAAAACGCAGCACTACTCCGTGGGCTAAAATGATAATGCTTGCGAATTAGGGAACCAAATAATAAAGGAAGGAAAATAGCAAGTATGACGCAATTGCGTGCCCGCGTAAAAGAGGAGGACTAAACCCGCAAATAACCCTTCACCGCGAGAGCACGCGGGTCTCAAGGGTATTCGGGTTGGATCCGATCGGGCATAATCATACGGCACCGTTTTAGAGCCATTGAAACGGGCCCAAACGGTGCCCTTTTTGGTTCTATAAAAGCCTCAACAAAGCCATATTCGGCCGAATCAAGAACCTTAGCCCCCATTTCGTTTTTTAGCTGACTTTTAGCCAAATCATTTGGCCCTCTCCTCCATCGTCCCCAACCGCCGACGTATTCGCCCTTTTGAAAAAGCTTTCAGCCTGGAGACCCCTCCTTCACCCTCGATTTCGACGAAGCAAGGAGGAGCCAACGGCAGATTCAGGAGGTAAGCCACTTATTCTTTTTCTTTTTCGAATGTAAATGAGGGAAAACCGAAAGAAATAAGGAAATGAATTGAAAACGGGGGTCACCTTCGAAGATTGATTGCTTTTTCTTTGTATTCAATATGTGAATGGTTTGTATTGTGCGTATTGCTTTTCGTTCGTATCTCGTGTGTTCGTTTTTTTTTAACCCTTTACAAAGGAAAATTTCCTGGCTTTATAGCCGAAAGAAAAAAAGAAAAATAAATCAATACAATATTTTCTCTTTTTGTTTCTATTTGCTGCTGCTCTGTTTGTCTTTTTGTAGGTACGTGTGCGCGCTGGCGTGTATATACGGAGTCTATCTTTGGCGTCTGGAGGTTTGGCGTAGTTGGAGGCGCCGCATGGTACGGAGGCGCTGGAGGGCTCGATCATGCGCGAGGAGAGGACCTTAGGGTTCCTGTTACTAAGAAATTTTGGGCCGTTTGGGCCTTGAACCTTTGGGTCTAGATTTGGGCTAAGTCATTTCGCAAATTGGCTTGTAACTTGGGTCTTGGGTCATGTAATCTGGACTTTGGACTGTTATAATATTTGTTGGGTTTTTAATATTTGGACTGTTAATGGACATTTAGTTTATATTATTTTTTGGATTTTGGTTTTGCTTTGGCTCAGGCAAATTGGCCTGTTTACAGATATATTTATAAAAAAAATTATTATTATAATTATTATTATTAGATAGGAAAAAAAAAATATATATATATATATGTATAAAAGTATTGTTGTTTTGGTGTTAAACTCTAGGAAAAAAATTGTTTTAATTTGGCCTCTTAAGGGAATCTGGGTAGTAGGCTTCATTAATAAATTAGGGCTGTGTTTTAGCACAAGCAGGCATGTGGCCCAGTGCCTAAGGGCGCTAGGAGGGCGTGGGAGGAGCCTGGGTTCAAGGCACGGCGTGCGCAATTTGGGGTTTTTTTTTAATATGCAGATCGCGGCTAGAATAAGGGTTAAGAGGAGTTGCGAAACACAAAAAGAGCTTATGGCGCAGTGGCAGTAGGGTGTTAGGAGTTTCACAAGGGTACGGGTTCGAATCTAGGCGAAGGTATGTTTTAATGTTATATTTTTAAAATGAACGGGACTTCAGCAGGTAACCTTTAAGATAAAATGTGACAGTATCTTATTGAAAACAAATGCGCGTCCCAGTGGCCAGCAAAGTGCTGGGCAACCTAGAGGTCCTATGTTCGAGCAGCGTTACGCGCAAAAGGGTGCATCTTTTTGCTGCATGCGTGTGGGAGAGTAGTAGAGTTGGACCAAAACTCTTCCCAGGCAGCAGGCTGAAGCGGTCAAACGGTGGATAAGGCTGCTAGGTGGTTGGATAAATTTCAAATGCTTAATTCAGGTGGTTGGATAAATTTCAAATGCTTAATTCATGGAACAAAGCAAGAGAATTTGAAATTAGAAAGAATTTTTAATAAGCATTAAGTACCGTATTTGTTCTTTTAATTTTGGCTTTTATGAATTATTCCTTTTTTGTTCATCTTTCCTTCATCGATAATAACCGAACCTATCTTCTTCTACTCTTCTTTTCTTTCTTTTCTTTTATCTCATCTCTTTCTTCTTTAATTTCCTTCAAAGCCGAATCTGTACTGTCATCTCCTCTTTTCTATTTTTCTATTTTTTCTTTTTCATTATACTAAAATCCGAAACATCCATACTTTAGTGATTTCTTGAATTAACTTTTAGATCTACTTCCTACTTGCGATTAAGATAAATTTATAGTGGATCTAAGATTTGAAAAGTGTTGGAAACGCTTCTGACAAGAATGTCTTTGGTGGCTAGCGATCAAGATCTATTTGGAGGCTAGCAAGATCAACAGGTTCAAAGCGGTCAAGATCTAGATCCAATAGTTAAAGATCAACAAGGTTAATCGTGGGGGAGATTTCGTTAGCGTTTCGTCGAAAAACAGGTGTGTAACTGACACCCTCCTATAGATTAGATCGGCAAAAGTCGAAAAGCCGAAATACCGAAAAACTAGTATTTTGGGAACTTATGAGTGTGCGAATACTCGTAAGATAAATGGGTTAATAATTCTAGTAATCCGTGGAGGTCAGACTGCAAAGTGCACTATTCCGTGCGTTTCGACGTTTTTGGGCTTAGTGGGCCTAAATTGGGAAAAATGGGCTAATGGGCCCAATTCTGTAAGTACGCGCGGTAAGTGTTTTTGATAGTACGTAATGGTAGAATATGCATAAAAACTCTAAGACAGTTAATTTACTAGAATACCCCTATGTATGAAAATTACCGTTATACCCTAAGTGTAAAATAACCATTATACCCCTAGTGTTAATTTTGTCTGAAAAGTATGATGATTTAAATCTGTATGATGTATGACATGAATGAATATCTGTTGCATGGGGACATGGGTTATATTATGGAGGAAGCGTCCTGGTGGCTATGCCACAAATTATCTGTTCTGGTGGCTCTGCCACATATATATATCTGTTCTGGTGGCTCAGCCACAATAATCTGTTTCTGGTGACTCAGTTACGTTATCTGTTCTAGCAGCCATGCTGCATATTTCTGTGGGGTGTAGCGGTTGGGTGGGTCGAGTAGTCTCCCCACATGGTGAAAGGAAGGTAAGAGGGTGTACATGATTGGATATGGGTTGGGTTTTTGCATCAGCATGTAATAATTGTTCTGATCTGTTATGGGCCTGTGGGCTTTATTCTGACTTCTGTTCTGGGCTAAGGCCAATTTATTCTGTTTCTGTGGTTTGAGCTGATATAGGCTATGGTTGGGTTAATTTACACACTGAGTTTCCCCAAACTCATCCCTTTATTTTCATCCTCGCAGGTAATCCCCAACCATAGTGGGCTTGGAGCTGTGAGGGATTCGGAGTGGCCACATGTTTCTACAAACCTGGTTTCTTTCTGGTGAACTGGACGTCCTTTTATTTTCAATTACGGTTTTGGGTTTTTAAGTGTAATAAGTCCGCTTAATTATTTTTATGGTTTTGTTTTACTTTTATTATTATATTTTATTATGATAAAAATGAACTATGATAACTATTGAAATGGATTAGCTCTAGGACACGTTTTCAAAAACATTAAGTGATTTCAAAATAACACGATTACAAGTAAGGCTTCCGCTAAGCAAACATTTTCAAACTTAATCATTTTCTTAAGATGGACTTAACCAAATGGTTTTCTCACAATTATACGAGATGTTAGAGTATGGTAATAGCGGTGTGCATGTCTAGGATTGGATCCGAAGGGAGCTTGGTACTTAAGCAGTCTGACGGACTCACCTCCTCTTTTTCGGTTTCCTACTTGGTGCACAGCTTCCATTCACTTTAAAGGAATCTTTACAACATCAACTACGTTTTCCAAATTAAGTAACACGGGATCTTTTGAACGCTTCGATGTGGCGCGTCGGATTCAGTCATAACATCTAGACCGGGTTTGGGGTGTTACACTTCACGAACAATATGTGTTTATCAGATATCACTCTTTTACCCCTGGTTGAACTTTGTCATTGCTTTGAGACTCTTGTATTTATCAAATTCTTATCCGGGTAATGCTTCACATTTCTTTTGTCTAGAGTATGTCATTTCACTATTTATTATTTAAATAAACCACATAATGAGATGCACGAAAATGGTCAAGTAGGGACAAAATGATATCTCACATTTATTCATTTCAAATGTAGCAAACAAATAAAGTTAACCAATGATAGTGAAAAAGTGTCATAAAGAGAAAACAAGATCGCATTCAACGGGTACAAATGCTCTAGATATTCAACGCATGAACTCTTCCACGTTTCTTAATCAAGAATCTTTTCGAGCATGGTTTCTTGCGTAGAAGATTTTGAGCTTTCAGAAATGTTTCAAATACTGTGGTTTTGCTGTTTGACCCACCGTACAACCGCCTTGCTCTTTAAGCCCGGGTTTGCTTCATTAGAATGCCCTTTCGGGTTTTCATCCTAATCCCTTGTGTTAATCAAGACGCCCTTTTTGGGTTTTCACCTTGATCTCTTTTTTTTTTTTAGATGCCATTTTCGGGTTTTCATCTTAATTTTCTTTTTTCAAGCATAATATTTCTTCACAGCGTATGAGTTCACTGGATTAGATAACTCCTACCCATCCATCTCTGTGAGAATCAAAGCTCCACCTGAGAATGCTTTCTTTACGACGTATGGTCCTTCCCAATTTGGTGCCCATTTTCTTCACAGGTCTTTTTGTATTGGAAGAATCTTTCTCAGCACGAGTTCTCCTTCGTAGAATTCTCTCGGCCGTACATTCTTGTCATGGGTCGCGATCATTCTCTTCTGGTACATCTGTCCGTGACAAATTACCTTTAGACGTTTTTTCTCGATGAGGTTTAATTGGTCATATCGAGTTCGAACCCATTCTGCTTCCTCTAATTTCGACTCCATTAAGACTCGTAGAGAAGGGATCTCAACTTTGATAGGTAGCACAGCTTCTATTCCATAGACCAGAGAGAAATGAGTTGCTCCTGTAGATGTCCGTACAGATGTGCGATATGCATACAAAGCAAACGGTAGCTTCCCGTGCCAGTCTTTATACATCTCGGTCATTTTCCCAATGATCTTCTTAATATTTTTGTTGGCTGCTTCAACAGCTCCGTTCATCTTTGGACGATAGGGCCAGGAGTTATAATGTTTTATTTGGAATTGCTCACACACTTCTTTCATCTTCTTGTTATTCAGATTCAAGGCGTTATCTGAAATGATTCTTTCAGGCAAACCATATCGACAAATGATTTCCTTTTTCAAAAACCTGCAAACTACAGTCTTCGTCACATTGGCAAACGAGGTGGCCTCTATCCATTTTGTGAAGTAATCGATAACCACAAAAATGAATCGGTGTCCATTAGAAGCTTTTGGGGAAATTGGCCATATAACATCCATGCCCCACATAGAAAAAGGCCACGGAGAAGTCATGACATGAAGGGGCGAATTAAAGGGGCTACATGAATTTTATCACCATAAATTTGACATTTGTGGCATTTTCGTGCAAAACTAATGCAATCGCTTTCCATAGTCAGCCAGTAGTAACCGAGTCTCATAATCTTCCTGGCCATAGTAAAACCATTGGCATGTGTCCCACAAATTCCTTCATGGACATCTTCAAGTATTTTTCTGGCTTCAACAACATCCACGCATCTCAAAAGCACTTGATCTTTTCCTCTTTTGTACAGGATGTCTCCATCAAGGACAAATCCCACTGCCATTCTTCTGATTGTTCTTTTATCGTTCTCATTTGCTTGTTCAGGATACCTTTGATTCTTGATATATTCTAAGCTATCATGGAACCATGGCCATCCATCTGGCTCTTTTTCAATGCTGAAACAATGTGCAGGGACTTCATATATGCTCATTTGCAGAGGCATTATCTCTATTTCTCTGTTCGCTTTGAATACAGAAGCCAAAGTGGCTAAGGCATCAGCCAATTGGTTTTCTTCTCGTAGGAAGTAATAAAAAGTTATTTTTTTAAATTCTTTAATCAGTCTTGTCACTAGATCACTGTATTTGACTAATTTCAAATCTCTCACTTCCCATTCTCCACGGATTTGGTATATCACCAACGCTGAGTCCCCGTACACCTCTAAGATTTCGATGTTTCGTTCAATAGCTGCACGAAGTCACATGATACATGCCTCATATTCCGCTATGTTATTGGTACAGAAGAAATTCAGCCTAGCAGTGAACGGATAATGGTTCCCCTCTGGCGATACTAAGACTGCTCCAATCCCATGCCCCAATGCGTTTGATACACCATCAAAGCTCATCTTCTATGACTTCTCTTTTGATAACTCGCCCTCTTTTTCTGTAATACATATCAAGTCTTCATCAGGGAAATCAAACATTAATGGCTCATATTCCTCCGTTGTTCGAGCTGCTAAGAAGTCAGCTATTGCGCTTCCTTTTATCGACTTTTGGCTTACATAGACAATATCGTACTCTGATAGTAAGATCTGCCATTGTGCCATTCTTTCTGAGAGTGCAAGTGATTCCATCATGTACTTTATTGGGTCCAGCTTTAAAATTAACCATGTCGTATGATACAACATATATTGCCTGAGTCTCCGAGCTACCCAAACCAGAGCGTAACAGTATTTTTCAATGGACAAATACTTTGCCTTATATTCAGTGAACTTTTTGCTGAGGTAGTAGATTGCCTTTTCTTTCTTTCCTGACTCGTCGTGTTGCCCCAATACGCAACCCATTGAATTTTCGAACACAGTCAAATACAATATCAATGGTCTTCTTGGAATTGGCGGTACTAGTACTGGAGGACTAGACAAATATTGTTTTATTTTATCAAAGGCCACCTGGCATTCCTCATTCCATTCTCCCGGGTTATGTTTTCGAAGAAGCCGAAAGATTGGGTCGCATTGGTTGGTAAGTTGAGCGATGAATCGGGCGATGTAGTTTAACCTTCCTAAAAATCCTCTGACTTCCTTTTGTGTGCGCGGAGGTGGTAACTCTTGAATGGCTTTTATTTTATCTGGATCAACCTCGATACCTCTTTCACTGATAATGAAGCCTAGCAACTTTCCCGAGGTAGCTCTAAACGTACATTTGGCTGGATTAAGTTTTAGCTGAAACTTTCTCAGCCTTCCGAACAACTTCTTGAGGTTCACTACATGCTCTTCTTCTCCTTGGGATTTAGCAATCATATCGTCGACGTAGACCTCTATTTTTTTATGCATCATGTCATGGAATAACGTTACCATAGCCCTCTGATATGTTGCCCCAGCATTCTTTAACCCAAATGGCATCACCTTGTAGCAGAATATTCCCCACATTGTTACGAAGGTAGTTTTCTCCATATCCTCAGGGGCCATCTTGATCTGATTATACCCCGAGAATCCATCCATGAAAGAAAATAATGAATGTTTTACTGTGTTATCCACCAACGTATCAATGTGTGGTAAGAGAAAATTATCTTTAGGACTTGCTCGATTCAGGTCATGATAATCCATGTACATTCGTACTTTACCATCTTTCTTTAGTACCGGGACTATGTTAGCCACCCATTCTAGATATCTGGAGGCTTGTAGGAAGCCAGCATCAAATTGCTTCTTGACTTCTTCTTTTATTTTCAACAGCATTTCAGGTCTCACCCGTCTTAGCTTTTGCTGAATGGGTTTACATTTTGGTTTTAATGGGAGCTTGTGGACCACTATATCTTCATCTAATCCTAGCATGTCCTGATACGACCATGTGAATACATCTTTGTACTCGCGGAGCAAAGCAATCAAATTATGCCTAGTGCCCCCTGAAATAGAGGTCTCAATCTTCACTTCTTGCTTCCTTTCTTCAGTTCCCAAATTTATTGTTTCAACAGATTCTTGATGAGGCAAAATCTTTTTATCCTCTTGTTCCACCATTCTTAGCAAGTCAGGAGACGAGACATAGTCTTCAGCATTTTCTTCGACTTCAAATTTTCCTAAATAAACAGCCTTCTCAAAATCACTTTCACGGCTCATAACGGGTTTGTTCATGCCGTTGATATCTGAGCACCTGAAAGTTGAATGGAAAAGGAAACTATAGAGGGACATCCAAGTATTGGAACCAACAAACGAAATGTTATGGCATGGCATGAGGCAAATGTAAGGATAGGCTATAAAATGAGAAAATGATTATGAAATTAGTGATAATGCGATAGATCGTGACAAAATGCATCTTCATTGATATTCATTTGAATGATAAAGAGCAAATGTAAGCTCTTACAGAAGAATTCTATTATATCTAAGGACATAATAGAGGGTTAATGTTTGAGCATTACTCTGAAGACTTATAAACTACAAGAAGGTCTTCGGCAGTCCAATTGTTCAACATAAAACCCGGGGGACAAGGATGTATCCTTAAGACGTCTTTACTTGCATTAGCCCCTTTGTCAATGACATTTATACTAACATTCTGAAGACCCCTTTCAATTAATAAAAGCATGCTTCGTGGATTATCTTGTCCGGGGTATATTATTCCTGCAGATGTAAATATTTTTGACAAAGGAGGGTACATTATGGGCTCTCATTCTAATTCTCGGCCTAAGGCTCTTGCAATCCTTCTCTCCTGATCCTTCTTCCACTATTTTCTTCTTTGACGCGTATCTGGTTGGAACTCTAAACTGTATCGAGCTTTGTGATGTACTGGCTTTAAAGCCCTGACTATCCCTTGCTGATATTTTCCTAAACCTTTTCTCGCTCGAGCTCCCTTTCCTACAGTTAGCTTGATTCCCATTCTAGTATTTCTTGACAGCTTAGGCACGGGAATTCTATTTCCCTCGGGAACAAATATGGCGTTAACAAATTCGAGAGATCGGAAGGAACATTCCACTGCGTCTGTGTTTACTTCAAGGTACGGCGCATCAGCAGAGATTGATGCGAAATGTCTTTTTCACCCTCGACTGTGACCAAACAGCCATCTATGATAAATTTCATTTTTTGGTGGAGGGATGACGGGACTGCTCTAGCAGAATAGATCCAAGGTCTTTCCAAGAGGCAATTGTATGATGGTGTAATACCCATGACTTGAAATTCAACATCGTATATGTAAGGGCCCACTTCCAGTGGGATCTCAATCTTTCCTATGACTTCACTCCTTGTCCCATCGAATGCCCTTACTGTGGAATGACAGGGCTTTAAATAGGACTGATCCATCGGAATTCTAGAAAACGTGGCCAAAAGCATAACTTTGAGTGCCGACCCATTATCGATGAGTACGTTCAGTATTATGTAGCCCTTGCAGCGAGTCGTAATATGCAGTACTTTCACCGAGCCTCTACCGTTTGGTGGTATCTCATCATCACTAAAAGAGATGAAATTGTCCGTATTCAGATTATTCACCCACCTATCAAGCTTCTCAACAGATATGTTGTTTGATACGTAAGCTTGATTTAACACCTTCAGCAAAGCGTTCCGGTGTGGCTCTGAATTTAACAGTAGAGATAAAATCGAGATTTGTGCTGGTTGTTTATTCAATTATTTCACCACATTGTATTCACTGTGCTTGATAAATTTCAAGAACTCCTGTGCTTCCTCCTTATCCACAGGCTTTTTAGTTTCTTGCACGGGTGGAGTTTCCTACTCGACTTCGGCCTCATACATCACTGCATTTCCTTTTTGCTTCCAGTCACTGTTCTTCTTTATTGGCTCAATCTCTTTAAAATAACATCGCCCACTGCGGGTAAAATGGCCTACCTCCTCAACATCTCCAGTTGTGGCTTCAGGCTTTTCACCTTCAGGTGTGACGATACTGACACCGTACCTCCATGGTACTGTTTTATTATCCTTATAAGGGAAAGAAGATGGTACTTCGATTACCACTTTTGGTTTCACCGGCTCCTTCACGTCGTAATAAATTATTAACGGTCAGTCAGCACTATACGGGAAACTTGACGATTGATTGTCAGAAGCGCATATTTCTCCTCTATCGGCCTCTTCGCCTTTATAAAAAATCACAATATCCTTATTATCCATTATATTTTGCAGTAATCTCTTGAACTCCTCGCAAGACTGAATGTCGTGCCCTTCAATACCATGGAATTCGCAAAAACTGTGACCTTTTGTATTTCTTCCTTCGAATACTCTGTTAAGATGACAGAGCAACCCTTTTTCAACTAGTACCTCCCAGATTTTCTGCAGAGGTGTTCTTATTTCAGAAACCCATCTTCTACTTTATCATTTGTCCTCCTCTCCCACTGCGCTCACATTCCCTTCGAGGTGGTTTGGGAATGGGTTCCCGGCCGTACTGCCAGTACCATCAAATCGCAGAATGCCTGCATCAATGAGTCCTTGAACTCTCCTTTTAAAGGCAATGCAATTTTTCGTAGAGTGCCCCTGGTTCTCGGCATGGCATGCACAACTAGCGTTTGGATAATACCATTTCGGGTATGGAGGCTTAAGGTGTGCCATGTAATGGGGAGATATTAATTGCTTCTCCAAGAGTTTTGGGTACAGTTTCCCATACGACACAGGAATAGGAGTAAATTGTGGTTTCTCAGGATTGGGTCTTGCTGGCCTTTGTTCATTTTTAGGCTGGCCTTGGGAGGGTATGGTATTTTGTGGGAATGTGGCAACGGGTCTTTGGTTGTTCGTAACGTATACGGGGTAGGAAGGAGGTGGTACTTGGTAGTAAGGGTTTTGGAGAGGAAAATAGTGGTTTGGGGATGAGTGATATCGCGGTCGTGGTTGGTTTGAGTATGGGTTTAGAGTATATCGGCTTCCAGCTCCCACCATATGGGTTTCTGGCTCTTTCTTCCTTACGGGTGCTGCCTTTCTTGAACTATCAGAACCTTCCATCCTTCTACTTTTGATGACATTCTCAATAAGTTCCCCGGATATCATAATATCTGCAAAGTCCTTTGTGGCACTTCCTACCAGCTTGTCATAGAATGGTGCTTTCAGAGTATTGATGAAAAGGACTGTTATTTCAGTCTTAGTCAGCAGTGGTTCCACTTGAGCCGAGATATCTCTCCATCTTTGAGCATATTGCTTAAAGGTTTCTACTGATTTCTTTTCCATCATTTGTAGAGTAATTCGATCAGGCACCATATCCAATACATGCTTGTACTGCTCACAGAATACTGACGACAAGTCCTTCTAGGATCGGATCTTTTCCCTACTAAGCTGGTTGTACCACCGAAGAGTCAATCCTGCTAGACTATCCTGAAAATAATGTATGAGTAGCTTATCTTCGTTCACATAACCGGTCATTTTTCGGCAAAACATGACAAGATGCGCTTTTGGACATCTTGTCCCATCGTATTTTTCAAAATCAGGCACTTTAAACTTTGGAGGCAGAATTAGATCGGGTACCAAACTGAGTTCTTTAGCACCTAGTGCAGAGAAGACTTCAGTGCCTTCTATTGCCTTAAGTCTTTCCCCCAAGCTCCTATACTTCTCTTGAGCCTCGTGATCATCCATTTTCAACCTGGCTATTTCTGTTGAATCATCCAAATCTGGAACAATTGGATTGGCAGGATTAACTCTAGGATTTGATATAAATATTCCTTGCCTTAAATGAGCAGGTGGCACCAGCCGTTGCTCCAGGTCTGTGGGTTCCCCTTGGGTGTACCCTCTTTGTGCTGCGTGGGCATGCGGCAAAGTGAATCCTGGGGGATAGAGCAGATCTTGATTGTGATTAACTCTTGACCGAGGTTCTTCGACGTCAGGGCTCTACATGGGTCCCTTTCCTAAAGCTGACATCATTTCTATCATCTTGGCCATTTGATCCTTCTGTTCGAGCAATTCTTCTCGAGATCTCACCATTAAGTCTCTTATCTCTTGCTATGATTTAGCCAGTTGTTCTTGTAATTCCCTTTGAATTCTTTCCATCCTTTCAATCCTTTCATTGAATTCAGCCTCCATTACTCTAGCTTGTCGGCGCACTTTATACGAATGGCGTGGTTTCAGATTTGAAGTATTGAAACTGCGAATTATATGATTCTAACCTTAGCGAATGATTATGGGATATGCAATGAATGAATGAATGAATGCATAAATGTCAAATGAATGTTAGTTATGAATAAATATGCAAGAATTTAGTGTTGATTTCAAGACGGCCCCTATTTAGGCATTTCATTTATCAAAAGAGTTCATTACAAAACATTTTGCCATTTTCGATTCAGCCATTACACAAACTTCCTAGCTATATCACCATATTTCTTTACTCGTGCTAAGAATTTTGATATGTTTGATCTTCGACTTGGAGGGAATTGGCAAATAAGAATTTCAGCTTCTTCTGATAGTTGTACCACGTGCATGGCTACCCCACGAATTTCATTGATCAAATAGCTAAGTTGCATTTCTTTTTCTTGGAGGCCTTCTTCGTAAGCACGAATGTCTCTATCATACTGACTATTCTTTTCTTCCAAAGCCTCCAAGAGAGTATCTAGCTGTTGTTGACGATCTTGCAGCATGTCTTCTAAATCTCGTATCCTCTCTTTTAGTTCTTAACGTTTAGATCGACTAGTCATTACCTCGGCAGACACAGCTTCATATTCGGTGTTCTTCTTCCTTAGCTCCATCATAGCCCGCGCAGCCTTTTCTTATTCTTTCTTCGCTTTCCCTTTCCAAAATTCCATTCCTCCTCTGATATTGTTTAATTATTCCTTCCATTCTGCCGATGACTTACCCAACCCATTGTTCTTTATTGTGCCTCTTAACTTTTTATTTTCCAGATGGAGGTCCCTTAAGTCATTTTTTATGACTTCAGCTTCTTTTTGCACTTTCTCGGTCCTGGATCTTTCAATCTGAACGTCGATTTTCAGTTTGTAATTTTCCTCTTGAAGAGCACTAAGGTCCCGAAACATCTTGGCCTTTTTTCATTCAAATTCTTGTCTTGCCATTTCTAGCTCGGACGGTATTTCCTCCGAGAAAAGATTCCGGACGGTGTAGTTTGTCGATGAGATTTACTGACTGTTCACCGGTTGCTTCCTCCATATGTCGTAATCTTGGGTGAGGGTATCAGCATATAGAGCCAATTCCATCGGATGAATTTTTCCAAGACTTTGCGATTATCCGAGACCCTTTTTATATAATCTTCACCACAAAGAAAGCAAACTTCGGGTGTGCTAATCCTCGAAGAATTGTATGAATTATCGTGAAGAAAATTGCCTTTGGACCATTAACGGAGCATAACCAACTCCTCCCCATAATCCAAGCAGTGGCACCCAATCTTGGTTTCCCACCTTGTATAACAGAACCGAAGGGCGTATCCACGGTGCTCTCCGTGTTACATCTTCAAAGACGAAGATTCTGAAAAAGCTGAAACCAATCTTTGTTCGGTGACCTCCTTTGGCCATTCTTTCTCGAGATAAGCTTTCTAACGGGTGAATATTTTAGAAAACATATGGAACGGTGTGCGCTCTACTTTCCAGAAGTGGCTCAAAATCCAAACATTGAGTAACTACGCGCATCCGATGAAACGACCTTCCCTTTTTCTCCTACAGATGCTTAGTGATCTGAAGGTTTCGGCCAGGATAGTTTGGACAAGGTTGATTCCTTGTTTTAACCTTTCAAAAAAATCCACTACTGCAACTTCTATATGTCCAAGAACTTTTGGAAAAACGATCAGACCGTAAATGGCCAAAGCGAACAGATTTACCCTCTTCAACATGTCGGGGTGGTTTAGAACCAAATCTCGTAGGGAAAACCATGGAATACAGCTGGTTTCATTCTTCTTCTTTATCTGTTTTTTGGCTCATGTGTCGGTCATGTCTGTCAATCTCATTAACTTTTTCTTGAAGGTCATCGGCTTGGGCTCTTTCACATATATTTTGTAGAATTGCACATTATCGATACGAAGCAAAGCAGCGTATTCTTCTATAGTCGGGGTCATGTCTTCTTGATTGAAAGTGAAACACTGGTAAGCTGGATCCCAGAATCTGACCACGACTTAAATCAATCGTTCGTCAACGTTGATGGCAATCAGGTTGGCTATATCCACGTATATTTCAGTGAAAATTCCCCTAGTGTCTGAGTCCCACTGATTCCAGATTCGAACCAAGTCTTCCAGATTATTCTGACGAACATTCACAATTACGTGCTCGGGTAGATTAGAAACACATCCTTCTATTAAACTATCCTCTTTTTCTTTCTGGGTTTTCAAAGACCAATCCCAGACCACGGCATTTTTCTCGGTTGTTTATATAATCAACTCTTCCATCAGAAACCCATTTTTTGGCAACCGATCTCTAGTCAACACTTTTCTAATATGATGCCTATAATGCATGATGAAAAATAAAGCAAAGACGAACAACCCTTGTTAGTAGTCAAATATAGGCAGAAAAATCATGGAAAATTTATCAAATTATGCTACCCGATCTAGTTTATTAAACCAACACAAGCCCCTTGCATACAAAGTGAAAGTGCAAAAGGTGAGAGGCGTTTCTCCCGTATACTTATTTTGGTGACTACTAAACGAGCAGAGGTTCGGCATGGCTGTAGTTAGGTGGCTCGTACGGTTCACTATATGCGGTTTTAGTTCTGGACAGGTACTCGAATTGTTCGTACTATCGTCTACTAAGACTAGTACGAAGCCTCGGTCGTAGCCCATCACAAGCTCACGAGTTCAATTCGAGGGATTACATTTACTTATACCTATGTGGAGGGACAAGTTAACTCACGAAAGCATAAGTCATATGTAACCCGAAAATATTCACTAGCCTGTGCGGAGGGACGAGTTAACTCACGAAGGCATAGCGTTTACTTCCACTTAAACGGACGGAGCCCGGGTAGAGAGCTCATGTTATGCAAAATGCAAGTGCACGGTGTGTGGGGAGAAACTCACAAACCTTTACGTTTTATTTAAAACTACGAAACTAAAACTATAAAAACTTAGAGCTAAAAGACAAAAGATAAAACAAATTAGAAAAATATTTACAACATAATGCAAATGCATGATTTTTCAAAAACACAATTTTGGGATCACGACTAAATATTAATTTGAACAAAAAAATTCAAAAATTTTGACAACACACGTTTGATTCAACTCGACTCTCATAAATGTAATCTCCAGTGGAGTCGCCAGCTGTAGCGACGTAAAAATTTTGCTTTTGGTCGCTAGTTGAGTTGATTTATTGAAAATTTGAAAACCGACTTTCGATTTTTAAGAAAAAAGGAAGTCGCCACCGATCCCTTTTTTCTAGATGTGATCGGACACCTAATAAATCCTCTTCTTTTAAAAGAAAATTCATTTTTTAAACAAAAAGAAGGCCGAGTTTAGGTCTACGTCAAAATCCAAAGTAAAGTTGGGTTCGGGAGTCGATTACGTGCGAGGAAGGTATTAGCACCCTCGCGAAGCCCAAAATTGGTATCTTTATTAAACATGTGTTGTCTTGATTTTCAAAAATACTAATTCAATTTGACATTTAATTGTGATCCGATTAAAAAATGAGAATTTTTAGTTTTCGGTTTTTTAGAAAGGTGTCCCGTTTTTAACACGAGCCTACGAATTTCACCCAACATAGCGATGAAATCGATGACTTAATGTTAAATCAGTTCATTGCCTTTTTATTGATAAAAAATGAATAAAATATTTTTTTAAAGTAAAAATTCATGAATAAATAAATGGTGCAAACAATGATATAATGAATGTAAAATATTAACATATAATATAAGAGCATTAGGATAAAAATAAAAACAATATTTACAATAAAAAGAAAATAAAAATAAAAATAATGATATGCTAATAATATAATAAGAAAGGTAAACTGATACAGAATGGGTAAAAAATAATAATAATAATAATAATAATAATAATAAAAGAGTTAGAAATATGTCGAAGCAAATAATAAATACGACAATAATATTAAAAATAATAACAATGCATGCGATATATTAAACGTAATAATAGTATCAAACATAAAATAAAAACAATGAATATATATACATAATAATCATATTAAAAGTATGTACGTAAAAAATATATATATAAATAGTAATAGTGTTAGAAATATATTATATATAGTGTTTGAAGTATATACCTAAGATAGTAAAAATATAACTTGTAATGTTAAAATATATACATAATATATACATGCATAATTATAATGTTGAAAAAACATACTAATGTTAATAATAATACTAATATTACATAAAGATATACCTATATATATATATTAAAGATATATACTTATATAATAAAATACATGAATAATATGATATTTAAAAATATATAATGTAATATGTATAATAAAAATAATAATATACATAATATAAGAATATAAGACTATCAAAAATATAAAAAAATAATGAAGAAATGAGTAAAAATAATATACATAATAATATAATAAGAAAATATTATAATAAGTACTAAAAATATCTATATATATATACATGTATAATAAGGATAAAAAATAATAACAATAGTGAAAATAATAAATATAATAATAATAGAAACGATAATATTGTATGAAAAGTATACATACATACATATATACTAAAATATATACTAACATTAATAATAAATATAATATTATAATATTAATAATAATAACATGAAATTAAAGTAACTAAAAAAAGCACTATATATAAATATATACGTATGCATATGTAATGCAAATATACACTAATATATAAAAATAATAATAATAATAGTGATAATATTAATAATATTAGGAAAAAATAATAATATTTAATAAAGAAACGAAAATAAATAAGAAAGGACTGAAATAGAACTAATAACAAAGTTTTGGGGCCAAAATTAAAATAAAGGTAAACAAGAGGATTCATTTGAATGCGCGTGCAACTGCAGAGGGTCAAAAGTGCAATAACCCCAACTATTAAAACGCTGCGCTTGGCCAAGGACTAAATTGAAAAGCGCAACAAAGTTCAGGGCCGAATTAAAAGCAAAAATATCCTGATTATAAACACATGAAAAAGCAGAAGGGCTAAATGCGCAAATAGCCCTTCCGTTTAAAAAACACGCGGATCCTAACTGGAGCGGGTCGGGTCGATCCGACTCGGGGCCAAAACGACGTCGTTTCTTTTAAACCAGGGGGGACCAAAACGCATCGTTTTGGTCCCTATAAAAAACAAAAAAAAAATTAAAAAAAATCATTTGAACGGGGAAAGAAAGAAAAAAAAAGGGAGAGAAGAGGGAGAAGGAGAGGGAATCTGGCCATGGGCCGGTCACCGGTCCGATCGCGGCAGCTGGCGACGACCACCACACCGTGCGATAGTTTGAAAAGGTAAATTTCTCCTTTTTATTTTATATGTTTTAATATATATAGGTGAGAAAATAGGCTTAAAAACGAAATTAAAATAGGAAAAAAAAAAGAAATCACCTTAGGTTTTTTAAGCTTTCGATTTTGGTATCTTGGGTCTTCTGATTTGGTATGATATTTGTGATTTTGTATGACTGGAATTGCTATTCTGTTTTTTGTTTTAGAATCGAATGTTTTTTTCTTTTTATCAAAAATTTTGCCGAATCCCCCTTATACAGTTTCAAATCGGCTTCTTTTATAGCCATTGTACAAGTCTGTTTCCCTATATTTTGCTGCTTGCATGTTCTTTTGGTCTTGCAGATGGTGGTTGAACGGTGGCATCGGGGTTGACAGAGGTGATGGGACAAAAACGGTGGTCAGATGGCAGAGGCAAGTGGAAACCAAAAATGGGGCTAGGGTTTCGGTTGTAAATGGGCTAGTTTTAGGTGGGTTTGGGTGGGTTTGGGTAGGTTTAGTTTGGGTTAATTTTAAGTATTTGGGCTTCGGGTTATTGGGTTTAGGTAAGATAATTGGGCCTCTCGAGTTTGATTGTAAAAAGGCCAAAATTGGCCTACAACATTCATTTTAAATGTTTTTTAAATAATAATCCTAAGCCACATCATTGAACAGAGGTGGCATTCCACGGTGGATAAATATGTTGACAGTTAATTGACTAAAGGTTTCATCCATTTTGGTCTTATTTCAAAAATTTTACAACGCTGTGGGTGAAATTGTAACAAAAACAAAACGTTAAAGACTTAAGTGAGAATATCTCGAAACATTGAAGGTGAATTTAACAATTCTGCCTAATATTTATTTTGGTTAGTGTCTTTAACTTTTAAATATATATATATATATATATTTAAAAAATTAATCATTCTTTTCTCATACAAATAATTGAAATCCTATATTTTATTATTTTCTCAATGTCAGGCCTCATGTTTCTCAAAGTTTTTAGCAGACTAACCAATGTCTTCAAATTAATTAAAAATTGATTTTTGAGTTTTTGCGATAATCTTTAAAATATCAAAATCATATAGATAAATTATAGCATTAGTCGTTAAACTATGCAAAAGTTTTCAATTTAGTCACTTAACTTTAAAAACTAACTATTTAGTCACTTAAGTAATTAGGATTTAATTTTTTAGTCACTAAACCGTCTATCGAGTGCTTAGCTGGCTGTTAAGTGAGTAGGTGTCCACCTATATTCCATGTGGTAAATAAAATTTAAATTCTAATTAAAAAAACAAATGGAAAAATGTAAATTCTAACATGATATGTAATTAAGAGTTAATTGCACTAAGCACCTTCAAACTATGATCCCCATTTTAAATTGACCTATAAACTTCAAAACGTTTTGATTATATCTCAAATTATTGATATCATATCAATCAGATCTTTCATTATTGAATCCATTAATTCTCGAAACCAAGATTTTAAAGAAAAATAAAGAGTACACGATAGGTTTTGTAAAAACTTTGAATTTCTCAAAACCAAAACTTTTTATGAAATCCATTTTTGTAATATTTATTATTCTTTAAATTTTCATTTTAGATTATATCACATATGATTTGATTGTCTCATTTCACAATTAAATTAACGATTTTAGTAATAGAATGACATTATTGATATAATATTAGAATGTTATAAAATTTGAAGATAAGTTAGAATGAGAGTCATAATTTATAGATGTTTAGTGCAGTTATCTCTAATATTAAATACTTTAAAAGGACTCAATTAAAATGAAATAAATTAGAATATCAATTTAAAACCAAGCCCATAGTTAAAGGACTTTTGATAAATTAACCCTAAATGGATAAAAAATATCTGCACGCATTAGGGGTCCTATCCTTGCGGATAAAATATTTCCCACCCAATTTAAATCTTACTTTATAAAACTGAATCGAACCGAAACGATTTTACGAGGACCATATTTCCACTCATAGAAAACCAATCCCTTTTTCTTCGTCGATGAAATCAAATACCGAATTTTAGAATCCCAGAAATCAAAACATGAATAACAAAAACCTAAATTTAATTCCATTAAAAATACTTAAGGTGGGTTTGGGGCGGCGGTGCGGTACAGTACGTTTAGTTTACTTTTTGCCTCACGCTACAATATCGCTACAGTATCTAATCTCACCGCCACACTAACCGCAGGTAAAAGCATCGCCCATCCAAACTCACCCTTAGTAATTAACTTTGTTTTAAACCAAAAAAAAAAAAAAAAAAAAAGCTAAAGGGTGAGCTTAAGATCTAAACCATCGTTTTCCTCATCATGTTGTTGCTGTTTTTTCTTATCGTCATCGTCGCCGTTGTATGGTGTTGGGTAAATAATAGGCGGTTTTCGAAACTCGATTTCTTCTTTAAAATCAGCCCATTCAAAACTCGGAACCCAACTCGGCTGCTCATTGTTGTTTAACCTCCTTACCTTGTTTTCCCCCTTCATCGTCTTCGTCTTCGTCTCCATGTGTTTCAGCTCATTTCTTCTTCTATCACGTGCCTCTTGAAAATTCCTTATTAAGGCAAAGAACTCCTCCATCTTCTCATCTTCTTGTTCTTCGTCTTCGCCATTAACGTAAGCTTTACTTTTCTCTCTTTCCATACAAGAAAACAGGGTATGAAATTGAAACAGAGCTGCTGCTTCTTCTTTTCAGAAAAATAAAATAAGGTATTCGTTTTCCTTGCAGTGGTTGCTCATTGCTGATTTCTTCAAAGTTGAGCGTTAATTTATACCACAAATTGATTTGGGGAAAAGACTGAATGACCCTTCCTGCCGGCCAAGATTTATGCACTGTAGGGAGCTAAGGGGTTTTGATTTAGCGGGCGCACACCGTGACGCGTGGGATGATGGATTCCGTCACTTTAATGACGTAAGCATGGATATTGATAGCTTGTCGACGTAAAGGGATTCGAATAATTTTACGTAACGTAGATGACGTAATATAAAAAATCCGGTGACGTTATGGGGTTTTACGAATTTGCGTTTCTTTCGTGTTGCTGTGCATGTTGAAGGTTCGAGTTTATCTGTCGTCAATTTTATAGTTTATATGTTTAAATATTATTTTAAATTTTGAATGTTCAAATGTTAGAATAAAAATATTACATCTAATAAATAAATAAAATTAAGTTTTTAAAAATATATAATAAGTTGTTAATTAATGTAATCAATATCGTATTAATAGATATATCGATTTATTTTAATATTAATACATATCTATACCAATATGTTTAGTTGTATTATTTTAAATTTATCTATTTTTTTCTTGATTCATTGTTGATCATGTCACATAGGATTTGCACTGAGAAACATGAGTTTACCTTTTAACCAATTCAACCGATTTCAACATTAAGATGGAGAGAAATTGATTCCGATTTAACAAGTTCCAGGTCACCAACATAATTTTCTAGTTTTTGATGTGGTTTGATCAAACAACTATAGTCTCTTCATTTTTGTTTTTTAACCACAATCATTGATTTAAAAAGGATCCCACAATAATAAGGTCTCATCTTAGACGTTACTTAAGTATATACATATAAATATATTTATATAAAATATTAATTTTGAAAGTTATTGATTATGTTGAACAACTTAATTAAATGATTATATTTTATTTTTAAATGTAATTATAAAAAATAGTTAAGATAAAAAAAAACTAAAAACTAATTTAAAATATTAAAATCTTGTACCAATTGGTATGCACCTATACAAACCAAAACGGGCCAAAACACACCAGTATGGTCGATACCAATTGAAATTTGCAGCGGAACAGAAACTGAAATTTGTTATTCTAGTTTTCTACTGGAACAGAACGTTTTGACCAGTATGGGTGATACTAAAATGAAGTTGACTTCCTTGTTGCCTACTACCAAAAAAATAAGGGGATAGTGGTTAAGCTCTTTGTTTGACACTTCAATGATCAATGTACAACCCGACTTTTTTTTCAATTTTATAATATTTTTTATTTTATATATTATATAATTTATAGGGTAAATTACTACACCCAATGTTACTAAACTATTCAAAAGTGATCATTGAAGTCATTGTGCTATTCAAATCATATAGTTGCATGGCCTTCTCTGTTCACATGTTAGCACCAATTGAAAGTTCTCATTCCCCTTCTCTTCTACAATTCAAATTTTTTTCATGAAACAATTTTGAATGTTATGAATCTGTGAACAAAAATTCAAACAGCTTTCTTCTTCAATTTCTGAAACTGATTGTTATATCAACTTGAATATAATGTATGTTCTTATACTCGTCATCTACCATATCGATCGTGGAATAGTTGCTTGGAGCTTGCTAGCCAAACTTTTAAAAAAATTAATAGCCCACTTAAATAAAAACTTTCGAAAAGTTCAGTGATTTAAATGAAAACTTTCGAATAGTTCAGTGACCATTATGTAACTTTTTGAAGTTGAATAACTAAAATGTAAATTTACTAATAATTTTGTGACATTAAATATAATTTACCCTAATTTATATCATATAAAAATTAAATATATAAATAAGGTAAATATTAAAAAAAAATTATCTTGTTTAAAATTTTAATATATTTTGGTATAAAGAACATATATAAACGTGGTGGTCAATGATTTTATCAAGTGGGCATTAAATTTACATATCAGGTTTCCATAAGTTAGACTCTGAATTAGTCAACGGGTAATCTTAATTTGTCTTCTATTGATACCTTTAAAAATACAAATAATTTAACATATTTTAATGTTCTTATTGTGATATTTATTTATATAATTTATATAATATATAAAAAAAACAATACAGCCCTTCATATATTTTTTATCATCAATATTTTAATAATTTAATCGTTAAATTTCATGTTCCATTTATATAGATCGTGTACGTTAAATTTGAAGTAAAAAAAAATTAACTTTTTGTTTTATGTAAAACTTTCTATTGTTAAGTATATATTAATATAAACAATATTTTATATAAATATGATA